>JARBWK010000006.1:18222767-18810636 GCA_030556195.1 Anolis apletophallus
TTTTGTTGCAGAGAGGTAAATTCTAGTCATGAGATTTGCTTCCAGAAAAGTGCTTTTAGAACTACAGGTTGTTTTTTTTAAAGCGAGAGCCTGCTCTAAAAGGATGGCCAGAGAGAACTCTCCAAATCCCTTCAAAAATGCAAAAAGTCTGGGATTGAATTGGACTGGTAAACTAGGATGGGATCTGAATGACAGAGATAAGGCAGGAAATGTACCTAGTCTGTGGGCCTTGATGTTCAGCAGCAACTGGTAGCTTTCTATTCAGAGGGATTGGACAGCCATGCTATATTTTTTATCAAACTATTAAAAGAGCCACCCAAGGTGTCACAACCTCTCTGTGATACAGATTCAGAACTTTGGACAGCTCCATTAAGGTTTGAATTAAGGACTGAGTGGATTTACAAACCAACCCACTGACATGGGAACCATCACTTGCTGCTTCAATTGTTTTCTATGCAGTGTTGTTCCTATAAATGTATTTATTTATTTATATTGAATTTACAGTATCTCCTGCCTTTTTCTCAAAATGGGGTTCAAGGCAGTTAGAACTTTTTTTCTTTGTGTCAAGAGCGACTTGAGAAACTACAAGTCGCTGCTGGTATTAGAGAATTGGCCGTCTGCAAGGACGTTGCCCAGGGGACACCCGGATGTTTGATGTTTTACCATCCTTGTGGGAGGCTTCTCTCATGTCCCCGCATGGGGAGCTGGAGCTGACAGAGAGCTCATCCATGCTCTCCCCGGATTCCAACCTCCGACCTGTCGATCTTTAGTCCCATTGCTCTACCGAGGGCTTATTTCTAGGTATAACATTGCAAGATGCCAAGTAGGATTACAAATGCATATATATGTGGGTATGAACATATGTGTGCACCTGCAGTTGTTTCTTGAGTGAAAATTGAGGCTGTTGTTTATTATCGAGATGACTTCAACCTATGGTGACCTGAAGAGCAAGGCACCCAGTCAACTGCTTTTTCAGATCTTGCAAATGCATGGCTATTAGACTTGTGGGAGGATCTGTTTTCCTTCAGTAACTTTGGTATCTTTGGGAACACGTAAGAGTAAGGGACCTCCCAGTACGAAAACCCGCTCACAACGAAAACAAGTGAGAGCCAATCTCGGCTCCTCCTCTGCTTTTTGGCATCACAGTTTAATCCTTTTTATTCATCACAGCAAACAAAAAGAAAACCCTAATTCCCTGAAGACTAGTACCAGAGTAGAGAGTAAAAACAGCTGTATGAAAGCATTAAACCCAAAGAAAAAAGGAGATTGAAGCATGCCTGGAAAAAAGAGTGTTTTTTTTAAAGGAAGCCCAATAGCTCCAGAAGGTCATTGCTCTTCCTTACCTGGAAGTTGGGAAGCTTCCTTTAAATGCCTTGGAAAGAGTGTATGGCATGGTGCAGGCCTGGGAGAGAAAGTGTATGCGTCTGCTTGCAGCTCCTCTTCTCTAGAGTAGAAACAACTTAAAGAAACCTCTTTTAAATGCCTTGGAAAGAGTGTGTGGCATGGTGGACTCCCGGGAGAGAAAATGCCTCTTCTCTAGAGTAGAAACAGCTTTAAGAAACCCTCCCTTTAAGAAACCCAGGAGTGAAAACAGATATTTGCCCTTTCAAATTTAGGAAGGTCCCAAGAAATGGATCAAGGCCCTCACCAAAATCCAGGACACTGAAATGGATCACCGTTTACTCAGAATGCACAAGCCTGATGGCTATGGTTTCCTTAATGAAATGAATCCACTTGCAACGTAGTCTTCTTTTGCAATTGCCAAACATCATGGTCTTTCCCAGTAAATCAGTGGTTCTCAACCTTCCCAGTGCCGTGACCCCTTAATCCAGTTCTTCATGTTGGGGTGACCCCCAACTTTAAAATTGTTTTTGTTGCGACTTCATAACTTTAATTTTACTACAGTTATGAATTATAATGTAAATATACAATATGCTGGATGTATTTTTATTCACTGGAATAAATTTGGCACAAATACCCAATACGCCCAAATTTGATTGCTGGTGGAGTTGGGGGTGGAGGATTGATTTTGTCATTTGGGAGTCGTAGTTGCTGGGATTTATAGTTCACCTACAATCAAAAAGCATTCTGAACTCCACCAATGGTGAAATTTAACCAACCTTGTCACATAAAACTCCCATGACCAACAGAAAATACTGGAAGTGTTTAGTGGGCATTGACCTTGAGTTTTGGAGTTGTAGTTCACCTACATCCAGAGAGCACTGTGGACTCAAAAACTAATGGATCTAGACCAAACTTGGCACAACTACTCAATATACCCAAATGTGAATACTAGTGGAGTTTGGGGGAAAATAGACCTCGACATTTGGAAGTTGTAGTTGCAGAGATTTATAGTTCACCTACAATCAAAGAGCCTCTTGAACCCCACCAATGATAGAATGGCCAAACTTCCCACACTGAGCTCCCCTATGACCAACAGAAAATACTGTGTTTTCTGATGGTCTTTGGCGACCCCTGTGACACCCCTCATGACCTCCCCAGGGGTCCCGACCCCCAGGTTGAGAAACACTGCAGTAAATCATATCTTCTCATGACATATCCAATGTAAGACAGCCTCTGTTTACTTATACAGACTTCTAGAAAGAGTTCAAGCCTGATTTGATTTAAGACCCATTTATTTGTCCAAAGTATCCAGAGAACTTTCTCCAGCGCAACATTTCAAATTAGTTGATTTCCTTCCTGCCAACCTTCTTCGCCTTCTAGTTTTGATACCCTATTCTTTATTAATGACATGTGTTTACACTCGAGAATGAAAATGCCTGACAGTTATTTTCACAGTGGTCTGACACCAGGAATAAAAGACCCATTATCTGGACAGACTCATCTTGTGCAATTTCCTGGGTCATCCCCTCCAAAACTCCTTGGATGTTTTGCAAACATTGGTGTTTTCTTTTTCAAAGGGATGCAGAGGAGAGCCAGACATACAAATGTATTGTGTCAAGATTAGCCTCACCTTCCCTTGCTTTTCGCCCACCAGTCTCTCAAATATTCATTAAGGCTCCTGCAATACCATCCTCCTTAATTGGAACCTCAGGGAAATTATACAGAGTCTGGAGCAGACAAGGGAAGCAAATGAATAAAAATAATCCATATAAAGGAGAGAGGAACTGTCTCTCTGCTGATATACTATCTCATTTTCCACTTCTTTGGGTTGTCAAGCATCCAGAATTTGCCAAGTCTACTTTTGTGTTTTGAAAAGCACCCTGATTGTAGGAATAAGCAAGGAAATAACCATCTGAGAGCCAATGGGGTTTGGGTGCTGAATGGGGATTCTGGGAGATCAGGGTTCAAATTGTTGCTCATCAATGGAAGCCTCCTTGGTGACCTTAAGTAAGTCACATTCTCTCAGCTTCAGAGAAAGGCAATGGTAAGCCCCCTGTGAACAAATCTTGTTGAGAAAACCATATGATGAGTTCACCTTAGCATTACCATATCGCCAACACCTACAACTCCTCGAACGGTTTCATCAGCACTGTCTTTGCACAATCCTAAATATACACTGGACCGACTCTGTGACGAATGTTGCTGTCCTTGAGCAAGCAGGGATCACCAGCGTTGAGGCCATGCTATTGAAAACACAGCTGCGCTGGGCAAGGCACGTCTGTAGGATGGATGACCACCACCTCCCAAATATACTACTCTATGGTCAACTCACCACGGGTCAGCTCAAGAGAGTCGCCCCCAAAAAGAGATATAAGGACTCTCTGAAACAACATCTCAGGCTCGGCCAGATTGATCACCAACAATGGTCCACCCTGGCCTCACATCGGGAGCCTCTTTTGAGAAGACACACCGAATGGGTCTCGAAGAGAAACGACAACACAGAAAGAACCGCAACTTGGAAACAACATCACCCAAGGAGACTTTCTGTTGTGCTTTCTGCAACTGAACTTGCCTATCTCAGATTAGCCTTTTTAGTCATCAACGTGCTTGTAAAAAGCGTGGGATGAGACCTTCCTAAGAACCTTTGTTTGCGAAATAATGCCGAGAGGCAGTGCTTTCAAGCCATCTTTAAACTTAGAATCATAGAATCATAGAGATGGAAGAGACCTCATTGGCCATCCAGTCCAACCCCTGCCAAGAAGCAGGAAAATCGCATTCAAAGCACCCCTGACAGATGGCCATCCAGCCTCTGCTTAAAAACCTCCGAAGAATGAGCCTCCACCACACTTCGGAGCATAGAGTTCGACTGCTGAACAACTCTCACTGTTAGGAAGTTATTCCTAATGTTCAGGTGGAATCTCCTTTTCTGTAGTTTGCAGCCATTGTTCTGCATCCTAGTCTTCAGGACAGTAGGAAACAAGCCTGCTCCCTCCCCCCATGACTTCCCCTCACATATTTATACATGTCCCTCATCATGTCTCCTCTCAGCCTTCTCTTCTTTAGGCTAAACATGCCCAATTCTTTAAACCGCTCCTCATTGGGCTTATTCTCCAGACCCTTGATCATTTTAGTCGCCCTCCTCTGAACACATTCCAGCTCGTCAACATCTCCCTTCAATTGTGGTGCCCAGAATTGGACACAGTATTCCAGGTGTGGCCTAACCAAGGCAGAATAGAGGGTGTAGCATGACTTCCCTGGACCTAGACACTAGATTCCTATTGATGAAGGCCAAAATCCCATTTGCTTTTTTTGCCGCTGCATGACATTGTTGGTTCATGTTTAACTTTTCCACGAGGTCTCCAAGATATTGGACTTACAGTGACATAATGAATTCCATAGGGTTTTCTTAGGCAAGGAATAATCAGATGTGTTTTTGCCAGGCTGTCGCTTTGAAATATATCTTCCCACATCTGGTATTCATTGGTGGTCACTTATACCATGGTTAAAAATGCATCTACAGGGAATGATTGAGAGACCGGAAGCCTTATCCCATTTTCGATGCTTTCTGAACTTTGATACAAGTTAGTATAGAGCAATGGCTCTCAATCTTTAATATCATAAGCCCACCAGTCATTCTACCAAAGCACCTGGATTGTACCATGAAGGAAATAAAAGACTTCTTTTTATAAAAGTGACATTTTTATATTTACATGTACTTCTCCTAGTATTGCTATTACGTGCTTTCAAGTAATTTCCAAATTATGGCAACCTTAAGGCAGAGCACCTGATGAACTAACCTGGATATAGCCCATTATTTGAGAACACAGAAATGCTTGTCCACCCTAACACTAATCATGTCAGACTACACAGAGAAGCCAATGAAATCCACAAGCATGTGGACAATTTCAACAAAAAGGAAGAAACCATGAAAATGAACCAAATCTGGCTACCAGTATTTTAAAAAAAACTCTAAAATCATAACAGTAAATAAAGAACAACACTCAAAAACAGGGGGGAAACAGGGGGAAATCAGCTAATCGCCTCACAACAAAGGATTCCCCCAGGCAGTAAGAAGTCAGACCTGGAAGCTGCTAGGCCATTAAATGCTAACCAAGGTGGCCAATTGAAACATTCACACCTACCTCAAACAGACAAGAACTCTTTCTCCCACCCTGGACATTTCACAGATATATAAACTCCATTTTTTTAGTTTCCGACAATTCACAACCTCTGAGGATGCTTGCCAGAGATGCAGGCGCAATGTCAGGAGAGAATTCTTCTGGAACATGGCCATGCAGCCCGGAAAACTCACAACAACCCAGACCCAAAGAGGTTGACGGCTTCAATATCAAAGCCAAAGCTCTCGTTGTGAGGGTGTGGTGAGCGCCACTTGCATGTAAGGTTTTGAGTTTGCAAATGTTTGCTTTGTTTAAAGTGAGTTTTGCAGCCTGTACAATTTGTTAGAGGTTTGGTTGCATTGATTGGTCCTTGGTTTCTGTGTATCATCATTAGCAGAGCCCAGTTGAATTTGTTCCACTCCTTTCCCCAGGAATCTGGAAGCAAGCTACTTTCACATTCAGTATACTACCAGGTAGGGTTGCCACTTTTTGATATAAGAAATAATCTTCACGATTATTATGTCAATAGTTAATGGTATAGTATAGTATGGGATACACAGCATTGTATAGTATTGGGATGCACAGCTAGGCCTATTTTAAGAGTAACTCTCAAGCAACCAGAGACTATCGTTATCCAACATGATTCAACATTCCCCTTGGGTAACGGTTAATTAGTCTACTGTACTTTGAAAAAGTCCTGTATCGCCTCTTCCTTCCAACGGGGACGCAGGCTGCCCTGCGAGTTGGAATTCCCAGGCAGGCATTGCTGTGGAAACCACAGTGCGCACCTTCCTCTGGTCAACCCCGCCCAGTCCTGTCCTGCTAGTCAAAAATAAGGGACAGGGCCTGAAAATAAGGGACACAAATTTTAGGGCCAAAATAAGGGACGTCCCTTAGAATAAGGGACATATGGGAACCCTACTACCAGGACTCTTTCAGAGAAGACGTGGTAGAAGGTTTGCCAGACTAGGCCTTGGTCAGGCCATCTTCCAAAACCAGACTGACTTTCCTTGGGACTCATACAAAATACTCAGCATACCGGAAGGTTGAGTGACTTTGAGGAGTCCCAAGCGCCTTTAACCGGACATTTGGCATCCAGAGGAAGGCTCCGTGCCTTCAATTCAGGCCATTTGACTGGGGCTGCGAGTGTCCTTACCTCACAGCCATAGAGGAAGAGAGGACTTGGAGAGGCGTCCGGCTAAAGCTTCCTGGACCAAAGCTGCAAAGAGACTTTAAAGTAAGATCTTTCCTGTTATTTTGGGGAAACCAAGCAGAGTGCCTGAGTAAATGCATCTCATGTAATGAACAATAAAGCCTGTTGAGTTAACTGCAGTGTCCAGTTTGGTCCTTTGGAGCCCCAAGTCTTCAGAGAAAGGCAAGAAGCAATCCCCCGGTATAGAGAGACCATGTCCTTGCCCTTTACTTGGCATTTATAGCCCGGGTGCTGGGCATTTATAGCGACGACACACTTTTTCAGAAATTACTTGGCTTTGGTAAAGATAAGAGTGGGGACCTTGTGCAGCTAGTTATCCAACTGTATTGACATTATACTCCTTGTTTCCAAGCTGGGTCGTTTTTCATCAGGATTTAGCTGGGAATGCAGTTCGAACCAAAAAAAGAGGAAGGAAGAGACAGACAAACCAACAGATAGAAAGATAAACTTCGGTCTATTTCTATACAAGTTTACTTAGAAGAACATTCCTCAGATTGAAATAGAACATGTTTTCTTTTTTGCATGGATGGAAGTCTTGTCCTATGAATGTTTACTCAAACAGTACTCCCATTGTTTCTATGTATGGTTGTGGAAGCTGGCAGGCTGGAATTCGACTCATCTGAAATGTGGTGTGAGTGGAGACTTCTGTGATGATGAGGGACTATTTAAAAAAAGACAGACAAATGTGTCTTCGAGAAAATCAAACTTGCTTTTTGCCAAGAAGTCAATATAACTCAACTGAGGCTATGCTACTTTGGACTTATCATGGTGTAATGATGTCGATTATTTGTGTGTAAATGTTGTATAACATATGTTAAATGTATGTTGTTTTGTGTAGTTCAAAGGAATATCCTATGAATTGTTGATGTGGGTGAGACAGAAGGGAGGCTTGGCAGAAGCTCTGAAGAGCTGTCGCCATAGCAACCAGGGCCAGAGCCTTTTAGAATGTTCAAGGTATGAATTTTACAGTTGGTGAAGAGCGGTTGGAAGCCAACTGCCATGAGGGGGAGGAGTTTGTTTTTAGTTAGTTGGTCTTAAGGACTGTAAGAGAACAGTTCAGTCTTTAGTTAGTCTTAAGGTCTGCAAGAGAGCAGTCCAGTTTTATGGGTGTAGAGACCCTAGTTAAAGATGGAAGAGTCCAGAGGTCTATAGAGGGTTAGTGGGAACCCTATAGTATAACCCCAGTTGTGTTTTGTGTAACAGAATAAGTTTGTGCCTCTGAGGAAGTATAAAACCAATCAAGATTTGTACCCATTTGTGTCATAATAAATTATTTACATCTTAAAAGAAAAACACCTCTGTTAGTTCTTTTATTGGTGGTGGCCCTCAAGGTCAGTGGTCAGACAGACAAATGGTGGCAGTGTGGTCAAGTGGTTACTGAGAAATTTAAAGTCTCTGCAATTCAATGGTTAGTGGGGAGATAGTCTACCCTGCCATAAGACAGAAGTTGCTGAGGTAACTTCAAGGCCCCTTGCATTTAGGGTTAGCGGTTTGGATTCCGAAAAATTGTCCAGTCTGGGGCCGGTCAACAAGGAGTTGTCACACATGGGTGCATCTGCACTGTAGAAGTAATCCAGTTTAACAACACTTTAATAGCCATGTCTCAGTGTTATGGAATTATGGAGTTTGTAGTTTGGTAAGGCAACAGAACTCATTGGCACAGAAGTCTAAAGACTTTGTAAAACTACAACTCCCATGATTCCATAGCGCTGACCATTAAACTGTTGTCAGACTGCATTAATTCTATAGTGCAGGTGTGTCTATAGTCCATGTATTGTCGAAGGCTTTCATGGCCGGAAACACCGGTTTGTTGTAGGTTTTTCGAGCTGTATGGCCATGTTCTAGAAGCATTCTCTCCTGACGTTTCACCTGCATCTATGGCAGGCATCCTCAGAGGTTGTGAGGACATCACAACCTCTGGGGATGCCTGCCATAGATGCAGGCGAAACATCAGGAGAGAATGCTTCTAGAACATGGCCATACAGCCTGTAAAACCGACAACAACCCTGCCTATGGTCTCATTCTATTAATTACTTCTATTTATGATCAGCATGGTAGGGGAGTGAACTACTTCATATCACACGAAACTGTTCTGTAACTTTCCCCGTCTTCAGTATCAGAAAAGGTTATTTAAATGTTTACACAAACATTTTTCATCCATGAGAACAGCATACGAGCACAAACACTAATGGAAAACCTACAGGTGTGTTGTTTTGCATGGTGTGTTTCTTTCGTAAGGGCTGACTGCTGTGCCGTTTCTATATTTTTCATCCAAACCAACTCTAGACACAAGCTTGCCACCTGCGGAGACAGGAGAGATAAACCTCAGTTCCCATCAACGTGAGCCTGATTTGCACCTGATGCAATGAAACCAGCAGTTCTTTGAGTTTGCAGTTTGAGCCGTATGCCTGTAATGAAAAACACACACATTTATTTCCAATATTCCAGCTTCTAACGGTATTTTTGGACACTGAATTTAGAAAGAATGCCATTAAAATGAAATACACTGCAAGTTGAACATCCCTTATCTGGAATTCTGAAAGCCTCCAAAATTGTCCACCTGGGAGGCTGGGATCACAACCCCTTTACTTTCTTATAATTCAATGCACACAGGTTTTGTTTCACATGTAAATGCTGTCTTTATAATTACCTTCCTGCTATGTGTATTAGGTGCTTGTGAAACATAAGCACATTTCATGTTTGGACTTGGAAAAATGACAAAGAGATCCTTACTTACTTAGGCGATCCTTCGTAGCTGTGTCTTGGTGTGGGTCCGTAGGTGTCTGTGGAGCCCTATTCTTGACCTGCATGTTCTCCTGCAGTGAGGACATCAGTTTCTAGGTGGAAAATGGTCCCAGTCAGGGTTGGCTTGACATGCCTTCCTCATGGCACGTTTCTCTCTTTCACCCTCCATTCATGCCTTTCCGAATTCTGCAGCACTGCTGGTCACAACTGACCTCCAGTTAGAGCACTCAAGAGCCAGGGCTTGCCAGTTCTCGGTGTCTATGCCACAGTTTTTAAGGTTGGCTTTAAGCCCACCTTTAAATCCATTTTCCTGTCAACCAACAGTCTGTTTCCCGTTCTTGAGTTTGGAGTAGAGTAACTGCTTTGGGAGGCAGTGATTGGGCTTTCGGACAACGAGGCCAGTCCAGCAAAGTTGATGGTGGAAGAGCATTGCTTCAATGCTGGTGGTCTTTGCTTCTTCCAGCACGCTGACATTTGTCCGCCTGTCTTCCCAAGATATCTGCAGGATTTTTCAGAGGCAGCGCAGATGGAATCGTTCCAGGAGTTAGTTGCGTATGATTTCTGTAGACAGTCCATGTTTTGCAGGCATATAGCAGGTTTGGGAGGACAATGGCTTTATAAACAAGCACCTTGGTTTCCCTATGAATGTCCCAGTCCTCAAACACTCTGTGCATCATTCAGAAAAATGCTGCACTCACAGAGCTCAGGCGGTGTTGTATTTCAGTGTCAATGTTGACTTTTGTGGAGAGGTCACTATACACAAAGCTAAACCACAGGGCATAAAGGGGCAGATCTATGGGAATAAAGGTGTAGACACGTGTTTGAGGTAAAAATCACAGGTATAATCATATGAACAAATTCAAGTGCTAAATAGCATAACAATCTCACAAAAAGCACAATGCAATGCAATTCATTCACAGTGTTCCAGATTCACATAATAACAATAGTAGTGCCCCAGCCAAGTACAATATTCCAATAGAATCTGTGTTCTCCTATCAATAGTCAAGAGTATAATAACTCATAGGCTAACGACTGAGTCAGAAAGGGAGCCTTGGTGGGTTGAAGAGCTGGCAAGCTGCTGGATGGGCAGGCGCCAACGGCTGGAGGTAAGCTGGCGACACCAAGATGGCCGTTTCGCGTACACCTGCTTCCTCAGGGCGCTCAAAACTTCTGACCGCTCCTCCCCAGTGTTGTAGTAACACAATAAGGACTCAAAGTCGATACAGGAGATTTCGCGTTTCCGCGTTCTAATACATGTCAATGCTGTGAGTCATCTCCCGGGCTGGAATCATTTTGTGGAGAGGTGCCTGCCAAAGTAGTGGAAATGGTCAACATTTTCTAATGTTAAACCACTAAGCTGTATTTCTGGGTTAGTTGGTATATGCTCTGTTATACAGATAAGTAAAGGTAAAGGTTTTCCCCTGACATTAAGTCCAGTTGTGTCTGACTCTGGGGGTTGGTGTTCATCTCTATTTCTAAGCCGAAGAGCCAGCGTTGTCCATAGACACCTCCAAGGTCATGTGCGCCATATAAATATGTGTTCTAAGTATATTACAGCCACTGCTCTATGCGCATCAGATGGAACCAATCTTCTGAAGGACAAAAAAATCAATTGTGTTCCTGCATGGAAGGGGGCTCCACTGGATGGCCCTTGGGGGTCCCTTCCAACTCTATGATTCCATGTACTCTCGTCACAGTTTCCTATTTACATCTTTGCTACTCTCAGAAAAGAGACCAGAAACAGGAGAAGGGGGATTCCCTTCTTCCCTCCCTCCCTCAGATTTCCATTTGGCTGCAAGAGAAGCCCTTCTTTCTTTCTTTCCTTCCTTCCTTCCTTCCTTCCCATCTCAATTGCAACCAGCCCAGGCGAACAGCAGGTGGCCCTGGGTGATTGACAGCCCGCCCATGACGTCATGCAGGTGGGCAGGGCATCGGAGGCGTCCTTTCTTTCCCCCTTTTTGCATGACTATAGACTTGGAGCCGTGAGGCTGGCAGACCAGACAGAAGGGAGAGAGCATTGATCCCTATGGAGAAGGAGGGCAGGCGATGCATCCGAGGGGAGGATTTCTTGCAAGGAGGCAGATAAGCAGGCAGCTGCTACAGAGACCCCCATTCTTTTCCTCCTGGGCTGGTACAGCTCTTGCCTGGGTGAGTAGTACTACCTTTATTGTATACTCCTATCTTTGCAATGTCCTCCTCATCTTGTGGGTCTCAGTGAGTTCCTTCCAGGCTTCTTCTCTTCCTCTGGCTGAGATGCAAAGAATAGGATGATCAGGATGAGACTGGCAGGGTCTCTTCCCACATACAGGATGAGAAGGAAGAAGACAAGAGCTCCAGCTTTGCCTTCCCTTTCTTTCCCTTGTCCTCTGGGGAGAAAGGTGGGCCCCATCAGTGCCCACAGAAGCAGAGCGTGGGCTTTGAAAAGTCCCAGGGGGATCCTTCCGAGAGGGATGGTGAATGGAAACGGAGATGGTGTCTTTCTTGGTGGCGCTGCCTGAGGTTCTTTCAGGACACCGGAGGAGGAGGATTGGAAGGATGACGGGTCTCTCCATGGTTCCGACAGACATCCCTTAATCTGGGATTCTGGGAGTGGGAGTCCAACTAACACAACTTTCCCAAGCTCTGCCCCATCTTGCAGGTAAGAGGACTTGGAAGGTGTGGGTCTCTCTCTTTTAGAATCATAGAACTTAAGAGTTGGAAGAGTCTCCAAGGGCCATCCAGTCCAACTCCCTGAAATCCCAGAATACCCAAGCTTCGTAGAATCATAGAACCCAAGAGTTGGAAGAGACTCCAAGGGCCATCCAGTCCAACTCACTGAAATCCCAGAATACCCAAAGAATCATAGAACCCAAGAGTTGGAAGAGTCTCCAAGGGCCATCCAGTCCAACTCCCTGAAATCCCAGAATATCCAAGCTTCGTAGAATCATAGAACCCAAGAGTTGGAAGAGTCTCCAAGGGCCATCCAGTCCAACTCCCTGAAATCCCAGAATATCCAAGCTTCGTAGAATCATAGAACCCAAGAGTTGGAAGAGACTCCAAGGGCCATCCAGTCCAAACCCTTGACATTCAGGAATATCCAGTCTTCGTAGATTCATAGAACACAAGTTGGAAGAGACTCCAAGGGCCATCCAGTCCAACCCCTTGACATTCAGGAATATCCAGTCTTCATAGAATCATAGAACCCAAGAGTTGGAAGAGGCTCCAAGGGCCATCCAGTTCCAACCCCTTGACATTCAGGAATATCCAGTCTAGAACCCAAGAGTGGAAGAATCATAGTTCCAACCCAAGAGTTGGAAGAGACTCCAAGGGCCATCCAGTTCCAACCTCTTGTCATTCAGGAATATCCAGTCTTAGTAGAATCATAGAACCCAAGAGTTGGAAGAGGCTCCAAGGGCCATCCAGTTCCAACCCCTTGACATTCAGGAATATCCAGTCTTCGTAGAATCATAGAACCCAAGAGTTGGAAGAGACTCAAAGGGCCATTCAGTTCCAACCTCTTGTCATTCAGGAATATCCAGTCTTAGTAGAATCATAGAACCCAAGACGTAGAATCATAGAACCCAAGAGTTGGAAGAGACTCAAAGGGCCATCCAGTTCCAATCCCTTGACATTCAGGAATATCCAGTCTTAGTAGAATCATAGAACCCAAGAGTTGGAAGAGGCTCCAAGGGCCATCCAGTTCCAACCCCTTGACATTCAGGAATATCCAGTCTTCGTAGAATCATAGAACCCAAGAGTTGGAAGAGGCTCCAAGGGCCATCCAGTTCCAATCCCTTGACATTCAGGAATATCCAGTCTTAGTAGAATCATAGAACCCAAGAGTTGGAAGAGGCTCCAAGGGCCATCCAGTTCCAACCCCTTGACATTCAGGAATATCCAAGATTCGTAGAATCATAGAACCCAAGAGTTGGAAGAGACTCACAGGGCCATCCAGTTCCAATCCCTTGACATTCAGGAATATCCAGTCTTCCAAAGAATATAGAACCCAAGAGTTGGAAGAGGCTCCAAGGGCCATCCAGTTCCAATCCCATTGACATTCAGGAATATCCAGTCTTCCAGTAGAATCATAGAACCCAAGAGTTGGAAGAGGCTCCAAGGGCCATCCAGTTCCAATCCCTTGACATTCAGGAATATCCAGTCTTAGTAGAATCATAGAACCCAAGAGTTGGAAGAGGCTCCAAGGGCCATCCAGTTCCAATCCCTTGACATTCAGGAATATCCAGTCTTAGTAGAATCATAGAACCCAAGAGTTGGAAGAGGCTCCAAGGGCCATCCAGTCCAACTCCTTGGCATTCAGGAATATCCAAGCTTCCAAAATTATAGAAGGTAAGAGTTGGAAGAGACTCCAAGGGCCATCCAGTCAATTCCCTTGACATTCAGGAATATCCAGTCTTCGTAGAATCATAGAACACAAGAGTTGGAAGAGACTCCAAGGGCCATCCAGTCCAACCCCCTGAAATCCCAGAATATCCAAGTTTCGTAGAATCATAGAACCCAAGAGTTGGAAGGGATTCCAATGGCCATCCAGTTCCAAACCCCTGAAATTCAAGAATATCCAAGCAAAGCCCTCCAGAGGGATGGCCATCCAGCTGCTGTTTACAAACCTCCAAAGGAGGGAGACTCCAAGGCAGGATCTTCTACTGTTGAGCAGCTCTTACCAGGAGGAGGAGATTCTTCTTAATGTTGAAGAGGAATCGCTTTTCCTGCCATCGTTCCATGTCATGGTCTCTAGAATAGCAGACAACAATCTTGCCCCTTTCTCCTCAACATGTAAGTCAAGGTAAAAGTTTCTCCTGACAGTAAGTCTAGTTGTGTCCAACTCTAGGGTTGGTGCTCATCTCCATTTCGAAGCCAAAGAGATGGTGTTGTCCGTAGACACCTCCTAGGTCATGTGGCCGGCATGACTGCATAGAGTGCCGTTACCTTCCCACAGATGTGGTACCTATTGATCTACTCACATTTGCATGTTTTCGAACGGCTAGGTTGGCAGTAGCTGGGGCTAATAGCGGAAGTTACCCCCCACTCAAAGGATTTGAACTGCCGACCTTTCAGTCAGCAAGTTCAGTAGCTCAGTGGTTTAACCTTCTGCACCACCAGGGGACCTTTCCTCAACATGACATCCTCAACATGACATCCTTTCAAATATTGACACATGTCTATCATTTCTTTTCTCCAAGCTAAAAATACCCATTTCTTTAAGTCACTCCTCATAGGATTTGGCTTCCAGACCTTTGATCATTCTGGACACATTCCAGCTTCTCAATATCTTTCTTGTTTTGCCTGGACACAGCATTATTCCAGGCAAGATCTGACCAAAGCCGAACAGAGTGGGGCTAGGACTTCCCTTGGCACTACACTCCTGTTGATGCGTCCTAGCTTTGCATTGCCTCTCCTCCTCCTCCTCCTTGGATTTGGATTTCGTGGCAGATGTGCTCTTTTGTCAGCCACATTCGTTACCCAGAAGGGCTTCTCCAGGGACAGGTGGCTGGGTTTGTGTCAGGTACAGATGGCCACTTGGCTGTGCCTGAAGCTGGCATGGCTGGCAGGAAGGAGCCGAGGCAGCGAGGAGTGTGCCTGATGCATAGCAAGCATACTGGGGGATATGAGCAATATCCTTCCATGTACCTTCCTTGCATTATCCGCTCCAGATTCCTCTCCCTTCAAAAGGAATATTAAAAAGGCTGGCATTGCTAACCCATTCCAGCAATCCCCACAAGAGACTAAGCAAAGAAAACCAAACTGTTCTTTAGGCATAGAAATTATGTACAAGGATTGGATGCAAAGGACCAGAATGAATCAAAAGGTTACACCGACAGTAGATTGCTTTTTTGAATCAGTGTTTCTCAACCTGGGGGTTGGAACCACTGGGGGGGGTCACGGGGGGGGGGTCAGAGTGGTCACCAAAGACCATCACAAAGCACAGTATTTTCTGTTGGTCATGGGGGTTCTGTGTGGGAAGTTTGGCCCAATTCTATCGTTGGCTAGGTTTGGAATGCTCTTTGATTGTAGGTGAACTATAAATCCCAGCAACTACAACTCCTAAATGTCAAGGTCTATTTTCCCCAAACTCCATTAGTGGTTATATTTGAGCATATTGAGTATTCGTGCCAAGTTTGGTCCAGATCCATCATTGTTTGAGTCCACAGTGCTCTCTGGATGTAGGTGAACTACAACTCAAAAATTCAAGGTCAATGGTCGCCAATCCCAGTATTTTCTGTTGGTCATGGAAGTTCTGTGTGCGAAGTTTGGTTCAATTTGATCATTGGTGGAGTTCAGAATGCTCTTTTATTGTAGGTGAACTATAAATCCCAGCAACTACAACTCCCAAATGACAAAATCAATCCCAACCTAACCAGTATTCAAATTTGGGCATATCGGGTATTTGTGCAAAATTTGGTCCAGTGAATGAAAATACATCCTACATATCAGATATATACATCACAATTCATAACAGTAGCAAAATGACAGTTATGAAGTAGCAACAAAAATAATTTTATGGTTGGGGGTCACCACAACATGAGGAACTGTGTTAAAGGGCCGCACCATTAGGAAGGTTGAGAACCACTGCTTTGGATGCATTTACATTGTTGAATCAATGCAGTTTGACACTACTTTCATTGCCATGGCTCAATGCTATGGGAACTTGGGAGCTGTAGTTTGGTGAGACACCGCCACTCTTTGGCAGAGAAGGATAAAGACTTAGCAATTTTGTGCATGGAACAAAAATGCATCTACAATGTAGAATTAATACAGTTTGATATCACTTTGATGACCATGGCTCAATGCTATGCCATTTTACCAGGTCTTTAGCTTTCTTTGCCGTAGAATGCAGGAACCTCGCCAAATTCTGTCTCTCAGGATTCATAGTACTGAGCTGTGGCAGTTAGTGTGCAATTGCATGGATACAACAGTGTGTCAAATATTTTTAGTATGTTTGGATGAGCAAAGCCTTATCAAAAACCAGCCCCTTGCTTGCAATATGGGGCAGAGTTTGGGAAAGTTAAGTTTTGCAGGCTACAGAAATCTCTTGTTTACTTGACTTGACAGCAGATAACAAAAACAATCTTATTGGGTATCTTATCAGAAATCCAGTTGATTTCAGAGGCTCTTATTCTTATCAAATGCTATAGAAGGTATATGGCAATATGTCGACAAGGATAACTTTCCTGAGTGGTGACGCAGGCATTATAACAGGTTGCTTTTCATCAGATTGGATGGGCACTCTTAATATATGCTGACTACAACTCCCACCATCCCCAGTAAGCAAGGCCATTGGGAGTTGTAGACCATTTATCTCAGGCACGGGTAAACTTCGACCTTCCAGGTTTTTTGGACTTCAGCTCCCACAATTCCTAACAGCCATGTGCACCGGGACTGTGGCTTAGCTGGATGGGAGTCAGC
Source organism: Anolis apletophallus (assembly GCA_030556195.1). Taxonomy (NCBI): domain Eukaryota; kingdom Metazoa; phylum Chordata; class Lepidosauria; order Squamata; family Anolidae; genus Anolis; species Anolis apletophallus. Next base: position 18,239,589 of record JARBWK010000006.1, read on the forward strand.
TGCATTAAGATCACTACTGACTGGAAGGTCATGAGTTCGAAGCCAGCCCGAGTCGGAGTGAGTGTCTGACTAATTTGTGTAGCTCACTGTCGACCTTCGCAGCCTGAAAGACAGTTCCATCTGTCAAGTAGGAAATTTAGGTACCACTTTGTGGAGAGGCTAATTTAACTGATTTATGAGGCCATAAATATCTCCAGCAAGTATGCAAAGAATGAAGGAAGCAACAGCTCCCCTGGTGGTCAGAAGCTGGAATGTTAAATAGCCTCTGAATTGTCAGTCTTTATATGTTGTGTGTCTATGGAATTGAATGTTTGCCAGGTATATGTACAATGTAATCTGCCCTGAGTCCCCTGCGGGGTGCGAAGGGTGGAATATAAATACTGTAAATAAATAAATAAATAAATAAATAAATAAATAAATGCTCTAGCTGGAGGTCAGCTGTGACCAGCAGTGCTGCAGAATTCAAAGAGACATGAATGGAGGGCAAAAGAGAGAAATGTGCCAAGAGGGATTGTTAGGAATTGTGGGAGTTAAAGTTCAAAACATCTGTAGGGACGAAGTTTGCCCATGCCTGAGATTAGTGGAGGTCAACCTTTGCTGCCCGTGTAACGAATTCAGACTCACCAATGAAATTGATAAATTGACTATTTCACATAGTGTATAACAGGGCTGTCCAACTTCTACCGGCCCAGGGGCCTGAATTCCGGTCACTGATGACCTGGGGGCCGTAGGGTCTGCCCCCGGCCCCGGCTCTGCCCCCGGCTCCACCCCCTCCCTGCCCCCGGCTCCGCCCTCTCCCCGGCTCTGCCCCCGCCCCGCCCCCGCCCCTGCATGCATACAGTCAAATATAATCTTTTACTGGGATAAAATGCAGGGTGGGCATTCAAAAGGGGCATCCATACAGTCAAATATAATCTTTTACTGAGATAAAATGCAGAGATAAGATATTAAATTATTTTAATTTAATATTAAATATATTTAATTCCATCCTCCCCTCTCCCCTTATTTTAATTTAATATTAAATATATTTAATTCCATCCTCCCCTCTCCCCTTATTTTAATTTAATATTAAATATATTTAATTCCATCCTCCCCTCTCCCCTTATTTTAATTTAATATTAAATATATTTAATTCCATTCTCCGCCCCCCCCCTTAATGTATCCCATCTCCCCTTATTTCATCTTTAAATATATTTAATTTTATATTAAATACATGAGGGGAGATGGGGGAGGGGATGAGACGCCCCCTGAGGAGCCCCCTGCTTCGGCCTACCTTTTCCAAACGGGCAGGATCCAGGAGTACCCGGACGACGAGAGAGGCGACGACCGACTGAGTCGAAGAAGGTCCTAATCCCGTCTGTGGGCCTCAGCGATCCAGTAGTAGAGTAGCCGAAGAGTATCGAAACACGCAATCCACACGGGATTTCGCTGTCAACGCCAGCGTGATCTCGCGTTGGCAGCGAAATCCCATGTGGATTGCGTATTCTCACGATACTTGCTCCGAACCCGGAAGTAGGTATTTTTTAAAAAAATTATTATTTATTTTATTTTTCAATTTTTATTTTTTATTAAAAAGCTTAAAGGCCGGAGGGAAGGGGCGGGGGGGGGGCGTATACGGCCCCCGAGCCGCCAGTTGGACAGTCCTGGTGTATAATATATGCCATTTACTGCTAGTATCATGGTAACTAACTACCAGTTCAGATATTTTCAAAGCAGGATTAGAACAAAGATGTGTAGCCTGTAACTCTCCAGCTATATTGCTGGAGTGCAATTCCCCATATTTCTCAGCATTAGCTCAGGTGATTGGGGACTTGCAGTCCAGAAACTTTTGGGGAGCGAGACAATTTCCATCAAAGGACAGATCTGTCACTGACTGTTATCTCTGAAGCTGTAGACAGCCTGGGAGCTCAGTGGGAATATGCCTTTGAATACCTATTGCTTTGTTGTATGAAAAAGCAAAGACAGACAGACAGACAGACACAGAGAGAGAGAGAGAGAGGGGAGAGAGAGAGAGAGAGAGAGAGAGAGATTGCTTTCTTCCCTTTCTTTCTTTCTTGGTGGATTTCCCAGAGGCATCTGGTTGGTGACTGTAGGAAATGAGATAATGGAATACATAAGATTTAAATAATAAATAATATAATTTAAGTTTATTGTTTAAAATTTGATTTTTTTAAAAAAAAAATCAGTATGATGACTCTTATGGTCTTCTGAGTTTTCATAGAGTTATCACTGACACAGGATTTCGGAAAGTTGCTTTTTGGAGTATAACTCCCCAAATCTTCCAATTCCCGTGCCTGGAGGATTTTGTGAGTAGAAAGTAGAAAGTTAATTTTTAAAGCTCTCTACACAGATCTTCTGTGTCACTTATTTATGTATTTTATTTATTTACCGTATTTATACTTTGGTGATTCCTTGTAGCCTGAGGATGATGGTCCTCTGAGTGTAGTGTCTTGGTGGTGCATCTGTAGGTGGCTATGGAGCCCTATTCTTGATCCACATGTTCTCCTCCAGTGAGGACATCAGTTTCCAGGTGGAAGGTGGTCCCGGTCAGGATTGGCTTGATGCGCTTTCCTCTTGGCACGTTTCTCCCTTTTGCCCTCCATTTGTGCCTCTTTGAATTCTGTTTAGGGCTTTATAGGCTAAAGCCAGCACTTTGAATTGTGCTTGGTAGCAGACTTGGCTTCCAGCTAGAGCACTCAAGGGCCAGGGCTTCCCAGTTCTTTTTAAGGTTGGCTTTAAGCCCATCTTTAAATCTCTTCCTGTTCACCAACATTACATTTCCCATTCTTGAGTTGGGAGTAATAGTAACTGCGTTGGGAGATGGTGATCAGGCATTCAGACAACGTGGCCAGTCCAGTGGAGTTGATGGCGTAGGAGCATCGCTTTGGTGCTGGTGGTCTTTGCTTCTTCCAGCATGCTGACATTTGCTCACTTCTCTTCACAAGAGATTTTCAGGATTTTTCAGAGGCAACGCTGATGGAATCATTCCGGGAGTAGAGTGTGATACCTGTAGGCCATATTTATACCCCGCCCTTCTCAACCCCATAGGAGACTCACAGTGGCTTATATACATAGGCAGCAAATAATAAAAAACATATTTATTAAAACAATCATTAATATATATAAAACTTTAAAACCACTTACTTAAAATGATGCAATCCGATATCATATTCCATGGCCATTCCAACTTGTCATTGCACTATTCCATATTTTCCACTTGCACTGATATATTACTTACAGAGTGCTTGGTCACACATCCATATCTTTTGCTTTTTCCTAAAGGGCTGACCTAATTTCACTGGCAAGGGAGTTCCATAGCTGAGGGGCCATCACTGAGAAAGCCCTGTCTCTTGTCCCTGCCAACTGCACCTGCAAAGGAAGTGAGACCAAGAGTAGGGCCTCTCTAGATGATCTTAATCTCCTAGAGGGAAATACATTCGGATAGGTAAACTGGGCCAAAACTGTTTAGGGCTTTATAGGCTAAAGCCAACACTTTGAATTGTGACGGAGGCGGGAGCGAGAGAAGGGCCATCCCTGAAGATTGAAGGGATCGCGCAGGTTCATAGGAGGAAATGCAATCACATAGGTAGGCAGGTCCCAAACTCAACTGTTCAAGGCACCTTGAATTGAGACCGGAAAATGAACGGCAGCCAGTGGAGCTCCTTAAACAGGGGAGTAGACCACTCCTTGTAATTCGCTCCAGTTAGCAGTCTGGCTGCCAATCGCTGAACCAATTGAAGTTTCCAGGCCATCTTCAAGGGCAGTCCCATGTAGAGTGCATTGTAATAGTCCAATCTAGAGGTAACTAAGGCATGGACCACCGTGGCCAGATCAGACTTCACGAGGAACGATTGCAACTCCCAGAAATCCCAGCCAGCTTACCAGATGTTAGGTTTTCTGGAAGTTGAAGGCCAAAACATCTGGGGACTCACAGGTTGAGAACCAGTGCTCTAGGGAAACATAAATGATAGAGATCTTCTAAGACAATAAGGGTCAAAATGATGTAGTGGATTTGGAGAGATCCAGTTTAAAATCTACACTGAACCATGAAACTCATTGAGTTTCATGGTTTCAGTGAGTGACTTGAGGCCAACACATTTCTCTCAATTTGACCCACCTCAATGGGATAAGTGTGGAGAATGACCAATGCTTCCTTGAGCTTATTGGTGCAAAGCTGAAATATGAAGATGTTCATGGGAGGGTGGCAATACTAAAGAGTTATTTTCTGTCAAAGTTGTCTCCGTGGAAAACAATGAATGAGAGTTTTCCAAATGATCATGTTATTAAGATATTGTTCTGCAGTGGCCTCAAAGCAGATACTTGAGGGAACCTATGCACAATACACTTACAGAGCTGAAGGAAGTGTGTGGCAATGGAGAAATCACAGACTACAGGGTTTGAAGATACCACAAGGACCATCTAGTCCAACCCCCTGCCATACAGGAATACACAATTTAAGAACTCCTGAAAGATTCACATCCAGCCTCTGTTTCAAGACCTCAAAAAGGTGGAAAGTCCACCACTGTCCATGGTACTTCATTACACAACTCTTATTAATACGTTCTTCCTCATAGTTACTTTCTGTTCTTATTTGAATCCATTGAAGCTGAGATCAAGTTTGCTCCATCTTTCACATAGTGTCCCTTCAGATATGTAAAGATAGCTATTATGTCACCTCTCAGTCTTCTGCTGCTCTTGAGGTCATTCCCCGTAACTCCTGGTTTCCAGTTGTTTGTTCACCTTGGTTGACTTTTTCTGGACACGTTCCATCTTGTCAATGTTCTTCTTGATCTTGAACCACTTCTCCTGGGGACAGCCAGCTTTGCCGAGACGATTCTATGATTCCCTTTTGGCTGGGGGAACACAGCGGAGTATAGAGCTCTAATCACAAGTTGCTCTAGACCAGTGTTTTTCAACCATTTTTGAGCCGCGGCACATTTTTGACATTTACAAAATCCTGGGGCACACCACCAACCAAAATGACACAAAATGACACTCTAACACAGTAACGCATATAGTTAATATGTTTTTAAATGTGTCCATATAGCTTCAAAGCAGTCCACTAGTACTGCCCTTATGCATCAATAAACCTCATGGAACAATAATAAGACTTTCACCTTCAATATATATGCTTCTGTATCATTCCAGGTGGACATTAGACAAGTCCCTCATGTATAACTGGTGAACAATGAACAGGAGAGTTCATACACAGTCACTAGAAAGGCTATCACGTCCAAATGTAGTAATAGTTGGTAAACATAAACACGAAAATGTACCCTGTCCTCAGGGAAGCCGGCTGGAAAGAGAGCAGCCAGACGGAAGCACATTCTGAGGCAGAGAGTTCCACTGCTGAACAGCTCTCACAGTCAGGAAGTTCTTCCTAATGTTCACCCTCCTACACGTGGGGTGAGTCTGTGTAGTAGTGCCCGCACGGGTCACGTCTTCCTCCCCCCTCCCCTCCTGAACATGCTCACGCTGCCCCCTCGGATCAAAATGGCGGCAGAAGTGGCAGCGTGAGCAAAGTGAGGCAAAGCGAGCAGAGCGAGGCTGGGAAGAAGGGAGCCCGAGTGGAGAAGAAAAAGTAAGTGTTCGGCAGGAGGGGGAAGAAAGGGTATTGGAGGTTCCAATTTCCCACGGCACACCTGATGATTGCTCACGGCACATTAGTGTGCCGCGGCACACTGGTTGGGAAACACTGCTCTAGACCCCAACAGAGAACTTCTGTCTATTCTCTTGTCTTTTCCCCATTGTGACCCTAAAACAACAATCAGGAGCAAATAAGCAGTTAGTGCTTCTTGAACCTAATTCCACTTACTGATTCCAAGCTATCAGCCTGTTATTTGGCTGTCAGCTTCTAGCTACCTTATTATTTGTTAGAGCCAGCATGACATATTGATTAGAGAGTGTTCAGCTTGGACTGGGGAGACTTGGGTTTGAACCTTGACTCAGACTGGGAAGGTGAACATAAGAACATAAGAACATAAGAAGAGCCATGCTGAATCGGGCCTCAGCCCATCTAGTCCAGCATTCTGTGTCACACAGTGGCCCACTAGTTGTACACGGGGATCTCTAGCAGAAGGGAGGGCAAAACCCTGACCTGCTCCCGACCCCCCACAACCAGTACCCAGGGAAATCCTGCCTACCTCAACCAACTCCGAGGTGGCACTTGAATGTCCTTTTCAGTAACTATTTGGGAACTCCCATCCCATAGTGGTAATATCCATGTATGCCAATATGAACATAGACTTTTGGGGACTACAATCTCCAGGATCCCTTAGTGACCTGCCAGTGTGGATTGTGGGAGTTGCAGTCTGAAAGGTAACTTCTCCAATGTTATAATATCTAACTTTATTGATGATTGATAATTATTTGGTTTTAGTATTACTTTGTAATATTAGCATTATTTAGTGTTGCATCTCTGGCCCTATCACACTGTTACAGGCAGTGTCCTTCTCGAAGAATCTCCTGTTATCTCACCCTGAGTTTTTTTAAACATTTATCTTGTACATGCAGCCTGCTTTGTCATTTGTGTTTTTAGATATTGTATTTGCACATTGTTTTTATTTATATGCTTATATTTTAATTGTGTTGTTGTTGATGTCCGTCGTCTTCCGTCAAGAGCCTAGGGGTAACCCTGGACCCCCTGTTGTCGATGGAGGCTCAGGTCTCCAGCGTCAGCAGGGTGGCATTTTTTCATCTCCAACAGGCGAGGAAGCTGGCCCCCTATTTGTCTCGGCGCAACCTGGCCACAGTGGTCCAAGCCACGGTCATCTCGAGGCTTGACTACTGTAACGCTCTGTACATTGGCCTTCCTTTGTCTGGAATCTTCAGGTGGTGCAGAATGCGGCAGCTCGACTCCTGGCAGGGGTCCCGGTTGGCTGTCACATCATGCCAATTCTGCGCGAACTGCACTGGCTTCCGATAGTATGCCAGATCACCTTCAAAGTGTTAGTTTTGACTTTTAAGGCCTTACATGGTCTGGGGCCAGTGTACCTGCGGGATCGTCCCATCCCAGACCGCCCCACTAGATCACTGCGTTCTGAAGAGCAAAACCTCCTGGTCACCCCTAGTGTTAAGATCCACCGGTTGACCGCGACTCGTCGGCGGGCTTTCTCGATCATGGCTCCGACCCTCTGGAACTCATTGCCCGCCAACGTTCGCGCCATCCAGGACCTTCTCCCTTTCAGGAAGGCTTGTAAGACTTTGCTGTTCCGGCAGACCTACGGATTGGGATAACCTGTTGTGTGCCTAGCCATCGGTTGTGTCTTAGCCATCTTGTAACATTGTCTACCGCTGTTGCGCCCAGTGCACGACCTATTGTCTTCTTATATGCTTTTTTAATTGTGTTTTTAACTTTGATGTGTTTGCATTGTATTTTATGATATGCTTGTTTTATTGTGTGATGATTGATCTGCTGTCAGCCGCCCCGAGCGGTAGATAAATTCGAATAAATAAATAAATAAATAAATAAATGTTTTTGATTTTATTTTATTGTAATTTGTTGTTTGGGCCTGGCCCAAAGTAGCTCCGAGTCCCCATTGGGGAGATGGTGGTGGGGTATAAATAAAGATTATTATTATTATTAAGATCCGATGTCTCTTTGGATCCTACAGAATTCTGAATACTTATGTATTTGTTGCAAAGAGCTGATTTGCATTTGAATTATGTTGTAATTGCCTTGATTCTTGTGTGTATGCATGACAGATTTTTGAGTAGTGGAAGATGAGCTGTTAGACTGAGAACACAAGGGCTGTGATACACGTTAAAGCAGTTGCCCTTTGCATGGACCCTGAACTGTAGGACAGGCCAGTTGGCAGCACAGCTTTTTAAAATGTGAGTCATATCGTTGTAACTGTTCGCTGGCATGTAAGTGCATGCAGATATGCTGCTTAAATTAATAATGGAGCAAGCAAATGACTGGCATCCGAATCATAAATGGATTTTACTGAATGCACGCCACTTGGCATACACAAATTTGCAGTGAAATCTAGAACAGAAACTGCATTCTCTTTTGCAGCCAAAACAATGAAGCTCTTCCTCAAAGACCTTTTGTTCAAGAAATAGTATGTAATGTTTTCGTCTTTCCTGGAAATGCTCCACAAATGAGCAACCAGTGACACGTGGGCTGGTACTGGTCCAGAACCTCCACCATGAACAGAACAGGTGTAGCGGGAGGGAATTACAAGGGCAGGTCAATAAGTCAGTGACTTTTTGAATTTCCCGCCTCTTAGCTGAAAGGGCAACACTGCTCCTGTCAACCGGCACCTGTCAGTTGACTCCTGTCAAAATTTGAACAAGCTGCATCATTTAGTTTGTGTTTGACAGCCATTGATAGCAGACTATGGATATCAAGGGAATCAGTAGCTACTGAAATGGACATCCAAGTGCCACCTCTGTGTTGATGGAGGCAGGCAGGATTTCCCCGGGTACTGGTTGTGGGGGGTCGGGAGCAGGTGAGGGTTTTGCCCTCCTTTCTGCTAGAGATCCCTGTGTACAACTAGTGGGCCACTGTGTGACACAGAATGCTGGACTAGATGGGCTGAGGCCCGATTCAGCATGGCTCTTCTTATGTTCTTATGTTCTTACTACCATGTGATTTGAGGAGAAAATGGAAAAAGTGAATTTTGTGTGCTCATTAAGCATTATTTTTTGTGGGGGAAAACCATCACTCAAACCAAGGCCAAGCTTGATAAATACTATGGGGACTCTGCACCATCAATTTCAATGGTAAAAAAGTGGTTTACTGAATTTTGTTGTGGCCGTACAAGCACGGAAGATGCCGAATGTTCTGGACACTCAGTTGAGGTCTCTACACCCGAAACAATTGAAAAAATTCACAATACAGTGTTGGCCGATCAGAGATTGAAAGTGCGAGAGATTGTGGAAGCCATAGGCATCTCACATGGCTCAGTGGTTTCAATTTTAAATGATCACTTGGTTATGAGAAAGCTTTCCGCAAGATGGGTGCCGCGTTTGCTCACAATCGACCACAAATGCAATTGTGTGACAATTTCGCAGGAGTGTTCGGCGTTGTTCAACCGCAATATGGACAGGTTTTCGTGCCGTTTCATAACCATGGACGAAACTTGGATCCACCACAACACACCAGAGACCAAACAGCAGTCAAAACAGTGGGTTTTGACTGCCAATAAAGTAATGGCGACCGTTTTTTGGGATGCACGCGGTATAATCCACAATGACTACCTTCAAAAGGGTAAAACAATCAATGGCGAATATTATGCCAACTTATTGGGTCGATTTAATGAGGATTTGGGGGGGAAACGACCGCATTTGGCCAAGAAAAAAGTTATTTCGCACCAGGACAGTTTCCATGGCAACAGGCATGTAGCCGGGGCTAAGGGGCTTCAGCCCCGAAATTTTCAGGGTGGTCCGCGAGAAGGCCTTACTGGTACATTATTTAAGCTGTTATGTTTATTCATATCATGATCTGATCTCCATGCTCATTATATCCCACATTAATGGGGTTATTGGGATAACAATACAAAAGGTTTGCTAGGGTAGACCCTCTTCCACCCAGTCTCAGCCCCCCGAACCAAACTCAGCCCCCCAAATCAAAATCCTGGCTACGGCCCTGCATGGCAACAATCCATGAATTGGGATACAAATTTCTCCCTCATCCGCCCAATTCTCCGGATTTAGCCCTGAGTGACTATTTCTTGTTTCCAAACCTGAAGAAATGGCTCGGCAGAATGAGATTAGACTCCAACAATGAAATCATCTTACAAACAAATACCTATTTTGATGACCTCGACAAATCTTATCTTTGGATAGGATTAAAAACATTGGAGAAACGTTGGACAAAGTGTATAGAGCTCAAAGGAGACTAGGTTGAAAAATAAAATGATTTTTTAATCCAAAAACCTGTGTTTCATTCAAAAAGTCACAGACTTATTGACCCGCCCTTGCAAAACCGGAGAGAACAGGGTTCAAATCCCCTGTCCACTATGAAACTCACTGAGTGATGTCTGATCAAACGTTTTCTTTGCATGATTGGGTTCATGGGTGCAGAATCCGTGGATATGGAAAGCCAGCTGGATTAACAGTAAATGTTTTGAACCTGGCAAGATCATTGGTGAGGAAAGAACCCGGATAAGGGTGACATGCATATTGATAATCAAAAATGTTTGACAGAAAAATAAACCGATCTGAGTGTCACACTTGGTTTGGTGAAATGGGTCTTCATGTGGTTGGTGATGGTGTAGTCCAGAAGGAAACTTAGGTCTCCCCTTTGCCTGCTTGCTCCCTCCATCCACCTCGCCAGATTCCACACTCCTTTGTAATGAAATTGACAAGGGAAAGAAGGTCTTGCTACCAGGGCCGGTTCGTCCATTAGGCGGACTACGCAGGCGTGTAGGGTGACATCACCCGGGAGGGGCGTCACCACCTGGGAGGGCCGCCGCGCGCCGGCTCCGCCCCGCCCCCGCCCCGCGCTGCCCCGCCCTGCCGTTGCGCCGGCCAGGCCTCCGCAGCTGGCTCCGCGGCCTGCGCTGCGCCGCCGCACCGGCCGGGCCTTTCTTAAGCCGGCCGTGCCTCCGCATGCGCGTGCGCAAAAAAGCTCTGCGCATGCGTGAAAAAGCTCTGCGCATGCGTACTGGCTCCAGTGCGCACCTCCTGCTTTGGAGCCAGTGCGCGTGCGCGCAGTTTCACGCATGCGCACTGGTTTCCAAAGCAGGAGGCGTGATCTGGAGTCAGTGCATGTGCGCACAGATTGGCGCATGCACACTGGGCTCCCCTCGGGAGCAACTGGGGGGGCAATTTTTTTCACGTGCCCCCCGGGAACACGTAGGTCCGCCCCTGCTTGCTACTTCCACACATACCACATACCCTTTTTTGAACCATTTCCTTAAGGGGCAACAGAAAACCACTTGAAGCTTGCATGATAGGTGGCTGCTTCCAAGGTGATGGACAGGAAGTCCACTCTGGATTTTAGTCTGAACTTTAAAGAGACATTTACAATGTAGAACCCCTTTCACAGGGCTGAAATTCACTTAGGAGCTTTCTAAGGTTCTTAATCAATCTGGCAGATAGATTGCTGCACCTTGGATATAAGAACATAAGAACATAAGAACATAAGAAGAGCCATGCTGAATCGGACCTCAGCCCATCTAGTCCAGCATTCTGTATCACACAGTAGCCCACCAGTTGTACACGGGGATCTCGAGCAGAAGGGAGGGCAAAACCCTGACCTGCTCCCGACCCCCCACAACCAGTACCCAGGGAAATCCTGCCTACCTCAACCAACTCCGAGGTGGCACTTGAATGTCCTTTTCAGTAACTACCGATACACTTGGTATATCTCCTTTAAAGTTCAGGGTAAAACCCAGAGTGGATTCCTCGCCTCATTGACATGAGAACTGTAAGCCACTATAGATCCTCCCTCCAAGGTTGGCCAGATGAGAATTTATTACATGACATATCCATAGAGGATACATTCTAGAGCAGCGGTTCTCAACCTTTGTTTGACCAGGGACCACTTGACCAAGGACCACTTGACCAGGGACTAATCTCCAACATTAGTACCGAAAGGGTTTTGGTCAACTTTAGATTCATTTTGGTTATTTGGGGTGCTGATTCAGAAAACTGCATTGGATAGACCACATCAGGTGTAGTTTCTGATACAGAACATATGCCATCTAGTAGTCGCCATATGATCACCCACAGAAAACCCTATTTAATAAGTCTTAGCACTATAAGGGGTTTTTGTGGGACCAGTTGCTCTCATAGCAACCATGAAGCTGCGGACCATATTTTAGTTCTTGCGGACCACTGGTGGTCCATGGGCCACAGGTTGGGAACCACTGTTCTAGAGATTCATGTGGTTATTTTAAACCATGGGTAATAACCCTATAGAACAAACAACTTCTGGCAGAAACATAGCATAGTGTTATCCTGGAGGGCCCAGAAAATGCTTAAAGAGGACATCTTTCTAGACATTGCTAGGTCCTCTAGAGCAGCATTTCTCAACTTGGGGGTCAGAACCCTTGTTGGGGTCACAAGGGGGTTTCAGAGGGGTTGCCAAAGACCATCAAAAACATAACTTTCTGATGGTCTTAGGAACCTCTTTGGCAGAGAAGGCTGATGATCTCGGCGCCTATCCTTCACTTTTTTGAAACAGAATACGAATCCTCCCACCAAAAGCCCTCCTCTGTTGTGATTGGTTGACCTCTCAGCCAAGGGGAGGGCTGTTTCTGAGACTCCAAGCAGGGAGGGGAGAGCAGGTGTGCTCGGCATATAACAGCATGGTGTGCATGTTCAGGTGACGGAGATTGTGTGAGGCTGGAAGGAAGCTCGCGCCAGTGAGTCCCTTCAAGGCATGGCAGTTCTGTGTGGGAAGTTTGGCCCAATTCTATTGTTTGTGGAGTTCAGAATGCTTTTTGATTGTATGTGAACTATAAATCCCAGCAACTACAACTTCCAAATATCAAGGTCTATTTTCCCCAAACTCCACCAGTGTTCACAATTGAGCATATTGAGTATTCGTGCCAAGTTTGGTCCAGATCCATCATTGTTTGAGTCCACAGTGCTCTCTGGATGTAGGTGAACTACAACTCCAAAACTTAAGGTCAATGCCCATCAAATCCATTCATTATTTTCTGTTGGTCAGTTCTTTATGCTGGGTTTGGTTCAATTCCATTGTTGGTGAAGTTCAGAATGATCTTTGACTGTAGGTGAACTATAAATCCCAGCAATTACAGCACCATAATGACAAAATCAATCCCCCCTCTCCTAACCCCACAAGTATTCAAATTTGGCGTCTTGGCCAAATTTGGTCCAGTGAATGAAAATTTATCCTGCATATCAGATATTTATATTACGATTCTTAACAGTCGCAAAATTAGAGTTATGAAGTAGCAATGAAAATGAATCTATGGTTGGGGGTCACCACAGCATGAAGAACTGTACTAAGGGGTTGCAGCATTAGTTTGAGAAACACTGTTTAGAGCAGGGGTGCTCACACTTTTTCAGCATGCGAACTACTCTTAAAGCAACCAAGTCCAAAAGATCTACCTGCCCCCGCCGCCGTGCGCTCCCGCCGCCGCACGCTCTTGCCACGGCTCCTGCTCCTGCTGCTGTTTTCCACCTGCGCAGCGCTTCTTCCGCCTGCGGGGCATTGCAGAAAGGAGAAAGCACGAGGCGAGGCATCCAGAGGGAGTGCTCCGCCCTGCCTGTCTCGCCGGCAACGGAGGCTGCACAGCTGCTTCTGGATGAGAGAGAGGCAGGGCGCTCCCTCCAGAGGCCCCGCCTTGTGCTTCCTTCTTCCTGCAATGCCCCGCAGGCGAAAGAAGCACCGCGAGAGCAGAAGCCAGCAGCAGGAGCGTGCGCAGGGTGTGCACCCGCATGGCAGGGGTGTGCCCACGGGAGCAAACACACTGAGGAGAAAGTCAGGAGCACTACATCCAAGAGTAGCAAAATATCAATGTAATGCAATGTATAACAAGGCCCAAAGATCACCTGGAAGAGGACCAAAGATCCACTAGTAGCTCCCCAGCTACCTAATGAGCGCCCCTGGTTTAGAGCAACTATGTTAATTTGTGGCTGTAGAAGTTGGCACAGAATTGCCTGAAGGAGCTAGAAAATATCTAGAGAGGACATTTTTTCCAGACCTGGGTAAATAAAACTATAATCCTAGTCCCATGGATATAAGGATCATATTGTTACTAGTATCTTTTCAAGAGTCAGATTGAACTATGTGACCGACCCCTCAGAAAGTTCTCATTTCTTCTTATCTGGAAATGACCTGGTTCTGTCAGCATCCAGGGCACTGTGAATAGGCAAAAATAATATCAGATGAGCCTGTCATTAACCAGATTTCTAGCCGACCGATTTAAACTCTCTAACTTTGTTTTGCTAATGTTAAGCTGCATAATTCGGTTTCCGCTTGGCCTTTTGGGGATAAAAGCAAAGCAAGTGATCAAATCCTCTTAAACAAATCTTTGCTGGTGTCCCTTGGGACATGCAGCCCAGGTTATAAGAAAGCTGATTACATCACCGTTCTCACAAAGGAGGGTGCCTGCACATTAATGCTCCACAGCTCTCTCAGTGCATTCGGAGCCAGGCATGAACATCGATCTCAACAAGGCCTCCTGTGACAGCTGTCAGTGTTGCAAACCTGCCTCGCCCGAGGCTGCCTTGGAGAAGCATCTACATCTGACCTGCCAATGCGATTCTTCACCCGTCGGGCAGAATCCTGGAGGAAAGAGGGCTTGGGCAAGAAAGGAGCCTAAAGGTCTGGGGGAAGAATCCTGAAGCAAATGTGCGGAGATGTGTCATTCCCCCAACAAGCTTGAATTATTTTGGCTTGGCATCTACCTTACTACTTTATGCAGGTATGCCATCTCTGCTATTGGAGTGCTTAGCTTTGCAATGCAGGAAAACAGCTGGGCGGCAAGGTTAAGAGAGAAGAGCCAGACGCTTTCAGGCCCAAGGGAAGGCTCGCTGTGGGCAACACCTGTTCTTTGTCTGAGCGGGTGAGGCTCAAGCCAGTGTCTCAAGTCTCTTTCATGCACTGCTCAATCAAACTCTTTGTTATTGTTTTTACTATAATAGCTACACTCCATAGATTTTTGGTTCGGTGAGGCCTTAGAACAGCATTTCTCAACCTGGGGGTCAGGACCCTGGGGGTCACGAGGGGGTGTCAGAGGGGTCACCAAAGTCCATCAGAAAACACAGTATATTCTGTTGGTCATTGGGGTTCTGTGTGGGAAGTTTGGCCCAATTCTATCGTTGGTGGGGTTCAGAATGCTCTTTGATTGTAAGTGAACTATAAATCCCAGCAACTACAACTCCTAAATGACAAAATCAACACCCCCCCCCCAACCCCAACAGTATTCAAATTTGGGCATAGCGGGTATTTGTGCCAAATTTGGTCCAGTGGACTGTATGGCTATGTTCCGGAAGCATTCTCACCTAACGTTTTGCCTACATCTGTGGCAGGCATCCTCACAACCTCTGAGGATAGATAATAATAATAATAATAATACTTTATTATTTGTGAGTCGCCCTCCACCCCTGGTGCTCCGGGCGACTTACAACAATTAAAAACCCCCAAATGCAACAGTAAAGAACATAGGTATAAAGCGCCGGAGAGGCTCAGTCTCCGGACGGCCGGTCAGACCCCAAATGCCTGGCGAAAGAGCCAGGTTTTCAGTTCAGACAAGAATCTGATTGGGGACGATGTGGCCCTGAGAGCAGGCGGAAGGGTGTTCCAGAATATGGGAGCCGCCACGGAGAAGGCTCTCCCGCGGGTCTCCGTCAGCCGGGCTTCTCTCACCCCAGGGATGGCTATACAGTCCCCATTAATGGCGCGCTGGCCTTTCACGGCGCTGGTCAGTCAACCGGTCGCTCAAATAAGCTGGGCCAATATTGTGCCGTGCTTTAAAGGTTAGCGCCATAAGTTTGTAGGTCACTCTGAGCTCTGTGGGCAGCCAGTGAAGGTCTTTTAAAATTGGAGAAATATGGTTCCTGACTGATGCCCCAGAGATGAGTCTGGCCGCTGCGTTCTGAGGAGTCTCTGCCTCCGGGGTGTGGACCGAGGGAGGCCCGCGTATAGGGCCGTGCAGTAATCAAGACGCGAGACGAAGGTGGCATGTACCACGGTTTTCAGCGCCTCTGGTGGTAGGTAGGGGGCCCACCGTCGTGCCCTACGGCGATGGAAAAGGCGCCCTTGGCTGCGGCCTGGGTCTGGGCTTCCATCGTCAGTCTCTCGTCCAGAATCACTCCCAGGCTCTTCACCGCCGGGGCCGGGGACAGGGGCTCGCCTCGAAAAGTGGCAATGGGGGGTGGGGTTGGGTCGGCCCGGCCAGAGGATCTCCGTCTTTGCCGGGTTGATTTTAAGCCTGTAAGCTCTGAGCCAACTTGTCACTGCACTCAGCCCTTGGCTGAAGCTGTCCGGCACCGACGACAACCCTGGGTCGAGCTTCAGCAGCAGCTGTGTGTCGTCGGCGTACTGGTAGCAGCAGAAACCATGGCTCCTAGCAATACTGGCCAGGGGTTGAACGTAGACGTTGAAGAGGGTGGGAGACAGGATGGCACCTTGGGGAACCCCACACTCCAACCCGCATATTCTAGAGACCTGGCCCTGCCACTCGACTCGTTGCGAGCGGCCCCGTAGGAACGACCCCAACCAAGTTAGAGCCTTGTCCTGGGTCCCGGAGGCAGCCAGGCGATGGAGCAGCATGTCGTGATCAACAGTGTCAAAGGCCGCGGTTAGGTCCAGGAGAACCAAGACTGCCGAGCCCCCCCGGTCCAGCTGGCGGCGGATGTCATCTGTAATCGCTACCAGAACAGATTCAGCTCCGTGACCCGCGCGGAAACCTGACTGGGACGGGTCCAGGCCCCCGGATCGATTTAAGAAGTCACGTAGTTGACCTTCCACTGCCCGTTCTAGGAGCTTGCCCAAGAAGGGTAGGTTGGCAACAGGGCGGTAGTTTGCCAGGTCGTCGGGGTCAAGGCTCGTCTTTTTCAAGAGGGGGCTGACTCTGGCCTCTTTCAGGGGAGTCCGGAAGGTGCCTGTATCCAGGAGAGGTTCACCAAGTCCCTCAGAGCATCCGACATGGTGTCAATGCAGGACTTGATTAAGTGTGATGGGCAAGGGTCCGTGGGGCAGGTCGTCGCTCTCGCCACGGACACCAGCCTTTTCACCTCTTCCGATGTTAGGGGTCTGACATAGATGCAGGTGAAACGTGAGAAGAGAATGCTTCTGGAACATGGCCATACAGCCCGAAAAACTTACAACACAGAGATTTCAGCCTTGAAAGCCTTCGACAATACATTGATTTAATCTCTTTTGGAATGTGTGGTTTTCTGGCAGAGTCACTGAACATGAGGCAAAAGGCAAGAAGGAAGAATGCTACTTTTTCAGAATAGTGTAACTCTATAAAATATTAAAATAAATTGCATACTTGACTCTGGAATTCATGTCAAGTCCACCTTTTGGGAGAGGGTCCGATTTTTTTTGATAACACTTGGTGGTCTCATAAGCTGCATGGAGCCCATGTGCTGATCAACAACAAGAATGGGAGTCATCAGGACCTCCAGATTTATTTATCGTGTTAGAAGTGAATTGAGGGTACCGTTATAATGTCTTTAAAAACAGAAAGTTAAAAGAACTTGGCATTATGCTAAATGTCCCTTGACCAGAAGCAGGTCACTTGGAGTGCCTTTGGTGTCGCTGCGAGAAGGTCCTCCATTGTGCATGTGGCAGGGCTCAGGCTGCATTGTAATAGGTGGTCTGTGGTTTGCTCTTCTCCACACTCGCATGTCGTGGACTCCACTTTGTAGCCCCATTTCTTAAGGTTGGCTCTGCATTTCGTGGTGCCAGAGCACAGCCTGTTCAATGCCTTCCAAGTCGCCCAGTCTTCTGTGTGCCCAGGAGGGAGTCTCTCATCTGTTATCAGCCACCGATTGAGGTTCAGGGTTTTTGCCTGCCACTTTTGGGCTCCTACTTGCTGAAGTGTTTCTGTGAGTATCTCTGTAGATCTTAGGAAGCTCCAGATATTGGGCTGCTACTGAATATTCCTCATCTGCTGGCCAAAATTGCTAGGTGGTACAGTTCCACAACATCCGGAGGTCCAATGTATATTTTATGTTCCGAGTGGCAGGGCTGTGTGTATGTGTTGAGTATTGGACAGAGGTCTTTCTCACTACCTGATCCATGAGTGCTGTTGCTGAGTTTACATGATCCACAGCTCTGCCAGCACAGCAGTGAGCTATGGGTGCACCAATGCGTAGCACATTTACCTGTGAAATGGATTTATCAGTCTGGGCTGTGTGCCTCAGGCAGTCTAGCACTTTGTTTGAAATTGCCTCCACCCATTTCATTCACCCTGAGTTAAACATTTATGGAGACAGCAACAAGTCGTTATCTTGGAATTCCTATTTTTATCATATATACTTTTTAACAGAGTTTGGAAAAAGTTTAAAGTTATGCTTTATAATTTGATTAAAGTGTGGGATTGTTAGCTGTCTTTGAGTCCCCACAGGGGAAAAGGCAGTGTATAAATGATGATGATGATGATACCAGTGGCTGTCTCTGGGATCCTTGAAATGAAAGTCCCAAAAGTTATTTTTCAGAGTTCTTTATTTTTGTTTTCACTAGTTCAGATTACTAAATTCCTCCTTTAAAAGGGCACTTTCAGGTTTTTCATTATCAGAAATTCACTCACAGCCTCAAAAACATTGCTTTTCCTTCCTGTCTTTGCAATAAGCCTTTTTATGGAAGAACCACAGAGGGTGGTTCCAGACAGCACTAAATCACACGTTTGTCAGGGGCAAAAAATAATAATAATCTGGGACCTGAGAAGATGTGCCGATACAGACTTCTGGGTACCGGGATTACTGCCTCAGTTGTCCTCACTTCGTTGTGCTTTGTTGTGGGATTTAGAGGCTCCCAAGATGGCCACCATGGGCCTTCCACCATAAAATTCGGTGTTTTTATTTATATATAATCTTCTTGGCTTTTTCTTCGCGAACGAAGATTCAGGAAGGACTCATCCCAGGCTTTCTACAAGCGCGTTGATGACTAAAAAGGTCAATCCGAGATAGGTAAGTCTGGTTGCAGAAAGCACAGCAGAAAGTCTCCTTGGGTGATGTTGTTTCCAAGTTGCGGTTCTTTCTGCCTTGTCGTTTCTCTTCAAGACCCGTTTGGCATGCCTTCTCGAAAGAGGCCGCAGCATTGTGGATAGTGCATCTCCATGCCTCCTGATGTGAGGCCAGGTTGGACCATTGTTGTTGATCAATCTGGCCAAGCCTGAGATGTTGTTTCAGGGAGTCCTTATATCTCTTTTTTGGGGCGCCTCTCTTGCGCTGACCCGTGGCGAGTTCACCATAGAGTAGTATCTTTGGGAGGCGGTGGGCCTCCATGCTATAGACATGCCCTGCCCAGCGCGGCTGTGTTCTCAATAGCATGGCCTCAATGCTGGTGATATATGTATGTGTGTGTGTGTATACACACACACACACACATACTGTATATACACACACACACACATGAACATGTGAAGATGCAAATAATTGTATATGTTCCATTCCTGGTTTATGTAAGCTGTAGGGCCATCAGTATAGACAAGGTGTTGTTCCTGGGTTATACATGTCTCCTCCTGATTGCTCTTATTGTGGAAAGATGTACAACGTTGACTAGGGGGCTGCAACTTTGTCCTGGCCAGAGAAAATGTGACCTCCACACACTTCATGAAGTTTCTGGCACACAAAGTTTTCTTGTTCTATTCAACAGTCACCTTCTTTTTAGGAACAAATATCTAAAACCTGGGAACTAACCCAGATTTTTAAAAATCCCGTGATTTCCAAGTGCAGAGGCATAAAGACATTTGAAGATGCGCATTTTTGGGTCAGAACCGGGATATTCCCTCACCTGAAAAGCTCGCTTTTTTGCTGTTTGTGGCTATTGCTTCTGCACTTACAAGGAACTGCGTTTGGCCACCCTCCTGTTTGCGGCGGGAGCTCCTGGGATAAAGGTAATGTCTGGATGGGCCCTGAGTGCTTTGGCTTTTCTGATGAGAGTGTCACCAGATTGTGCCTGTCCTTCATAGCCAAGAATTGTTATCTATTGGCAGGTCTTGACATGCAATTTATCGATGAAAGTGCAATGATACTGTATTCCATTTTGCAGACTGAATGAAGCTGTAGACTCATTTTGCTGATTGAATACTGCAGAAGGGAACGTTGCAATGTCCAGATGTTACTGGAGTCTATTAACAATAAACCTTTCCATTGTTCTTGCCTGGCGCCCTTCAATCAAGTCCCATAAAGGTTCCCTAATAACAATGGAAAATAGCTTCCATCTTCTGCATTTCTTCTCACTGAGGATGATTGAAATTGTAATTCATCAGCCTCATTGGATTCAGGTTGGGAACCATAGTATCTATGCAATAATATCCCTTTGTATTTGAGACCAGTGCGTTGTAACTTAATAAGATTGGGGAAACCATTGTTGCAATATTAACTGTCTTTTCTTCCTTCCTGTGAATGTACGCTGAACCCAGGACAAGCATTCTTTCTAAAATGGTATGATTTACAAATCTGAGAAACAGACTGCAAATGACCAAGGGGAAAACCCGTTGAAGTAGATCCTGCTAGAAATAACCAGACCAAGTCTATGGGTAGCTCATTCAATGCATCTGGGTTAATTATTACTGGAAGTGTTTCTCCCCACTCCCCTTTGCTCAGTTGAGTATGGGATTTTTATACCATGGTTTCCTTTCATCTTTTTTGCTTGGCACCTACAGAGCCTTTCCCCCTTCTCATTAAACTAATCTCTCAGACAGCTGGAATGCTGCTTGGCATTTGTGTTTCTAAAGATGCCTTCCCAGCCGCCATCCACTTCTTAATGCACAATCCGCCCCCCGAAAGTAGCCATGTTAATAGGTGAAACATGTGAATAAAGGCAAGTGCTTAAGATAACAAGGATCTAATACAGGTATGGGAAAACCCAGGCCCAGGGGCCAGATGCAGCCCCTTAGGCTCTTTCCTCAGTCCCTCCTCTCTTTCACCATCTTATCCTTCCTTCTTTATCTCTTTCCTTCTTCCCTCCCTCCCTTACCTCCCTCTTTCCCCCTTCCTCCTCTTCTACCCTTTAGTATTTCCTTCCCTCTCTCCTCTCTCCTTCCCCCCTCTCCTTCCTTCCCTTTGTCTTCCCTCCTCCCTCCCTCCCTCTCTCTCCCCTTCCTCCATCCCTCCCTTCCCTCCCACCTTTCCTTCCTTCCATCCATTCTTCTCTTCCTCCCTTTCTTCCTAATCTTTTTCTTCCCTCCTTCCCTCCTGGGGGATGTTTAGCTGGGAGAAGAGAAGCTAGAGAGGGAACATGAGAACCATGTTTTAAGTTGTAAAAGGGTGTCCCATTGAGGAGGAAGGGGGAGGAAAATTGACTTTCTGCTGCTCTAGAGCAGTGTTTCTCAACCAGTGTGCCGGGGCACACTAGTGTGCCGTGAGCGATCATCAGGTGTGCCGTGGGAAATTGGAACCTCCCAGGGGGAGTCTAGTGTGTTGAAGTATAAAAACCCTAAGAAACCTACCTCAATAAAGGCACAAAATTACTAACACCCCCCTCCCCACCCATTGTCTACTTGGTCTCTCCCTCTCCATGCATTGGGAAGGCCCGCCTCCCTTTCCCCAAGTAGAGACCTCCTCTTGCCTCCTGGGGGTTCTGTGTGGGAAGTTTGGCCTAGTTCTATCATTGGTGGGGTTCAGAATGCTCTTTGATTGTAGGGGAACTATAAATCCCAGCAACTACAACTCTCAAATGTCAAGGTCTATTTCCCGTGAACTCCATCTACATTCATATTTGGGCATATTGAGTATTCATGCCAAGTTTGGTCCTGATCCAACATTATTTTTAAAAAATACCTACTTCCGGGTTTAGGCAAGCATCGCGAGACTACGGCAGCCACAGACGGGATTTCGAGGGAGGTCGAAATCCCGTCTGTGGCTGCGTAGTCTCAGAATAGCTGCCGAAATCTTGGGTCTCACGGGATTTGCGACCTGGGCGCGCGCCTCCTCCTCCCTCGTGGCTGCTTCCAGGCCAGCCGCCATTCCCTCAGAGAGAGGGAGGAGGGGAGTGAGGCAGGGAAAGCCCCTCCTGGCTCCGTCCTCTTCCTGTGGAGGGCCCTCGCTTCCCGCCCCGTGGATGGGAGAGCCGCCATGCCCGCCCTGAGCTTGGCCTCGGCTCCAGCTGGGCTCTTCGGGGACGGAGACGGCGTTGGCGCTTCGGCCCTGTGGCGGGGCTCCCGCAGTATGGGTAAGGGCCTGGCTCGAGTGAAAGTGGGACGGTGGGTGAGTGGTGGGGGAGGGGTCCCTCAGCGGCGGTTTCCTTGGCGACGCTTCCTTCCCCTCCTCCGCGCCCCTCCCCCTTGTTGTGCTGCCTTCCCCCGCGTGCAGGGCGCAACGTGGCTTCCTTTGCGCCTGCCCCCGCGGCTTGTTTTCCCTTCAGGGAGGGAGGGAGCTCTTTGGGCCTCCTCCACCCGCCTCTGGGAAAGGAGGCCCCATCAAGCCCTGCGACGGCATTGAGGTGTTTGGGGTTCTTTTGGTGTGTCCCAATTTGAGTGTGGACCTAAATAGCTCAAAGGTATTAGGAAACATTCCCCCAAATCCACCAGTGTTCCCATTTGGGTATATTGAGTATTCATGCCAAGTTTGGTCCAGATCCATCATTATTTGAGTCCACAGTGGTCTCTGGATGGAGGTTAACTACAACTCCACAACTCAAGGTCAATTATAAGTAAATTGGAGCCGGGGAGGGGGCGGAGCCGGGGGGGGCAGGGGTGGAGCCAGGGGCGGAGGCAGACCCTTCGGCCCCCCAGGTGATCAGTGACCGGAATTCCAGCCCTTGGGCCCGTAGAAGTTGGACAGCCCTGGACTAGGGCACAAGGGAGCAATGGGTTCAAATGGCAGGGAAAGAGATATGACTGAAAAGATTAGGAAGAACTTCCTGAGAGTAAGGGCTGTTGGAGAGTGGCATAAGCTGCCTCAGAGTGTGGTGGAGTCTCCTTCTCTGGAGGTTTTTCCGCAGAGGCTGTCTATTGAGAATGCTTTGATTGAGCCTTCTTGCATGGCAGGGGGTTGGACTGGGTGGCCCTTGGGGAGTCTCATCCAGCTCTAGGATTCTATATCAGGAGTAGGCAATACGGGGCCTCATGGATAAAGTCCACCATCTCATCCAGACCAAGGTGAACCCTTTTGGGATCCAAATGTTTCCAGCCTTTCCTTCATTTTCCGCCTCCAAAAGAAAAGGGAGAGAGGAAAGGGCAGGGAGGGGCCTTGGGGAGAACCTCCTCTGTGCCAACCAGCCCACCCTGCTCTGGCCCACCAAGTGGCCCCCAAGTTAGAAAGTTTGCCCATGCCTGAACTAATAGATGCATCCTGCATCCTAACAGGATGTCTGGTTCATCTTGCAAAGCCTTGTTAATTTTGTATGCGCTGTCTTCAGTTACCTTGAACTCATTTACTAGTCTGTCTCAAGGAAAAAACGGAATTAACAGAGGGTTTTTTGAGAACATATCTTTGTTGATTGGAAACATTCAGTTATAAACAAAAACAATTTTGTATGTCTGCAAAGAGAAGCAGGGAGACCATTTGCCATGCTCATTAGTTATATGCAAAAGAAAAGAAATATGGCTGTTCTAAAAACATTCACCGGTGAAGTAAAGTGGATGAGGTATCCAGTCTTGTCTACTTGATGCCCGAGTCAGTCAATAATTTCTCACTTGAAACTCCATCCTTGCTCTTTAATCATTGTTGTAACACCTTCATTTGTGCTGAGTGCCTTCATCCAAAACACCTCAGTCCTAATTTCGCTGGTGTTTTTGCAAAGCTTC
Organism: Anolis apletophallus; assembly: GCA_030556195.1. Taxonomy (NCBI): domain Eukaryota; kingdom Metazoa; phylum Chordata; class Lepidosauria; order Squamata; family Anolidae; genus Anolis; species Anolis apletophallus. Next base: position 18,262,937 of record JARBWK010000006.1, read on the forward strand.
CCCCAACCCCCTTGTTTTCCTTCGGTTTCTGGTGTTCTTTGATGTAGCTGAGAGAGAAGCCTGTGTTGACATACCATCCCAGAGGTTTGTGCATTCGTTTTCCATTTGCTCAGAGAGCAATTTAGGGTGATGGAGCAGAGCAAGGTTTGTTGGCAAACTGGGAATGAGAAATGTGCTCGCCCATGCATAATGCCTTTCCAATTATCTATCCAGAAGCTCTTCTGAAATGCACTCTCTGATAGCTGGGTTAACACGCCACAGTCTCCCCGATGCATAAACAACACCATTTGCATCAGCTATCAGCACCTTCATCAGTGGCTTGTCAAAGTAGACATGGTGCTCATCATCATTCTGTGTAGTACATGCTCATAGTGAATTCATCGTCCCGTGTGCATCCTTGATGTAGCCAAAAAGGCACCATCCAAACACAACTGCATGGGCAAAAAGTTACAATGTGTTCCCCGAGATGCAGTGCTTATTGGGCTTTCCAATGTGGAAGGAAAGGTCAGGAATTGGAGGCACGGCAAATGGTGCTCATTGACTGACTCTAAGTCCCATAGGAGTGATTATGTCCACCAGCAGACTCAATAATGGTTTCTGTGATTTGATTATGAATTTTGTTAAATTGCTCTTTCTATGAATCTCTAGGTCCTCCAGTGTGACCCTATGGTTGACCCTATAGAGCAGGGGTCGGGAACCTTTTTGACTCAGAGAGCCATGGAAGAAAAATATTTGGAAATGTATTTCAGTGAGATCCATATTATATATATAATATATTTTAAGACTGAATTCAACTAAATGTGAGTATATACTTACATACTATGAGAAAAGGATTTTCCCGGCAGAATGACGGGACACTTCAGACCTGGCTCTGCAAAAGACATGCTCAGGACTCTGGGAAGGAAGAGAAGATGGAAGGAAGGAAGGAAGGAAGGGGGAAAGAAAGAAAGACAGAGGAAATAAAGGAGGGAGGGGGAGAGGAAGAAAGAAAAGAAGAATGAACTATGGAAAAGGAGGAAAAGAAAGAAAAGAAACTCAGGAGAGAGACCAGGAGGAGAAAAGAAAGAAGGAAATGGGAAGGGAGGAAAGCAAAGGGTGGGGGAAAGAAAGGAAAGAGAGTGAGGAAAAAGTAAAATAATGAAGGGAAAAGAAGAAAAGAAAGAAGGGGAGAGAGAGGGAGGTGAAAAGAAAGGAAGGAGAAGGAAAGGAAGACTTGGGAAAAAGAATGGAAGAGGAAGGAAGGAAGAGGGAGAATGGAGGAAAGAAGGAAGGGGAGAGAGGGAGGGAAAGGAAGGAGAGAAGGAAAGAATGGAAGAGGAAGGAAGGAACGAAGAGGGAGGGAGGAAAGAAGGTAGGGAGAGTGGGGCGGAAAGAATGAATAAAAAGAGAGGGGAAAAGAAAGGAAGAGGAAGGAAGGAAGGAAGGGGGAGGAGGGCGCTGGGCCAAAGCGGACCTTGGTGTCAGGATGAGAGCGATGAGCTGGGCGTCCCCTGGGGGCAGTGAGGCTGGGTCCGTGGCACCAGGGCCAGGCCACTACCGCCGCCTCCCCTGAGGCCCATGGCGGAGTATGAAGAGGAAGATGAGGACGAGGCGCTGCCGCCGGGCTCTGCAGTCCTCGGCAAAGAAGGCGCAGGGCCCCGAGAGCAGTGGGGAATGAGGAAGAGGCACTGATGGTGGCATGGAAGCGGCAGTCGCAGCGCATTTGTGTCACTCCTCCCTTCTGCATGCTGGGAAACCGAAGCCCGGGCTGCTCTGGAGAGCCAGATGCAATCATGAAAAGAGCCACATCTGGCTCTCGAGCCATAGGTTCCCTACCCCTGCTATAGAGTTACAGTGGAGGACCTATAGAGAATATTTCTCTAGGCATTTGTAGGCTATCACACATGATTCTGGTGGAAGTTGGCCACAATGTTGTGCTGGAAGGCTTAACAGATTCTGAGAAATGTTCTCTCAATTGTTTTTTTTAATTCACATTTTTTCCACTTTTGTGGGTGTCTTACATTCCTGATTTCAGCAAATGTGGAGGGCTCATTGTACAAATATGGTGCTCATTTTGCGGACTGAATGAAGCCGTAGACCCATTTTGCTGATTGAATACTGCAGAAGGGAACGTTGCAATGTCCAGATGTTACTGGAGTCTATTAACAATAAATCTTTCCATTGTTATTGTCCGGTGCCCTTCACACAAGTCCCATAAAGGTTCCCTAATGACAATGGAAAATAGCTTCCATCTTCCCTATGCTACCCAATGCTCTATCTATCTATCGGGGGGGGGGGGGGCTGGAGTAACACTTTAAAAATCTACCTGTTCCGACTTACATACAAATTCAACTTAAAAACAAACCTACAAAACCTATCTTGTTCGTAGCTTGAGGGCTGCCTATATTGCCATTTTTCTGTAACCCTTTCTTAGACCTAGATTTTGGACTTCCGCAATTCTGAGGTTTCCCCTTTTTTTAATTAAAAGAAAAGAAAGCAGTATATGGGCGGAGATTACCTCAGATAGCTACAGATAGCTACTGGATTACTGTAGAAACTGACAAAAGTACATCACATGTGAAGGAGGTGAATCTATTGTCCATTTTCCTTATAAACAGAATGGAACAAAACGCTATGGTAAAAAGACGCTTCCCCCTGCCCCGTGGGATGACATGCTAAATATGGACTCAATGGGCATATCAAGTAGAAAGCAGCTGCTGATCATGCACTGTCCACTCTTTGGGCCGGCCCATCCTGACAGCATTGGGGTGTAATAGGTGGTGCAGTTGGAGAAAAAAGGATAGGGATGCTATGGCCTCCGAGGAAATAAAGTGTTATAGAAATAGGCCTCTTGGAGTTGGCATTTTTATCTGCCCTTTTTCTGTGATGCCATCTGCAATATGCACCAACATGATTCCAATAAAAAATGACTTTTCCAAACACATGGAATGGAATATTATAGAGGAAGGTATAACTGAGGGCCCTTCCACACAGCCCTGTATCCCAGAATATCAAGGCAGAAAATCCCACATTATCTGCATGTGGACACAGATAACCCAGGTCAAAGAAGATATTGTGGGATTTTCTGCCTTGATATTCTGGGATACAGGGCTGTGTGGAAGGGCCCTGATTGACATAATTTTAAACCGTGCTGTGGGTCCATTGCAGATGGGCAGCCGAGGCTGTGTTTCTCATCTGAAATCCATAGCCGATACTCCTAGGCATCTCTACTGTTCTTTTATTTACACTGTTTTCATTCTGCGTCCTCCTACACTCAACAATAAATAATTGTTTATTCCTTCCTGGCACTGCTCTTTGCTGAGATCATCTTGACCTGGCACAGTGATGTTGCAGCCAGTGTTTTCGATATAGATCCTAATTGGGGATGTTTCTTACACGCAGATTTCCAGTGTTTAGCTACATTTCTCAGCAAAACAAAAGTGTGAATCTTCCTTTGAGGAGAACAGATGTGTTTGCATGGATTTGTGCAAAGAAGGCTGGGAAAACTTCAACTGTCTAGATGCTGTTGGAATCCAATTTCTACTATTCCCAACCAGTGGCCAAATGTCATGGGCATTACAATGCATTTACATCTGAAGGGCCACAATTTCCACATCCCTGGAATATTTGGCTACCTTGTGCATGGGACTTTCCTCACCTCTGATCTTTGTGTATGCTTCAAATTTGCTGTGAGTGATCTCTAACCAATGTAGTTCTTGGGTTGCGAATGAAAAAGTAATTTGCTCTATTTATGGATTCTATTCTCTTGCTATACAGATGTAGTTGGATGCTGCTTGGATGAATGTTTAAACCTAAATTATATTTTTAGTCCCAAAGGGCAGAGACCAAAAGGTTAACTCACCATTCAACAATTAAGGCCCCTTCCACACAGCTGAATACAATCCTACATTTTCTCCTTTGATCTGGGATATATGGCAGTGTGGACTCAGATAACCCAGTTCAAAGCATTTTGGGTTATATGGCTGTGTGGAAGGGTCCTGAAACGAACTATTCAGGTCTTAAACCCCAAAATCTCGATACATTTTTAAACTAATTTACTTTCCATTAGACATGGAATTATAGAATTGGAATGGACCAGAAGTGCCATCTAGGCCACTCTTTCCAGGAATACAGAACTAAACCCCAAAATCAATTCAAGAATATTGTTTTGCTTTCCATTCAATATGGAATCCTAGAGTTAAAATGAACCACAAGAGCCATCTAGGTCACCCTTGCCAGGAATACACAACTAAGGGCCCTTCCACACAGTTATATCACCCAGAATATCAAGGCAGATAATCCACAATATCTGCTTTGAATTGTGTTATCTGAGTCTACACAGTGTAGATTTTGTACAGCTGTGTGAAAGGGGCCTAAAAAAGCATCCTTGAAAGATGTATGTCCAGCTCTGTTCCACTTCTGAACAGCTCATATAGTATCTCCAGAAGGTTGGAAAGGTGCGGATGGGACACCATAATTTTTTCTCCAGGTCAAGATGCTGTCGCTTCAAAATAGGAATGTAGGAACTTGAATGTAGACCTGTAATTACCGGGGTTTGAAAACTTGTAGCCCTTCAGATATTATTGAAGTTTCCATCAGCCCCGAGTAGTCTGACCACAGATTTTTTTAAAAATGGGAGGAGTAGATATTCATCAAGATTGACATGGATGTAAGTTTCTAATTCCTGGCAAAGAACATTTCTTTCAGCACATGGTCAGCCTGAAAATTTGTTTTCAATATTAGAGCGAGAGCTTGCAATGAACACCCTCCTACATGCACACACATTTCTGATTTCTCCCAAGCTTTCTTAAATGCTAATTTAACATGAATGTAATGTTAATTGTTGTCTTTTTAGTGCAACTGCTGATTATAAGCATATGTATCAGTAGGTCCTGTTTTCCCAATAAATCTACTAGTTCAGTGATTTTCAACCAGTGTGCTGTGGAACACTAGTGTGCCGTGAGAGATCATCAGGTGTGCCATGGGAAATTATTTTCGAACTTCATTCATATATAAACTATAAGGCGCATCTGTCCCTTTAAGAAATGGAACCATAGCACTCTCGCGTCATCTAAGAAGTGACGCGAGAGTGCTATGGTCGCGCCATCTTGGATTTGCTCAGACGTGGCTAAGTAAACAAAGTTAGAGTTAGTGCTGCAGCTGCGCGTCAAGTGACAGTGGCAATTTGGGATCACAGCAAGACAAGCGAGTGACTTTAAAGGAGCAAGAGGAACTCATTGAACTGAAACAAGGTCATAGTTTAAAGCTAAAATTTGCTGATCTTCCTTTGGACAGTTTTTGGTTATCTGCTGCCAGGGAGTTCCCCATTCTGGCCAACAAAACTATTTTGATATTGCTCCCGTTTTCAACCACATATCTGTGTGAGATGAGCTTCTCAAGCTTGACTGCGATAAAAACTAAAACCAGAGAGAGACTGACAGCTGTTGAGCAAGAGCTTCATGTGTGTCTTTCTGCCATTCCTGCCAGGATATCTATTTTGTGTTCATCGAAACAGGCCCAGGTTTCACACTAAGTGAGTGTATAAATACATTTAAAAACATATTAACTATATGTATTACTGTGTTAGAGTGTCATTTTGTGTCATTTTGGTTGGTGGTGTGCCCCAGGATTTTGTAAATGTAAAAAGTGTGCCGTGGATCAAAAAAGGTTGAAAATCACTCTACTAGTGGATCTACTAGGAGATTTGAATTTACTTTCCCCCCAGCTCTATTAGGCAGGAGTGAGTGAGGGTTTCTATGCCAAAGGGTTGGTGAAGCCATCTTGGGTTTTAGTATGATATTTAAAGAAGCCATCACAGGTTGAACCTAAGGTGAGGGACATGATTCAGTATCTTGAATAACTATCTGAATGGTCCAAATAGTGCATTTACCACCAGGTGCCCTATCTTCAGAATTAGGATGTTTGTGATGCTTGATGTTCTGTACTGGAGTTTTTTGTAGTTCCACGCCTTCCCCAAGTGTTTGGTTCTGAATCCTGACACTTTTACAGCATTGACAGCAAGCTTTATTGGCTGTCAATGATGCAGCAGATGGTAGACAGTACAAAAGCATTCCAGCTCTTTTGCTGATGGGGTCCAACATCCTCTCACAGCCAATGGTAGAACTGGGCTCCTAAACAACTAATTCTACCCAGACCCTTCCCAGCTGGCAGTAAAATTCTCTATCACTGACTAAATGGGAGCCCTAGACTGGGATGCTTCCATGCCAGGATGAAGCTAATGGAAGTGTTATATAGTGCAGAAACATGCAAAGAAAACCAAAGTGTGCAAGAATGAGTCATCTCTCCATCCACAACATCTATGAGAACTGTGCAAGCAGGTTAGTAACAGGAAAATTCTCTTCACCACTTCTGTTCCCAGTTTTCATATCTTTTCTCAGTCCAAACTTCCAAACAAATACCAAAAAAGAAGATCAAACAAGGTCACTAAGACATTATAACTCTTTTCCTATCACTGAACTCTTGTTAAAATTTGGCTGGGATGCTAACTAGGACCTTGTCTATTCTGGAATATTATACTTCCGACTGACCCTGGATTGGCTGTGATGATGGCATGCATCGATCAGAACCTTCTGAAGTGCTGTGTTGGTGTCCAGCCATAGACCAGTGGTGCATAACCTGTCGCCCTCCAGGTGTTTGGGACTCCAACTCCCAGAAGTCTTGGCTTGCTTGTCCAATGATCAGGAATTCTTGGAGCTGAAGTCCAAAACACTTTGAGGGCCACAGGTTGTGCACCGTTGACATAGACTTTGCTGGGCCATCCCTTGTTCTCCATGTTACTGTCTACATTCCCCATTGGTCTTGGAGCTCCCTGTAAGCATCTGGCCATTGCGGTTGTGTCTCCTGAGGTCATAACAGGACATCCATCAAGGAGGAAGTAGAGTAACCCTCTCCTTATTGTTCATTGTGTAAGTGTGTCGCACTCCAGGGAAACATGAACCCTCTAGATGTAATCACCCAACACTAGCACTTGAAATATAGTCATTTATTTAAAGCAGGCAATACCCAGTAATGCAATAAAGAATAAAAGGGTAAAAGGAAAAACACATCTATAATCCAAGCAGGAATGTTCCAGGAGCCAAAAGCAGCACAGATGATAAAAAAATCTAATAGAGTCCAAGAGAATCAAAGTCCCAAAAACTCAAACTAGAATTTCCAAAAGCAAAGCAGAATCTTAAGTCTATGAACATGAATGCAATCCCAATTGCAAAGGACCTTCCAAAGCCGACGTTGCCAGAAATCTGAGTCTTCCCAAAGCAAGATGAACTAAAATACCCCAAAACCAAACTTCTTTCGATATCCCCTAATTGGCATTTTCCTCCACTGCCCGAAAGCAAGGACCTTGGAGTTGCCAATTAAAATTCCTTCTCTGCTAGCTGTAGCAGCTCAGGTGTTGTCTCACACTCCTCTGCTTCAAACAGGCTAATTTCCAGGGAAACTCAGCCCTTGTAAATTCCCATCCCTGGTATCTGCTTGCCTGGTATCCCACAATCCTGGTAGCCAAAGAAGCCACAAGCCCAACACTGTGCCCCATTCTGACCTCAGCAGATAGGACCTAGTCACTCGGGCACTTAAGGAACTCCATGGTGATCAAGGAGTTGTGGCAGCAATTTGGCACATCTGTTCTGATCAGCCAGCTCAGGGAAAGGAGGATGCCAGTGTAGGGTGTGTGGACAACAGTTTGGGCCAAAACGGGCCAAAGCCAGATGCTTAGGTGACTACAAAGCATGGAAATATATACTCCAGAGTTTCCTACAAACTCCAGAGCACCCCTTGATTTTGCTTAGTGTGGACCAAAGTTGAGTAAAAGGCTGAAAATTCCAGATATTTACCTATGTGTTATGTGTCAGGAGAGGATTAAGGGTGACTATGACTTTGTGTGATCAGTCTATTTGCCTGATCTCCTTGCTGTGGCTCAGCAAACAGATAGGCTTATGCCAGCTGCTTGAGCCCTGCTTTGTGGGCTTCTCAGAGGCAGCTGCTTGTCTGCTACAGGAAGCACGATGCTGGACTAGATGGACCTTTGGTCTGATTCAGGAGGGCTTTTTATATCCTTCAGAGCTTTTTGAAAAACTAATGCATATGCTTCCATGCCCATTAGTTGTACAATTGATCTTGCCTGCTGGGATCTCAAGCTGTTTGATGTCTGAGTACTTTACTCACAGATCCCCTGGCAGGGAAAAGGATAGAGAAAGAATACCATGTTTAAGGATATAGTATTATAACAGGAGTACAATAAATATTCTCCCTAAGTACAGGTTCCTTCTGCTTTTTAATGGTCTGCTTTTCATTAATGTGCTCTTTCAACACTCTTTTTTTTTGTAAGGGGAAGCCATTCATTTGATGTGTAGTCCACTCTTTCGATCTATTTCTGAAATCTTCCATGTTTTTCAGTGGTCAAAATGCATTTTGATGATTTTCAACAATGTTCAAATCATGCAGTAAAGCGGGTGATGCCTGGATCAAGCAATCTCAGTGTACAAATAAGCCTCCCTTTTGCTCATAGTGGGCAATTATATTGCTTTAGCAATAGAGCAGGCGGTACACACGTTTCCCAAAGTATAAAAGAGCTCTTCTGTGTTTGTCCAAGGCCAGGAGCAATACGTTCACATTGGTGCCATAAACTGTCAATGGGTTTGCAGCCATTGTTCATTGTTTCTGCTGCATTCTCCATTCAATTCATCTAAGGCTGGGTGCTACGTTTCCTTGCCATACTCTAAAAAATACAGATTCTCTCCAGTTACCTGCTTGCTGTAATGTACATTGTTGTAGTTGTTGTTGTCAACAACAATAATAGCTGCACTAGTGGAAAAAAAAACATGTGGCAGAAAACAATGGGCCAAAAGAAGGATAACAAATATTTTTGGTTTCCTTGCTTGCTATTGTATTTGGGAAGAAATGCATCTGTAACAGCTACTTGGAAAAGCCAATGTCTGGGAAATTTTAGGAATTGAAGAAAAAAGTAATTTCTCCATAGTACTGGTTTGTATCTAGCATTGTTCTGTTTCCCTATGTTGATGATGTTTTAAAAAATCTTTATTTTACGATTGATATGATTCATCAGTGTTCAAGCGACTGTACTCCAGTCACATTAAGTAGCAAACATATCTAAATAAAAGAACCAGAAATGAGAAATTAAAATATTCCATCCATAATATCAGTAGGACAATGTAAATTCATTGCGAAATAAAGGCTCAGTTTACTTGCTAGATCATAGTTCCTAGGGTCATTCCTTTCTTCTTTATCCTCCCCGATCAATTTCTACACATGATCCATTAAGTACTGTCGTCAGTCATGGATTCTGAGCACAGGCATATTTCTGGTGATTCATACCTTGAAAATATTCAGAAGAAAATATTCCAAAAGCAGTTTGAGTTTCCCATTTTATATATTCAAAACCAAGTTTTGTAGAAATCAAAGAGCCAATATGCAACCCTTGCAATATACATACTTACTTAATAGTTCTCCAAACAACAGGGCCGAGGGTGTGTGAACTGGACATAACATACGCTGTAGAATGGTATTCCCTATAGTAACCTATGGATGTGACAGCTGGACCATAAGGAAGGCTGAGCAAAGGAAGATAGACGCCTTTGAATTGTGGTGGTGGAGGAAAATTCTGAGAGTGCCTTGGACTGCAAGAAGATCAAACCAGTCCATACTCCAGGAAATAATGCCCACCTGCTCACTGGAGGGAAGGATATTGAAAGGCAAAGATGAAGTACTTCGGCCACATAATGAGAAGACAGGAAAGCTGGGAGAAGAGAATGATACTGGGGAAAATGGAAGGAAAAAGGCAGAGGAGCTGACCAAGGGCAAGATGGATGGAGGGAATCCTTGAAGTGACTGGCTTGACTCTGAAGGAGCTGGGGGTGGCCATGGCCGACAGGGAGCTCTGGCGTGGGCTGGTCCAGAAGGTCACAAAGAGTCGGAAGCGATTGAACGAATAAACAACAACAACATTGTAGAATTAATGCAGTTTGACCCAACTTAAAACGCTGTGGCTCAGTGCTATGGGATCTTGGGATTTGTAATTTGGTGAGGTACCAGCACTCTTTGGCAGATAAAGCTAAAGACCTTGTAAAACTATAGTTACCATGATCTTATAACATTGAGCCATAGAAGTTAAAGTGGGGTCAAACTGCATTAATTCTACATGGAGATGGATCCCTTGTGGTTGTTATCTTTTCTATGAAAACAAAGAAATGCACAAAAATAAAGAAATAATATGGAATGCAATGTGTGTGTGTGTGTGTGTGTGTGTGTGAGAGAGAGAGAGAGAGAGAGAGAGCGTGCTTCAAATAATAAAATCTCATGTCTGTCTTGATACTTCATTTGTAACTTGATAAAGAGTTTTATGGTCATGCTGTTCTGATGAAAGGGTTCTTCTTGAGTTCTCCATCTCTAAGATTCTTTAGGAAACTTACTGAAAGCATTTTATGATGAGAAATGGACGTAGTGACAAGGAAGAAAAAGTTCAGACCGCACTTGAAAGCAAATCAGATCAAATGAAATGAGTAAGAGGCAAAGTTGTCATATGTGCAACTTCCGTTCCTTGATCTCAAAATGGCACTCATTTAGCCTGTTTCTCGTTGTGCGAAAGGAATTAACATAACAAAAAGACATCAATGAGATGTGGTAGGCTTGCTTCTGGATATTTTTTTAAAAGCTTGAATGGGGCCTTCCTTTCATATTAAAAGCTTTATATACCGGCAATAACAACTTAGAAGGAGTAGCTCTCAACTCTTTTATCTGACATAGCAAATACAAACAGAGTTAAGGATGTAGTCAAGTGTCCAACTGGATCATGGGATTTATATACATTTTTTTCAGAAAGGCTACCCCCCACAACCAGTACCCAGGGAAATCCTGCCTACCTCAACCAACTCCGAGGTGGCACTTGAATGTCCTTTTCAGTAACTACCGATACACTTGGTATCCATGAATCTGTCTAATCCTGCCTTGAAATTGTTCAGGCTGACAGCTGTCACAACCTCTTCTGGAAGTGAGTTCCATAACCCAATGACCCTCTGGGTGAAGAAATATTTCCCTTTATTAGTCCTAATTTTCCTACCTTGGAGCTTCAGGAGTGCCCTCTAGTCCTAGTGTTTTGTGACAAAGAAAATATTTTTTCTTTATTCACCTTTTCTATCCCATGCATGATTTTATACACTTTGATCAAGTCACCTCTTAAACGCCGTCTTTCAAGGCTGAAAAGACCAAAGCGTTGCAACCTGGTTTCATACTCCAAATGTGGCCTTACCATCGATTTGTAGAGAGGTAATACAACATTTGCTGACCTATTTTCGATTCCCTTTCTGATCATGCCAAGCATAGAATTTGCTTTTTTCACTGCTGCAGCGCACTGGGTTGACATCTTCATTGAGCTGTCCAACAAGACCCCAAGATCCCTTTCCTGGTTTGTCTCGGAAAGCTTTGACCCCATCAATTTGTAGGTGTAGTTGGGGTTCTTTGCCCCGATGTGCATGACTTTACACTTGTTTAGGTTAAAATGCATTTGCCACTTTGTTGCCTATTCACTCAATTTCGAGAGATCTTTCTGGAGCTCTTTACAATCAGTTTCATTTTTAACTACCCTGAACAATTTAGTGTCGTCTGCAAACTTTGCTACCTCAGAATTCACTCTTACATCCAGATCATTAATGAATAAATTAAAAAGTAACGGACCCAAAACTGAACCTTGGGGTACGCCACTTCTCACCTCTTTCCACCCAGAGAAATGTCCGTTTATTACCACCCTTTGTTTCCTACAGTTTAGCCAGGTTCCAATCCAGGACAAGACCTGTCCCCTGATTCCATGGCTGAAGAGCTTATTTAGGAGCCTTTGGTGAGGGACTTTGTCAAAAGCCTTTTGAAAGTCAAGGTAAACAATATCAATTGGGTCCCCTTTATCTATGTGTTTATTTACACCCTCTATTTACAAGCTCTATTTACATCACACCTTAAACATTTTAGAGATAAACAGATTCTGGTCAAGATGACAAGTTATTAATGAAGAACATAGGAAGTAGGAGGGGCTCTCTTTGAACCTTTTCACTCCAACCTATAATGAAATATGGCACTATGGGGAAGGAGACAGAAAGAGACTATGTTCAGCCCTCCACATTTGTGGGTCTGACTTTTGAAGATTTGACTAAAATGATCTCTTTCCAAATCTCCAGGCCCTCCAGTGATTATGGTTAACTTCTGGCAGAAATTGGCAGAGAAAACAATAGTCATTAAACTTCTGGCAGAAATTGACAAATGATTCATTCTTGAGACCTAGCGATTCCTAAAGCGAACACCTTGTTAGGGATTTAGGTCTTCCTGTGCGATTGTATGGCGACTCTCCAATGGAAGTTGACTATTGAGTGATGCTGAATACCTCATGATTCCTAAAAACAACACCTCTCTAAAACAACAGAAAGGTGTTGTCTTTAGATTCAAGATCTTCTAGAATGACGATGTTGGCCATAGAATCTTACTGGAGACCCAGGGCCCACCCACACAGCCCTATATCCCAGAATAAAAAGGCTGGAAATCCCACATTATCTGAGTGATAGCCCAGTTCAAAGCAGATATTGTGGGATTTTCTACCTTGATATTCTGGGAGAAAGGGCTGTGTGGAAGGGTCCCCAGAAATTCAGAACCTTGCCCTAGCAACCTATAGGTGCTCCAACACAACTCTATGGTCCATTGGAAGTTAACCATATGGACATGCGGGAGAACCTAGAGATTGCTAAAGAGAATACTTTCCTAGGAATCTCCATGTCCTCCAGTGTGATTGTATGGTGAACCTCCATACAACTTCTCCAATGGAAGCCGACCATAGAGCCACATTGGAAGACCTGGGATCACATTTAGGTCACAATTGCAGGCTATAGTGTGTGTGGGGGGGGGAGGGGGGAATTGCCATGGATCATGGCAAATCTGGCGTGGGGTGTGGGAAACCCAGTGCCCCGCTGTGATGAAGTCGTGTTGTTTTGTTGCAAGATAAATGTATAGTTTGTTATTGCTTATTGGCCTATACCAGGGCTGTCCAACTGGCGGCCCTGGGGCCGGATCCGGCCCCCCAGCCTGTTGGGCACGGCCCCAGCTATGCCCCCAGCCGCCATTTTTAATTTTTTTTTAAAAAAAGGGGGAGGGGGAGGCGGGGCCGGGAGGAGGAAGAGAGCTAGCTCCTCCTCCCTGCACCGCCCCCTCCGTCCCTCTCCGCACCGAAAAGGAGGAGTAGGCGGCGCCAAGGGCAGCGCGTCACGCCAGGCCTGACGCGCTGCCCTTGGTGCCACCTTCTGTCCTTTTTCGGCGGCTCCCCCACCCTAGGAAGGGTGGGGAGGGCGCAGAAATGGAGTAGGCGGCGCCAAGGGCAGTGCGTCACGCCAGGCCTGTGACACGCTGCCCTTGGCGCCGCCTTCTGCCCGGCGGCTCCCCGCCCCTAGGAAGGGCGGGGGCGAAAAAGGAGGAGTAGGCGGCGCCAGGGCAGCGCGTCACGCCAGGCCTGTGACGCGCTGCCCGGAGAATGACAGCTTTAGGAGAGGGCGGGGCCTGGGCTGTGGGCGGGGCCTGGGGGGTGGGGCCTGGGCTGGGGCTGGGGCCTGGGGGCGGGGCCGAGCGGCCCCCGAGGTCATCAGTGACCTCTATTCCGGCCCTGGACCTGGTAGAAGTTGGACAGCCCTGGCCTATACGTTTGATGGTAAAATGCTTAACAAGCCACAGAGGGTTGGCGGGGAATGTTGGAGCAGCAGGCCCCTGTGAAGGCTGTTGCCGTGGAGATGGAAGTTAGAGCTGCACCTGTTTTAGAACTTTCAGATTTTAAAAATGAGTCGGTTGGTTTTGTCGGTTGGTGGGAGGGAAGCTGTCTTTCAGAGCTTTTAGAAAGTAGTTCGGTTAGGGGTTTGAGAAACCCAGGTGAAAGACAGACTTTGTCCAAGTTAGAGTAGAAAACTAACAATAGATAGGTAAAGCCTATAGTTGGCTATTTACCTGCTGGAGCAGTTAGTTATTAGGACTGCTTGGTTCTGTGTTAGGAAATACAGAGGAAACTGTACCCTATTGTTGAAACGTTGTAACTGCAAGATTTGTACCTTTTAGGAGACTTGTTTGCAACCAACTAAGCTCTGAACTCTGTCATAAAATAAACTGTTGAACATCTTTATCACAACACCTCTCAATGTCGTTCTTTTGAAAACACAAGCCTTAAAAGAACAAACCTTCACATCGGTGACTGATCTGATACAATTGGTGGCAGCAAATATATTAACTGGTGACAGTTTGAACATCTGTTGGTTGGATTCTAAGGGTAAATCCACCCTACACTGTGGTCAAGTGATCAGTGGACCTTTGAATCATTACACCCGCATTGCCCCTCATCTCATCCCATAGGGAGAAGCATTGTTATCTGGCTTTCCCCTGTTCTTCTCTATGCAACATGGAAGCCTCCTGTGTTACTAGCACTGCCTCTTGCAGCAATTTGACCTCACTTCAGGCACAGAGCCCCTCTGGAAGTAGATTGATGTCATGTGATGGGATTTGCTGGGCTCCATGCCTGAAGTGAGGTCGAACTGCCCTAAGATGGGTGGTTTTGCCCATGTGATGAAGTCACTAGAGATTCTTTATGAGAGCATTCTCTAGGAATCTGCTGGATGTTGATAATGAACTCATGCAGAAGGATCTAGAGCAGGGCTGTCCAACTTCTACCGGACCTGTGGCCGGAATTCCAGTTACTGATGACCTGGGGGGCCGAAGGGTCTGCCTCCGCCCCCTTCCCGGCTCCACCCCAGCTCCGCCCCTCCCTGGCTCCACCCAGGCTCCGCCCCCTCCCCGGCTCTGCCCCTGCCCCGCCCCCTCCCGCCTCCGCCCTCTCCCGCCTTGAGGTGTCTGTGGAGGACACGGGGCTTTGACTTGGAGATAGAGATGAACACCAAAATCCCAGTCTCAAGTCCCAGTCCCTGCTTTGAACTGGATTATATTGCAGTGTGGACTCAGGGCCCTTCACACAGCCATATAACTCAGAATATCCAGGCAGGAAACCCCACAAAACCTGCTTTGAACTGGATTATATTGCAGTGTGGACTCAGGGCCCTTCCACACAGCCATATAACCCAGAATACCTGAACTGGATTATCGGAGTCCACTCATATAATCTGGTTTAAAGCAAATAACATGGGATTTTATTCAGATGTGTGGAAAGGAAGTCAAATAAGAAGCCAGGGCCCTTCCACACAGGCCTATAACCCTGAATGATAAGGCATAATATTCATTCTGCCTCTGCTAATAATAATAATCAATAACACAACAGGTTCCTGGGAGTAGGAGACCTCCAAGGGCCATCCAGGGCCATCCAGTCCAATCTCCTTCTGCCATAAGGGGAAAATACAATCAAAGCATTCCTCACAGATGACCATTCAGCCTCTGATGATAATAATAATAATATTAATATTAATTACAATGGGTTCCTAGAATAGGAGACCTCCAAGGGCCATCCAGTCCTACCTCCTTCTGCCATAAGGGGAAAACACAATCAAAGCATTCCTCACAGATGACCATTCAGCCTCTGATGATGATAATAATAATAATAAATATTAATTACAATGGGTTCCTAGAATAGGAGGAGACCTCCAAGGGCCATCCAGTCCTACCTCCTTCTGCCATAAGGGGAAAACACAATCAAAGCATTCCTCACAGATGGCCATTCAACCTCTGATGATGATGATAATAAAGCTTACTCAAAAAGTAATCTCTCATTTAACTTACATTACTGGGTACTCTCTGGTCTATTATATTACTTGAAATTCCTTGTTTAGCCTCCTACCTTGTGCATATAAAGGTTATTTGGACAGTCTCTTCCTTTTATTACAGATATCTGGCTGGAGTCATCTCATATCCCTTGCTCCTCATTTAGCACCAAAATTGCAGCCTGGATGGGTTACTCATTTCAGCGATGTTCCTTTAAAGTAAGGAATCCCAGAAGGTTAATCCACTTAATCTTGTTATTGCTGTAGGTGATTGTTCTGGGCCGCTGCTAAAGCTGGTTCCCCTGGTACAACCTTTGATTTCCAGTGCGTCATGTCAGCTGCTAAAAATCACTCGGAATAACATTGTGTTCCACTCTCTGCTATTTTAGGATTTTGACTTATGCCTTGATTTCTCCCCCTTTAATGATTTTTAATTCCTTAAGGAGATTGGGCTGTATTACTTCTTAAAAGGCCCATCACATATAGATGTCTGTTCAACAGAGTAATGTTTTATGGAAAGAGGCTTTTTACTGCCAATTAGAAGCAATATATTTCTGGAGGCGGGGTTCAGGATATTTCTGAAAAACTTCCAGTGTTTAATCAGGATGTAATCAAGCCTGCTACATTTTCAGGTTTTTTGCAATTCTGTTCTCTGATTCCCAGGGTGCAGTGAAAAAATAGATTTGTCCATGCCAAATGGGGCGGGGGGGCGGGC
Organism: Anolis apletophallus; assembly: GCA_030556195.1. Taxonomy (NCBI): domain Eukaryota; kingdom Metazoa; phylum Chordata; class Lepidosauria; order Squamata; family Anolidae; genus Anolis; species Anolis apletophallus. Next base: position 18,279,383 of record JARBWK010000006.1, read on the forward strand.
TGCGTATTTGCTTTCTATGTTCCCAATCTGCATAAATTCTGTATATCTCTCAGTAATAGTGCATATCATGAGTTCATCTTAAGCTACTGCACATGTCCCTAGGTGAACTCACCTTGATGTGAGCTTACTTGCAAAAAAAATCCTCTCATTTGCATTGTTGGCAACCACAGGGTACTGGTAGCTTCATTTCCCCCCTTTCCATTATGAATGTAAATATACATATTTCTGCCTAAGTTGTCTTTGTTGGAGTATGTAAGGAATCAGTGTGTGTGTGTGTGCATGTGTCAACGGTAAAATAAGATGCATGAAGCTGATTGGTCGAGCTATGTCCAGGGAGCAGGCTGAGCCTGGAACTTTCAGATACTGTTACATTTTTGTTCAGGCTTGAGCTATGCAGGTGCTTGGAGATAGGCGTGGATATCTCCAGCCGTAATACTTTGATATCCATTAATTTCTCGTATTTAAAATTATTTTAAACCTATATCGACCCTCGGCGTCCAACCTTGAAGTAACGTTTTAAAATTGATGCCGTGATCGTCATTTCCGTAAAGGGCACATTTTCAGGTCATTATTTTCGCCCTTGCTTCTGAGCTGGCGGGGAAAGGAAGGGATGGCTTGCATCCACTCCTCCCTTCCTTCCCCCGCCAGCTCAGGTGTCATGGGTTAAATATATTTAACCCGCTGAGCTGGGGGAGTGCAGGGCATCCCCTCGCCTCCTCCTTCCCTGTTGAGGACTAATGCGCAATAGCGCCTTCAGCATTCTGCTCACCCCCACCCCTCCTTGCCAGCTGGGAACTAATGCATGGGGATTGATTCCCAGCTGGCGTAACGAATAATAACGAATTTCGTTATTAATTACATTTCATTACAAAATTAATTCAAAATTTTTCATTATAATTTCTATAATGACCCAAGAACTAAAATTCACCCCCCCCCCCCCCACACACAATGAGTTTAGAAACAATTTTTTTATGGATCAACCACCCCTACTTAGAGAGCAGAAAGAGAGGAGCTGAGATAGACAGTGTTTGGAGTGTGCTCTTGCTTCATGAGCTGCTGAAGGAGTTTATCCACATGGACAAAGAAAGGCCATTTTTAATCTCTCATAAAATAACATTTATATAAATTGATTCCAATATTATCCAATTTATGAGATTTATAAAAAAATATAAAATACAAGAATTTGAACAAAAACAAAATTTTTGGGATAAATTAGTTAAAAAGCAAAACGATTTCGGGTCTATACCAGAAATTATTAGAGTGGCAAACAGAAAAGGACTTATTTAAAAACTGTATGATTAAGTGGACTCAAAATTTTGGAAATAATATACCTTTAAATCTCTGGGAAAGAATCTGGAATGTACATTTAAATTACACGTACGGTTACGACCTTAAGGAAAATATCCTCAAAATATTATATAGAGTTATAGATGGTATTTTACCTCAGTGAAGATTGCAAAATATAATCGTAATTACAATAACAAATGCTGGAAATGTAGGAGAGAACCGGGAAATTTCTTCCACATGTGGTGGAACTGCAATTTTAAAAAAATATATATTGGGGAAAATTCATGAAGAAATTCAAAAAATCTTAGACATAAAATTTGAATTTAAACCTGACTATCTACTTTTAGGCCTCATTGATTTTAAGTTGGACAAGAACAAGGAGAAGCTATTTATATATTATATAACTGCGACCAGATTAATTATTGCCAGAAAATGGAAACAAGAAACACCGAAGACAGAGAACTGGAAAATAAAACTCTTAGAGACCATGAAGATGGACTGCCTCGCCTGTGCTTTAGCGCAAAATTCCAAAAGGAAAAGAATGAACTGGACTCTAATTATAAACTATTTTAAGAATTGTAATGGTGATTGATTGGTTAGGTTAGAAATATAAATCTGGAGATGGAATATAAAGTAGGCTGGATTTGTCTAGGAATTATAGGGAGACAAGGTTCATCTTACTATTTGCAAGGGACTCTGTAAGGCAGTGTTTCCCAACCAGTGTGCTGTGGCACACTAGTGTGCCGTGAGCAATCATCAGGTGTGCCGTGGGAAATTGGAACCTCCAATACCCTTTCTTCCCCCTCCTGCCGAACACTTTTTCTTCTCCACTCGGACTCCCTTCTTCCCAGTCTCGCTCTGTTCGCTTTGCCTCGCTTTGCTCACGCTGCCGCTTCTGCGGGAGGGAGGAAAACGTGACCCGTGCAGGCGCTACTGCGCAGACTTGCCCCACGTCTTCCTCCATCCCCTCCACACTGCTCTCTGGATATAGGTGAACTATAACTTCAAAACTCAAGATCAATGCCCACCAAACTCATATAGTATTTTCTCTTGATTATGGTAGTTCTGTGTGGGAAGTTTGATTCCATTCCATCATTGGTGGAGTTCAGAATGCTCTTTGATTGCGGGTGAACTATAACTCCCAGCTGTTGAACAAGACCTTCGTGTGTGTCTTTCTGCCATTCCTGCCAGGATATCTATGTTGTGTTCATCGAAACAGGCCCAGGTTTCACACTGAGTGTATAAATACATTTAAAAACATATTAACTATATGTATTACTGTGTTAGAGTGTCATTTTGTGTCATTTTGGTTGGTGGTGCTGTGCCCCAGGATTTTGTAAATGTAAAAAATGTGCCGCGGCTCAAAAAAGGTTGAAAAACACTGCTGTAAGGGATGGAAGCACTCACTTGTGCCTTGTTTGTCTATCCCCAATCCCCCATTTTCTCACCCACTATCTCCTTTTACCCTCCCCTTCCCTTCCTGCTTCCTCGTTCCCATGGTTGCCCTTCAATATGTCGTTTCATTTGTTTGTCTAGTTTTTATATCATGAATTTATTTGTTTTATGCGGATACTCGAATGAAAATTATCTATTAAAAAAGGACATTATGTGAGTTGATGCCACTGATCACATTGTACATATGTTGTTCTGAATTACGAAGAGTGAACTACTTGTTATTTATTGTTCATCTGCGTGGCATATTTTCTTTCTCTGGCAAGGCAGTGTGTGGGCTGATCAAACATGAACTACACATGATTTATTTTACATTACGCCATAGTCTTTAACCATCTTATTATGATGACAAGCACAAATATAAAAATATACTGATCTATAATTATTCACATATATAGTTCTTTTTTTAAAAAAATGTTAGCAAATTTGAAATTAAAAATTCAGCTTTGATCAAGTCTACTTCCTCATGCAAACAATTACATAACCTGCTGGCTGTTGTCACCTCCACTTCTGGCCACCTGAAACTCCTCCAACACCAATGGAGAAGCCACGTATTGGGGACGGCCATGAATAAGAAACTCTGGAAGTCATGGAGATGTTTGGCCAGAATACATTATGAAAGGCAATTATTTCAAAAGTGGATTAAGAGTCAAAGAATTGGTTGCGATGGAAATAATCATGGATACTTTGCCTCCAGATAGCAGCTAATACGTGGTGAGTCACATTATTTTTCTCCATATAGACATCCCCCAAGACACCAGGTGCATCCACACTATAGAATCAATGCAATCTGCTATGGCTCAGTCCTATGGAGGCAACATATCAAATGTATTCCCTTGAAGCTATAAAGTTCAAGGGCAGAAGCTTAGCTACAAGGCTACTTTTTAAAGTTTGGCGATCTAAATTGTGTCTCTTCATTGTAACACTCAATTTGGCCCTAAGAGTCTTATGGGTATGGCTAGAGGTACACTCTGAACCTCTTATCTTCCAAAAGTACATCTTGAGACAATATAAAAGCCTGTTAAGCCTTAAAAGTTCCCAATGGTAAGCTATTTGGAGCAGCTGCTGCCATTACGTAAAACTTGTGGGCAAGATTATGAAAGCCAAATATTGTTCGTTGGCTTGGAAAGAAGGAGTTTGGTAAATACCTGGGATTTGGGGATGGAGATGTGGTTGGCATCCAAATTGTTACACAACAGTACAAAATGATGGGGATGGCAGGAGAGAGATCATTATAAATCAGGATGACTGAACTAGATTTGGAAATGTTCTCACTGCATTCATTCCAGAGTTGTGTATTTCTTCTTCAAACTGCAACAAGAAAAATAACCCCAATTTTAAAGCTGGCACACAAGTTGCTTATGCATTGTCCTGACTGCTGTGTGTATGTGTATGAGAGCCACCCCGAGTCCCTGTTGGGGGAGATGGTGGCGGCGTATAAATAAAGATTATTATTATTATTATTATTGGGATATTTGGCATCTATATTCAGAATGCATGAGAGTTGGTGCAGAGTGAGCTTGTGGTAGGAATAGGACTCTACGGTGGGATTAGGAGCGTGAAAATGCAAATGAAAGCTGCTTTTAAACATTTGATTATTTGTAGATTTGATTAAGGTGTTCTTTCTAGGAGTCTCTGAAGTGTGATTGTAGTTGACTTCCACCAGAAGTTGAGTGTAGCAGAGTCATGCTGGGGGACCTGAAGATTCCTTGAGAGAACTCCTCTCTAAGTATCTCTAAGATGCATCTAAACCAGTGATTGTAAACCTGTGGGTCCCCAGATGTTTTGGCCTTCAACTCCCAGAAATCCTAACAGCTGGTAAACTGGCTGGGATTTCTGGGAGTTGTAAGCCAAAACACATGGGGGCCCACAGGTTGAGAATCATTGGTCTAAACTGCTTTACAAGGCCTTTAGTCTTCTCTGTTCAAGAGTTCTGGTGTCTCACCAAACAACTACAGCTTCCAGGATTCCATAGCAATGAGCCATGAAAGTTCAAATGATATCAAACTGCAGGCAGTGTAGATGCAATCTAGGTACTCTAGTGTAATTAGATTATGTAGCTAACTTCAATGGAATCCATTCCACCACTACTACCCCACCTCATGTTATTTGGCCAGAGTAGATGGGATTTATCTTTGCTCCAAAAATATCCCTCTTGTAGTATTGGTGGGTCTCTCTAAATCAGTGGTTCTCAACCTGTGGGTCCCCAGATGTTTTGGCCTTCAACTTCCAAAATGCATAACAGCTGGTAAAATGGCTGGGATTTCTTGGAGTTGTGGGTCAAAACACCTGGAGACCCACAGGTTGAGAACCACTACTCTAAATCAAGGTTGTCAAACTCATTTTCACTGAGGGCTACATCAACCTTATGGTTGCCTTCAAAGGCCTGTTCAATCTATGGACGGAGAATTTGTGGATACAGAAAGTGAACTATAACTACGGTAACTGTTCTTTAGTTTTTACCCAGTTTTACCCAGTTTGGGTCCCCAAGTGATGTTGAGCAATAACTCCCATCATTTTTGATGATCTGCCATGGGGACTTGGGAAAATGGGAACTACAACCCATCATCACTTGTGCCTCTGAGGTTGGGACATTTTGGCTAAAGGACATTTTGAAGTCAGACATAATTTTCCAAGCCTTGTATCTAAGTTCAAACCCTACTATCCCGACTAAACAGACCATACTGCAGCCTCCCAGGTGTTATTGTGTCACAAGTCCCATCGGCTCTAGTAATGATATCTAGTGATGGAATGTATTCCACCATCTGGAGGACCACATAAAATGATATGGTGAGCCGCATTCGCCCACAGGCCTTGAGTTTGACACATGTGGTCTAAATCCTCCAGTGAGATTCCATGGGTATGCTTCTGGTCGAAGTATTGTATAATCATAATATAGGGTTTGGTATTAGCCATAGTTTCAGGTATCTACGGGTGTTCTTGGAATGCCTCCCCCCTGGTTATAGGGCTCATAATGTAATTGAATGTATGTTTATGGAATATTGAAGGTGGGGAACATGTCTACTCTCCTTCTGTGCTTGCTATCTGATTTATTGGCTTTCCTATCTGTGGGTGTTGAACTCACCTTGAAGCTCACAGATACATGATGAATTTTCTGTTCTTCTCTCCTTTCCTTTTCCTCGGCTAAGCTGTATCATAACCGAGTACAGAGACATATTGGCAACTCCCTGGGCCTCCAGGGAGAGAGGGCAAGGTCTTAATTAGATGCTGACTGCCCAAGAAATCTGACGCAGGATTCCCTCCATTCCTCATGTCACCTTGGTCAAGCTCTGTGAATAATTCATAGCCATGAGTGCTGTTCTCTTGCCCGTCACCCCCAATCTGCAAAACCCAAATGACAGGACCTGTCTCACTGTTATGTCTGAGCTATTTATCTTATTTAACAAAAAAAGAAGTTTGCAAAACTAGGGCAGCTAGCTGACTAAAAGATCTATTCAGCAGTAATTCTCATTGAATAAAGAGGACTTAGGGCCGAATACCCTGAAACAGTGTTTCTCAACCTTCCTAATGCCGCGACCCCTTAATACAATTTCTCAAGTTGTGGTGACCCCCAACCATAAAATTAATTTTGTTGTTACTTCATAACTGTAATTTTACTACTGTTATGAATCGTAATGTAAATATCTGATATGCAGGATGTATTTTCATTCACTGGACCAGGTTTGGCACAAATACCCAATACACCCAAATTTGAATATTGGTGAGGTTACCGAGCAGGGAGTGGGGGGTTGATTTTGTCATTTCAGAGTTGTAGTTACTGGGATTTATAGTTAGCATACAATAAAATAGCATTCTGAAGTCCACCAATGATAGAATTGGGCCAAACTTCCCACACAGAACTCGCATGATCAACAGAAAATACTGAAAGGGTTTGATGGGCAGTGACCTTGAGTTTTGGAGTTGTAGTTTACCTACATCCAGAGAGCAATGTGGACTTAAACAATGACGGACCTGGACTAAACTTGGCACGAATACTCAATATGCCCAAATATGAACACTGGTGGATCTTGGGGAAAATAGACCTTGACATTTGGGAGTTGTAGTTGCTGGGATTTATCGTTCATCTACAACCAAAGAGCATTCTGAACTCCGCCAATGATAGAATTGGGCCAAACTTCCCACATAGAACCCCCATGACTTGAAGGTACTCACTGGCGCAAGCCTCCCTCCAGCCTCGCACACTCACCCTCAGCCGTATATGCGCACCATGCTGCCATGTGCCAAGCACGCCTGTTCTCACCTTCCTCACTTGGGAGTCTCAGAAACAACACTGAGGGATTTTGGGAGATATACGGTAGTCTAAGCAGTTAACTTTTCCAGAATGTGCTCTTAGGTGAGAAGATATGACATTAATTGTTCTTGTTCTGTTTAGCTGTTTGTTGTGTTGCTTGTTTTGTTATTTGAGACTCTTAATTGATGGTATACTAATGGCTAGTTTGAGTGGATGCTGAGAAATGATCAGCGCCTTGGCCAATCTAATTGCCTGTCTGAAAGGTTGTATTTACGGCACTTACCCTTTGTCAGGCTTTGCAGATGGCAATTTCTAAGTGCAGTCTATCTTCAGCTGCAATTGATTGGATTGATTTTGCTGTTGGATTTGGCCAGCAGAGCCTGTTCCCAAACTTCTTTCTCAGACGACTCTGCTTTCCACGCAGGACAGGTCTATTTTTATGGCCAGGAGAAAACTTCCATAAATAACTTGTTGTGAACGTTACTTCACTCCTTCTGACTGCAAGTGGAGTACATGACCGATTAGGAGCCCTTTTAGGTTAATCTTGAGAGCCTCATCGTTGCAGTTGGAAATGGTTAAGCAATTCAGCTTATCTCAATTTCCCCCGGTATTATAGTATGGGCTTTTGGAGGCTGTTCTGTTTCGGCTGTGAGGCATCCCTTTTCCAGTGCAAGCTGCTGCCGCCCACACAGCCCTTACTACACTTGGGAATTAATAGGAGACTTTCAGCACTGTAGCGTACACAACCTGTTCCTCACAGATTCTCCTTACTCTGCCTGAAGGAAATCGATCCATGGAAGGCTGTTTGCTAACAGCATCTTGTTGAGATCCAGACAACTTGTGTGCCAAACTGATGTTGCTAGGTTTTATTCCACACCAAATTGGGAGAGAGAGCCAATACTCCAGAAGCAGGGGCAGAATTCAAAACAATCTTAACAGATTAGGGAGATGATTGGCCAAAACTTAACAAAATGAAGTTCAACAGGGGCAAATGCAAGCAGAGGCGGATTTTGACGGTAAGCCAAGTAAGCGGCCACTTACGGGCGCCACGTGGCCAGGGGAAAATCCGGCTGCAGCCGCCAGGTTCGGCGCATGCCATGCCATTGCTGCGGGCTGGCGCACGGGTGCGACTCCAGCTGGATGGTGACGCAAAACGCACTCCAGGAGGCCGAAAAGGAGGACGTTTTGCAGCCGGGGCGGAGCCTCCCACCTCTAGCTGCAAAACGTCCTCCTTTTCGGCCTCCTGGAGTGCGTTTTGTGTCACCTTCCACTTGGTGTCACGCCCGCGCGAATGGCGCATGCGCTGAACTAGCTGGCCCTGCGCATGCGCACACTGGCACACATGCGCAGAGCTGGCCCTGTGCATGCGCAGAACTAGCTAGCCTGCACATATGCACACCAGCGCGCCACCGGTGCACATGCGCACGCAGAGCGGGGGGCGCCAAAAGAAGGTTTGCATACCATTGGAAACTATCTTTGTCCGGTCCTGAATGCAAGATACTCCACTTAGGCAGAAAAAAGGAAATGCAAAGATACAGGGGACGCCTGGCTTGAGCGCAGTACGTGTTGAAAAGATCTTGGAGTCCTCGTGGACAAGTTAAACATGAGCCGTCAATGTGATGCGGCGACAAAAAAAGCCAATGGGATTTTGGCCTGTATCAATAGGAGTCTAGTGTCTAGATCCAGGGAAGTCATGCTACCCCTCTATTCTGCCTTGGTCAGACCACACCTGGAATCACACTGTATCCAGTTCTGGGCACCATAATCGAACGGAAATGTTGAGAAGCTGGAATGTGTCCAGAGGAGGGTGACTCAAATGATCAAGCGTCTGGAGAACAAGCATGTTTAGCCAGAAGAAGAGAAGGCTGAGATGAGACATGACAGCTATGTATAAGTATGTGAAAGTCATAGGGAGGAGGGGGCAAGCTTGTTTACTGCTGCCTTGGAGACTCTATGATTCTATTCCACACTGTGTGCATTTGCTTCTCTAGTTCTAGGGGAGGATTTCCCTGTAATTGATATCGTGCTGTCTTTGTCTTGGATTTCAGACTTTGAAAAATCCACAAGTTATAGTATATCCACAGTTTCATGTATTTGCAGCAGAGGGGGAAATGGTTTCTTTAGGAATTAGCTTTGTCCTCCATGTGTTTCTATGGCATACTTCTCTGGGAGGGCATAAAGAATAAAGGTGGATGTTATGGGGAGGCGGGTGTGGGACGGGGATGGTAACTACTAGACCAATATAGATCCTTTTTAACTTGTGGAATTGTGCAATATAATAATTTTATTCGGCCAGCACCTTAAGACTCTGACTCAGACACCACCTCAGCCCTGTTGACTTGTAAATGCCTTTTAACTTTTAATGTTTTGACTATTTGCTGTTAATAGATCTACCCGTGTTTCCCCGAAAGTAAGACAGCGTCTTACTTTCTTTCCTCCGAAAAGTCCCCTATGTCTTACTTTCGGGGTACGTCTTATATAAACTAAGACATACCCCGTTGCCACGCCCACGCCGCTGCCGCCGCCGCCGTCATGCCGCCGCAACCGGGCCCATCGGCCGCGGCACACCTCCCGCGGCGCAGCTTTCTGGACGAAGGAAGGGAGGGAGAAAAGAGCAAGAGGCGTGGTGAAGTGGCGACGTGTCACTCTGACGCAGCGCCGCTTTGCCACGCCTCTGGGTCTCTTCAGCCCTCCTTCCTTGGACAAAGGAAGGGAGGGAAGAGACCCAGAGGCATGGCAAGCGGCGACGCGTCACTCTGACGCAGCCGCTTGCCACGCCTCTGGGTCTCTTCCTCCTCCCTTCCTTGAACAAGGAAGGGAGGGGAAGAGACCCAGAGGTGTGGCAAAGCGGCGACGCGTCACTCTGACGCAGCGCGCTTGCCACGCGCCTCTGGCTCTCTTCCTCCTCCCTTCCTTGGACAAAGGAAGGGAGGGAAGAGAGCCAGGGTGTGGCAAGCGGCGTGCGTCACTCTGACGCAGCGCCGCTTGCCACGCCTCTGGGTCTCTTCCCCCTCCCTTCCTGACAAAGGAAGGGAGGGAAGAGACCCAGAGGCGTGGCAAACGGCGACGCGTCACTCTGACGCAGCGCCGCTTTGCCACGCCTGGCTCTCTTCCCTCCCTTCCTTGGAGGCCTGGCAGAAAGGTGCGCCGCGGAGGTGTGCCGCGCCGATGGGCCGGTTGCGGCGGCGGTGGCGGCGACGAGGTAGGGCTTACATTCGGGCACGGCTTACATTAGCCGACCCCCCTGACACCCCCGATACGTCTTACAATCGGGGGTGTCATACTTTTGGGGAAACACGGTAGTAGTAAACATGTTCTAAATGTTTGGTTTATATCAGGGCTGTCCAACTTCTTCCTACCCATGGGCCGGAAGAAGTGTCACTGATCACCTGGGGGGGGCCGGAGGTGATCAGTAAGCGGGGGGCCGCTCGCGGGGCGGGGGCAGGGCCGCTTGCTCATGTAGCCCCTCCTCTTTCCCCCCGCTCGCACCGCTCTTCGGATCCCAGGCGGCAGGGGCGAGCGGGAAGGAGGAGGGGCTACAGAGGAAGAAGGCAGCCGGCTTCCTCTGTAGCCCCTCCTGCTTCTCCCGCCGCACCGCTCCTCGGATCCTGGGCGGCAGGCGCGAGCGGGAGAAGCAGGAGTGGCTACAGAGGAAGAAGGCAGCCGGCTTCCTCCGTAGCCCCTCCTGCTTCTCCCCGCTTGCGCCTGCCGCCTGGGATCCGAGCAGCGGTGCGAGCGGGGGGAAAGAGGAGGGGCGAAGGAGGTGCAGCCAGCTGACTGCCTCCTCCTTCGTCCCTCCTCTTTCCCCCCGCCCGCGCCGTTGCCCGGATCGCGAGCGCCGGCGCGGGGAGGGGAAGGAGGAGGGGCGAAGGAGGAGGAGCTGGCTCCCTCCTCCCTGCCCCGCCTCCTCCTCCCCCCTCCCCCCCGCTGCCATTTTTTTTGGAAATTTTTTTTCCCCCAAAAAAAAAGTAAACTTGCAGGAGGGTAGCGGGGGCCGTGTCCAACAGGATGGGGGACCGTGTATGGCCCGCGGGCCGCCTGTTGGACAGCCCTGGTTTATATATTTAAATTTCTAAGTATGTTATTTTTGAGTTCTATAAGTACACCTGATGTTGTTTATTTTATTGTTTATGATTTGATCTGTTTGTTATATTATGCTAGCATTGAATGTTTGCCAATTTTCTGTTGTAAGCTGCCCTGAGTATCCTCGGGGAGATAGGGCGGTATAGAAATAAAGTTTATTATTATTATTCCCCGAGAAGTACCAAAGCCTCGCCTTGGAAGATCAAGCAAACTCCTGGAGAAGGTACCTCTTGGAATCTTTAGCTCCTTCAATATACCTCTCTATAGTATACTAGGACCTGAATTCGTGTTATTTCATATCATAGAATCCTTGAGTTGGAAGAGACCTGGTGGACCATCCAGTCCAGCCCCCTGCCAAGAAGCAGGAAAATCGCATTCAAAGCACCCCTGACAGATGGTCATCCAGCCTCTCTTTAAAAGCCTCCAAAGAAGGAGCCTCCACCACACTCCTGCACAGAAAGAGTTCCACTGCTGAACAGCAATCACAGTTCGGAAGTTCTTCCTCTTGTTCAGGTGGAATCTGCCTTCCTGTAATTTGAAGTCATTGTTCCATTGCGTCCTAGCCTCCAGGGCAGCAGAAAACAAGCTTGCTCCCTCCTCCTTAGGACTTCCCTTCACATATTTATACATGGCCCTTATCATGTCTCCTCTCAGCCTTCTCTTCTGGAGGCTAAACATGCCCAGCTCTTTAAGCCGCTCCTCAAAGGGCTTGTTTTAAGGGCATTTGGTCATATCCATAGTTTCAGGTAACCATGGTCCAGCTGGAAGCCTATCCCTCACTGATACTGTATATGGGATATTTAGTATTTGTAGAGTTATTTTTAAGACAACTGTACTGTTTAGTTGCCATAGAAACGTATTTGTGAGCATCTCCTACAAGGAGAAGTTACACAGGGTGAGAATGGAGGTAAGATGAAGGCAAAGATATAATAGAGTTTTAAACAATTTTGCAGTTTTGATCCAGATTTGCTTCCATCCCTAAATCAAGGTGTACAGTACTCAACAATGCTGGCCCTACTATTAGGAAGAGCAATGTAGCCAGTGCACTTCACTCAGCATGATTCTTCCAATGTACGTCTTCTACCTCTGAAAAGAGGCACGCCCAAGAATATACAGGTGTTGGTCATCAAGGTTCAGATATACTTGAAGAATATACAGAAGTTGGTCATCAAGGAACTTTCGTAAATGGTATAAAATAGTTTCATTTAAAGGTCACTTAATATGGTGACCTTTGCAGCATGCAAAATAAAACCAAGGTGTATGCACTGCATCTGGTTATAGTTTTAAGATGAGAGATGAGCTGCCGAGTTTCGATGTGAGATGTGCCACATCCAAGTTGGTTTCAGATGACCTAACACTGTTTTTGCAGTTCTTCTTTTGGTCAAAATGGCAGGTTTTGATGTTTGGATCCAACTATATTTTCCATCAAGGACGCTATGTGAAATAGTTAAGGTAAAAGTTTCGCCTTGACATTAAGTCTAGTCAAGTCCGACTCTGAGAGGTGGTACTCATCTCCATTTCTAAACCGAAGAGCCGGCATTGTCCATAGAGACCTCCAAGGTCATGTGTCCGGCATGACTGCATGGAGTGCCATTACTTTCCTACAGAAGCGGTATCTATTGATCTACTCATGTTTTCATGTTTTCGAACTGCTAGGTTGGCAGAAGCTGGTCCTAACAGCGGGAGTCACCTCGTTCCCTGGGTTTTAACTGCCAACCTTTCGGTCAGCAAGTTCAGCAGCTCAGCGGTTTAACCTGAACTACTAGGGAGCTCTTAAGTGAAATATGTTGCTTTACAATCCCAGTTTTGTGAACAAAGTGAATCAGGTGGAATCAGAGTAAATGAGAGAATGGAACTGTACTAGAGGTATTATTTCAATGGAGCAACCAGTACTCTAAATTAATAGACAAACACATAATTCATATAGTTCATTTAGAGCAGTGTTTCCCAACCAGTGTGCTATGGCACACTAGTGTGCCGTGAGCGAGCATCAGGTGTGCCGTGGGAAATTGGAACCTCCAATACCTTTTCTTCCCCCTCCTGCCGAACACTTTTTCTTCTCCACTCGGGCTCCCTTCTTCCCAGCCTCGCTCTGCTCGCTTTGCCATGCGGGCACTACTGCGCAGACGCGCCCCACATCTTCCTCTCCCCTCCCCTCCTGAATATGCTCACGCTGCTCCCTCGGATCAAAATGGTGGCAGAAGCGGCAGCATGAGCAAAGCAAGGCAAAGCGAGCAGAGAGGCTGAGAAGAAGGGAGCCCGAGTGGAGAAGAAAAAGTAAGTGTTTGGCAAGAGGGGGAAGAAAAGGCGTGAAGGGGAAGGGGGAGGAAGAGGTCTCTGTCGAAAGCTGTCATGGGCAAACTTGGACCTTCCAGGTGCTTTGGACTCCAACTCCCACCATTCCTAGCAGCCTCAGGCCCTTTTCCTCCCCCCCCCCCCCTCAGCCACTTAAGCAGGAAAGGGCCTCAGGCTGTTAGGAATGGTGGGAATTGAAGTCCAAAGCACCCAGAGGGGTCAAGTTTTCCCATGCCTGTTTTAGGGACCTTAAAGTGGTGAGCCTCCTTCCAACATTGTGATTCTGGATAGAAAACAAACAACAACATGACATTGTTTGAGTCCACAGTGCTCTCTAGGTGTAGGTGAACTACAACTTCCAAACTCAAGGTCAATTCCCAAGCAAACCCTTTCAGTACTTTCTGTTGGTAATGAGAGTTCAATATGCCAAGTTTGATTCAATTCCATTGTTGCAAGAGTTCAGGATGCTCTTTTATTGTGTGTTTACTATAAATCCCAGAAACTGTAACTCCCAAATGTCAAGGTCTATTTCCCCCAAAACTAAACACAGAGAGAGACTGACAGCTGTTGAGCAAGACCTTCGTGTGTGTCTTTCTGCCATTCCTGCCAGGATATCTATGTTGTGTTCATCAAAACAGACCCAGGTTTCACACTGAATGTATAAATACATTTAAAAACATATTAACTATATGTATTACTGTGTTAGAGTGTCATTTTGGTCGGTGGTGTGCCCCAGGATTTTGTAAATGTAAAAAATGTGCCATGGCTCAAAAAAGGTTGAAAAACACTGATTTAGAGGAATGGAAGCCACTGTTGTATTTGATTCTTTTAAAAGGATTTTATGAAAACTTCACTGTTTGTATAAATAATTATAAGTCTGATAAAACCAAATTTCTAGCAAAAGCTACTACTGCTATTGCTGCGTACGGCTCTTTACAAATTAAATTGCATCATACTCTCTATGTGGGTGGATGTGATGTACGCCGGAGATGCTGCCACAATTTCGGTGATGACACAAATAGGAAGGAGGCATACAACAGCTTTATTTCAAGGAACACTTAGCCATTGGAGATGATTTTCTTAATTGTTACAGGTATACTCCTGTCTTCTTCTGCAAGGAATGCAGATATACCATACATATATATATGTTTAATAGCTCTTACCATCAGGAGTTATGTTTAATAGCTCTTACCATCAGGAGGTTCTTTGTAATGTTTAGATGGAATCTCTTTGCCTTCAATTTGAATCCACTGTTCCATGTCTTTGTCTCTGGAGCAGCAGAAAACAAGCTTGCCCCTTCCTCAATGGGACATCCTTTCAAATATTGATAAAAGGATGTCACACTGAGGATTCATTTATCATGTCAGAAGCAAATTAGGAATACATTTATAATGTATTTTAAAAAACTCCACAAACAAAGTGAAAAACTTGACATTATGCTAAATTTCCTTTGACCAGAAGCCGGCCACTTCAAGTGCTTCTGGTGTTGCTGTAAGGAGGCCCTCCGTTCTGCATGTGGCAGGGCTCAGACTGCATTGTAGTAAGTGGTCTCTGGTTTGCTCTTCTCCACACTCGCATGTCGTGGACTCCACTTTGTAGCCCCATTTAAGATTAGCTGTGCATCCCGTGGTCCCAGAGTGCAGTCTGTTCAGCACCTTCCAAGTCGCTCAGTCTTCTGTGTGTCCAGGAGGGAGTTTTTCATCTGGTATCAGCCACTGGTTGAGCTTCCAGGTTTTTGCCTGCCACTTTTGGACTCTCGCTTGATGAGGTGTTCCTGCGAGTGTCTCTATAGATCTTAGAAAACTATTTCTTGATTTAAGTCATTGACTTGCTGGCTGATATCCGAACAGAGGATGGGCCAGAGATGTCAATGCCTTGGTCCTTTCATTGCTGGCTGCTACTTCCCTATGGATATGAGGTGGTGGAATATTGACTAAACAGTATAATTTCTCAAGCAATGTTGGGCGTAGACATTCTTTGATAATGCAGCAAGTCTCATCAAGAGCCACATCCACTGTTTTAACTTAGTGAGGTGTATTCCACATTGGGCATGAGTATTCAGCAGCAGAGTAGCAAAGCGCAAGGGCAGATGTCTTCACTGTGTCTGGTTGTGATCCCAAAGTTGTGCCAGTCAGCTTTCATATGATATTATTTCTAGCACCTACTTTTTGCTTGATAACTGAGCAGTGCTTTTTGTAGGTCAGAGCATGGTACAGATAACTCCCAGGTATTTGGGTGTGCTGTAATGCTCCAGTGGGATTCCTTCCCAGGTAATCCTCAGAGCTCAAGATGCTTGTCAGTTCCTAAGATGGAAAGCACACGTTTGCGTTTTAGATGGATTAGGAATCAGCGATAACCATTCAAATACATGTGTTCACACACTGTCCAGTTTTATATCCGGGTATTATTGCCATCCTCCAACATATTACACATTAAACTGGCACACTTTTGGCTAAGCAACCCCAGAAACATAGGCAAGTTGGCAAAAGTTATTAATGAGGAAGAACCTAGGCATAGCCGTTTTCTTCCCAAAGAAGTCGCACTGATTGGCTTGGCTTAACAACGTCGTAATATGATGCATTTCTTCTAGTTCTATTTTTTTCTCACCCAGAACAGCAGGACTTCTATGAATGTTACAAAAGGACCAAGACTCTTAATTTTGGGCCTGGGTTACCTGACAGAGTCATTTTATTGATGGAGAAGGACCAAAGCTCTTAATTCTGGGCTTGGCCTACCTGGCAGAGTCATTGTATTGATGGAGAAGGACCAAGGCTCTTAATTCTGGGCTTGGTCTACCTGACAAAATCATTGTATTGATGGAGAAGGACCAAGGCTCTTAATTCTGGGCCTGGTCTACCTGGCACAATCATTGTATTGAAGGAGAAGGACCAAAGCGCTTAATTCTGGGCCTGGCCTACCTGGCAGAATCATTGTATTGATGGAGAAGGACCAAGACTCTTAATTCTGGGTCTGGTCTGCCCTAAAAAATGTAGCTGTCAATACCACTAAAGCATGTTTTCAGCATTAACTGGAGAATGTAGTGTCGTCACTTAAGGGAAGTGGTTACAAAGTGTGAGCTAATAACATAATGTTTTAATTAGCAAATCAATTGTAATTTTGCTTACCTGTCAGTGGGCAGCCTTCACCCCATCAATCTCTCTCAGCCTAGATTACTTTATAGTGATGTCGTTGTGAGAATGAAGTGTGGAAAAAGAGGCTCATTTATAGTTTTTGAGCTGGTAGCAGGAAAGGAGTGCAAGAAACATAACCAATTGCTCATAATAAATACCTTCCATAGAAAGGAATTAAAGTATTAAAATGTATAGGGATTGTGCATGTTGATATCAAATATTTTGTGTGGGTCTTAATTTTTCATTAAACAATTTTTTTAAAAAATTGTCATGTTCGCAAAAGCTTTCTTTAAACTTTTTGCCAATGAAATGCATGAGAATATCAGTCTCCGGCTTTTTGCAGCTGCAAAGTGATAGACGCTCTTAGGTCTTGGCAAAACTAATCTCTTCCCAGAATCACTTCTTGTGAAGCCATCAGCCATGACCTCATTAGCAGTCCTGTCTTGGTTTCCCTCTTAGTCTCCTTGGCAAGCAGGCATCAGATCTAGCCTGCTTTTTTTTATATAAATGGCTTATCGGCATGACGTAATGGGTTGGATTCCTTGCCAGGGCCTGCAGGCTTGTAGCCAAGAGCGGAGAGTGTTTGGGGATGTAAAACTGCCAAATCTTGAATTTTGTGGAAACTTTTGCCCAATTGTGCAGCAATGCATGAGGTCAGGCACTTTTTAAAGAAAAAGTATAGGAAGAGAAGCCCAGAGTGAACAGCTCAGAATGCAAAGACTATTTGGCAATGCAGATAGGGACTTCTTCCAATAAACTAAGGGTGGGAACTATGTGGCCTTCTAGATATTGCTGAACTGCACCTTCCAAAAGCCATGGAAGATATGGTGAGGAACTCGAGGAGTAACAGCTCTACAATATCTGGAGGACTGCACAATTTCCCATCCCTGGATTAGAGCAGTTTGTGATCATTGTGGTCATCTTGCAATCAAGGACAGAAGATTTTAAATGCAGCTGAGAGTGAATCCAGACAGAGAGTCCCAGGAGAATCCACTTTTTCCTGGGGGCCTGTCCACACCCACCCCAGAAAGTGCATGCTTTCTGGGGTGGGTGCCCAGATGCTCTCACAGTTCAGGCCCACAAGAACATCTGGAAGCCCTCCCCCCCAAAGCCCCCAGACTCCTTAGAAAAGTAATGAAAACTTACCCTGCCTCTGTTACAGGCTTTGGCCAGCTCTCATGGCATACAGAAATGACGTGCAAGGAGAGCAGGGAGGGAGCGATTTTCCTCCCTCCTTCCCTGTTAGGGATTCCTCATCTTCAGAAGAGGAAGGGGAACAGGAACGTGTTCAGGAATCAGAAGGGGAGTGAGAATCAGAGGATGAACTTTTGCAAATGCCCACATTTCTGGAAAAGTGAAAGGAAACAGAGCAGAGATGCCATTCAGCTAGAATAGCTGCTAGAAACGCCAAAGTAATTGGGAACCACCTTAGCACCTCCTGCGTGGGGAATTCAGGGCTATAAATCAGAAGCAGGAGTAGTCAGCTTTTGCTGGTAACAAACAACCCTGGTACTTATGCCTTCGCTCCCATTTGTACCTGCTTTGTGTCTGCTTTTGAGAAACTGCTTCTAAGGATTTATAAGTCAATGCACGTTGCTCTCCATCTGTTGTGAGGCTGCTGTTTTATTTTGGACTTTATCAGAGACTTGAGTATTGTGTCTGCATTAAGACTTCTTTGCTTTCTTTTGCATTATACAACTGTGTGTGCTGTTCTCTTATGTTTTGCTGAAGTAAAGCATTTTCCATTTACTTTCAACATGGTATTAAGGCTGTTCCCAAGGGGCAAATCAGGACATCCCCCCTTGCTCTCCTTGCGCGTCATTTCTATGAGCTGGGAGAGCTGACTGAAGCCTGTAATGGAGGCAGCGTAAATTTTCATTGCTTTTCTAAGGGGTCTGGGGGCTTCGGGGGAGGAGGGTGAGTATTCCCACAGTTTACTGGGCTTATTTAGCCTGGTAAACTGTGGGTATATTGTGTGAATTGCAGTTTTCTGCAGTCCAGAACTGGAAATAGTGGGTTTCTCCCACGCCTTCCAAGGAGGCGCGGAATAAACCCACTATCTAATTATTTTGCTTCAAACCAGGGTTTGTTTATTTTATTTATTTACATCATTTTTCCCCCGCTCTTCTCACCCCCGCAGGAGGACTCAGAGTGGCTAACAATGGCAACGATTCGATGCCGCAATAAAATACAATGTAATAAGAAGATAAAAACATACTAATACCATAGATTAAAAACAACATTAGTTACACAATAATAAAGCCTTTTCCATTACAACAATCACAAGGCCAGATTCAATGTTCAGTGCCATTATAATCATTAGCTAAATGCCTGGTTCCACAACCACGTCTTTAGTTTTCTTCTGAAAGAAAGGAGGGAGGATGCCGATCTGATTTTGCCGGGGAACGAGTTCCACAGGTGGGGGGTCACCACCGAGAAGGCTCTGTCCCTCGTCTCCACCAGTCGTGTTTGCGAAGCTGGTGGGACCGAGAGCAAGGCCTCCCCGGCGGATCTTAAGCTACGAGGCTGAACGTGGAGGGAGATACATTCGGACAAGTAAGCTGGACTGGAGTCATATAGGGCTTCATAGGCCAAGACCAGCACTTTGAATTGTGCTCGGAAATGGACCGACAGCCAGTGAAGTTGATGTAACAGGGGGGTGGTATGGTCCCTGTATGATGTCCCAGTGAGCAATCTGGCTGCCGCCAATTGGACTAGTTGAAGTTTCCGAACAGTCTTCAAAGGCAATCCCATGCAGCGTGCATTGTAGTAATCTATTCGGGATGTAACCAGAGTTTTCTTGGTTTGTAGCAAATTAATTCAAGACTGTCCAGAATATCGTCTGGACAGCCCCTGCTTTATTGCGGTAGATACCGCAATAAAGGTCCTGCCCGGACAGGCCCTGAATCTTCTACAATTCAACCTGCTTGTGATGAAATCATGGATGGGACAGGATTCTCCCTTATAGACCAGCCTGTGTTTTGATGTCCTTCTAAGAACAGGAAATTGTGTGCAGCATATCTCCTTCTCACTCTTGCTTTTCATTACTAAACAACTGTTGCATTTTTTTCACCCTACTGTTGGCCTCTGTTCATTTGGCACAGTCATGAGGTGCTATATATAGCCTGGGATCAGTCAGCATTGCAGAAATGCAAGATCTTTATCAGAGGCAGGTTTCCAGTCACCTTCCCTTGAGTAGTACACACGCCAGTTTGTCTGCAGGGATGAAAGGAACCACTTCAGGAGCTGCATCAGTAGGGCATTTGGTTTGCTTCCTGATCCAGTTTAGTGTCAGAGTTGTTCCACTTTGGTTCAGCTGCACACTACCTACATTTTGGCTTCTTCATCTTATGTCCATTGCGAGGAGGCTACTATGAAAACAAGCTTGGGCCAGGTATCATACAAGAACATTTCTTTCAGTCTTTTGTCTGGCAAGGATAATATTCTGTTGATAGTCCTGGGACTTCTGTAAGCGTAAAGTCTGCGTGGAGCTGAAATCTTAATGAGGGGGTGGAATTACGGCTATGTCTCAGTGCATCTAAAGCTTGGCTCAGTGCTTTTGGGAGTGATAAGAAATGTTGTTGGCACTGTATTCCTAATTGCATGCACAAATCCTTGAATGTAGCACTTTGCAAAATAAAACTGAACTTCAATACTGTGATGAATTTTCTATCAAATCATGGAGTTAAGACTGCAAGGGTCGCCTAGTCCAATGGCCTATCATGTGGCCATGAAACCTATGTTTTAAAGTCTCCAAAAAAGGACAATCCACCACCTGAGGCAGTTTATTCCTTGGATAGTGGAATCATATTTTCTGCAACAGCAAAGAAGCGTGCTCCATCTTCTATCTACACGATGTCCCTTCTGATATTTAAATAAGGCTGTCATATAACCTCCCAACCTTCTTTGATCTAAACCAGGGGTAGGAACCTATGGCTCAGGAGCCAGGTGTGGCTCTTTTCATGATTGCATCTGGCTCTCCAGAGCAGCCTGGGCCTTGGTTTCCTTCTCTCCCCTTCCTTCTTTCCTTCTATCTCCCTCCCTCTCTCCTCTCCCTCCCTCCCTCCCTCCTCTTCTATTATTTTTCCCCAAGTCTTCCTTTTCTTCTCCTTCCTTTCTTTTCACTTCCCTCTTTCTCCCCTTCTTTCTTTTCTTCTTTTCCCTTCATTATTTTACTTTTTCCTCACTCCCTTTCCTTTCTTTTCCCCACCCTTTCCTTTCCTCCCTTCCTATTTCCTTCTTTCTTTTCCCCTCCTTATCTCTCTCCTGCTTTTCTTTTCTTCCTTTTCCATAGTTTGTTCTTATTTTCTTTCTTCCTCTCCCCTTCCCTCCTTTATTTCCTCTGTCTTTCTTTCTTTCTCCCTTCCTTCTGTCTTCTCTTCCTTCCCAGAGTCCTGAGCATGTCTTTTGCAGAGCCAGGTCTGAAGTGTCCCGCCATTCTGTCCGGGGAATCCTGTTCTCATCGTATGTACGTATATACTCACATTTAGTTGAATTCAGTCTTAAAAGATTATATATATATATATATATATATATATATATATATATATATAAAATATATAAAGGCGTTCCCGTCATGGAACGACCGTCCCAAACAGAGAAACCTTACAACGCAGAAACACCAAACTTGCCAACAGAAATAGGCCTCAAGCAAGGTAGGTTTGTAACAAAGAAACTTTCCCCCAAAACCTAAAAGGCCCCCAAAACAACAAGTAAAAAAACTACATTTCCCAGCATCCTCCGGGGCTGCCAACGACTCTGTGTGCAAAAAGGAGGATACAGACACGTAGTCAAATAGTCATGGAACAGTTTATATATAAGGAAACATAGTCATCAAGGCCACACTGGGCTATGAACAAATGATAAGTAAATGATGTGCGCCAATGCGCTAATAATTGTGTCCAAATCAAAGGATGGGTAAATACCCAAGAGGTTAGTCCATGTCCCAAATTCAACACATCCAAATGGAGAACCAGAGATGGAGATAAGCCAACAGAGTGGAAAAGGAAATCCAAATTGGAACAACCCAAGACGGGTGTATTTGTAATCCACTGGGTAGGCTGGTATGAAGGCCGACGAGGAGAAGTAAAGGATCCAACACTCGTTTCGACCCAGTATGGGTCTTTCTCAAGGCCAGAATTGTCCCATCAGAAGGTGATAATGGTCATGGCTGGACTTGCCTAAGATAAAACATATGTATATCTCAGAATCATGGTAATGGTAAAGCAACAAATACAAAATAAGGACACAAGGTATCCAAAATGCAACCAATAGTTATCCAAATTATTTGAAAAGGGTACATTCTAAACACTAGAGTCATACCGAATGAAGTAGCCATAATGCTAATTTAGTCATACAACATAATAATAACGAACATAGTACAATAAAACGGGCGGGAGGATGCTCACCAAACAAGAGGAAATCACTCAGTAGCAGAGTTCAGGGCGTGTAGCAGAGAGCCCAAGGCAAAACAGGATTTAAGTAAGGTGTAAGGGGAAGGCGCAACAGGTGGAATAGTTAATTAACGAAGCAGGTCGGTAATGCGGACCTTTTCGTTTAACCCAGCGGGAAATTTGCTATTGAGGTAAAGGATCCAGCGGGTTTCACTTCGACGGAGGTGGTAATC
This sequence comes from Anolis apletophallus, assembly GCA_030556195.1. Taxonomy (NCBI): domain Eukaryota; kingdom Metazoa; phylum Chordata; class Lepidosauria; order Squamata; family Anolidae; genus Anolis; species Anolis apletophallus. The sequence continues at coordinate 18,301,509 of JARBWK010000006.1, forward strand.
AATATCAGCATGGGGGGGAACTTTAATCTTCTCAATCCCAAAGAAGCGGAGGCTGTCAGGGCCGTGTGCGGCAGATTTAAAGTGATGGTAAAGAGGAGACTCCTCCGATAAATTCCTAATTCTTGAACGATGCTCCGAGACTCTAACTCCCATCATCCGTCGAGTCATGCCTATGTAGACCAAGCCACATGGGCATTGGAGTCCATAGATGCAGGATTCTGATTTGCACGTGAAAAAGTCCCTGAATACAAACTCGCGACTTGTTCCAGGAATGTAGATCTGTTTGCCGGGGAAAACAAAGTCACACTGTGTGCAATTGCTGCATCGGTGTGTCTTAGGGGTAAGGTTGCTCCTCAGGCGGGGGGTGCGTATATCAGAGTGCACAACCAAGTCTCTTATATTTTGGGTCCGCTTGTGCGCGATTATAGGAGGTTTGGATAATCCAGGAATATCCCTGAGGATGGGCCAATATCTGCACACGATCTGTTTAAGGCGGGGAGAGTTCATGGTAAGAGTAAGCGGCCACACAAGACGGTCCTTGATGTTCTTGGAAGAGGAGTGAACAAGCAGCTGGGACCTGGGTACCCGTTGTGCCTGGGCATCTGCAGAATTAAGGACGTGGTCAGGGTAGCCCCTTACCCTCAGTTTTTTTTAGTAAAGAGGAAGCCTCCAGGTGGAAATCAGAGGCACAGGAGGAATTACGTTTCAATCGAAGTAATTGCGAGAACGGGAGGTTCCGTTTGAGAGGATGACTGTGAAAGCTCTTAAAGTGCAAGAAGGCGTTCTTGTCAGTGGATTTGTGGTAGCATTTCATCTGTAACACGTTGTTATGAATATAGATGTTGAGGTCCAAAAAGTTCACGGACACATCACTGACAGAGAAAGAGAAGTGAATGGATTCCGCCCATGAGTTCATCCAGGATTGGAAACGTTCCATAGGTGTGTCCTTCCTCACGAGTAATATCACATCATCAATATATCGGCCGTAAAATTTGATGTGTGCTGCCAATGGATGGGGTGTGGGGCCAAAAATTTGGACTTGTTCCAAAGAGTCAATTTAGAGATTGGCCACCGTAGGCCCGATTGGACTGCCCATGGCCACGCCCCAAATCTGCAAAAAGAAGTCATGATTGAACATAAAGTAGTTGTAGTCTAAACAACAATCCATCAGGTCCATAAGAAAAGATGTAGGTGGAATATTCTGGGACGTAGGTTGCAGTTGATCAAAAGTGTCCAAAAGTACTTTATGGACTCTTTGGAACAAGTCCAAATTACCACAGAAAAGAACAGGTTAATTGTCTAAGCCAGCGGTTCTCAACCTTCCTAGCACTGCAACCCCTTAATAAGTTCCTCATGTTGTGGTGACCCTCAACCATAACATTATTTTTGTTGCTATTACATCACTATAATTTTGCTACTATTATGAATCGTAATCTAAATATATGATATCAAGGATGTATTTACATTCACTGGACCAAATTTGGCACAAATACCTGATACACCCAAATTTGAATACTGGTGGGGTTGGAAGGGGATTGATTTTATCATTTGGGAGGTGTAGTTGCTGGGATTTATAGTTCACCTACAATCAAAGAGCATTCTGAACCCCACCAACTATAAAATTGGGCCAAAGTTCCCACACTGAAACCCCCATGACCAACAGAAAATACTGTGTTTTGTGATGATTTTTGGTGACCCCACTAACACATCCTCGTGACCTCCCCCCCCCCCCAGGGGTTCCGTTCCCCACGTTGAGAAACACTGGTCTAAACCTACTTTTCACAGCTTTTCTGCAACAGTTTCATGGAGAACCTTGTCAGAAGCTTTACTGAATTCAAGATATGTTAGGTTTAAAGCATTTCCCTGATCTACCAAGTTTGTAACTCTACCCAAGAGAGGGACAGGTAGACAGAAGAGAGAAGTAATGTGATTATTCTGGCATGTTTTGTTCAAGAAAAACCCATATCAAATCTTAATATTCACAGAAATCATTTCTAAGTCTCAAATGGACTGTTTTATGATCTGTTCTGGAACTTTTCCTGGTATTGACACCAATCTAACTGCTCAGATTATCAGATTGGTTTGTCCTCTTTTTGAGAATGGGGACAACATTGGCTCTCAGAGGACCAAAACTTCTATCCGTGTTGCTATACCTTATCATCATTGCTGAAACTGAGACCTTGAAAATGATTTTGTACAGCTCAAAACCTACAGCAGGGTGCCCAGTTGTTGTGTTTTTGTGCGTCATATTCTTCTAAGTGTGTAGAATAAAAATCTATATAAATAAAAATGTAATATTAGTTTGTGGGATTAACATAACTCAAAATCCACTGGATGAATTGACACACAATTTGGACACAATATACCTACCAGGCCAAGAAGTGACCAACACTCATAAAAACACTGGAAAACACAGGAGAAGAGACTTAAAAAGAAAAAAACCCCAAAACATTACAACACATGCGCACAACCATATATATGTGTGTGTGTGTGTGTATGTATGTGTATGTATATATGTGTGTGTATACACACATACATACACATACATACACACACACGCATATACACATATACACAAATATGTGTCCACACACACCAAACACACAGATACACAGACTGGGCCACAGCAACGTGTGACAGGGGATGGCTAGTATGGAATATAATCATCATCATCATCATCATCTTTATTTGCACCCCGCCACCATCTCCCCAATGGGACTCCGTGCAGCTTACATGAGGCCAAGCCCATCAACACAACAACACAATAAAATCAATCAAAACAACATAATCAATTACATAGAACATAAACTATAAGACACTACAATCAATGTAAAACTACAGTAAAATAAAAACATTTATGACACAGGAAACTATAATATAATTGTATAAAGGGATCTTGTAGCACTTTTGAGACTAACATCCCTCAAAGGGTTTGCATCCTGTGTTGGGAGATGTCCATGTATTTATTTATTTATTATTCGGTCTTGTATGCCGCAACTCCCCGAGGGCTCGGAGCGGCTCACAATCGACATAAAAGAGGAACAGAAATAAAACATCAGATTTAACTAACGAAAGTTACAAAGATTCAACAATCAAATAGAAGAATAGCTATTTTATGGGCATATAAAAAGTATGTTGGGAAGCTTATGGGTGTGTGCTTTCACTATCATTTAGTAAGAACAACACTTGAGTTTCTCAAAATCTTGTTGTTTATACTGTCCATTCTGTTCAGGGCGAACGGCATTTTTTGAAAAAGGAATTGCATTATTATGTATTGTGTTAATCTTCTTGTGTTTCATTTTCTTTGCAGGAGACACACCCGTAATAAGCAAGCAGAAGATGAGGCACTCTGAAGATCAAACAATACGTACATCAACAAATAAAGAATATGGAAAAATAGAAAGAAATTGGGTATTCAGATGCATGAACTAAAATCAGCTGATGAGGATAGTACTTTTTTCCTTTTAATGTGTTTCCTGATGATGGAATGGAAAACTGGTGTTGTATTTAATGATACTTGGAATGAAGTTCACCAAATTGACATGGATCTAATTGTTTTGCATGAAAAATCGTTAACCTGTTGAACATCTCTGGAGAATAAAGTATTTCTGGTATATGCATTGATTTCCAACACTTGTCACGGAAGATAAGTGTCTAAGTAACCAAGGATATTTTAAAGTCCTCCAAATTACATAGGTTTCACTGAGACATATTCCAAGAAACAGAGAAAATAAGAGGGATAATTTTGAGATGTGGATGAGTCTTGACCTTTCCTAAATTAATGTGTTTGGGTACAGTTGCATCTTTTAAAGAAACATAAGCTTCCAAGCCTGTTGAAGAAAGTGTTTCCAAATTGACTTCACCTGCTTGTCTCTTCTGAATATTTAAACTCCTCTTTTGTCACTATGGACTCCAAGCAAGGAAACTCAGAGGTTGATACTCATAATGAGCCATTTGGTTTCAAGCCACATTGATGATCTGGAGGTCCAGGGTCTCTGCTGGGATTTAATTCCTGGGACAAAGAAGATACCGCCATGGCGGAGAAGTGTGATTACATTGCAAACATGTATGGTTACGATTTGGGCTGCCGCTTTATCAACTTCAGACCCTTGGGCTTTGGCGTGAATGGGCTCGTCCTATCGGCGGTCGACAGCAAGAGTTGCCGCAAGGTGGCCGTGAAGAAGATCACCATCAGCGATGCCCAGAGCATGAAGCACGCCTTCAGAGAGATCAAGATCATCCGTCGGCTGGATCACGATAACATCGTGAAGGTCTATGAGGTGTTAGGGCCCAAAGGAAGAGACCTTCAAGGGGAATTGTTTAAATTTAACATGGTGTACGTCATCCAGGAATATATGGAGACCGACCTGGCCCGTCTGTTGGAGCAGGGACCGCTCTCCGAGGAACATGCCAAACTTTTCATGTACCAGTTGCTCAGGGGATTGAAGTACATCCACTCAGCCAATGTTTTGCATAGGGACTTGAAGCCTGCCAACATCTTTATTAACACAGAAGACTTAGTGTTGAAGATTGGCGACTTTGGATTAGCAAGGATTGTGGATCAACATTATTCGCACAAGGTGAGCCCCTGTGGGGTATTTTATAACCAATCTTATTCATGTTACTGTCAATGGATTTAAGATCCTTTATCCCAAGCAATGCTATTAAAAAGGAACTGTAAAGTAAAACCCTATAGGGGATTTTAGGGCCAGGAATAGGATATTAAATTAGCTGACTTATGAGTTTCATAGTCTTTGGGTCTATGATCCTCCACAAGTTGCACTGCTGCTTTGATTATCCCTGACCTTTGGCCCAAGTCATTGAAACCAATAAGAGCTGAAGTCCACATTGTTCTCACTCTTGCGCTAAAGGCTCATTAGAGCCTTTAGAAACCCTGTAGAAATCCTGTGGAAATCCTGTACTCAGATACAATATCTATAGAATTTGATTATACTTGATTAGTATAATTTGATTAGTAGGCAGACATTGCCATTCCAGTAAGCATAGTCAAAAAACATTTCACTCTTCCCATTGTTCTGAGCTAAAGGGCAATGTTTCAATGGTGTTATAGGTAGGAAAGAACACCACAACTATTTGTATAGATTGGGCATCTCTTATCCGGAATTTTGAAATCTGAACGACATCAAAATCACCAAAATTGTCCTCATGAGTGGCTGGGAAATTTATACCTTTGCTTTCTGATAGTACCATGTACACAAACTTGGTTTCATGCACAACATTATTTTTAAACAATCTTGACTATGTGTATAAGGGGAGGTTGCAAGGGCTCATGTCTAAGTACTGTTGTGTAAACCTGTTCAGCTATTAAGTAAAGAAGTAGTAAAGGTAACGGTTTTCCCCTGACATTAAGTCCAGTCGTGTCTGACTCTGAGGGTTGGTGCTCATCTCAATTTCTAAGCCAAAGAGCTAGTGTTGTCCATAGACGCCTCCAAGGTCATGTGGACGGCATGACTACATGGAGCACCGTTATCTTCCCACCTAAGCGGGAAGGTAACCTATTGATCTACTTACCTTTGCATGTTTTCGAACTGGTAGCTGGAGCTAACAGCGGGAGCTCACGCCGCTCCCTGGATTCGAACCTGTGACCTTTCGGTCGGCAAGTTCAGCAGATCAGCGCTTTAACCTGCTGCACCACCGGAGGCTCCAAGTAAAGAAGTATCTCATCATATAACACAACAAAATGATGTTGCTGTTTACACAGTATGCAACACAAAAAACCATTTTGTTCGCTCCTACTAAATTTAGCACATTCTGTTTATTTTGTGCTGAGATGCTTGATTGCATCTCCCAGCTTCCTTTGCCATTGGGGCTGCTGGGAGTTGCAGTAAAACAACATCTGGAGGGCCACAGTATTTCACATTGGCCATGTTTGCTGGGGACTCAAGCTGTACTCCAAAAGGGTGATTTTCTCCAAATTTGCTATTACATCTTCCCATTAATTAAGCAGAAAGACCAGATGGAAGGAATAAATTTGGTACCATTTTATTTGTAGCATGGAAACTGTTAAAACAAGGCTAGAAGAATAGCACCTTATGGAGAACTTTGTCCACCTTACCCCATTCAGTGGAGTCATGTCCTCAACATGAATTTGCTTATAGGCATGATTTCCCTGGATAATAGCAACAGATGGACAGAATGTGGAATGTAAACTATGCTCAGCAATTATGCGGTGGCATGTTTTCCCTGCAGCTAGCAGTATATTTGGGATTTTTCTCTGATATGACCCCGTTTACTGGTGAAAAATAAGAGATATTTCCAAATGGTGTGCTGAATTCTTGGAAGTGGATGCCTGTTGTTTATCCTGGCTAAGCGGGGGGGACGACAATGCAAAAGCCAGAACTCTTAAAGTGCATAGCCTCCAACTGTTCCAATTTGGATGGTTAATCCTATTTTCCAATTACTTTTGAAATGTCCCTGTTTCTCTCACCTACCACTTTTCCTTTTGTCCAGCTTATTTCAAAAGCTGCAAACTATGTTCACAGTACTTGGTTGAATGGGAATGCTTGTGGTGGTCAGATTGAAGGAAAACAGAGAAAAGCTATTTGATTATGTGAACATGCACAAGGGCAACAAGAATGATCCAAGGGATGGAGCAGCTCCCTTACGAAATCAGGTTGCAACGCCTTGGTCTTTTCAGCCTTGAAAGACGGCGTTTAAGAGGTGACTTGATCGAAGTGTATAAAATCATGCATGGGATAGAAAGGGTGAATAGAGAAAAAATATTTTCTCTGTCACCCAACACTAGGACTAGGGGGCACTCTCTAAAGCTCCAAGGTAGGAAAGTTAGGACTAATAAAGGGAAATATTTCTTCACCCAGAGGGTCATTGGGTTATGGAACTCACTTCCAGAGGAGGTTGTGACAGCTGTCAGCCTGGACAGCTTCAAGGCAGGATTAGACAGATTCATGGATACCAAGGGAATCAGTAGCTACTGAAATGGACATCCAAGTGCCACCTCTGTGTTGATGGAGGCAGGCAGGATTTCCCGGGTACTGGTTGTGGGGGTCGGGAGCAGGTGAGGGTTTTGCCCTCCTTTCTGCTAGAGATCCCTGTGTACAACTAGTGATGTTCATGGTGGGAACCCCTCCCTTGAGCCTATGCAACCATATGACCAGGCATAGGGTGCATCTGCACTGCAGAAGTAATGCGGTTTAACACCGCTTTAACTGCCCTATATCATTGGAATGGAATCCTGGATTTTGTAGTTTGGTGAGGCACCAGCATTGTTTGGCAGAGAAGACTAATGGGCTTGGCCGACTTACCGGCCGAGCAGGTTGCGGGGCGGGGTTGCTCTCGCCGCCATCTTGGGGAGGGTGAAGGGGCTTCTCCTCCCCAGAAGCCCATGGGGTGGCGGGAATGTATCCCACCACCAACGCAGACCGGCCAGTGACGTGGCTGGCCCCGCCCCGCCCCCTCTTTGTGCCGGCTGGCCTGCACTTCCGCCTGGGCAGCCTATTTAAGGCCGCCCGGGGCTACCCAGGCTGCACGTGGGGCAAGCTCTGTTTTTCCTCCCACCCTCCCTACTCATTGCATTGCTTGTGGATGTCCATTTTGTTCATTCTTCAGGTCACTGTTTCACTGATCAGGGTTATGCGTTTTTATGTGCTTGGTCACAATTCCGTGTTTGGCGTGTGGCATGGCCACTGGATCTGGCTGGCTTATCGCCCCTTGGTTATAAGGGGGATAACGCCCAGGCCCGCTGGGGTGCCGAGTTTCCATGGACAGGCATTGGGCCGCTCACACCCCAGGCTTGTATACGCCTTTGGACATTCGTGGGGGCTGTTTGATGCTGATCCAGGACCCATGCGTGGCCGCCAACCTTTTATTCCTGTTTTCAATAAATGAGTTGTGGCCCATTTCATCCAACCACTTGTGTCTGTGTTATTGTTCCTGGCGCGAGATGTGTTACCCTTGCACATGCAGTGATGTAAAACTACAACTCCTGTGATGCTATAACATTGAGACAGGGCAGTTAAAGAAGTGTCAAACTGCATTAATTCTATAGTGTAGAATCCACCCATAAAGAGATATACAGTAGAACATGTGCACACAGCAGAAACACTCTCTTGTGCTTATGTGACTATATGATGAGGGGTCCCACGTGCTTTTCAAACTGATTATAGAGTTTGGATTAAAAAGCAACAAGTGGCAGTAAAGGGTTCAAACCGGGACAGGACACTACATAGCGGAGGTGATATACAGCCCTGTCTGTTTTTTAAAAGCTACCACTCTGTGAGCATTAAGAAAAGAAAGCATTGATTACTGAGTGTTTGCCAGGAATGAATCGTGCCAGACCTGCATTATCTTCTTTTTAAAAAGGATTCTTTGGGCATGTTGGTCTCACGGGACCTTATTGCGTGATGCTTGTCAACTGCGCTGGAAGCTCCCTACCCATGAATGAAAATACTTATCATTGCATGACGTCGCACTAAACTCATTGCAAACCAATCTTCAAGTTATGTTGAAACAGTAGTTTATGAAAAATGGGCAAATCCTGTTTTAGGGCTGCACAACATACAGGCAAAGAGTCTTCCAAATAATTTCGGCAATACGATAATTTGAAGCCTCAAAAATAAAGGTTTTAGAGCAAATCAACCTGTAACTCTCCCTAGAAGCGAAGTTTACTAAACTGAGAGTGTTGTACTTTGGACGTAACATGAGAAGACATGATTCACTAGAAAAGGCAATAATGCTTGATAAGAAAAAAGGCAATAGAGAGAGAAAGAGACTGCATTACAGGTATAAGGCTTGTGCACAGATCCATTTTAACTGTTTTCCTTTGGCCAATCCGGCTTCTTTGGCTTGGTCGGATGGCCGTAATGGTAAGGATCCAGCTGTCATGGTTTCCCATCCATAATGGGACCACGTGCTAGCCAATCACTACTGCTCCTCCTCTTTTTGGGAGCATGCAGCTGTCACGAAGCCAGGGCTCTGCCGTTATTCAGGCAGAGGGGAATCAAACAAACACCCAGTTTGTATCAAACAGTTTAACTGAAACAGCACTTACTTTCTGGCTGTTTTAATAGTCCAAAACATAAAACAAAGATAGCACTCAGCCACAGAATATAAAACAAAACTGACAGTAAACACTGTTGCAGTTTCAAGACCACACCATTATCAAAAGGTCCAGTCCAGTGGTCAAACACCGAGAGTTCAATAAGCAAGTCCAGGGATCAAGAGTCTAACCGTAGTCAGAAGCCAGTCCAGAGATTCAAGGTTCCAGGGTTCCAAGAGTACATGAGACAGGTCAAGATCCCAAAAACCCACAAACCTGGGGGAAAACCAGCAGCATCTACCACCAAAATAAGACAAATACTTTTCTCCTGAAGATCAGTCCCAAGGCTATCTCACTGTATCCAGAAAACACCCAGCTGCAACCGATCTCTTGCATACCTCAACCCTTAATTGCTTTCACCCATGAATTCTCACTTGTAGATTACTCAACCCTTTAGAACTAAGATGTACATTAACCCTTCCATCACCAACTGCAGAACATGATACATGACAGCAGCACGCAACGAGGCTGCTGTGTGCTTCTCCTCGCACAAGGTTTCCCTGTGAGCCCTGCCTGTTGGGCCAATGGGAATAGAAGAATGCCGTGATGTGTCTTACACAAGCTATATCTGCTTCCTTAACCCTGTTGCTGAAACCCAGACTCCCTTGGAGGGAAGAAAGGAAAGGGTCCCAGGAACAGAAAGGGGAGCCTTGTAAGTTCTCTATTGCTGCCAATGAGCCGTATCTAGCCGTATTTTTGGGGTGAGGATCAAAAAAGGCTATCTAGCTATCCGCCCATTTTTGGGAGGCGTGCAAAAACAGATATGGGGGTTTTCCGGAATCCGGCCAGCAGAAACTGATTAAAGTCCAGCTGAAATGCACATAAGAACATAAGAAGAGCCATGCTGAATCGGACCTCAGCCCATCTAGTCCAGCATTCTGTATCACACAGTGGCCCACCAGTTGTACACGGGGATCCCGAGCAGAAGGGAGGGCAAAACCCTGACCTGCTCCCGACCCCCCACAACCAGTACCCAGGGAAATCCTGCCTACTTCCGCCAACTCCGAGGTGGCACTTGAATGTCCTTTTCAGTAACTACCGATACACTTGGTATCCATGAATCTGTCTAATCCTGCCTTGAAGCTGTCCAGGCTGACAGCTGTCACAACCTCTTCTGGAAGTGAGTTCCATAACCCAATGACCCTCTGGGTGAAGAAATATTTCCCTTTATTAGTCCTAATTTTCCTACCTTGGAGCTTCAGGAGTGCCCTCTAGTCCTAGTGTTTTGTGACAAAGAAAATAATTTTTCTTTATTCACCTTTTCTATCCCATGCATGATTTTATACACTTCGATCAAGTCACCTCTTAAACGCCGTCTTTCAAGGCTGAAAAGACCAAGGCGTTGCAACCTGGTTTCATAAGGAGCCGCTCCATCCCTTGGATCATTCTTGTTGCCCTTTTCTGTACCTTTTCCAGTTCCGTTATATCCTTCTTAAGGTGCGGAGACCAAAATTGTACACAGTACTCCAAATGTGGCCTTACCATCGATTTGTAGAGAGGTAATACAACATTTGCTGACCTATTTTCGATTCCCTTTCTGATCATGCCTAGCATAGAATTTGCTTTTTTCACTGCTGCTGCGCACCAAAACTGAACCTTGGGGTACGCCACTTCTCACCTCTTTCCACCCAGAGAAATGTCCGTTTATTACCACCCTTTGTTTCCTACAGTTTAGCCAGGTTCCACAAGCCTAACAGATATTATTATTACCCTATTTTTTTCTCTCCAGAAAGGAGATACCGTATATTCCGGTGTAGTAGGCGACTGGACGCATAAGACGACCTCCCCCCCCCCCCGCCGCAAATTTTCAATTTAAAATTTCAATGTTTTGATATACTCGCCCTTTAAGACGACCCCTTTTGCCAGCCCCTTCAGGCTGAATCGCCGCCTCCTCCGCTGCCGCCGCATTGAAAGCCAAGGTGGGCCTGGACTGGAGGAGCCTTGGTGAAATGAAGTCCAGTGGCTTCACCGAGGCTCCTCCACTCCAGGCCTCCCTTGGCTTTCAATGTGGTGGCAGTGGAGGAGGAGGCGATTCAGCTGTTATCGCCTCCTCTGCTGCCGCCGCCGCCGCCACATTGAAAGCCAAGGCGGGCCTAGACTGGAGGCACCTCGGTGAAGTGAAGTCCGGCGGCTTCACCGAGGCTCCTCCACTCCAGGCCTCCCTTGGCTTTCAATGCGGCGTGATTTTTTATACCCAGTGTACTAGATGACCCCCCAAGTTCAGCAAGGTTTTTCCAGACTTAAAAAGTCATTGAGTACGCTGAAATATACGGTAGGTATATATATACTAAATCAAGGAAGCCATGATACTGAGTCTCCAAGACTTGAACAGTTGTGTTGATTAAAAAAGTGACTACAAAGTCTCTCTCTCTCTCTCAGGCGTGCCAGAAGTCAAAGTCAATATGGCAGCAATTAACACCAAAGCAATTTAAATCTATTTTAATATTGATAATAATATTTTGTTTTTTGCTGTATTGCATTTGGTTAAAATAATTGGCTCACTTGAGTCCCAGTTTTCAGAAGGAGTCTGAATGTAAACCAAGTTCCTAATTGCAATCTTGACAACCACAATACAGAACAGCTTATTAATGTGGAAAAATTCAGTCACATCAAAGCAGTGTTTAAAATACACAACCTGCTGATTCAGTGGAAATTTTTAAAAGATACAGATATTGTGCACATTTCAGGAGATAGAAACATTAGTAAATATTTAATATTATCAAGGTCCTTGCACTTAATGATGTGGAACTAAAGCAGAGCCTTCTGATGCTTTTGCTCTGTGATTCAAAACTCCTTATGGTCAAGGTCTGGCTTGGCTGCCTGGCTTTCTAATTAATGTTCCCCTTGCATTTTGCCCACAGAGAATTGAGGGCTTCCTGCCATCCAATGAAACACTAGGCATTTGCTATAGTGATATTATACAATGCCGTGCTAATTAATTTTAGTGGGAGCAAGATTTGCTTTAGTGGTTTTTTTCTTCCCCAACTCTTTCTCAGAAGTCGGCTTTTCTTACAGTAAAGCCTAATTAATGCCACTCCTTTGAAATACGGGATACTGAATATCATCAGATGTTTAGGACCTAATTGTTGGAGAAACTGTGTGATTTCTCTTTGTCCGCACTACACCATCTTAAATCATGGAATGCCAGTTGAAGGATCCTAGGAACTGCAAGGAACCCTGGTGGCGCAGGGGGTTAAACCGCTGAGCTGCTGAACTTGTTGACCAAAAAGTCGCAGGTTCGAATCCGGGGAGCGACGTGAGCTTCCACTGTCAGCACCAGCTTCTGCCAACCTAGCAGTTTGAAAACATGCAAAATGTGAGTAGATCAATAGGTACCACTCCAGTGGGAAGGTAATGGCACTCCATGCAGTCATGCTGGCCACATGACCTTGGAGGTGTCTATGGACAACGTCGGCTCTTCGGCTTAGAAATGGAGATGAGCACCAACCCCCAGAGTTGGACACAACTAGACTTAATGTCAGGGGAAAAGCTTTACCTTAGGAACTGTAATCCAAAATAATCAAAGACTAATGAAGTTAGAAGAGACCCCAAGGGCCATCCAGTCCAACCATGGAGGAAGACACAATCAAAGCCCTACCAACAGATTTATTTATTTACTATATTTATATCCCGCCTTTCTCAACCCCAAGGGAGATTTAAGGCGACTTACAGCATATGCAGTAATTCAATGCCTTAAAACACAATATACAGTGCTCCCTCACTTATCACGGGTGTTACGTTCCAGGACCACCCACGAAAAGTGAAAATCCACGAAGTAGGGACATTATATATGTATATTGCATTCCGAGGCTGAGGCAGAAGCGAGGAGAGATTTAAAGACACTGCACACCTTTTTTGTTAGCTATCTCTGCTTTGCAATCTCTGATTGGCTGCCTCTCTCCTGGGGGAGGGAGGGTGAAACCCCCGTCCACACTCCATCGTTGCCAGGAGGCAAGATTGGAATGCCGCTCTGGGCAATGGCAACCATTCATAAACTGGGAGACAAAAACCCACAAAACAGCAAGTCCACAAAAAGCGAACCGCGAAGTAGCGAGGGAGCACTGTACATCTAATATTAAATTAAATAAAACATTTCAATTAAAATGTAAATGAGATTAAGAGCATTTAAGTGTATAAAACATTGCAATTACAACTATAAAACCATTCCGGTAATCATTACACATAAATCCAAGTCCATCTATTGCACTGTGTTATTTGCCAAAGGCTTGATCCCAAAGCCATGTTTTCGCCCTCTTTCTGAAGGTCAGGAGGAAAGGAGCTCATTGAATATCACTGGGGAGGGAATTCCACAGCCAAGGGGCTACAACGGAAAAGGCCCTGTCTCTTGTTCCTAGATCCAGCCTCTGGTTTTTTAAAAAATCCTCCAAATTAGGAGATTCTACTACACTCACAAGCACCATATTCCTCTGTCAAACTGCTGGTTACTATCAGGAGGTTTTTCCAAACATTCAGTTGGGATCTCTTTTCCTGTGATTTGAATCCATTTCTGCTCTGTAGCAGCAGAAAACAAGCCTATGTCCCGTCCCCCCCTTCCTTTTATTTTATTCTTTCTTTCTGCCAAGAAATAATTTCTTCTTCAGAGACTTAATTCTAAAGTGCAGATGCACCCAGAGACACAACTTCCAAGCAGTCTGCAGAACAGCAGAAGACCATGTGTTACACATAGTTTGTGGTCCATACAGTCTCCAAAGTGCAAATGAGGCATGATGTTGTGGAGGAGCCACTCATGGGAAACATGAGCAAATGTTCTTGACTTTAGCCAGGAGGAATATTAGCAGAACAACCACTGAAGATTCACCTGTCAGAACCATGGACACCTACGTCCATTAACATACGAATATCAAAGACAGCCGTGAGTAATGGGTGCAGGTGGGCAGAAATTCTGCCTGTTCTGTGTTCAACCATGTGCTTATCTTATTTCTTAGTTCCAGGGATCAGAGAGAAGTTTCTACTGTGGATGAGAACATGGAGAGGGGAATGGTGAGCCATGTGCTGCCATCTCATTGCATCTCTGAACACATTTCTTGCCATATGGCAAGGGAGTTCCTGGTTTGTAGTGCCTGCTTCTTCCCTCCTACAACCAGATGTACTGAGTGAACAGAAGGGTATCCCATGTTTTTGTCTTGTCAAACTTGTGGAAAGACACGTAATTCCTCGTGGGCACCATCCTCGCCTCTTCTACTCAGTTCTGACTCAAATCCTCTCCGCTGCGCAAAATATTCTGTTTTTTCATGCAAAATAAAGACAAGGTATCTGTTAAAACACAGTAGTAATAATAATAAACAGCATTTTGAGCAGGGGTGCCAAAACGCAGGCTAAATCCAATCTTTCTAGGGTTCAAATTGTACTGATATTTCAAAAACTGAATTTAAAATATATTTAGAAAAGAAGAAAATCCCTGGCTTGGGAAGCTTAGGTGACAAAGCCATGGCCTCTGAAGAACACTGAACAGATACATAGTGGGTAGCACAGCGGGTTAAACTGCTAGCTGCAGGAAAGCTGCTGACTGGAAGGTTGGCAGTTCAAAGCCATGAGTCGGGGTGAGCTCTCGACTGTCAGCCCTAGCTCCTTCCAACCTAGCAGTTTGAAAGCGTGCAATGCGAGTAGATCAATAGGTACTGCCTTGGCTGGAAGGTTAAAGGGTGCCCCGTGCAGATATGCCGGCAACACAGTCGGAGATGTCCATGGACAACAGGCTCCTCAGCATGAAGAAATGGAGCAACAGCACCTCCTCATGGCCGGAGTTGAGCATTGTTTTCAAATGCCAGAGATGGAAAAAGAGGAAGCCCTTTACCTTTGTGTTGTATGTCATTGTTCACTGTGTGTATACAAAGGCATTTAATATTTGCCTCATATGTGTATTATAATCCGCTCTGAGCTTCTCCGGGGAGATAAAACGGAATATAAATAAAGTGTATTATTAAACTAAGCTACAAATTGCAATGGACTTGCAAATTCTCCAAATAAAACCAGCAAACAATAAATTAAAAAACAACATTGGGAAAACATTCCGGAAGGCATGCAAAACTATCTTGTTTAGGCTTGCCTTTAATTGAAACTCCCGGATATTGTAACTTGTTTACTGCTTATTGTTGTTCCATTTTGCAACTATTATCTTTTGCTGTTATATGGTGTATTACTGTTTTATTGTGTGATTGATATGTATGTGAACCGCCCCGAGCTTGCCGGGAGGAGATTTATATAAAATCGAACAAACAAATAAATAAATAAATATTGAAAATTCTTCCAAAAATTGCTTTGCTCTCAAATGCTCCAAAGTGTCTACTACAGGGTGCATTTCCACTACACTTCATGCCCCTTGAGCCCAAGGAGAGACTCCTTTGAAACCTCAAACATGATGAAATTACACCTGCATCTGAAGAGGAATGAGGAGGTTTTGTCTTTTCAAGAGCAGATATGACTTCCCTCCCCAAGTTTCCTTAAGGGCTTAATGTAACCCCCTAATACTTCTGAGTTGCCTGCCATTAGTTTATAGCTTCTGCTCTAGTGATGGTAGTTAGCTGGATGACCCAATGTAGCTGAGTAGAGGAACCTGGTGTTAAATAATTGCTAGTGTATCATCTGTGGCTCCTTACTCATCAACAATTGATTTCCTCACTGCAAGTATAATTTCCTTAAGCAGTATGCTAGTCACCTGATCCGAAACATATCCTTAGGGAAGAGGATCTAGAAAGATTTGTGTCAGGATGGGGAAATTATGAGCCACAGGGTTGATTTGTAGCATACCCCCCCCCCCCAAGGAAAACCCAGAATGTTTTGCCTGCTTGGTGCATTTCTTATTTATGGTTGTGCCATTTTGTGTACAGGAGAAGAGTTTTCCCCCAACAGGAAATGGGCTTCCAAGTTATTAATGTCATTATTATCTGAAGCCTAAAATGTCCCAGGGAGGGCAGAAATGTCACTAAACCGATGGCTGGGAGTATTTGAAGGTATTTTATTTTCTCCCAATTTTTCCAAAATCTTTTTTCATGGGACCTAATAGGAGGGGTGCACCTCTCTCAGGTTTTCTGGGCTGGTGGTAGTTACACCCTCCAACATTTCACAGATGGAAACTGGGGCCTCGGGCCAAGCAGCATCAAAGTGTGGTCTCGTTAAATTCAAGCTAGGAGAGGATGCAGCAGTTTGCTTTTTCCTCTGCTGGGAAGTATAAGATTCTACCTTTTCTCTCTTCTCCTCACTGCTGAGTTGATTGCAGTGGACTTTTTTTGACTTTAACTTCAGTTTGTAGCCATGACTATCCCTTCCCAAATGATTGATCATTCACCAAGAGCTAATACACACACACACACACACACACACACACACACACACACACATATATATATATATATATATATATATATATATGAGTTTTCATTTTTATTAAAAACTTTTTAGCGGTACAGAGTTGTGTAAGTTCAAGGCTTCAGAAGTTTGATAACAAACCCAGCAGTAGCTGTAACCCCCCCCCCCAACCTATATTTTGCCTAACCCTTTAATTAATTGTATCTAGTTTGTTATTTGTGTAACTTGTATCTTTTAACTGTGTGCTATATCTATTTCTTGTATAAAATTACATATCTAAACTGCATTTAGGAATGTATCAAAATGTAGCTTACAAATGGCCACCCTCCACAACATCTTTGTTTCCTGTGCTTCATATCTTTTGCCTAGCATGGAACCAGAAAGTTGAGCTAATCAAAGGCTCATCAGCATATGAGTGGTCGTGTTTTCTCCCAGATCTTTGCAGCTGATTGGTCCTTCACCCTGACCAATCCCCAGACTCCATTATCCCCGCCACGGGAATCCCTGCTTGGAGGTAGTGACATCAGCAGAACTTTCAGCCAATCCCAGCGTGGATCCAAACCAGCCCCCATTCCAGCCAATCAGGAGGAAGTGAAAGGCTTGAATGGCTGTTAGAACTGTATAAGATGTCTTGCATTTATATGTATCCTTATGCCTGTACATTTGAGGCAATCCCCTTGTACTCGCATTCATTTTGGCTAAATTGTAATAAATGTCTGTGGCTTGTCTTCAACCTTGTGAGTTTGTTCTCTGCCCTGGCCTATCTGGTTTAACTTATGCTTGCCAGGAATGCATCCTTTTAACTGTGGTCCTAACTGAAATCACTACCATTCTGTTTTGCAAGGATCAGACTGTCTCTGCCTTGTATATATCACTAATTTTCAAGGAAGATATAGATTATTCAGAACCAGATTGTGTAAATGTCTTGCGGTTGAATCCTGTTACTGTGTCACTTCAATTCCCAGTTTGGCAATTCGGTTGAGGAGATGCACACTGATTCTGGAAAAGTACAGCGGGAGAGGGAAAGGGAAGTTCAACACATTCTTTTTTTGCTCCTGCAAGGATGCTGGCTGGGTCATACAGCAGCTGTCACGTTGCATTAGCTTGGGGAGCATTTCTATCTACACATGCCATCCAGAGCAAATGCATTACTGCTTATAATACGAGCAATGAGAGATTGGTGCTGGCTTCTTCATCAGGCAACACTCTTCCCACGAGGCCTGTGTGCTTGCTCCTTTTGCATGCACAATGAGGTGGGTTGCCGTCTAGCAGGAATCCAGAGGTTTGCGGATTTGTTATCAGCGCAACAAAGGATTTTAGAACAAGTATTATAAATTTATATTGTAATCAATCCTGGATGTTTCTATTGTATATGTTGGAAGAGGATTTTCCCCTTTTGCCTACTAAGAGCCATTGTGAGATATACAGTAGGATTTTTGCGGGTTTAACTTTTTGATGAATACAGGAATCTCTACGTCTCCAGCATGAATCAATGATCAACTTCCATCAGAGGTTCACCATACACCACACTGAAGGATCTAGAGATACCTGGAGAACTGTTCTCTCTAGGAATCTCTAGATACTTCAGCTTAAGTCTGTGGTCAACTTTCAGTGAAGGTTGACCATGGAGTCAAGCTGAAAGAGATATTCGTAGAGAGAACATTTAGGGCCTTATTCCACAGCATGGTACCCCATCTCTGATGCCCTTAGCATGCTTGATCCTACAAGTCCCATTTCATTATGCCATCCATAGGCAGAGGATCTTCAGACAGTATCTTTTGTGAGATGGGTGGGAATCGACTCCACTTGTCTTTAATTTCTCTTTGTGCATCAGAGGGGTGGTATCTGAGGTGTGATGATATACCTGTCTGTGGTTCGCTGGCAGGTCTCCCTCTGTTCAATGGGTTTTCCATTGAAATAAGTCAGTTACCAGATTGTAGTTTGTGCCTGATTTGAAGTGGTTTAGCAGATCATGAGTTTCCCACTGAAAGAAGTGGTTTAGCAGATTGTGAGGTTTGCATTGTATGGCTCCGCCAAACCAAAATGGGGTGGAGGTCACAAACTTGTGTGGTTGTTCAAAAACTGCAAAAATAGAAAAAGGAAATAGAAAGAAAAGGGGAAGACAGTGACGTGGGGGAACATCTGACGGATTGGGAGGATGCATCCTGCCATGTGATAAGCCAAAGGCGCATTAGTTTATTCGATATGGAAATGAGAGATCCCGGTGGGATGGGGTGGACATGTATCCTCATCAAGTCTTTTAAAACCAGTGGTTCTTGACCTGTGGGCTGTGGACCACCAGTGGGCCGCAAGGACAAAAATCTAGTCCATGAACCTCCTTGCTTTTATTTTATTTTATTTCCGCTCCTTTCCTGCCGCCTGCCACTTCTCCCCTGTCACTGACCAGCCCGCCCTCTTGAATATTTGTTTATTTATTTTAAATTTTTGTACCCTGACCTTTTCACCTCCAAGGAGGGACTCAGACCAGCTTACAGCAAAATTCAATGCTATACAAATTTAAAACATCTTAAAACAGCATATTAAAATACATAAAAACAGAAATACATAAAAACCACATTGCCATTAAAACCACATTCAACTCAGTCTATAAAAGTGGTCACCCATTTCAGATTGAAATCAATCTCAGCTTATTCTTGGAAAGCCTCATTCCACATCTAAGTCTTCACCCGCCTCCTGAAGGACAACAGGGAGGGGGCAGATCTAACATCGCTTGGGAGGGAGTTCCACAGCCGAGGGGCCACCACAACGAAAGCCCTGTCTCTCGTCCCCACTAGACGCTCTCGCGAAGATGGTGGGATCGAGAGCAGGGCCTCTCTGGAGGATCTTAATGAACCTTGATGGTTCATGGGGAGAATTCGTTCAGACAAGTATACCGGGCCAGAACCATATAGGGTTTTGTAGGTTAAAACCAGCACTTTGAATTGTGCTTGGAAACTAATTGGCAGCTAGTGGAGCTGGCGCAACAAGGAAGTTGTATGCTCCCTGTACCCTGCTCCCGTTAGCAACCTGGCTGCTGAGCGTTGGACTAATTGCAGTTTCCGAACAGTCTTCAGAGGCAACCCCACGTAGAGAGCGTTGTAGTAGTCTATTCGAGATGTAACCAGAGCATGGACTACTGTGGCCAACTCAGACTTCCCAAGGTACGGGCACAGCTGGCGCACAAGCTTTAACTGTGCAAAAGCTCTCCTGGTCACCTCTGAGACCTGGGGCTCCAGGATCAGCGATGAGTCCAGGATCACTCCCAAATTGCGAACCTGCGCCTTCAGGGGGAGTGTAACCCCATCAAGCACAGGCTGTAACCCTATGCCCTGTTCGGCCTTACGACTGAGCAGGAGTACCTCTGTCTTGTCTGGATTAAGTTTCAATTTGTTCGCCCTCATCCAGTCTGTTACATCAGCTCTAGATTATTAAATACGATTTTCTGTGGGCGAGCATATGGCAACTATTGGATGGCATATGTTCTGTATCGGAACTATAGCTGATGTGGTCTATCCAGCACAAATTACTGAACCAGCACCCCAAATAACTAAAGCTGACCAAAAACTGATTCGTAACCCTTTTAGTACTAATGTTAGGGAGTGTTCCCTGGTCAAAGGGTTCCCTGGTCAAAAAAAGATTGGAACCACTGTTTTAAAGTATAGGTTGTCTACCTAAAAGGTGTTTCCCATGTTGTGTGTAATAAAGTCATTAATATAATACAGTTTTACTCTTTTACTGTTTTATTTAAGTCAGCTTTTTTAAAATGTAAATTATTATTTCCTTGCTTTTTTGCTAGTTATTTGAGTTACTGAGAGTCTACTGTATAGAGCTACCAAAAATATCATCTTTGTATGTTGTAATTATGATTTGATTCAAAATGTGCTGGTTTCAAGGAAGATGCTTGTGTTGGCTGCTAGAAATAATGGAAGTCTAATGGATGATTGCATATGACAGACTGGCTTCAAAAAGGTTTTTGTGTTGCTGAAATGGACTCATTAATCAGATTAACACAGCTGTAAAATGGTAATGTGAACAGAGAAGAATGGTTGCAGGGATGAGGCAAGCTCTTTCAGAGATTCTCAACATCCTTGTTATATATTGGGATAATCATTTTAAGAATTTCGATTGGAAGACATTTGCTTTGAATCTGTTTACAATTTAATCCTTGCTATTTTGAGTGCAAGCCATTTTGGAGCTAATGGGTAGAAAATGGAATTCTCAGCTAGGGAGGTCCTGGCTTCCCAAAACTACATTTCCCAGAATTCTGCAGAAGCAAACTAGGGGATAGGGACATGAAGGGCTCTGTTCTCTAATGCAGTGATTTTCAACCAGTGTGCCACGGAACACTAGTGTGCCGTGGGAGATCATCAGGTGTGGCGTGGGAAATTATTTTCGAACTTCATTCATATATAAACTATAAGGCGCATCTGTCCCTTTAATAAATGGAAGCATAGCACTCTCACGTCACCTAAGAAGTGACGCGACAGTGCTATGTTCGCGCCATCTTGGATTCGCTCAGACGCGGCTAAATAAGCAAAGTTAGAGTTGATGCTGCAGCTGCGCATCAAGTGACAGTGGCAATTCGGGATCACAGCAAGACAAGCGAGTGACAGTGATGGAGAAGTTTTTGAGAAGGGAAAATGCAAATGCCGAACAGGACCCTGGACAAAATTATGACACAGATGAAGTCCCTAATATGAGTGGTGGACAAAAGAAAAAAAGAAAAGACGGTGAGCTCCAGGCAATTTTGGCATTGCTCCCGTTTTCAACCACATATCTGTGTGAGATTAGCTTCTCAAGCTTGACTGCGACAAAAACTAAAAACAGAGAGAGACTGACAGCGGTTGAGCAAGAGCTTCGTGTGTGTCTTTCTACCATTCCTGCTAGGATATCTATTTTGTGTTCATTGAAACAGGCCCAGGTTTCACACTGAGTGTATAAATACATTTAAAAACATATTAACTATATGTATCACTGTGTTAGAGTGTCATTTTGGTGGTGTGCCCCAGGATTTTGTAAATGTAAAAAATGTGCCGTGGCTCAAAAAAGGTTGAAAATCACTGCTCTAATGCTAATGTGATCTTGCCCCGTATCATGCAATTTTAATCTGCATTATATAGTTGTTTAGATGGGGCCCTGGAGATTCCTACTGAAACCACGTTACTCAAATCTGTGGATAATCCGATCCGCAAAAATGAAATCGGCAAATGGGAAGGGCTGATTGTATTTCTAATCCTGGCTTCCCATAATTGTGTGCCTGGTTTTGTACCATCGTTTACTGGGGCTCAATTCACTCAGTCAATCAAGACCAGCACATAGTCAATGCACTCTTCACTCCCTCTGCTTACAACTAGAAGAAATTGGACAAAGACGTTCTATCCTGGAAAATCCGACCTTAAAAAATAAAGCAAATTTCTCACCCTGACAACATTGATAATAATAGGTTTGAAAGGAAAGGGGGAGTGTTTGGTGAAATTGTAGACATGCTGCACAAGCTATGAAACTGTCAAGACAACCCGGGTTGTTAACCAATGTGCAAGAGTGTTAGAAGTCAAAAGTGCTTTCATGATCACGTGTGAAAATGATCTGCCCCCTCCCCCATTTTGGCCATTGTTGACAGAAATTACACATCATGTGATGGTAGTATTTTGTATAGGACACTCTATGCCAGTGGTTCCCAACCTTCCTAATGCCGCAATCCCTTAATACAATTCCTCATATTCTGGTGAACCCCAAACATAACATTATTTTTGTTGCTACTTCATAACTGTAATTTTGCTATTGTTCTGAATCTTAATGTAAATATCTGATGTGCAGGATATATTTCTATTCACTGGACCAAATTTGGCACAAATGCGCAATACACCCAAATTTGAATACTGATGGGGTTGGGAGGGGGATTGATTTTGTTATTTGGGAGTTGTAGTTGCTGGGATTTATAGTTCACCTACAATCAAAGAGCATTCTGAACTCCACCAGTGATATAATTGAACCAAATGTGGCACACAGATCTTCCATGGCAAACAGAAAATACTGGAAGGCTTTAGTGGTCATTGACCTTGAGTTTTGGAATTGTAGTTCACCTACATCCAGAGAGCACTGTGGACTCACACAATGATGGATCTGGACCAAACTTGGCACAAATACTCAATATGAGCAAATATGAACGGTGGTGGAGTTTGGGGAAAATAGACCTTGATATTTGGGAGTTGTAGTAGCTGGGATTTATAGTTCACCTACAGTCAAAGAGCATTCTGAACCCTACCAGCAACAGAAGTGGGCCAAACTTCACACACAGAACCTCTATGACCAACAGAAAATACTGTGTTTTCTGATAGTCTTTGGTAACCCCTCTGACATCCCCTCACACACACACACCCCCAACAGGGGTCTTGAGCCCCCAGGTTGAGAAACACTGCTCTGTGCTAATAGAGATGCTGTGAAATGGTCCAAATAAATATAGAAGTGGGTGGTTTACACAGAACAAAGACGAAAAAGGAACTTAGGATCTCTTCCAACTTTGTGTTGTTGTGATTGCAAAAAGATGTTTAGCCAGGCCAAGTTCATCTTTTAGTTAGGAGAATTGGCTGCATGTTATCATTGCTGGGAAAGGAAGATTTAAGAGGGTGATCAAACTTTGGCCCTCTAGGTGTTTTGGACTTCAACTCCCACAATTCCTAACAGCTGGTAGGCTGTTAGGAATTGTGGGAGTTGAATTCCAAAACACCTGGAGGGCCAAAGTTTGACCATGCCTGAATTAACCTCTATTGCCTCCATGTGACGAGAATAGACAGTCTGAAAAAGACATAAAGTTGAGTTGCATCTGAAAACATTTTAGGATGTTAAAGTCAAAAGCTGGTATGTTGAGTTGCATGCATTGAAGACAAATGCTAACTCTATTCTGTAGCCATTCTGTAACTGATGGCAAAACTGATCCAAGTTCTCTTCTTTATTGTTTCAGGGTTACCTGTCGGAAGGCTTGGTAACAAAATGGTATCGATCTCCTCGTTTGCTCCTGTCACCCAACAACTACACCAAAGCGATTGACATGTGGGCAGCTGGTTGCATTTTAGCAGAGATGCTTACAGGAAAGATGCTCTTTGCTGGTAAGTTTCTTGCCCTCCCCCTTTTGACCTTTTTGCTTCTCTCCTTGGTGGAGCTTTTAGGGTGTGGACATTCTTATATACAGTACTTAGGAACAACCAGTATAGTGATTCCAGGCTAACACTAGGGCTGGATCAACACTGCTATATAATTCAGTTTCAAAATGCAGATTAACTGAGTTGGATTATATGAGTCTACACTGCCATATAATCCAGTTCAATGCCATCAATCTCCATTTAATCTGAACGATATTATATGACAGTGTAGATCCAATGTAGGACTAAGCAGGGTTCAAATCCCCACTCCGGCCCCATCTACATTGCTATATAGTGCAGTTTCATAATTCAGTTTAATTGCATTGAACTGCATTATATGAGTCTACACTGCCATATAATTCAGTTCAATACAGTTAAGATGCATTATGAAACTGCATTATATGGCAGTGGGACCTCAGCCATGGATAAATCTCACCAGGAAGACCCTATGATAGCATTGCCATAGGCTCGCCATAACTCACAAATGACTCAAAGATGTGCAATAACAATGTACAGTAGAAACACTGTACATTGGCGTGTGAAATCTTTACAAATCACCTTATTTTTTGTGGCTTGCTGGTACTGCTAGAAATCATGTCATTCTGTTTACAGTTTTAAAAATAACAAAAGAAGCAAAATACAAGCGTTTGGTCCCCATTTTGAAAATTTTTTTTTTTTTAAAAACACATAAAAGGCAACAGAAAGATGCTTTACTCCTCAACAGCAAACACACAGCCTTTTAGGGTAGGTTGACTAGGTGAGGACTGTATGTAGCATGACTAAGGTTTGGGTGCTAGATAGACTCAGGCAAAACAGTAGAGATTTTCTTTTCTAACTTCGTGTATGTAACTGCTTGGCTCTCCAGCCTTGCTACTCTCAATCCTTTTTAGGATGCCTACATTTTAACTGCCCAAAGCTGTGTCAGCAATTTTATTGCTCATATACAACCTCTCCTGGCCTGGTGGCGCAGTGGGTTATAAACTGGGATTATAAAGCAACATATTTCACTTAAGGGTCCCCTGGTGATCCAGTGGGTTAAACTGCTGAGCTGCTGAACTTGCTGACCAAAAGGTTGGTGGTTCAAATCCAGGGAGCAGGGAGAGCTCCTGCTGTCAGCCCCAGCTTCTGCCAAGGTAGCAGTTCAAAAACATGCAAATGTGAGTAGATCAATAGGTAACGGCACTCCATGCAGTCATGCCAGCATCATGACCTTGGAGACGTCTATGGACAATGGCAGCTCTTCAGCTTGGAAATGGAGATGAGCACCACCCCTCAGAGCTGGACACAACTAGACTTAATGTCAAGGAGAAAACTTTACCTTTTGTATACAAGAGTTAAGTGACCCATCAGTGTAGTAAGAAGTGGTGACAAACAGTGTGAGCGCTGGCCCTTTTGCCTCTGTGTTTGGTTGTTTTAATAAGCGTGCCCCAAAGGCATCAATTCCCTTCTAATCTTGGAAACAAAGCAGGGTCGCGCCTGGTTAGTATGTGGATGGGAGACCCCCCCCCAAGGAATTCCAGGTGCTGTAGGCTATATTTCAGAGGAAGGAACTGGCGAAACGACCACAGGTTTTGCCACATGGCTAAGGAAACTCTATGAAATGTACGGGGTTGCCATAAGTCAACTGGAAGGTACATTCATACACCGAATATGCAAATGTGTTTCACAATTAAAACCCCATAAATCTGATGTGTGATGTCAGTAGTGGCTAGAAGGGAATGACTATGAAGGCTGAGTGCAAGTTTTCAACAGGTTTGAAAGTTGGAATCTGAAACTCACTTATGTCTGGTGACGTTTTGTGAAATGTAGAATGCTAAATGGGCATCCATTTTTTTTACATTGATTGCAAACTGTTGGAACATTTCAGACTAAGGAATCTGCCTTAGCCTTTTTATTTAATTACCAGAAACTCCTGGGATAAGGTCACTATCAGTTGGAAACAACTTGAAGACACACACCAACAACACATCTTCTTCAGGCTGAGGAACTTGAAACAGTTGCTATATCTTTGGTGGAAAGTGCTAGGAAATTCTGACCCTAAAGACCATTTTCTTGGGGGAGAAAGGAATCCCCGCAAACAAGAAACTGGTCACCACTGCTCTGTACCACTTTCACTGCAACCGGGTCCTTTAGGGTGACATTATTTTGGCCAAGCAACAGTTAGAATCTATTATTAATGAAGCTTATTATATATTTAGAGAAAGCTGTGCACAGTTGCTTGCTAAAGTGTCAACATCCTGCAGCCTTGCAAAATAAATAATAAGCCCTGATGGTATAATAATAATGGCCGAGAAGAAAGACGGGTGGGTCAAACCAAAAAGGAGGGACGTTTATTTGTTCTGTGGCATCAGGGGGTGCATTTGATGCCTGAATAAATATTAATGGTCCCCCTTTCCAGCTGTTGCAGAGAGGCTCTGACAGCAAGCTTCTAGCAGGTGAGGAAGCCGCCTGTTCTCACTGGAGTGTTTTCTTTTTGAGAAGCCCTGGGGGCGAAACTGCCACAACGAAAACAGAGGATATTTCTCTCATCTTTTAAGATGAGGTTTCTGTAAAGATACGAATCCCACAATATTTTAACTAGCTCCCTTCCCAGCTGAATTCAAAGGGCTGCCTTGCTTGAGGTGCTGCTTTTGGATTGCATAAAGCAAAGGAAAAGCATCATCAGCAACAATCAAGGACATAATATGTGTTTGCTAGGCATTGTCTGAGATTTCTTGTTGTTCTGTATTTTTTCATGGAGAATTTTGGAAATGAAGATGCGGTTTGGATAAGGGGTGAGTGGGATGTAACTGGTCTTCAGTCTCATAGGGAGCTCTCCACTGGATGAAAATAATGTTAAGGAACAAAAGAGGACCGATTCAATAAAGGAAGCCACAGGCCTGAGTTTGCAAGACCTGAGCAAAGTCTCTTGGAGGTCTCTTGTTCATGAATTGAAGTCAACTTATGCCCCTTCTACACTGTCCTTACATCCTAGGGTCCAATCCCAGGTTGTCTGCTTTGAACTGGATTGTTTGAGTTTCCACTGCCATACAATCTGGGATAAACAGATAATCTGGGATCAGATCCTGGGATATAAGGATGGTGTAGAAGGCGCCTTAGTGTGAAGTATTCTACCCTATTTTTTATTTATTATTCAAATTTGTGAGTCACCACTCTCGGGTGGCTCGGGGCAACTTACAACATGAATTCATAGTTAAAAACAGAATATAAAACACAATAAAATACAATAAAATACTATGAACCATCAAGGCTGCTGAGATCGTCTGGAGGGGCCCTGCTCTTGGTCCCATCACTTTCGCATTCAGGGTTAGGGGGATGGCCCTTAAATAGGTCTACTCCTTCCTCCAAGCCTGGGGCCAGTGGGTGATGAGGGGAGATGTCATCTCTGAGAAACTCCCATTAAATTGTATGTGGGGGGCATCTCTCTACTCTATTATTTAACATCTGCATGTGTCCACTGGCCCAATTGGTACGTAGCTTTGGTCTGGAGTGTCATCAGTACGCTGATGACACCCAGCTGGTGCTGAGGATGGAAGGCCGGCCGGACTCTGTACCCAATTGTTTCCATCAGTGCCTTGAGGCGGTGACTGGATGGCTACAATCTAGCAGGCTGAAGGTGAACCCATCGAAGACGGAGATCTTGTGGCTCGGCTGTCCGGGTGGGGGGAATGCCGGCTGCCTACACTGGTTGGCAAGGCATTATGCCCATCATTATTAGTAAAAAGCTTGGTGGTCTAATTAGACCCATAGTTGGCTATGGAGACCCAGGTCTCTACTGTCAGCAAAACCACATTTTTCCATCAGCGCCAGGCTAGACGGCTGGCGCCCTACCTATCCGTGAACGACTTGGCCACAGTGATCCAGGCGATAGTCATCTCGAGATTAGACTACTGTAACGCCCTTTACATTGGCCTACCTTTGAGAGTGACCCGGAAACTCAAGCTAGTGCAGAATGCTGCAGCTCGTCTTCTCGCCAGGGCTCCGGCGAGATGTAACATTACACCAATACTGTGGCAACTGCACTGGCTACCAATTGAGTACCGGATTACTTTCAAGGTACTAGTGTTAACCTTTAAGGCCTTGTATGGTCTCGAACCAGTGAACTTGAGGGACCGCCTCTCCCCATATGTTCCCCAGAGATCTCTGCATTCTGGAGAACAAAATCTCCTCAATATCCCATCTGTTCGGTCATATCATCAGTCCTCAATGAGACAAAAGGCTTTTTCAGTGGTAGCACCGACTTTGTGGAATGCACTGCCAGACGAAGTCAGAGGAATTAGAGAGCTGTCCTTCCGCAGAGCATGTAAGACGGTCCTCTTTCGGTTAGCATTCCCGTCTGAGTAAAGCTGTAACACCTGCTGTTTAGTTTTTAGAATCAATCGTAGTGAAAGTAATATTTTTTAGATTAATCTGTAGTTTTATTATTCTGCCTTGTGTTTTATGTTGTTGTAAACCGCTCCGAGCTTCTAGAAGGAGCGGTCTAGAAGCGGAAATAATAAATAAAATGAATAAATAAGTTGGTCATAAGCTTCTCTAGTCCTTTGGACTGGTGGTATGCAGGTGCTAAGGATGCTTGTTTTTAGATTGCTAGGCCTAGGGTTATCAGACAATCCCAAGTCACAGTAGTTCTGCTGTAGAAAAAGGAGGAGTCCAGCAGGAGAGCTCTATACAGGGAAATGGAACAGACCAACTAAGGCTGGCCTCTGGGGGGATTTTAACCTCCACCCAAAACTAATACAAAGGAAGGTATCTATCTACACTATTGGGAAAACCTATGAACAGGGGGAACTGAAACAGAGGAGAGGTAAAGCAGATCCAAGACTTCACAGTGGTGCAACAGGATGAGCTGGGAATTGAACCCTGGTTTCCACAATCAATGCAATGCTCAAACTATACATCTTGAATCTAAAGGAACAACTCAGAGCCAGATGTAAATGTTATCTGGCATTCAAACGTACTGTTTGGATTTGTGGCAATATGTGGCAGTGTACAATGTTTGGCGCCCCCTTGCAGTGGGGGAGAGGCTTGCGTACCCTAATGAAGTGAGCTATGCTGGCGGTGGCATAATAGTCACCGGTAGGGCCTCCCATGCCAGACAGGTCACAACCGAAGGTGCTGACAAAGAGCGTCAAAGGGCAGGATGGGCTCTCTAGCCCTTTGGCAACTATCCTAAGAGAAGGAAAACTCTTATTTCAAACCCGGGGAGATGGTGCTCGTCTAAGGTAAGGTCAACCATCTAAGAGAAGGAAACTCGAACCAAACCTACGACCTGAGGACCTTGCTGCCACTCTCCAAGCTTGCTAGGCCCCGGCAGACGAACCTTTGGTTTCAAGGGTGAGGCCAGTTCTGTGCACGCTGCGCTCCACCAGAAAAATCCATTGCACAGGCTCGAAGGACACATCCAACCTCCGAAATCAGATTGGCCTTTTTGGTCATCAACGCGCTTGTGGGAAGCGTGGGATGAGTCCTTCCTGAATCTTCGTTCACGAAGTAATGCCGAGAGAGAGACAGACAATGTTCCCATTCATTCTTCCAATGAACCAGTCGTTGCCTTCTTCACCCTATTCCATTCCATTGCAAAAAATTCCATTCTTTTTCTTTCCAAAACAGCAACTTGGGAATCTGTGGACCCCAAGGGTGCTAGAACCTCACTTTATTATTTTTGGTGTCTTCCCCCACATCCTGCACTTAGACCTTTTCTTTTAAGCACCGGGAACATGGCGCAGCTGGCTAAGTGTCAGCTGCATAAGATCTCTCTGACCAGTAGGTCATGAGTTCGAGGCCTTCCTGGGTGCTCGACCTTAAGTGTAGCATGCTGCCGATCTTTGCAGCCCGAAAGACAGTTGCATCTGTCAAGTAGGAGATAAAGGTCAAGTAGGAGATAAAGGGGAGGCAAACTTTGACTGAATTATGAGGCCATTAAAGAACTCCAAGAACGCTAAGGAATGCGGAAGGAACAACAAGGGACACTGAGAGATGAGGAGTGCTTCAGCTCCCCCTGGTGGCCAGAGTTTGCCTCTGTTCATCTATATGTGTTGTGTATGTGAAAATCAGCAGGAATTGTCTGCTAGTATGTGTACCTGTAATCTGCTCTGAGTTCCCTTCGGGGTGAGAAGAGTGGAATATAAATAAAGTAAATAAATAAATAAATAAATAAATAAATTGTTAATACTTCCCACCCCTTGAAACCCATCTGAGTTTGCTGATGTCACTTTTTTGCACTTAGGGCGGCTGTTTTAGCTATATAAGCAATAACACCCACCACTGAACTTTGGAGGTAGAAGGAGTCATACTGTTTTCATACGTGCAGGTTCTATTTTCTGTCATAGCTAATAACTCTCAGTACGCTTCCCTTAGAGCAGGATTAAGCTCAGAGGAGGAAGGTGTGAATATTGGAGGGGAAAAAAACAGCAATTTAAGACACATAAATAACATCCTATTACTGGCAGAAAGTAGTAAGGAGGAGGAGGAGGAGAATGATGATGACTCGGTCTGATTACTGATGAAAAGTTAAGAAAGAAAGTGCAAATGGAGGGCTGTCCTTGAATATTTAAAAAAGAATAACATTGAGCCCAGAAGATTTACAGAACTGTAAAATGGCCCATAAAGATACCAGAATTGTTGCAGATTTTCTATACCTTGACCCAGTCATTAATAGAAATGGAGATTATAGTTCAGAAATCAGAAGAAGGCCAATGGGTTATCTACTTGGACTAAAAAATGTACTTGCTTCATAGGCACATTAATCCTGACACATGACGTCCTAGATGACTAATTTGCAGTAAATCAAGAATTGGAAATGCAGATCAGCACCTAAGAGGGAGGTGCTTTTGGCAGGAGGAAACATGGCTAGTTATGGTGATCTCACTATGTGTAAGGCATTAATAGGGTCACTGCAGGACCAATATGGATCAGAAAAATGTGGTACCCAACATAATTATTTTCATCAGTATAGAGCAGTGTTTCCCAACCTTTTTTGAGCCGCGGCACACTTTTTACATTTGCAGAATCCTGGGGCACACCACCAACCAAAATGACACAAAATGACACTCTAACACAGTAATACATATAGTTAATATGTTTTAAAATGTATTTATACACTCAGTGTGAAACCTGGGCCTGTTTCGATGAACTCAACATAGATATCCTGGCAGGAATGGCAGAAAGACACAAATTTCCCACACAGAACTCCCATAACCAAGAGAAAATACTATAAGAGTTTGGTGGGCATTGACCTTGGGTTTTGGAGTTGTAGTTCACCTATATCCAGAGAGCACTGTGGGCTCAAACAATGTTGGATCAGGACCAAACTTGGCATGAATACTCAATATGTCCAAATGTGAACACAGATGGAGTTCAGAGGAAATAGACCTTGATATTTGGGAGTTGTAGTTGCTGGGATTTATAGTTCCCCTACAATCAAAGAGTATTCTGAACCCCATCAATGATTGAACTGGGCCAAACTTCCCACACAGAACCCCCAGGAGGCAAGAGGAGGTCTCTACTTGGGGAAAGGGAGGCGGGCCTTCCCAATGCATGGAGGGAGAGACCAAGTAGACAACGGGTAGGGAGGGGGGTGGTTGTAATTTTGTGCCTTTATCAAGGTAGGTTTCTTGATAAAGAAACACTAGACTCTTCCCCCCGCCCTTCCTGGAGGTTCCAATTTCCCACGGCACACCTAATGATCACTCATGGCACACTAGTGTGCCCCGGCACACTGGTTGGGAAACACTGGTATAGAGAAGCCGTAAGATTTAGAAGGACAGCAATAGAGGAGGAACTAGAATAGTTCCTTTAGTGTGATGCTATGGTATTAAATACTAATCACTCATGCCACAGTATTTTCAATTTCTATGTATGTATGTGCCAGATGGACAGTGAAGAATGGAAGAAAACAACTCATTTGATGCCAAAGGACAGGGTTTGTTTTTGTTTGTTTTTTTGATACCACAAAGATGAAGAAATGATCCTTGCAGCAAATCAAGCTTGAACTCTCAGGAGAACTGAAGCTATCAGATATTGGATATATTGTGTAATGAAACAATTGACTGCAAAATATGATTCTTGGTAAAGTAGAAGACAGTAGAAAAGGAAGGTTACTTTATAATTGGATTGATTCAGTCAAGGAAAAACAGGGTCTCTCATTCATAGGGTGCCATAAGCCAAATCCTCCAACAACAACAACAACAACAACAACAACAAGAAGACTTAAATATACACACACATACATAGTTTTTCCACATTCCAATCAGTGTATTTATTTATTTATTTATTTATTTACAGGATTTTTTCCCTGCCCTTCTCCACCCCCGAAGGGGGACTCAGGGCGGCTTACATTGGCAATAATTCAATGCCCCACAGTACAATCAATAAAAAACAGTTACATAGTAAATAACAACATTCAACAGATCCAAGCTCTAAAGTCACCAATTAAGCCAATTCACAGTCCATTTCTATATCTTGTCATCCTTTTACTGACTGTCTGTTATCCTACTGTCTAACCAAATGCCTGGTCCCATAGCCATGTTTTTAGTTTTTTCCTAAAAGAAAGGAGGGAGGAGCTGGGGAGCGAGTTCCACAGGCGAGGGGCCACCACCGAGAAGGCCCTGTGCCCCGTCCCCACCAAGTGTACTTGCAACAAAGCTGGGATCGAGAGCAGGGCCTCCCCAAAAGATCGTAAATATCGAGGTGGGACATAAGGGGAGATACGTTCGGACAAGTAAGCTGGGCCAGAGCCGTATAGGGCTTTAAAGGTCAAAAGAAGCACTTTGAATTGTGCTCAGAATTGGACACACAGCCAGTGGAGTTGACATAACAGGGGGATGGTATGCTCCCTGTATGACACCCCAGTGAGTAACCTGGCTGCCACCTGTTGAACTAATTGAAGTTTCAGAACAGTCTTCAAAGGCAGCCCCACATAGAGTGTGTTGTAGTAATCTAGTCGGGATGTAAAAAGAGTGTGGAGTGTAGAGCAGCATTTCTCAACCTAGGAGTCAAGACCATTGGGGGGGGGGTTGCCAGGGAGTGTCAGAGGGGTCACCAAAGACCATCAGAAAACACAATATTTTCTGTTGGTCATGGGAATTCTGTGTGCCAAGATTGGTTCAATTCCATCGTTGATGGAGCTCAGAATGCTCTTTGATTGTAGCCTAACTATAAATCCCAGCAACTACAACTCCCAAATGACAAAATCAACCCCGCCCTCAACCCCACCAATATTCAGATTTGGGCATATTGGGTATTTGTGCCAAATGTGGTCCAGTGAATGAAAATACATCCTGCATATCAGATATTTACATGACGATTCACAACAGCAGCAAAATTACAGTTATGAAGGTGAAATGAAAATAATGTTATGGTTGGGGGTCACCATAACATGAGGAACTGTATTAAGGGGTCGCAGCATTAGGAGGGTTGAGAACCGCTGGTGTAGAGGATTGCCTCATAGAACAGGGATGCATATAAAATTCAGATTACTTTGCAATCCATTTTGGGTGGGATGGTTTGTTTGGGGCTTGGATCACAGGGCGCAGCATGCCTCCACATTCTTCAACCACCCTCCCAGTGACCCCCAGCAGCAACCAGGGCTTGTACATCAAGAATTGTTGTCTTACACAAATAGTGAAGTGTTTTCACACCATGCTGAAGACATGCTTCTCCACTCAAAAGAGCTACAGGGAGCAGGGGGAGTAAGTGGTGGAAAATGCTTTTTATCCCTGGATTAGATTATTTTTTTAAACAGAAGTGAGCACGGCAGAAAAAATGTGAGGCAAAGGAAAGGTACACACTGCCTTGTGTATCAAAACAATAAGTAGAACAGGTCCTAGAACAGTGTACATCAGTCCTTCCCAACCTGTCATCTTACCAATGTGCTGGTCTACATACAATTCCTATAGACCAGTGTTTTTCAACCTTTTTTGAGCCGCGGCACATTTTTTACATTTACAAAATCCTGGGGCACACCACCAACCAAAATGACCAAAATGACACTCTAACACAGTAATACATATAGTTAATATGTTTTTAAATGTATTTATACACTCAGTGTAAAACCTGAACCTGTTTCGATGAACACAACATAGATATCCTGGCAGGAATGGCAGAAAGACACAAACTTCCCACACAGAACTCCCATAACCAAGAGAAAATACTATAAGAGTTTGGTGGGCATTGACCTTGGGTTTTGGAGTTGTAGTTCAACTATATCCAGAGAGCACTGTGGACTCAAACAATGTTGGATCAGGACCAAACTTGGCATGAATACTCAATATGCCCAAGTGTGAACACAGATGGAGTTTGGGGAAAATAGACCTTGACATTTGGGAGTTACAGTTTCTGGGATTTATAGCTAACATACAATCAAAGAGCATCCTGAACTCTTGCAACAATGGAATTGAACCTAATTTGGCATATTGAACTCTCAACAGAAAGTACTGAAAGGGTTTGCTTGGGAATTGACCTTGAGTTTGGAAGTTGTAGTTCACCTACACCCAGAGAGCACTGTGGACTCAAACAATGTTATGTTATGTTGTTGTTTGTTTTCTATCCAGAATCACAATGTTGGAAGGAGGCTCACCACTTTAAGGTCCCTAAAAGAGGCATGGGAAAACTTCAGCCCTCTGGGTGTTTTGGATTTCAATTCCCACCATTCCTAACAGCCTGAGGCCCTTTCCTGCTTAAGTGGCTGAGTGGGGAAAAGGAAAAGGTCCTGAGGCTGCTAGGAATGGTGGGAGTTGAAGTCCAAAACACCTGGAAGGTCCAAGTTTGCCCATGCCAGCATTAGACAGAGACCTCTTCTTCCCCCTCCCCCTTCGAGCCCTTTCTTCCCCCTCCTGCCGAACACTTACTTTTTCTTCTACACTGCCGCTTCTGCCATCATTTTGATCCGAGGGGGCAGCGTGAGCGTGTTCAGGAGGGGAGGGGGTGGGAGGAAGATGTAACCCGTGCGGGCGCTACTGCGCAGACTCGCCACAGAGCAAAGCGAGACAAAGTGAGCAGAGCGAGGCTGGGAAGAAGGGAGCCCGAGTGGAGAAGAAAAAGTGTTCGGCAGGAGGGGGAAGAAAGGGTATTGGAGGTTCCAATTTCCCACGGCACACCTGATGATCGCTCAAGGCACATTAGTGTGCCACGGCACACTGGTTGGGAAACACTGCTATAGACCACCTAGTTCAAAAACTGGGGGGAAATATAGCTTTTCTTGGAGAGAAAGTTTCTAACCCCTAATCATTTTCATTGCCCCCCTTTTCGCCTCTTCCAGCTCAACAGAAACCCCTTTGATATGCGGCAGGCAGAACAATATAGTATTTAAAGTGAGCTTTCACCATAGTGTTGTATTAAGGCTAACAGATTCCCACTTGAGCTTGAAGATATTTATAAGCAGCACTTGTGTGTGAAGATGTGAGAAAACTGAGATAGATCCATGATATTAGTATTCCTACACCATAGCTGCATGCCTCCTTTTCCCCCGAGACAGTAGGTTGACTTGTGTGAGCACATATTTGTATTCTTAAAGTAAAAAGGAAGATCTTGAAGGTGTCTGGTGCCTTGAAGAGGAAGAGTTTTGTGCTTTGTGCAAAGAAAAAGACTGAGCTTTTTCTTTCTTTCTTAGAGTAAACATGGATTTATCTGGATTGAAACCTTAGTGTGGGAAGTAGGAGGGTTTAGCCTTTTGCGTCTGACATTGTGGTTCCAGTCCAGATCCACAACATGGAATTTTCAATGCAGTGATCACTTTCCTAGCAACGTTAAAGGATGCACGGTAGATGCGGTGGCAATCAAATGTGTAACCACAATTGAGAACAAAAGGCTAACACTCTCTTCTTATACGTCCTCCTGTTAGAGCAGTGGTTCTCAACCTTCCCAATGCCGCAACCCCTTAATACAGTTCCTCATGTTGTAGTGACGCCCAACCATAACATTATTTTCATTGCGACTTCACAACTGCCATTTTGCTATTGTTATAAATCGTCATGTAAACATCTGATATGCAGGATACATTTTCATTCACTGGACTAAATTTGGCACAAATACCCAATATGCCCAAATTTGAATACTAGTGGGGTTGGGAGGGGGAATTGATTTTGTCATTTGAGAGATATAGTTGCTGGGATTTATCTTTCACCTACAATCAAAGAGCATTTTGAACTCCACCAATTATGGAATTGAATCAAACTTGGCACAGAGAGCTCCCATGGACAACAGAAAATACTTGAAGGGTTTGGTGTGCATTGACCTTGAGTTTTGGAGTTGTAGTTCACCTACATCAGAGAACACTGTTGACTCAAATAATGATGGATCTGGACCAAACTTGGCACGAATACTCAATATGCCCAAATGTGAACACTGGTGAAGTTTGGGGAAAATAGACCTTGACATTTGGGAGTTGCAGTTGCTGGGATTTAT
Organism: Anolis apletophallus; assembly: GCA_030556195.1. NCBI lineage: Eukaryota > Metazoa > Chordata > Lepidosauria > Squamata > Anolidae > Anolis > Anolis apletophallus. The sequence goes on from JARBWK010000006.1 coordinate 18,337,452, forward strand.
AGTTCACCTATAATCAAAGAGCATTCTGAACCCCACCAACGATAGAAGTGGGCCAAATTTCCCACATAGAACCCCTATGACCAACAGGAAATATTGTGTTTTCTGATGATCTTTGTCGACACCCCCTTGCGACCTCCCCTAGGGGTCCTGACCCTCAGGTTGAGAAGCGCTGTGTTATAGAGTATCCCTTCTAGATTGATGCCCTGTTCTTATTCAATACTAGGGAAGGGGAAAGGGAAAGGAAAGGGGGAAAAAGATGAGTGGATTGGTTAGGTTGATTCTAAAGTATCACTCATCTGGTTCACAGAAAAGGGCAGAATTAATTGGCTTCAAAATAAAGCAGGATTAATCACACATGATAGTATGCATTTATACCACTTTTGCCTGGGAACTTGCAAATTTCCTATCAATCTGACTAGGTAACATTAGAATAAAAAGACCAGGTGTATAAGTCTGCTTCCTTGATCTCAACACATATATATAATCATAGTGTTGCAGTCCACACTTACCCTTTCCCCCGATCATTCCATACTCACAATTCCTAATTTGTTTGATTGTCATACTACTCTTTGTCTTTTACAAGGACTTCAGGACAATCAATCCAACAAGAAAGTAGCTCTTTAAAAATGTAACACACAAAACAAAAGAACAACAATAAATCTTATGCCCCTTTACTCTGAATCAAGCCTTATTCAGAAATAGTGGTAGCTGTTATATCAGTGAAAGTCATTCTAATGCAGATGTGGATTCAGATGGATGTGACACGTTTAGGAGTCCCAGAACTCAGAACCCCTTTTCCAGTTCACAGGCCAGGAGGGAGAAATCTCAGAGTGAGAACACTGCTTTGAAAATGGCAGTGCTCTCATGTTTCCTCATTCAATAGACTTTGACTGTTTTCTTGTTAGATAAGCCCAAATAAAGTAGTTCTGTTCAATCAGTTGTTGAATGGTGAGTCAACACCTAGATGGTCCCATTTAATGACTAGTTCTACTCTAGTTAAGACTAACAATAGGATTTAGGTCTTAAGTGTTTTTGATTGGAATGACATACTTTGTGGAACTGTGGCCAACGCTTAATGTATCCCACTTAATGAAACCCCTGTGGCAACACAAGGGATCAAGGTTTTGACTTGGGGTACAACTAAACTGTAGAATTAATGCAGTTCGATACTACTTTAATTGCCAAGGCTCAATGCTGTGGAATCATGGGAGGTGTAATTATACAAGGTGTTTACCCTTCCCCACCAAAGCATGCTGGGGCCTTGCCAAACTACAAATCTCGCAATCCCATAGCATTGAGCCAAGTCATGTCAAACTGCATTGATTCCACACTGTAGATGTGCCCTGGAAACAGTATTTAACCCTGCTGTTTGCTTCATGCCACCAAACACTTGTTATGTTCGGGTCATTTTTGACCCAGCCCTATTTTCGGATGGTTTTTTGAGCCACTTAAAAGTTCTTTTTGAATACCTGTTGCATTATTATACTGTGTGATCATAGCTGTTAGTTATCAGAGAATAATTGAAACAAAAAACTTTGCTTTTAAAATTTTGTTTTTTATTAAGTAATATTATTTTTGGGTTTACTATACACTTGTTATGTTCGGGTCATTTTGACCCGGCCCTATTTTCGGATGTTATTTTGGCCACTGAAATGTTATTTTGAGCCACTTTTTGAAACCTGTTGCATTATTATACTGTGTGTGAATCATAGTTGTTCATTATCAAAGAAAAATTGAAATTTTTTAAATTTTTTTTGTGTTTTATTATATACTGGGTCATTTTTGACCCGAACATAACAAGTGTAACAAACACTGTAGCGCAAAAAGTAAGGCACCGAAACAAAAAAATTAAGTACCCTTAGTATGAACCCTGTAAATTAGGAAAATAGAAGGAACCACAAGTTTCAAAATCAAAAAATTAATGAATAAACAAATATCAATTTCCAAAACGGGTCATTTTTGACCCGAACAGAACAGCAGGGTTTTAAAGAATAATGGAGAGTGAGTGTGGTTTATTTATTTATCGTGTCAGGAGCAAACCAAACAGTTATATTGCATTTTTTTAAAACCAATGTTGGCAGACTTGACGTTCTATTAAATGTCGTTTGACCAGTAGCTGGCCACTCAGAGTGCCTTTGGTGTTGCCATAAGAAGGTCCTCCATTGTGCATGTGGCAGGGCTCAGGTTGCATTGTAGTAGGTGGTCTGTGGTTTGCTCTTCTTCACACCCGCATGACGTGGATTCCACTTTGTAGCCCCATTTCTTAAGGTTGGCTCTGCATCTCATGGTGCCAGAGCTCAGTCTGTTCAGTGCCTTCCAAGTCGCCCAGTTTTCTGTGTGCCCAGGAGGGAGTCTCTTATTCAGTATCAGCCATGGGTTGATGTTCTCGGTTTTAGCCTGCCACTTTTGGACTCTTGCTTGCTGATGTGCTCCAGCGAGTGTCTCTGTAGAAAACTATTTCTTGATTTAAGGCATTGATGTGCTGGCTGATATCCAAACAGGGGATGGGCCGGAGATGTCGCTGCCTTGGCCCTTTCACTATTGGTTGCTACTTCCCGGCAGATGTCAGGTGGTGCAATACCGGCTAAACAGTATAATTTCTCCAGTAGTGTAGGGCGCAGACACCCCGTGGTAATTCGGCATGTCTCATTATGAGTCACATCCACATCCAGCATGCTGAGATGTGTTCCACACTGGGCATGCATACTCAGCAGCAGAGTAGCAAAACGCAAGGGCAGATGTCTTCACTGTATCAGTGAGTGTGGTGTAGTGGTTTCAGTGTTGGACTATGATCTGGAGACCCGGGTTCAAATCTCCATTCAGCAATGAAAACACACTAGGTGATTTTGGGCAAGTCACACACTCTTAGCCTTAGAGGAAAGCGATGGCAACCTCCCCTCTAAACAGATCTTGCTAGGAAAGCCATGTGATAGCATTGCCATAAGTCAGAAACTATACGGAGGCACATAACAAGGACAACACAAGGAGAATGATCCTATTTTATTAAAGCAGTTTAAACCTCCTGAAGTCAAAGGTCTAAGGACTAGGAGATAATCAAATCCAATAGCTTTTTCGTGCTTCAGTTCTCCCAAGGGTAGTGTAGATGCGGTTCCAAGAGATGAAGCCTCCATCTGGTTCCTGGGCAGCTATTAGAAGCAGGACATTTCAGCTGCTAAAATAATCATGAACAAAGATATGAGTTTGTTAATTATTTAGACAGCATTAATGAGATTCCAACAAAGCAAAAACAAAAGAGTATTGTGGTAGTTATACTGACTGTCTGACTTGGGCATTTTTAGCTAATGGGCCTTTGGAGGGGAAAAAGTAAGTAGCACAGCCTCATGAAATCCTCTTGCCTTTCTTTTGTCTTCAAGTGTTTATTTTGGATAGTTTGTGTTGGGAGCTAATTCCGAAAGTTTGGGGAATACGAGCATGCATAGATGACCCCTCTCAGCATCATCACCAGGGGATTATCATAGGATTTCCAATTTGAGGTGTTTGTGTCTTAAGGTTGCCAACTCAAGTCTATCTCAGGCACTGAGGTTTCAAGGCCAAAGTCTGAGACCTAGGTATAATCTCTTGTAATAGTCTAAGGATCAAGCACTGGTGAAGTCATTAAACAAGATACATTAAGCAGAAACCACCGTTTCACAAAGTATGTCATTAAGAGGAAAAGTATAATCTCTTAAGTGAGAAAATACAAGGACGGAGGTTTATCACAGCTAGTAAATCACCAGCAACTATAAGATCTGTCAACCAAAAGGTTGCAAGTTCAAAGTCCTGGGTTGGCGAGAGTGGTCGACTGTCAGCCTGCTCACTGTTTACCTAAGCAGTCAAAACAGCTTTAGCTGTAATTAGAGAAATTATGTACCACTACAAGCAGGGGAGGTGTTTTACAATGCCATAAAGAAAGAAGATTAGACAATGCTGGGTGACCAAAAAGGAAGGAAGAAGTCCTGATGACTCTCTGTCATAGAGAATGGAGCAACAGCACCCCCTGTGGCTGGACTCAACTTCCTTGGCACTAAAAATAGCTGAACACTGAGTCGACAACACCTCCTTTCTGTTCTGTCTGTCTTTGGCATTGAATGTTTGCCGTGTATGTGTACTGTGATTCGCCCTGAGTCCCCTTCGGGGTGAGAAGGGCGGAATATAAATAAAGTGTAAATAAAGTGTTATTATTAAAATACATGTATATAAATTCATACACTCCTTTCAAGGTAGTGCTCTGACTCTGAGGGTGCTTCCAGACAGCACTAAATCACAGGTTTTAAACAGTGGCAAAAAATCCCGGGACTTCAGAAGAGGTGCACATACAGACCTGTTGGTCCCAGGATTTCTGCCTCTGTTGGCCAGACATGATCCTTTGTTGTGAGATTTAGAGGTTTCCAAGATAGCTGCCACAGCACTTCCACCAGAAACTTCTGTGGATATGTAGAGAATCACTGCAGCGAATCACTGCAAAAGTTCAGTTCTTTGTCCTGGCCAGAGAAACTGTGCCCTCCAGACGTTTCATAAAGTATCTGCCACACAAACAAAGTTTACGAGGTAGGACCACTTCTGCCCAAATCAGCACTGTACAATCAAACAGGAACACACACTTTCAAGTCAGGAACAGAACTTTGCCATTATTGACACTTTTTAGAGTCTGGCTGCCTGGCTATCTATCTAGGCAGATTTGGTTGTGTATTTGTGGCATCAAACAACAGGGTGCTGTTCCTGAGTTATACATGGCTGCTTCTGATTGCTCTTCTTGTAAAAACATGTACAACGTTGACTAGGGGTCCACAACTGGCCAGAGAAAACGTGCCCTCCACACATTCCATAAAGTTTCTGGCACACAAAGTTTTCACATTCTACTCAACTGTCACCTTCTTTTTAGAAACCGACCCATCAGGAACTAACATCTAAAACCCAGGAACAAACCTAGATAAAAAAATTCCGTGATTTCTGAATGGAGGGACATACAGACATTCAAAGATGTGGATATTCGGCTCAAAAATGCATAGGGCCACCCTCCTGTTTGCTGTGAAAGCTCCTGGGATAAAAGTACTATCTAGACGAGCCTTATGATTCCTTCCCCTTCCTGTGAAAACTGGAAAAGATGAGTTTGAAACTCTCTCTCTCTCTCTCTCTCTCTCTCTCTCTCTCTCTCTCTCTCTCGGCATTACTTCGCGAACGAAGATTCTTAGGAAGGACTCATCCCACGCTTTCTACAAGTGCATTGATGACGGAGGTTGGATGTGTCCTTCGAGTCTGTGCAATGGATTTTTCTGGTGGGGTGCAGTTTGCACAGAACTGGCCTCACCCTTGAAACCAAAGGTTCGTCTGCCGGGGCCTAACAAGCTTGGACAGTGGCAGCAAGGTCCTCAGGTTGTAGGTTTGGTTCGAGTTACCTTCTCTAGATGGTTGACTTTACAGAGTTAGACGAGCACCATCTGCCCAGGTTTGAAATTAGAGTTTTCCTTCTCTTAGGATGGTTGCCAAAAGGCTAGAGAGCCCATCCTGCCCGTTGATGCTCTTTGTCAGGGTACATTAGGGTACATTGAAACTGTAGTGTGGGTGGAAAAACAGGGTGCTAATCATGGTCTTCCCTGCTCCACAGTGGCTGTTTATTTTATTTTTAAAATGCCTGCAAATTGCTTCCATTCAGTTAACCTCACTTTTAATGTGGTTCTGGGCTGAAATATTGGGTTCCAGAGAGAAATATTATCCATTTGTCTCCAACTATTAGTTCTAACTCGAGTCTGATCAGCTACTAGTTTAGTCCAGTGTTCAAACTATTGCATCCACTGCCGGTCTTCCTTATGCTTTTAAAAAAATTGTTCTGGAGGTTGGCATTCACTTCCATCTTCTGCAATGACCAAGCTCCTTGTCCACCAGGACTCACAGTTTTCAGCAGTAGCCCATGGCAAATCTGTGGATTCTTGGACTTGATGCATCGTGAGCTGCAGGAGAGTTCTGCTTGGAGGATTCTTCTGTGATACTTTACAGATCTTGTCCTGGGTCACCTGCCATTTATAATGGGAAGCATCCTATTAAACAAGACATTCACCAACCTGGTAGAAAAGTTTAGTTCTTTGAAAGATGGATTAGGGCAAATTTTATCACTGTCTTCCACCTAGTGGTATATATAGGTATTTTGAACAATGTAAGCACACAGCCCTTGTTTGTATTCTCTGCACTACAACTATTTATCATGTTTGTGCCGTATTCAATCTCTTGACATCCACCTCTCTCCAAAGAATCCCGGGATGGAATTGGTGGTGCCTTTTGGGGAACTCAAGCATGAGATGGATCTGTTTCATAATTACGTAATTATTTCTAAATGTGCATCTAGAGAAATAGATTAACACAGTTTCCCAGCAGCAAAATGGGGGGGGGGGGTGTGACTATAAATGGCTGTACTACTGCTTAACGTTATTGCATCTCCCCCCCCCCCAAATCTCCATTGTTGTACTCTTGATGACTGAATTACAAACCCCCAACCATACTTGGAGATGCTAACATTATTTTCATGTTTCATCTGAGATGATTCTTCCGCTCATCCTCAGCTGATCCATGACGAAAATACACATATGAAATATGTATTGTTGAAGACTTTCATGGCTGGAATCACTGGGTTGTTGTAGGGTTTTTTTGGGCTGTATGGCCATGTTCCATAAGCATTCTCTCCTGACGTTTCACCTGCATCTATGGCAGGCATCCTCAGAGGTTGTGAGGTCTGTTGGAAACTAGGAAAATTGGGTTTATATATCTGTGGAATATCCTGAGAATGCCTGCCATAGATGCAGGTGAAATGTCAGGAGATAATGCTTCTAGAACATGGCCATACAGCCCGAAAAACCTACAACCCACATATGAAATACATGGTTTTAGGTTCCGTAGATCCAAACAGAAGTGAACAACATCATCTTTGCTTGTTTAGGAAGCCATGAGCTGGAACAGATGCAGCTCATTTTGGAGACTATCCCAGTTTTCCATGAAGAGGACAAGGAAGAGCTGCTCAAAGTCATGCCAACATTTGTCAACAGCACCTGGGAGGTGAAGAAGCCCTTGAGGAAGCTTTTCCCAGAAATGAACATCCAAGGTACAATGTGCTCTGTGTCTGATATTATTCAAATGATAGGTCTCTTTTTTTTAAACCCAAAATCATTGAAAGCATATGCTTCCAGCACAGTGTAAATTAGATTAGATAATTCCTGGGTATCAGCTTAATATTTCGTCTCCAGCTTGCTGTTGCTTGTGTATGTTAGAAGCACATTCTAGTCCCTGTAAATAACACTATGCAACACAATTTTGGTTCCTGGATTATTAATATCATTTCCTAATTGGTTGTATTATAAAAATACGGAATTATTTTTTATTAAACTGCAAAATCTTTGGTTTTTTGTGGGACATCCTGTAGAACATTTGGCTATAGGTTTTCAATGAATATTTCATAGAGTCTCAACCAATTCAACATAGTTTGTGGCAGTCAGGAAAACGAAGTTTCTGGAGTACAACAACCACTTTCAAAGTAAGTGCTACACAATTAAACAGGAAATAAAACTTTCAAACCAGGAACACATTTTTTCAAGTTTATATTTTTACATTTTATAATCTTGTTCAGTGGAGTCCCCTGTGGCGCAGTGGGTTAAACACTTGTGTCTGCAGGACTGAAGACCAACAGGTCGGAGGTTCAAATCTGGGGAGAGCACGGATGAGCTCCCTCTGTCAGCTCCAGCTCCTCCCACAAGGATGGTAAAACATCAAAAAAATATCTGGACGTCCCCTGGGCAATGTGCTTGCAGATGGCCAATTCTCTCACACCAGAATCGACTTGCAGTTTCTCAAGTCGCTCCTGACATGAAAAAAAATCTTGTTCAGTCCTGTCATGAGGCCTTTCAGAAAAATGGGGCCACCACAAAAAAGACTGTGTTTCTTATGCTCACCAATATACTGCACTGATCAGCAAGGAGGAGCTAGCTCAGGCACAGGAAAACTTCAATCTTCCTCCATGTGTTTTGGACTTCAACTCACACCGGCTGTTAGTAATTGTGGAAGTTGAAGTCCAAAACACCTAGAGGAAGGCCAAAGTTTGCCCACGCCTGAGCTAGAACAGCTCATTGTCTTTCACTCAACCCATTCCTTGCTGATCTCATGAGTATCCATTATGGCCTCAGAAGACACAACCACAACAACCAAGCATTCTCGGGGAGCTCAGGGACCAGTGAAGAATGGTGATGGGGACATAGATGACAAGGGAAAAAATGCATTGTTGAGGGCTTTCATGGCCGGAATCACTGGGTTGCTGTAGGTTTTTCGGGCTGTATGGCCATGTTCTAGAAGGGGAAAGATTTTGAATATAGTGACAAAGCTTTGGTTTGGTACAGGAAGTTTTTGAATTCACAGGTAAAGTGATGAACAAACCTGTTTCATTTTGTTTGGAGACGGGGCTCTATGTTCAGTAGCTGAACATAGAGCCCCGTCTGACAGTGGAACGGATGCAGTCTCAGCCCACTTGGGCACAAAAATAGGACCAAAAGAGGTTCAGCCTGATACGTCTGACTGCCATCACAATCAATCTGAGGCCAGTCTGTACCATGATGTTCTGGACTGGCTCTGGAATAAGTGACTGGTATAGACAAAGCCATAGGTTTGAACATTAACCCCACCTACCTAGGAGCAAGGCCCTTATAACTGAGTTGCCAAGATGCTCTAAAGGCACTAGAACCCATCTAACGTTGCAGGCTAAGCAGGAGGAGCACTGGTTAGGACTTGGATAAAAGACCAACAAATGCCAGGTGCTGTAGACTATATTCCAGAGGAAGGAACTGGCAAAACCATCTCTGAGTATTCCTTGCTTATGAAATTGATAAGGTCGTCCTAAGTCTACAGACAACTTGAAGGCACAGATAAGAGTGCATAGTATTGTATTAATAAACACTCTTACATGTAGAATCCTAGTTGGAAGAGACCCCATGGGCCATCTAGTCCAACCCCCATAATCAAATATCCCTGACAGATGGCCAACCAACCTCTGTTTAAAGCCGCATGTACTTGGGAGTATGCCCCGTGGAAAATAGTGGAGCTTATTTCTGAGGAAGTATATATTGGATTACACTCCCTGGCCCTGTTAGCTATATCCACTGTGGGTCTTGCCCTATTTTTAAGAGTGCTAACGTCTGCAATCTGAAGTAGATAGACACGTCATTCTCATTAAGTATAATTAGAGTTCTACTTTTCAAGCAAGGACAATTACAACCCGTAATTAAATAGAAGTAGAGCTTTAAAGGTTAACTCATCTGATTTCATACAATGTTCTTATCGTGCCTATAATAGTCTCATGAAACACCCCATTTAGGAAACAGATTTGGTATTGCCTCTGTGCAGCTGGCCTGATTATTTCTCTACCACTTTTGCAGCCATCGATTTTCTGGAGAAGATCCTGACATTCAATCCCATGGACAGGCTGACCGCTGAGGTGGGTCTGCAGCATCCGTATATGAGCCCGTATTACTGCCCGGAGGATGAGCCCGTTTCTCAGCATCCTTTCCGCATTGAAGATGAGATTGATGATATTTTGCTGATGGAAGCCAACCAAAGCCAGATGTCCAACTGGGAAAGGTATATTTATTTATTAAGTTGCGCAGCTGGCTAAATGTCAGCTGCATAAGATCTCTCTGACCAGTAGGTCATGAGTTCGAGGCCTGTCTGGGTCGAGGTGGGTGCTCGGCCTTAAGTGTAGCCTGCTGTTGACCTTTGCAACCCAAAAGACAGTTCATTTGTCAAGTAGGAGATAAAGGTGCCACATTAAGTGGGGAGGCAAATTTTGACTGATTTATGAGGCCATAAAGAACTCCAGGAATTGCTGAGAATTGCGGAAGAACAACAAGGGATGCTGGAAAACGCTGAGAGAGATGAGGATTGCGTCAGCTCCCCCTGGTGGTCAGAGGTTTGCCAGACGTTTGCCTCTGTTCGTCTATGTTCGTCTATATATGTCTAAATATGTCTATATATGTTGAACTCCAGGGATTGTCTGCAAGTATGTGTACTGTAATCCGCTCTGAGTGCCCTTTGGGATGAGAAGAGCGGCATATACTGTAAATAAAGTAAATAAATAATTAAAGTAAATAAATATCAGAATTCTGTAGGCACACAGAAAGTGAGATCAAGGGTGTTTCACTGACACTTCCAGGGCTTCCTTATTTTGAAAAAGCTCCCACAATGAGTCCTCCACATTCACTGGGATTAAGGAAACAAGTCCCCTGTGAAAGTGGAAAACCACAAATAAACAATATTTTTACCCAATAATACTAATATTTTTACTCAAGAACACACCGTTCTAAAAATTTCTAGGACTTTTAGTATGACTCTATGTTGACATCTACTGGAAGTTGACCATGGATTCACACTGGATAATCTTGATATCTCTTGGTCCTCTGGCATGACCAGAGGAAGTTGACCAATGGAAGTCATAGAGATTCCAATAGAGAAAATATTAATGAAATCCATGCATAATAAAATCCACAAAAGTCAATGCAGAAATGTGGAGCAGTGACTCTAATCCTTTATAGATGTTAAAATTTGCTTGAAAATCTATGACAAACCGTCGGAAGCCAAAAGAGTTCTTGGACAATATTTTCAGTGTATCACAACTATGTCTTTCCATTTTTTTCATTTATTTTTATCCCGCCTTTCTCCTGCTATAGGGATTTAAGGTAGCTAACAGCAAGCATGACTTACTTCAATTAAAAACAGAGCAAATGCATTAAAACGCGAATATAAAATTTAAAAATCAATTGAATAATTTGCGTTGTGGAGCATATAAATATTAAAATACAATTAAAACTAATTTTAAATCATACATTCTTTAAGCACCAGATTAGATCACTGTATATGTTTGGTCTCTTGATCCACCATTGTTGTTGTTGTGTGATGTCAAGTCGCCTCCGCATTTTATTATTGTTCATTTTAATAATAATAACAACAACAACTTAATTTTTATACCCCGCTTCCATCTCCCTGAAGGGACTTGAGGCGGCTTACAAAAGGACAAACCCAGAGAGCACAGAGTTAAAACATAATGCAATAAAATAAAAACCAAACCAAACCAAATAAAAACATATCAAAATAAAACATAATATCATGGAAACAATACCATGAGAACAATAAAAGTGCTGAGTTCAGAGGGCTCTGAGTTTGTGCAAAATTCCTAGATCGAGCTAAGAGAAAGTGCAAAATTCAGTGCCAGGGATGGGAGAGTAATGTCCTTGGGCTTTATAATGTCTGGATTTTTCTTGTTAGCCATTGCTTTTGTTGTTATTTTAAAGACTAAATTTGGAGACTCTTTACCCCTGATGTTCCTTTTAAGACAGCTACCTAGAAAATTCTAGGAGAGATGAGACAAGATTAAAATGTATCTGTATATTGTATATATTGAGTCTTTGTCAAGAGAGAAAAATCAGCAAATAAATAAATAAAATGTATCTTTGAAACAATTAATTAAAAAGAGCAGGGCCCAGATGTTAAGTAGATTGGGTAACTGGCATATGAAATGTTTACCTGTACCTCCAACTGTGTTGTCATTTCAAACCTGTAGGTATCAAGTGAGCTTGTCTTCAGATGTGGAATGGAGGCAGGAGAAGTGCCAGGATTTGGACGAGGTGCAACGTGATCCTCGAGCCGGATCGGGATCCATTGCTGAGGAAGCACAAGTGGATCCCCGCAAATACTCCCAGAGCAGCTCAGAGAGATTCCTGGAGCAGTCCCATTCCTCCATGGACCGAGCCTTTGAAGGGGATTACGGTGGATCGTGTGATTACAAAGTGGGATCGCCTTCCTACTTAGACAAGCTGCTATGGCGGGACAGCAAGCTTCATCATTATTCGGAGCCTAAACTCATCTTGGACTTGTCGCACTGGAAAAGGGCATCTATTGCGCCCGCGGCAGAGTTAGCTTTGGAAGAGGAACCTTCTAACCTTTTCTTAGAGATTGCCCAATGGGTGACGAGTACGCAGACGGGACTCGATTGCCCCAATACCGTCCCAGAGATCCAGGAACGGAGTTTGCCATCTTCACCTCACCATCTCCAAAGAGAATCCAAGGAAGTTGACAGCAAAAGTGACCCTCAGTTCGATTTGGATGTCTTCATTTCCAGAGCACTGAAACTTTGTACGAAGCCTGAAGACCTTCCAGACAACAAACTCAAGGATATCAATGGTGCATGTCTAGCTGAACACCCAAATGAGATTGTACAGACAGAAGTGTACCATAAAGAGAGATGGTAAAACAAAAGAAGCAAACAAAGGTTTTGGTGATCTCCTTCAAAACATTTTTTTCCATTATAAGGCATTATTTATCCAATGATGAATAACAGCCAAGACCTGATCACACACAGATAATATGTTGGCTTCTTATCCAATGCTGCTGAGATGCCTTCACATTAAGGGCAAGCACAAACCAAGATCCCCTTTTGAGGCCTTCAAAGCAAACCTAAAAGGAGTCTTGGGGTGTGATTTAAATGTGGGGATTCTTATGCTGCCTTAACAGCCTTGCCTTTTCTCTTTAGGGAGCATGTGTCGGATATCAGCCTCCAGTGCAGAGAATTTAACATACAAAATGTTGCACTTTTGAGAAGAGTCAAATAACATCTGTCCTGAGCCAGGAAGCTTTGAGGAGTCCTCTGTCAGATAGCCAGAAACCCTCTTTCTTAATAACATTACAATCCACATTTGGTATGGCCATTTCCCAGGAATTTTCAATTTTATCTCCATGACATTTGTAAGACAGGCTAATACAGTATCTGTATTACAAATTGAACATGGAGCTGAGAGATGGTGACCAGAGCTTGGAAAAGTTACCCTTTCAAGTTCTAATTCTGCATTTGACTCACAATGAGTTTATGATTGAGGTGGAAGTTCAAATGGGGACTCCCAGCTTGTAGTTCGTGGTCAATTTGTGGTTATTTAGGGAGAAGCCACAGCCCAGTGAGAGATATGCAAGGTTAGCTTATCTTGCTGCCTGGGACACAATAATAAACAACACTATCTCCTAACCAAGTGAAGGCATAGTATCCAAAACTAGCCAAATTACTCTGACATCTAAAGTACACAAGTCTTTCTTCCTGAGCTCTGACAGTGCAACACTCACAAAATGGTCTAACTACTGATTTGCTGACTTCTCATGACACCTACACATTGCTGCTTGATATGGTTGCCTTGCTTTACCTCATGCTAGGGCTGGTTCCAGAGTTGCATGCTTTGCATGGAGAAGGTTCTGCCTTCATTCTCTCAACTTTAGTTAGAAAAGTTCAGTTACTAATTCAAAGAACTGGAGAATTGGAAAAGACCACAAGGACACTCCGGTCCAACCCCATTCTGTCCTGCAGGAACACGCAGTCAATAAGGCACTCTCAACAGAGGGCCATTCTTTCTCTGCTTGAAAACCTCCAGAGAAAGAGCATCCATCATACTCCCAGACAACATAATCTACTGTCGAACAGCACTTATCACAGGTATGGGGAAACTTGTGCCTTCCAGGTGTTTTGAACTTCAACTCTCACAATTCCTAACAGCCAGTAGGCTGTTAGGAATTGTGAGAGTTGAAGTCCAAAACACCTGGAGGGCACAGGTTTGCCCATGCCTGGCTTATCATGTTTTCCTAATGTTTACGTGGAAACTCTTTTCCTATAGTTTTAATATCTTGTTGTAATCTTGGTCAGACCACACCTGAAAAACTGTCCAATTTTGGCCATAGGCATTCAAGGGAGTTGTTGACAAGCTGGAATGTGTCCAGAGGAGGGCGACTAAAATGATCAAGGGTCTTTAAGCCCTATGAGGAGTGGCTTAAAGAGCTGGGCATGTTTAGCCTGCAGAAGAGAAGGCTGAGAGGAGACATGATGAAGGCCATGTATCGAGGTGAGGGGAAGTCATAGGGAGGAGGGAGAAAGCTTGTTTTCTGCTGCCCTGGAGACTAGGAATTAGAACAAATGGCTTCAAATTGCAGGAAAAGAGATTCCACTTCAACGTGAGGAAGAACTTCCTAACTGTGAGAGCTGCTCAGCAGTGGAACTCTGCCCCAGAGTGTGGCTGAGGCTCCTCCTTTTGGAAGCTTTTAAACAGAGGCTGGATGGCCATCTGTCAGGAGTGGTTGAATACGATGGCCCATGAAGTCTCTTCTAACTCTATGATTCCATGAATCTGAGGAGCAGCAGACTTGGTCCATCTTGAATGTGGCATCCTTTCTAGTGGTTAAATATGGCTCTTATGTCCCTCTCAATCTTCTCTTCTCCAAACTAAACACACCCAGCTCCCTAAGTTGCTCTTCATGGGGCTTCGCTTGCAAATCTTTGATCATTCCGGTTGCCCTCCTGTTTTGCCCATATCCTTCTTGAATTGTGATGCCCAGAATAACACGGTAATCCAGGTGAGGTCTAAACAAAGGGCAACAAAGTGGAAAATAACCTCTGCAGGAGATAATGAAGAGCCACTTCCAGTCAGAGTGGACTTTACTGTGTTAAGTGAAGACCAAGTTCTGTCCACATCTTGGTGGATGGAGGACTCATTAGCTAGATCCCATTGTGTTGTTACTATTTTATGCCCAGAAGAAGCCTTCTGATTCACTTTTCTCCTGGGCCTAAAATGAGTCAAAAATGCTTCAATGCTCCTCAAGAATGTATGGGGTTATTTGGGGGGTAAAACAAAAATTTTAATTTTGCATGTTTTCATGGCTTTGCAACAGACATCACTGCTTGCACAATGGTGCAATTCAGTGTCAATACATCAGTGGGATTTTTCACTCCGCCAGCATTATATTGGATTTGACGTATTGAAACACTTGAATGGGAGAGTGCATGGTGTAGCAACTTTGTTGAAGCTAGGTTAAATTCCCAAATAATAGACGACCTAAGATCTCCATACATGATAGAACATGATAGAAGAAACTCAGGATATAAATGAAACAAATTCATTATTTAAAATAGCCCCATGCCCAACAGATATTGTCAGTGCAAAAAAGCAATACAGTGAGACCTCCATAACTGCCATTTCATTTATCCATATCTGACAAAATATGTCTTCTCTAGGTTTTCAACATATTTCTGGACCAGAAGGCCTTCATTTCAATTGTACTCTCTGTTATCCACAGTTTTGCGTATCCACATAGTCAGAGAATGTATCCTCCATGGATACAGAGTCATACGATAATGGAAAGATAATGTATTGTAGCACCTCAGTTTAAAACCACTGGGTTCAAAGTTTCATTCTCATAGAAAACCAAATTTGCATCAAGGTATAAATTGTGAATAATAGCATTGAGATATGTACTGCAAGGGGTTTTCCCCCTTTCTTTTTGGAGTACACTTTGCAACCAAAGCAAGAACCTGTTCACAAAATTCAGAACGTGTAAGAGTGATGAGATTACATTTTTCTATTTTGTTTTGGGATATTGATAGTGCCAGTTGTGTAGCCTGTTGTATTTAAGAGAATGCCCATATCCGAACAGAGGAATGCCCTACACATGTGTCTTAGAGCTGAAAATGCAGCTTCGGACCCTGTCAAGTCCTGGTCAAGTTACCATCTCTCTTGCTCCTGAATTGATGATGTGTGACTACCACAGGAATGGCTTGGATTACTCAGCATTAAGTGATTGCATGCACAAAACCTGGTGGTCTATACATGTTTTTGTGTTGGATTGTGGCACATTATACAACAAGCAGGGGAAACTTCTTTTTCTATTGAGGAACCAAGTTTTTTCAGGGCGGTTTGCAATGGAATGTTGCACCAGTGGTAGACCGGGCAAGAGCCGAAATGAATGCATCTTCCTTCCTTCCTTCCTTCCTTCCTTCCTTCCTTCCTTCCTTCCTTCCTTCTCCTTCTCTCGCTCTCTTCCTTCCTTTCAAAGGGGGTAGTGGGAAAGGGGCAAACAATACTCCCAGAAACCGGAGTGGATGCAATAGTGCTTGCTTTTGCTCAGTCCAGAACCAACTCCTACTTAGTAAAAGTTGGGCTCTAGAGACTCTCCGTTCCAAGAGGGGCTATTAGTCAGAATGGATCTGAAGCTTTAAAAGTTGTATTATAAGACTACAACTAGTAATTGAGACTGGAGTGATTTTGGGACTGCCTAGAATGTAACTTTTCCAAAGTCTTGTATGTGATCCAAGATGTTCAAGAACCGAGACCCCAGTGCTATCAAAACCTGGCAGGGTTTGAGATGAGATGCAGAAACCAGAGAAAGGGAGTAAATATTTACCCATATCTTCTTGACAGAAGAAACAAATAACTTGGATTAAGAAGATATCTGCAAATGCTTATAGGGAATGGTGAGCAGAAATTGGCACTACGGCTTATATAGCATTGAACATACATTTCCTTCACACCACCCAGAGTACATCCAAACCTGATAATGGACGCTGTCATGACTTTCTCCTGGTTTAGTAACTGGGTCAGAAACCAGAAATCTCCAGGTAAGTCTGAAACCATAGAGAACCATTGCTGTCAAAGTTGGCAACATTGGTTTAGAGCAGTGGTTCTCAACCTGTGGGTCCCCAGATGTTTTGGCCTTCAACTCCCAGAAATCCTAACAGTTGGCAAACTGGCTGGGATTTCTGGAAGTTGTAGGCCAAAACACCTGGGGACCCACAGGTTGAGAACCACTGGTTTAGACAGACCTGTTTCGACTCAATACTGAGTGGCTTCTAATGTTCATTTGTCAACCGGGTGGATGTCTTATTGTATCCTAGACTATCAGAGTGGAGAAGCATAGGCTAAATCCAGTATTTCTGGGATCCCAATCTAGCCTGGTAGGGTGTTCAACTAGACAATAGTTGGATGGACACATACCTCTTCCTCATGACACTACTATTGGGTGGCTTCCTAGCTGTTGTATGGTGTCCTTTCTATGACCCATCTATTCTAAAAGGGTGAAACACATCTCTTAAACTTAGTTTACAGATGGGTAGATTCAGTTAAGTAAACCATAGGTGCTACACTGTTGAATTGATGCAGTTCATCACCGTCTTATTTATTTCCAGTATTTATTTCTAGTATTTCTATCCTGCCCTTCTCAACCCCTGAGGGGGGACTCAGAGCGGCTTAAATACCCATGCCTGAATGCCATGAAATCTTGGGGATTGTAGTTTGGTAAGTCTCTAGCACTATTTGACAGAGAAAGCAAAGTACCTTGGTCAACTATGACTCCCATGTTCCATAACATTGAGTCTTGGCAGTTAAAGTAGCATCAAACTGCATCAATTCTACAGTGTAGATACATCCCATGGCCCAGAGTTTGTGAGACTAGAACAAGGCTGTTGATAACAGCTCACATTCATGATGTCATAAGTTGAGGTTGACTTGATGGCCATCAATAACAACAACAACGACAAGATAGCTTAGTTGCTCATAGTAATAGCTGCTGATACTATAGGTTTCGCCTTTAAACCTCTGGTCCTTCCCACCACTGGAATGCGGATCTCAATAGCCTACTTGAATTAGAACTTGTCCCTTGGGATGAAATACATACTTAGTTTCCCTCCCCTGTGCTTACCAGCTGCTCCTGAAATGCAGAGCTCAATTTTCCAGACCAACAGTGAAAGTAGAGCACTAGTAAAGCTTCCGGGAGTAACGTTCCTGCTGTGAACCTCAGCTCTAGATGCCTCCCAGCTGCCTTACAAGTATTAAAAGTAGGAGGTCGATCATAGTTTTGCCTTAACTTTTCTCAAGAGGAGTTTGGTCTTTTTCATGTATTTTACTATGTCCAATTTCAAAAGGAAAAACGAGAAGGGATGGAATTTGGTTTGTGAAATGCTGTCAAAATTTGAATTTATGTGGAGCTTTGTTTCAAATATATCACTGAATTAATTGTTCTCTATCACTAATTAAGCCTAAGCATTATGACCCTTTAGATCATAGCAAATGAGGCCCCTTCCACACAACTGAATAAAATCTCACATTACCTGCTTTGAACTGGAATATATGGCAGTGTGGACTCAGATAACCCAGTTCAAAGCAGGTATTGTGGGTTATTCTGCCATGATATTCAATGGGCCTCGTCCAGACAGTACCTTTATCTCAGGTGTTTCCACAGCAAACAGGAGGGTAGCCAGGTGCTGTTCCCTGTAAACTGGGAAGCAATTGCTACAAAAGGCAAAAAAATGTGGGATTTCCAGGTATGGGAATATTGCAGTTTTGAGCCGAATATACGGATCTTCACATGTCTGTATGTCCCTGCAATCAGAAATCACAGGATTTTTTATCTGGATTTGTTCCCGGGTTTTAGATGCTTGTTCCTGATTGGGCAGTTCCTAAAAAGAAGGTGACACTTAAGTAGAAGGCAAAAACTTTGTTTGTGTGCCAGAAACTTTATGAAATGTGTGGAGGGCACAGTTTATCTGGCCAGGACAAAGAACGGTACTTTTGCGGTAATCCGCATAACCGAATCTCTGCATCTCTTGGGTTTAAAAAAACCCTGCCAGTTTCCAGCAGAAGTCCTGTGACGGCCATTTTAGGAGCCTCTAAATCTCGGAACAAAGCATCAAGTCTGGACAATGGAGGCAGAAATCCCAGGGCCAACAGGTCTGTATGTGGACCTTTCCTGAAGTCCCGGGATTTTTTGCCCCTCACTAAAACCTGTGCTTTAGTGCTGTCTGGAAGCGCCCTAGGTTATATAGCTGTGTGGAAGGGCCTTGAGTCCTGAACAGGGATTATAATACTTTTTTATTACTTTAAGGCCAGTGGTTCAAGCTCTTATATTTAAAGAAGAAAATGACACAATTGAGTGTTTCCCAGGATTAGCAAAGTCTCAGCTTCAGCATTTTTCCCACCGCGGTTGTTTTGCACTGAAGTGTCCTTGTAAGATAAAGGAATGGAGATGAATTTCAAAAAAATGTTGTAAATAAACAAAGATACACACAAATAGTTGTGGTGCAGACTTTTTTTCCATTTATGTTTCTGAGCACCTTACTAATTAATTGATCAAATAATTTATATCTTGAAAAAAATGTTATATAATTCTATTTAATCTGCCGGTGTTGTTTTTTAAGTTGAAAAATATGTAAATACTACATGCTTTCATTCATGGGAGCCCCTGGTATCGCTATGGGTTAAACCCTTGTGCTGGCAGGACAAAGGTTCGAATTGGAGGAGAGCGCGGATGAGCTCCCTCTGTCAGCTCCATCTCCCCATGCAAGGACATGAGAGAAGCCTCCCACAAAGATGGTAAAACATCAAAACATCTGCAAGGACATTCTGCAAGGGCATTCCTTGGGCAATGTCTTTGCAGACGTCCAATTCTCTCACACCAGAAGCAACTTGCAGTTTCTCAAGTTGCTCCTGACATTAAAAAAAATAATGGGTTTGTGTTATTTTTCCCACTAGCACTGGAAAAGGTATCCTATTTATTAGTTGACTCATGTATCACTGTTGCCATTTCTATACCAGAGATTATATATTTTAATTAAGTGCATTCAAAAGTGTTGGGGTTCCATAGAACTCATAAGATTCATATTTCACTTTTACAGTTGATGGATCCTAATAGGAAATAAGCATTGGATACAAGTGAAGGAGGAAAACTCCTATGTTATATGTTCTATTTAATGTAAATAAACAACTATTCAATGTTCATAGCATTGGGAAGCTTTAATATTTTGCTGAAAAGTTAATTTTGAGGCATGGGCTTGTAACTTTTGGAAGTAGGGGAATAAAAGCTCTGATCTGCAGAGCTAAACTACATGTTTTGAGAGGTGGGGGGTCTTCATCATACAGTCTGATGAAGAGCAAAAGAATAATGTAACACAAACAGGGGAGCGCCAATATACAAACACAAATAGGACCACAGGTCCGTAATAAATTCAAAAAATAAGTCCCCACTGGGGTTACCATATATAGGAATTCAGAGTCCAATCTCAGTGTGCATAAACCAAATGTCTTTTATCATCCACGTGCCAGACAAATACAGTCCATACAATCCAAATGAAAGTTCACAATGCTGGCAGTTCCGTGTAAATCAGGTACAGTATTCATCCAATCGTCATTCCAAGCCGTGTTGGGGAACACATGTTGTAACACTCCTGGCAGTCAATTTATCGTTCCTAGCGGTATACGCAATGCAAGCAACAGGGGTGATGCAAATACACAGTTGGGTGTACACAGCCGACGAGGCACATTAGCAGAGAACTCCAATCTCTCGTTTCGACCCGGCAAATGGGTCTTTTTCAAGGCTCGGTGTCGTCCCACAACTGGTTCCCACAGTAGCGTGCCCAAACGGCAGTCAATACTCTGTAACATAACATCACATTAGTTTAAACCCCCTTATAGGGTGGGCCTCTAGGAGGTCCCTGAGCAGATCTTACTCGGGATTATAACATATGCAAACCAGGCGGGGTGGTTCATTAGCCTAATTACTTCCAACCTGGGTCTAATAGAGTAGTTCCCTGACAGTTAACCCTTCGTTTAATCCGGAGGGAATTTCACTACGTAGGAAGATTATCCACCGTTTCTCGGCCCTGTGCAGGTAAGTCTCAACATTCCCATGCGGTGGTACTTGCACATTTTCCAGGCCGAAGAACCGCAAATCATTAGGGCCATGTTTGTACGTTTTGAAGTGGGTGTAGAGGGGTGAATCTTCGGACAAATTCCTAATTTTAGACCAGCCGAATGATGGGCGTTAGAGTGGGGAGCATAAGTCTAAAATTAGGAATTTGTCCGAAGATTCACCCTCTACACCCACTTCAAAACGTACAGCACTGATGAAAAATTTGGGTTTAACAGGGCAGGACAAGAGTTAGTGCAAATACAGGCTGTTGGGCCAGGGGCTGGGAATAAAGTGCTGGAGATCTTACTAAAAAAAGAGGGCTAGACAGAACTTGCTCAATACTGAACTATTTTTCAGACACATTGGAACATCCAAGTCTCCAGGTCTTTCTGGAAGGTCTAATGGACATTCAACTTAAAAGAATTTAACAATGACATTCAACCATTTAAGTCTGATTTCATGTCTTGGATGAAAATGAAGATAATCCAAGAGGAGAAAACAATTACATTTTTGATACGTTTGCGATGCTTCCTGCCATTTCCTCCTCTTCTGTTCACCTGAATGATCTCATTTATTACTGAGACTAAATCCAGACAAAACAGAGGTGATTGCAATCAAGAATTCATATCCCTCATTGACATCGCGGAGTCCACCTAGAACCCTGCTTTCTCATCTGAATTGTGGGGCCGTGCTGCATGTTGTCATTACCTCTGCCGGTTCATATGCTTTTTTCTGTGCGTGGCAACAAAAACAGAAGCTGTGAACCTCCTAAAGCTCCCAATTGTAATATACATTCGGGACAAGAAGGAAGGGAGAAGAGCTATTATTCCAAGGAAGTAATGGTCCCTTTTGGATGGAGAAAGGAAGGAAATGTGATGGAGATAGAATCCATGACCTGCTTTTGCATTTTCCATCTTGGTTTCTGTGAACTGGGCCTATTGAAGGGATAGTGTGCTGTCGCAGGCTGGGCCCATAGAATAGCTGTTTCTTGGACGTAATCTCTGTTTACCCAATGGGACGCCGGGGTGCCTCAGCTCGAAGGGCCCCTTAGTTTTTCCCCCAATGGTAAAGTCCTTTGAGGTTTGAAATAAATGTAACAAAGATCTTTATTTGAGCTTAAAACCTAACAAACTGGAAGGCTTCAGACAGGTGACTTTCTCAGTCTGCAGCAACAGGACCGGCAAACTGGGCAATACTGGTTTTCTTCCTTTGGGGAAAATCCTATGACCCTTCCCTGGGCAATCTTTCTTTACCTTGCTGGTGTGAGGCCCCTTCTTCCGACCTCAAACTGCGTTATGGGTAGTCAGATGTCCTGTACCAAGCAAGGTTCCTGTTGATCAGCCAGGCTGTTGGGACTGTAGACAATCCCTTCACAAAAGACTGTGAGGCTGTTTTGCATTTTCTCCAGCAAGAGCTGGATCTGTGATTCCCCAGCAAAGCGGTAAGGTTTAATGCCTTTTTCCGTGTAGGAAGGAATAGGCTACCTTAAATCATGTCCTCTCCAGTAGAGTAACTGTCAAGACTGAAAGGAGAAACATCCCCCTTTCCCTCCCAAATCCTGGGGATAGGGGCGGGTCTGCAACTCTGACAACGATTGGCAGCCCTCTGGACCCGTAAATGCAAACCAAGAAAGTCACCTACAAAATAAAATGCAAAGGAATGAGCTCCTGCAAACTTGTAGTGCAACAAAGGGAAAACAGAGCCCTATTGGCACTACTGTGCCAAAACGGATAGCGTTCAGGACCTTGGAGATCTCCTTTAAAGGCTGGATGAAAACATGAATATGCATTAACCACCTCCACGATTTGGAAGCCATTAGCTGCCTCTGATTCTGTTATATTTATTTTCTGTATTCCAAGAAGCACAAAGAATCAATAAGCATAAGGATACATCTGCACTGCGGAATGAATATACGTAGTTTGACACCACTTTGGCTGCCATGCGAAGGAAACATGGGAGTTATAGTTCGGCGAGGCATCAGCCTTCATTTTCCTCTCTGGCAGGTGGCCCATTGAGTTGATCTGGGAAAGCTGGGCACAAATACACAAACACTCATATTAAAAGTAATCTTTTAATATTGGTTCGCCCCTTCATTTTAACTAGGATGGGATGAGACAGCAGCCCTGTCTGTAAATCTGTCCTTTGAATATATTCCCCAACTTACTTAATGATCTCCCCATTCTACCAAAATCAGGAAAATTGTTTAGAGTTAGACGTAAATAGAGAAGAAACTTTTTGAACCAGAACCCCTTTGGCTCACTTTTCAACTCTGAACAATTCTGGATTTGAATACATTGGACTTAACAGATAATATCCAAAGAATCAGATTCTAACTCAGGTGTGGACAAGCTTTGGCCTTTCAGGTGACTTCAACTCCAAAGCACCTGGAGGACCAAAGTTTGCCCATGTTGAAGTCCAAAGCACTTGGACGGCCAAAGTTTGCCCATGCCTGTTCTAGCTCATTGTTTATTACAGTACCAAGGGAAATCATACAGGGGCGGGTCAATAAGTCAGTGACTTTTTGAATTTCCCGCCTCTTAACTGAAAGGGCAACACTGCTCCTGTCAACAGGCATCTGTCAGTTGACTGCTGTCAAAATTTGAACAAGCTGCATCATTTAGTTTGTGTTTGACAGCAATTGATAGCAGACTACCGAGTGATTTGAGGAGAAAATTGAAAAAAGTGAATTTCGTGTGCTTATTATGCATTATTTTTTGGTGAAAAAACCATCACTCAAACCAAGGCTAAGCTTGATAAATACTATGGGGACTCTGCACCATCAATTTCAATGGTGAAAAAGTGGTTTACTGAATTTTGTTGTGCCGTACAAGCACGGAAGATGCTGAACGTTCTGGACACCCAGTTGAGGTCTCTATACCCGAAACAATTGAAAAAATTCACGATATGATGTTGGCCGATCTGAGATTGAAAGTGCGAGAGATTGTGGAAGCCATAGGCATATCACATGGCTCAGTGGTTTTAATTTTAAATGATCACTTGGGTATGAGAAAGCTTTCCGCAAGATGGGTGCTGCATTTGCTCACAATCGACCACAAACGCAATCATGTGACAATTTCACAGGAGTGTTTGGCGTTGTTCAACCGCAATATGGATGAGTTTTTGCACCGTTTCGTAACTGTGGACGAAACGTGGATCCACCACAACACACCAGAGACCAAACAGCAGTCAAAACAGTGGGTTTCTCGGGGTGAGTCGGCACCAAAGAAGGCCAAGTTGGGTTTGTCAGCCAATAAAGTCATGGCGGCCGTTTTTTGGGATGCACGCAGTATAATCCACATTGACTACCTTCAAAAGAGTAAAACAATCAATGGCGAATATTATGCCAACTTATTGGGTCAAATTAATGAGGATTTGCGGGGGGGACCACATTTGGCCAAGAAAAAAGTTCTTTTGCACCAGGACAATGCAAGGGTGCACACATGTGCAGTTGCCATGGCAACAATCCATGAATTGGGATACGAATTGCTCCCTCATCCGCCCTATTCTCCGGATTTAGCCCTGAGTGACTATTTCTTGTTTCGAAACCTGAAGAAATGGCTCGGCCGGAGGAAAGAGATTTGACTCCACCAATGAAATCATCTCACAAACAAATACCTATTTTGATGACTTCGACAAATCTTATTTTTTGGAAGGGATAAAAAAATTTGGATAAACTTTGGACAAAGTGTATAGAGCTCAAAGGAGACTAGGTTGAAAAATAAAATGATTTTTTCCAAAAACCTGTGTTTTGTTCAAAAAGTCATGGACTTATTGACACGCCCTCGTAGCTTTTGCTGCCCAAAACAATATCCTCAAGCTATCACATGGCACAGGATTCTTCTTTGTGATGAAAAGTTTTGGAAACACTAAATAGAATGAAAGTTTGAAATGATAACATAAGAAAATTGCTAGGGAATTGCATGAGCGCCCTCTTTTGGTCTTCTGGTGTAAATGCTCATCCTGGGTTTTTTCTTTCTTTCTTGTCATGTCAGGAGCAACTTGAGAAACTGCAAGTCGCTTCTGGTGTGAGAGAATTGGCCATCTGCAAGGACATTGCCCAAGGGATGCCAGGATGTTTCGATGTTTCACCATTCTTGTGGGAGCCTTCTCTCATGTCCCCGCATGAGGAGCTGGAGCTGATAGTGGGAACTCATCCACACTCTCCCCAGATTCGAACCTGTGACCTGTCGGGTCTTCAGTCCTGCCGGCACAGGGGGTTTAACCCACTGTACCACTGGGGGCTCCTGGTATAAACCATATTTTGGATTGGATGGACACTGGTTATTTGGTGTTTTCTATTATCATATCATCTATTTGTCAGTATAGATCTGGTGGGAGTGTTGCCATCCATCACACAGATTATTATTGTTATTGTTATTATTAATTGCCATGGCTTAATGGAATCATGGGAGTTGTAGTTTAGTAAAGAGGTGAGAAGGTCGGGGTACAAAAGTTTTAAATAAATAAATAATAAATAAATAAAGCACCAGCACCTTTTGGCAGAGAAAGCTAAAAGACCTTGTAAAATTACAACTCCCATGATTCCATAGAAATGAGTTAAAGTGGTTTCAAATTGCATTAATTTTACAGTATTGATGCACCTTACTCTGCCTGGAACCTAGAGGAGAAGTTGGTAAGAAAAATATATTATTAGTAGTAGTATTATAGATTTATTTGTTCATAACAAGACAGCACACATGCATATTAGGTTCAAGTGTCTGGAATTGATGTCTGAATATTGGGAGCCTACCAAGAGCCTAGGATATTAGAGGTATTTTCGCAGAGGCTGGTAAGAAAAATGTATTATTATTATTATTATTATTTACAGGTACATAACAACACCGGACACATGCATATCAGGTTCAAGTGTCTGGGATTCGTCTCTGAATGGCTCTTCCGAATGACCTTGGATATTACAGGTTTTTTGCAGAGGCTGGTAAAAAAAAGTTTCCATTATTGTAATAATAATAATTATTTATTTAAGATATTTTTACCTTGCAAGATATTTTAAAGATATTTTAAAGATATTTTAAGATATTTTTACCCCACAAGCAGACTCAAAGCAGTTTACAACAAAATAAAAACATACAGGACAAAGTTAAAACATGATTAAAATCATATATTCATAAACCTGTTACCACCTCCCTCATATAAACCCCCTTTGGTATACTAATATTAATATTTTTAATAATACAAAAATAATATCATCATCATTATTAATATTATTATTAGTAATAATAAAATTATTATTATTACCTTCATCATCATCTGCCCAAACCCTGCTTGGAAAAATTGACCTTTTGTCCTTATTCCTATACTTTTATGCTTTTATAGTTTGAACTTGAATTGTTTTTTTAATATGAACGATGTTTAATACTGTTTTAATATTTGTATATTGCATATTTTAAGATGTATTGTAATACTTTTAATTGTGAGATGCTTTGAGTCTTCATATGGAGAGAGAAGGTGGAATATAAATAAACATTATTATTATTATTATTATTTCCTAGACACTTGGGAAGTCTCCGATGTGTGATCTAATACAAAAGCATAGCACAATATTAGAATTATATATTATTATTATATTGTACTATACCTCTCTCTCTCGGCATTACTTCGCGAACGAAGATTCAGGAAGGACTCATCCCACGCTTTTTACAAGCGCGTTGATGACTAAAAAGGCCAATCTGAGATAGGCAAGTTCGGTTGCAGAAAGCGCAACAGAAAGTCTCCTTGGGTGATGTTTTTCCAAGTTGCGGTTCTTTCTGCGTTGTCGTTTCTCTTCGAGACCCATTCGGCGTGTCTTCTCGAAAGAGGCCGCAGCATTGTGGATAGTGCTTCTCCATGCCTCCCGATGTGAGGCCAGGGTGGACCATTGTTGGTGATCAATCTGGCCAAGCCTGAGATGTTGTTTCAGGGAGTCCTTATATCTCTTTTGGGGGCGCCTCTTGCGCCTGACCCGTGGCGAGTTCACCGTAGAGTAGTATCTTTGGGAGGCGGTGGTCCTCCATCCTAGAGATGTGCCCTGCCCAGCGCAGCTGTGTTCTCAATAGCATGGCCTCAATGCTGGTGATCCCTGCTTGCTCAAGGACAGCAACATTCGTCACATAGTCGGTCCAGTGTATATTTAGGATTGTGCGAAGACAGCGCTGATGAAAGCGCTCGAGGAGTCGTAGGTGTTGGCGATAGGTGACCCATGTTTCAGACCCATAGAGGAGAATGGACAGTATGATAGCTCTGTACACACTGATTTTGGTGCTTTGTCTCAGGTGCTTGTTGCTCCAGACTCTTTTGTGAAGCCTTCCGAATGCACTATATGCCTTTGATAATCTGTGATCTATCTCTTTGTCAATCTTGGCGTCTGAAGAGATGATGCTTCCCAGGTAGGTGAACTGCTGAACGGACTTAAGCACAGATGTGCCTATGCTGACGTGAGGATGGTGGTGTTCTTCCTGTGGTGCGGGCTGGTAGAGGACTTCTGTTTTCTTCAGGCTGACTTCCAGCCCAAACAGCTCTGCAGCTGTTGCAAAGCAGGATGTGAGGCGCTGCAGGGCTGCTTCTGAATGGGCGACAAGGGCAGCATCGTCAGCAAAAAGCAGCTCATGGACTAGATAGTTTAGAGTCTTAGTGCGAGCCCTCAGACGGCTTAAGTTGAACAAGCTACCATCAGTACGATAGCGTATATATATGCCGTCTTCTTCTTGTAGGTCTGCCATAGCCCTTTGGAGCATCATGCTGAAGAAGATTGTAAATAGGGTTGGTGCAAGAACACAACCTTGTTTCACTCCATTAGTTATGAGAAAGGGCTCCGAGAGAGCATCGCCATATCTGACTTGACCGTGCTGGCCCTCATGTAACAGGACAATCATTTTGAGGAACTTGGGGGGACATCCTAGACGTTCCAGGATCTGCCACAGACCTTTCCTGCTCACAGTGTCGAAGGCTTTGGTGAGGTCGACAAATGTACAATATATACAATTATTATATTATTATATATTATACTATATTATACCACAATATATATAACATACTACCAGTATATTATACTATTAGTATTATATAATATATGATTGTGTATCATATATTATTATATTGTACTACACCGCTATATTGTAATATTATTAGTAATATTACATGTATATATCATATACAATTATTATATTATTATATATTATACTATATTATTATACCTCTCTCCCTCTATCTATCTATCTATATATAATATGCTACCAGCATATTATACTATTAGTATTATATAATATATGTTGTGTATCATATATTATTATATGGTATTATACCACTATATTGCAATATTATTAGTAATATTACATGTATATATCATATACAATTATTATATTATTATATATTGTACTGTATTATTATACCACTATATATATATATATATATATATATATATATATATATAATATATACTACCAGTATATTATAATATTAGTATTATATAATATCTTGTTGTGTATCATATATTATTATATGGTATTATACCATTATATTGCAATATTATTAGTAATATTACATGTATATGTCGCATACAATTATTGTATTATATATTATACTATATTATTATACCACTATATATATGTGTATATATATAATATACAACCAGTATATTATACTATTAGTATTATATAATATATTGCTGTGTGTCATATATTATTATATTGTACTCCACCACTATATTGCTAGATTATTAGTAATATTACATGTATATATAATATACAATTATTACATTATTATATATTGTACTGTATTATTATACCACTATATATATATATACTACCAGTATATTATACTATTAGTATTATATAATATATTTTGTGTATCATATATTATTATATGGTACTTTACCATTATATTGCAATATTATTAGCAATATTATATGTATGTATCATATACAATTATTATATTATTGCCCGCGACTTTGGTCTGGAGTGTTATCAGTACGCTGACGACACCCAGCTTTTGCTGAGAATGGATGGCAGGCTGGATACCGTACCCGATTGTTTCCATCTATGCCTTGAAGCTGTGACTGGTTGGCTGCGCTCCAGCCGGCTGAAGGTGAATCCGTCGAAGACTGAGATCTTGTGGCCTGGTCGGCCTGGGCTGGATGAGTGCCGGTTACCTACCCTGGATGGCGAGCGACTTAGCCCGTCATCGGTTGTTAAGAGCTTGGGTGTGCATTTGGACTCCCTGTTGACCATGGAGACACAAGTCTCCGTGGTCTGCAGGACGTCGTTCTACCACCTACGGCAGGCTAGGCGACTGGCACCCTACCTGTCCAGGAACGACCTGGCCTCGGTGATCCAAGCGACGGTCATCTCGAGGCTAGACTACTGTAACGCCCTCTACGTTGGCCTTCCCTTGTCGACAATCCGGAAACTCAAGCTGGTGCATAATGCCGCTGCTTGCTTGCTGGCGGGAGCGCCAGTGAGGGAGCATATTACGCCCATTCTTCGGCAACTGCACTGGCTTCCCATCGAGTACCGAATTGCCTTCAAGGTGTTGGTGTTAACCTTTAAGGCCTTACACGGACAGGGACCTGCGTACCTGAGGGACCGCCTTGCCTCGTACAGTCCCCCGGGATCACTTCGCTCAGAGGAACAGAACCTCTTAACGGTACAATCAATCCGCTCCTGCCATCTGTCAATAACTAGGCAGAGGGCCTTCTCCGTGGTGGCTCCGGTGCTATGGAACTCCCTCCCAGATGCCACCTGAGCCTGAGCTCATCCCCTTCCGCAGGGCTTGTAAGACCGCCCTTTTTGAGTTAGCTTTCAACTAGGCAATTTAGCCTAGTGTAACAGCCCAGTATAACTATGCTTCTGGTTCAAAGAAACGCGCATATTTCATTCTGTACCCCGTGATGTGATGTCTGTTATGTTTTTTAATCTCTGTTGTATGGCTACATGATTGGTCTCATGTGCCTATTTTATTCTCTGTTATCCGCCCCGAGGCTGCTGGAAGGAGCGGAATACAAAATCGAACAATAAATAAATAAATAAATAAATATAATATATTTTTGTGTATCACATATTATTATATGGTACTATACTACTATATTGCAATATTATTAATAATATTACATGTATATATCATATACAATTATTATATTATTATATATTGCACTATATTATTATACCACTATATATGTGTTTGTGTATTATATAATATAGTACCAGTATATTATACTATTAGTATTATATGATATATTGTTGTGTATCAAATAATAATAATAATACTTGCAGTCAGCCTAGTTCAGCATCCTCCAGTTCTTGCAGCATCTCCTCCAGAATCATCCAATCAGATCTCTCCTTTTCCTCTGCATCCCTCGGTGGTCTCTAAAGGCATCTATCTTTACGAGAGGGTGCTGATTGGCTGCCTCGGGCCGGCCCATATTAACATATTCAAATCGCCCCCTCCCTCTGTCCTCGGCTTCTCTTCCTCTCCGGAGAGAGAGAGAGAGATGAAACCGAGCTGCGAAGCACCATTGGATGAAGGCCGCCTCACCTCCGCTTGTTATTGGCTAAGAAGGGTTGTCACTCAGAAAAATCTCCCTCCTCTTGGGTGTCCCGCCTTGCCACTGTTGTGTGAGGCTCATTCACGCTTTGGCTTCGATGGAGGAAACATCGCTGGTGGGGGAAAGCAACGTTGAGGAGTAGCAGCTCTGGAACAAAGAGGCCGAGGTGGCTGGTACAGCTCCTAATTGGGTAATGATTGTTTACATTGATCGGAATTAGAGCCCTTCCTTCTTGGGTTTGCCTTTTATGGCATTACTAGGGTCGTGTTTATGTTCTTCCTGGTTGTGTTCCTCTTTGGGCCTTTGGGAGGAGAAGGCTTTTCACTTGAGTGAAGGCATCCATCACCCAAGCTGGTCTTGATGGGAATATCCATAGCAACAGGCACTGGTCATGTCACCTGTTTGGAAAGGAATCTTTGTAAACATTTCAGCATGGTTGTCATGACTTACATTTTTATTTAGTTCTCGTTTTAATTCAATATTTACAATCTTTAGGCGGTAAATAGTATTCTTTTTAATAATAATAATAATAATAATAAGCAACTGGAAAAGCTGACACGATATGAGTATTTAAAGATAGAACTGCAAAGACTGGCACAAACCAGTAAAGGTGGTCCCAGTGGTGATTGGCACACTGGGTGCAGCGCCTAAAGACCTTGGCCTGCACTTAAAAACAATCCGTGCTAACAAAATTACAATCTGTCAGCTGCAAAAGGCCACCCGGCTTGGATCTGCACTCGTTATTCGCCAATACATCACAGTAGTCCTAGACAAGTGTCCGACGTGTGATCCAATACAACAGCCAACAGAGTGATCTTGTTTGCTGTGTACTAATCTTGTTGTGTTTCATGTAATAATCATAATAATCATAATAATCATAATAATAAGCAACTGGAAAAGCTGACACGATATGTGGATTTAAAGATAGAACTGCAAAGACTGGCACAAACCAGTAAAGGTGGTCCCAGTGGTGATTGGCACACTGGGTGCAGCGCCTAAAGACCTTGGCCTGCACTTAAAAACAATCCGTGCTAACAAAATTACAATCTTGTCAGTTGCCAAAGGCCACCCGGCTTGGATCTGCACTCGTTATTCGCCAATACATCACAGTAGTCCTAGACAAGTGTCCGACGTGTGATCCAATACAACAGCCAGCAGAGTGATCTTGTTTGCTGTGTACTAATCTTGTTGTGTTTCATATAATAATAATAATAATAATAATAAACAACTGGAAAAGCTGACACGATATGAGGATTTAAAGATAAAACTGCAAAGACTGGCACAAACCAGTAAAGGTGGTCCCAGTGGTGATTGGCACACTGGGTGCAGCGCCTAAAGACCTTGGCCTGCACTTAAAAACAATCCGTGCTAACAAAATTACAATCTGTCAGTTGCCAAAGGCCACCCGACTTGGAGCTGCACTCGTTATTTGCCAATACATCACACAGTCCTAGGCACTTGGGAAGTGTCTGACGTGTGATCCAATACAACAGCCAGCAGAGTGATCTTGTTTCCTGTGAACTCATCTTGTTGCGCTTCAAATAATAACAACACACACACACCCCTCGACATTACTTTGCGAACGAAGCTTCTTAGGAAGGACTCATCCCACGCTTTTTACAAGCGCGTTGATGACTAAAAAGGCCAATCTGAGATAGGCAAGTTCGGTTGCAGAAAGCACAGCAGAAAGTCTCCTTGGGTGATGTCGTTTCCAAGTTGCGGTTCTTTCTGCGTTGTCGCTTATCTTCGAGACCCGTTCGGCATGTCTTCTCGAAAGAGGCCGCAGCATTGTGGATAGTGCGTCCCCATGCCTCCCGATGTGAGGCCAGGGTGGACCATTGTTGGTGATCAATTTGGCCGAGTCTGAGATGTTGTTTCAGGGAGTCCTTATATCTCTTTTTGGGGGCGCCTCTCTTGCGCTGACTTGTGGCGAGTTCACCATAGAGTAGTATCTTTGGGAGGCGGTGGTCCTCCATCCTAGAGACGTGCCCTGCCCAGCGCAGCTGTGTTCTCAATAGCATGGCTTCAATGCTCGTGATCCCTGCTTGCTCAAGGACAGCAACATTAGTCACATAGTCGGTCCAGTGTATATTTAGGATTGTGCGAAGACAGCGCTGATGAAAGCGTTCAAGGAGTCGTAGGTGTTGGTGATAGGTGACCCATGTTTCAGACCCATAGAGGAGAATAGACAGTATGATAGCTCTGTACACACTGATTTTGGTGCTTTGCCTCAGGTGTTTGTTACTTCAGATTCTTTTGTGAAGCCTTCCGAATGCATAATAATAATAATAATTATTATTTATACCCCACCACCATCTCCCCAATGGGACTCGGGGTGGCTTACATGAGGCCAAGCCTAACAACACATCAGTAAACAACAAAGCAATATAGCAAATAAAAACAGTGCAATTAATATAACTCAAATATAAACAATAACACACAAAGATTAAAACCTTATGGCCGGGCCAGATGTAATATATTAAAATTTAAGAATAACACTGGGTGTGAACAGAGGTAGGATGTATCTAAGCAGGAGGATAATATAGGAAGATCAACCCAACGGGTAGTTAAAGTGCTTCTGAGGACATTTTGTAGGGAATTGATCAGAGCAGGGCATTATTTCCTTAATTATTCAGGGAAGGCACACTGAAATAGCCACGTTTTCAGGCTCCACCTAAAGACTGCCAATGTGGGGGCTTGTCTAATATCTTTGGGGAGTGAGTTCCAGAGTCAGGGGGCCACCACAGAGAAGGCCCTCTCCCTCATCCCCACCAATTGCGCCTGCGAAGGGGGCGGGAGCGAGAGCAGGGCCTCTCCAGATGATCGAAGAGATCGTGTGGGTTCGTAAACAGAATAATAAATAAATAAATATTATAAGTAAATAATAATAATTTTATTTTCATCCCGCTTTTCTCCCACTAATGGACCCAAAAGTGGCTTGCAACATACAAAATGCAATACAAGTCCAAAACAATCAGCATATATAACACATAAAATTATCTATAAAATAAAACATAAATAAGCATTTTAATAATAATAGGAGCTCCCAGTGGCGTAATGGGTTAAACCGCTGAGCTGCTAAACTTGTTGACTGAAAGGTCACAGGTTCGAATCTGGGGAGCGGCGTAAGCTTCTGCTGTCAGCCCCAGCTTGCGAAAACACGCAAATGTGAGTAGATCAATAGGTACTGCTCCAGCGCAAAGGTAACAGTGCTCCATGCAGTCATGACGGCCACATGACCTTGGAGGTGTCTATGGACAACGCTGGCTCTTCGGCTTAGAAATGGAGATGAGCACCAACCTCCAGAGTCGGACACGACTGGACTTAATGTCAGGGAAAAACCTTTACCTAATAATAATAATAATAACAACAACTTCATTTATAACCTGCCCAATCTTCCCAGAGGGTGGTTTCCAACCAAAAAAAGGGCAAACATTCAATGCCAGAAAACACTAACAAAGAGAAATAAACAAGCCCCCAGATCCTAAAAGAAAGTTCACAACGATAATGGGCTTGACTGACTTACCGGTCAAGCAGGTTGCGGGGCAGCGTTGCCCCCGCGCCATCTTCCTTGCCTCAGGGGGCTTCTTCCCCCCAGAAGCCTCCGGGGTGGCGGGAAGGTTCCCGCCACACATGCCGGCCGGCCAATGAGGGGGCTGGCTCCGCCCCGCCCCCCCTGCTTGCAGCCGGCCCACACTTCCGCCCAGGAGGCTCACTTATGGCTGCTCGAGGACTGCCTCGCCATGTGCGGAGGCAGTCTTGTTTTTTCCTCCCACCCTCCCTACTCATTGCATTGCTTCTTGGTGAATTTTGTTATTCTGCACTTTATTGTTGCTCTGTTCTTGGTTTTATGTTTTGTTATGTTCTTTGTCGCAACTCCGTGTTCTGCGTGTGGCGTGTAGCATGGCCCCTGGATCAGGCTGGCTTATTGCCCCTTGGTTGTAAGGGGGATAACGCCCAGGCCCCCTGGGGTGCTGAGTTTCCATGGATAGGCATTGGGCCGCTCGCACCCCAGGCTTGCAAACGCCTATAGACTTCATGGGGGCTGTCCGTCCCTGATCCAGGATCCATGCGTGGCCGCCAACCCTATGTTCCCATTTGTCAATAAATTGAGTTGTGGCCAATTTTATCCAACCAACTGTGTCTGCATGTTCTTGGCGCAAGGTGTGTCACGCTTGCACATGCAACAAAATTAAAATAACAGATAAACAAAAATTAAGTAATAACATAACCAATCAACCACTGCATATCTAACATTAAAACACAACAGAAATTTAAACAAATCTAAAATCCATTGAAAATCAACAGTTTTTACCTCTGTTCACCGTTTTGGGTCTCTTGTAAGAGAGACAAAGCGGTACGATAAAAACCACAATTAAAGCAGTGTTAACCTGCATTGATTCAGCAGTGTAGATGCACCGAGAGGTACAACATCACATTCTTGAATCTGGATGTACATGGACACTTGGTCCTTTCTGTCCTTCATTTTATTTATAGGAAGAGACCATTGTAAATAGATTTGTATACGATTAAGATAGTGTGGCGAGGCCCTTTACTTATTTTTTCCTGCCCTTATACTTTAGCAGTTCGATGTGTCAGCTCTTGGCCTGGAATGAACTTTTGTCTCAGCAGCAAATGCCAGGAAGTGAGAGTCTCAAACTCAGGAACTCATATTTTGGCATGACTGTTCATTTCTGTACAGCTTTCCCCTTTTTGTAATAAGTATAAACAGAACTTAGGGAATACTTCGCTTCAGGCTCTAGCTCCAAAAATCCCCTGACCAGCAGCATATGGAGATTTGAAATACAGATAATTGATTTTTCTCAATCTGTTCTTTAACGATATTTGTAAAGCTTAGAAATAACAAGTGAAGAAGACATAGGAAGAGGAGAGCCAAAGGCTGCGTCTACATGTAGATTTAATGCAGTTTGGCAGTATGTTATCTGCTATGGCTCAATGCTGTGTAATTCTGGAATGTGGAGTTTGATAAAGCACCAGCACTATTGTGCAGAGATGGCTAAAAACCTTGGAAAACTACAATGATTTCGCAGCGTTGAGCCCTGGCTGTTAAAGTGGTGTTAAACCAGGCATGGGCAAACTTCGGCCTGCCAGGTATTTTGGACTTCAACTCCCATAATTCCCAATATAAGTCCAAAACACGTGGCGGGCCGAAGTTTGCCCGTGTCTGTGTCAAACTGAATTAAGTGTAGATACACCTCTAGCTTCTGCCTCCAGCTCCTGGTGTTTAGATCATGTAGTTTGGTCGGTATACGAGGGTGGGTCAATAAGTCTGTGACTTTTTGAATAAAACACAGGTTTTTGGATAAAAAAATATTTTATTTTTAAACGTAGTCTCCTTTGAGCTCTATACACTTTGCCCAATGTTTCTCCAGTATTTTTATCCCTTCCAAAGAATAAGATTTGTCAAGGTCATCAAAATAGGTATTTGTTTGTGAGATGATTTCATTGTTGGAGTCAAATCTCTTTCCGCCGAGTCATTTCTTCAGCTTTGGAAACAAGAAATAGTCACTCCGGGCTAAATCCGGAGAATAGGGTGGATGAGGGAGCAATTCGTATCCCAATTCATGGATTGTTGCCATGGCAACTGCACATGTGTGCACCCTTGCATTGTCCTGGTGCAAAAAAAATTTTTTCTTGGCCAAATACGGTCGTTTCCCCCCCAAATCCTCATTGACCCAATAAGTTGACATAATATTCACCATTGATTGTTTTACCCTTTTGAAGGTAGTCAATGTGGATTAAACCGTGTGCATCCCACTGAGCCATGTGAGGTGCCTATGGCTTCTACAATCTCTCGCACTTTCAATCTCCGATCGGCCAACACCATATCGTGAATTTGTTCAATTGTTTCGGGTGTAGAGACCTCAACTGGGCTTCCAGGACGTTCGGTATCTTCCGTGCTTGTACGGCCACAACAAAATTCAGTAAACCACTTTTTACCATTGAAATTGATGGTGCAGAGTCCCCATAATATTTATCAAGCTTAGCCTTGGTTTGAGTGGTGGTTTTTTTTCGCAAAAAATAATGCTTAACGAGTACACGAAATTCACTTTTTTCAATTTTCTCCTCAAATCACACAGTAGTCTGCTATCAATGGCTGTCAAACACAAACTAAATGATGCAGCTTGTTCAAATTTTGACAGGAGTCAACTGACAGATGTCTGTTGACAGGAGCAGTGTTGCCCTTTCAGTTAAGAAGCGGGAAATTCAAAAAGTCATGGACTTATTGATCCGCCCTCATATGTTATTGTTCTTGTTAAATTTAATCATATACTACTTTTTTCTCTTAAAGTGACTCAAAGTGGTGAAGAAGGACTGATATGTGAGGGAAACTGTGTTGTGGTTCAGACCAGATAGTTGTTCTGTCAGCTTGCACAACTTTGTGACAACCAAACCTTATTGCTCATTGCTCATGTACTGTTGTGATCTGTGGCTGCAGAAAGGACCTGCTTTATTTATTTATTTATTAGTCAATTTTATATTCCGCTCCTCCCTACAGGCTCGGGGCGGATCACAACAAGAATAAAATGTACAATACAAATGCACAACAAGGTTCCATAAAAACAGTAAAACATAGTCAGTAGCCAACTAAATACATATCCCGATCTTAAGTTCTGAACTGGTAAACTTCTCCGTTCAGTTAGCCGAACGCTGTTCTGAAGAGGACAGTCTTACAGGCTCTTCGGAAAGGGCCGAGTTCATGCATTGCCCGGACATGATTGGGTAGCGAGTTCCAAGTCATGGGAGCCACAGATGAAAAGGCTCGTTGTCTCGTACTGGACAGGTAACAGGAGCGGGGTGATGGAACAACCAACAGGTTCTGCTCTTCCGAGCGCAGTGATCTCGGGGGAATGTACGGAGTTAGGCGGTCCCTTAGGTACTCAGGCCCTAGACCGTGCAAGGCCTTAAAGGTTAACACCAACACCTTGAAGGCAATCCGGTACTCGATGGGAAGCCAGTGCAGTTGCCGTAGGATGGGCGTAATATGCTCCCTCACTGGTGCACCCACCAGCAAGCGGGCAGCGGCATTCTGCACTAGCTTGAGTTTCCGGATTGTCGACAGGGGAAGGCCCACGTAGAGGGCGTTACAGTAGTCCAGCCTCGAGATGACCGTCGCCTGGATCACCGTGGCCAGGTCGTCCCTGGACAGGTAGGGTGCCAGTCGCCTAGCCTGGCGAAGATGGTAAAACGCCCGTTTTGCTGACCATGGCGACCTGAGTCTCCATGGTCAGCAAAGGGTCCAATTGGACACCTAAGCTCTTTACGAGGGATGACGGGCTGAGCTGCTCGCCATCCAGGGTAGGCAACCGGCACTCATCCAGCCCAGGGCGACCGGGCCACAAGATTTCCGTCTTCGACGGATTCACCTTCAGCCGGCTGGCACGCAGCCAACCAGTCACGGCTTCAAGGCATAGATGGAAACAATCGGGTACGGTGTCCTGCCTGCCGTCCATTCTCAGCAGAAGCTGGGTGTCATCCGCGTACTGATAACACTCCAGACCAAAGTCGCGAACCAGCTGTGCCAGGGGGCATATAGATGTTGAATAATAAGGGTGAGAGGATGGCCCCTGGGGACCCCACAACTTAATGGGAGTCTCCCGGAGACCTCCTCTCCCCTCTCCACACGTTGTCCCCGGTCCCGGAGGAAGGAGGCCACCCACTTAAGGGCAGTTCCCCTCACCCCGGTCACGGCTAGACGGTGGGCCAACAATGCAT
The DNA here is from genome assembly GCA_030556195.1 of Anolis apletophallus. NCBI lineage: Eukaryota > Metazoa > Chordata > Lepidosauria > Squamata > Anolidae > Anolis > Anolis apletophallus. Next base: position 18,375,235 of record JARBWK010000006.1, read on the forward strand.
GATCTACGGTATCAAACGCTGCTGTTAGGTCTAACAAAACAAGCAGGGCTGACCCACCCTGGTCCAGCTGGCGGCGAAGTTGGTCTGTAATGGCGACAAGCACGGTCTCCGTCCCATGCCCAATACGGAAGCCGGACTGGAAGGGATCAAGTCCAGCTGTGTCTTCTAAGAACTGCTGCAGCTGATCCGCTGCTGCCCTCTCAATTACTTTGCCTAGAAAAGGCAAGTTGGAAACCGGCCTGTAATTGGAGGGAGCCGAAGGATCTAACTTCGGCTTCTTCAGCAGCGGTCTTACCATAGCCTCTTTCAGTCCCCCCGGGAAGACTCCTTGCTCAAGGGAGCTATTTATGATCGTGCCCAGGGGGCCACGTAACCCATCCCGGCAAGGTCTAATTAGCTAGGAGGGGCACGGGTCGAGGGAGCAAGTAGTTGGTCTAGCTGCAGCAAGTAACTTATCGACAGCTGCTGCGTCCAGCAGTTGGAAACGGGTGAAGGTGGGCCCGCCGAGTGGCGGCGGAGTCTCGAGTTCAACCACTGTATCAAGAGTGACTGGGATGTCCCGGCGGAGAGTCGAAATCTTGTCGGCAAAGTAGTTCTGGAAAGCCTCAGCTGTAGGAGCCAAATCCTTATCGTTTGGGACCGCCGAGATTGTGGTCAAGGACCGAATTATTCTAAAAAGTTGAGCTGGGCGTGAGCTAGCCGACTCTATCAAGGAGGAATAATAAACCTTTTGGCCTCCTTGATAGCACGCTCATAAACATCCTTAAATTGTTTATAAGCTGATTTCGATGCTCCGTCACGGAGATCCCGCCACACGCCCTCTAGCTGTCTCTTCCTCCGTTTCATCCATCGAAGCTCCTCGGTAAACCAAGGGGCGCGATTTCGACGGGGGGTGAGAGAGCGTCTGGGGGCGATCTCGTCTAAGGCCGTGGTCAAAGAGGTGTTCCAGCAGTCCACTTGCCTGTCGACTGAGTCGCTGGGGAGTTCCAAGTCCCTCAGAGCATTCAGGAACCTAGTGGGTTCCATAAGTCTCCTTGGGCGAACCAAAATGGGTTCGGCACCCTTACCAGAAGGACTTTAGAAGTCCATTTTGCCGATCTTGCAAGCAGAAGAGTCATCAGGCAGCAAACAGGTCACAACATGATCTGTTGTCATAAACTTATTTATGGGAAAACACATAGAGCCTGCCTTTCTTATGCTTGCACACGACTCTGGGTAGGTAATAATTAAACCCAAATAGTAAAGTAGAATCAAGTTTTAACGTGGCAAGAGCATGACTAGTACATCAGATAAAACCAATATGTTAAGTGAATGAAACCTGGTCTCATGAAACAGGTGCTTCTCTTAACAATAAGGTTTTTTATGTGTTGATATTCTTGGGGTACATCTAAAACTGTAGAATTAAAGCAGTTTGACATCCCTTTAATTGCTCAATGCTATGGAATTGTGACAGCTGTACCAGGATTTGTTGACATCTGTCAACAAATCCTGGTACCTCACCAAATTACAGTACTCAGGATTCCATAGCACTGAGCCATGGCATTTAAAGAAGTATTAAACTGTATTAACTCTGCTGCACCCTTGGTCTCCCAAAATTCTGTGATAGACTTGGAAAACCTTGCTTTTTGTTCCTATCGCTAGCATGAACATCATAGCTGAGGCATAAAGACAGGACATTCTGGATCTGTTTTTGAGCATGTTTAGACCATTAAAGTACTTTTGGGGCCTGTGAATACCTCCAGAGTTTCTACGTTGCCTTTCAGACAAGAGTAAAGGATGAATAGCTTCTTCTGGAGCAAAAATTTATCTTTTAAATAGGTCCCGTTTGACATTCAGAAACTATTTTTTCCCCAAAAAACAAAAGTGGAGTTCTGATGCAGAGTTCAAAAGCTTGGACACTCTTGTGGCATTGTGATTGTTTTTATGTGGGTTTTCTTGTAGTAATATATTTTTCTTTGGCCCACAGAGATTCGCAGGGGAAGAAAATTGACCTTACAACTCCAGGTCCACTTAAGCAGTTGGATTTAAGTGGTCCTGGAGCTTTAAGATCATCACCAAAATGTTGGACTTTGTCCAGAAACTATAAAACCTATAGCCTTTGCAGGACAGGTACTTATGTCCACTTTTATAATCAGCATTCTCGCTGTTGTATTGTGAAACAATTGGATTTTCCAAAGGTCGTTTGATGTCAAACCTATTGTTCTATCCCAATCTAGATGTAACTGCGACAAGCGTCAGCACAGACAGGTCTGACCTAGTCATGAATGGATGCTCTTGGCACACTATACTTAGCTGTGTCCTAGCCATTCAGCCACAAAGGTAAATCTAGAAGTTGTATAGGCCGCAACTCTGGCTTTTGCAACCCATGAGAGAATCTGTTGAGGTTCATTTGTGAGAGGGAACTGCATTTGCAGACATCTCCCTCCTAAAACTCTGAGGAGATGAAGAGTGTTTTAGCAAAGATGCCTACAGCACAGGCTGTCCTTTCTGAAGAAAGAGGGGATGTAAAGGCATTTTTGGCAAAGTGTTAAGAACGCACCCACAATCTTTCTGTCCGAAAATGGCACTGCTACCTATATACAAATATTCATAAGACTAAGATAGGAATCTTGACTTTAAAACCACAATATGAATGAATGACCTCTTGGTGCCCATTTCATTTTAGGTGGTCTTATACACAAGTAAACACAGCAGAGGGCAATCACTGTGTGTGATGTCTGAACCTGGAATTGTGGTTTGTTGTGTCCATACTAGCTAAAATATGTAAATCAACAGTAAAACCATTTTGTAAAGTGGGTTTGCAATCTGTAGTTCTTTATAATATGGTTTACATTTTAATATGTGTGTTTATAGAATTTTTACGATGTTTGTGTGTTTTGACTGGTCTGTGACCCATCCCGAACCACAAGGAGAAGCAGGTAAGAAGTACAATAATAATAATACAGTGTTCCCTCGCTACTTCGTGGTTCACTTATTGCGGACTCACTGTTTTGCGGATTTAAAAAAATATTAATTTAAAATATATATCATGGTACGTATTTTCGCTGTTTTGTGGGTTTTGCCGCCACCGCTCTCCAAGGTGCTTTCTCTCCTCAGTCCTCCCTCCCTCCAGACTTGAAGGGCCTTTCCTTCCTTTTCTTCACTTTACTTTAAGTTTATAAAGACTCAAAATAGTGTATACCTACTAAAATAATGTATACATATTAAAATAAATAGAGCATCCCTACATCGTGGTTTTTTACTTATTGCAGGAGGTCCTGGAACCTAACCCAGTAATAAGTGAGGGAACGCTGTAATAATAATAATATCTATTGAATTTTTTTTTAGTTTATGCACTCTTTCTTCCCTGGTGACTTGAAGTTATATTTTGTTCATCACAGGCAATCAGGCAAGTAGTTGATGTGAAGTTTTTGAAGTGCAATTTGCAGTTTCTTTCTGTATCTCCATAGTGCTCTTTATTCTACATATACTGGTGAATGGGATTAAATGAAGATGGGCTCAGCTTTTACTATCTTAGTACAATGGATCCTTGCTATTCACTAGGATTTGGTTCCAGGACCTTTCATGGATACCAAAACTCATAGATGCTAAAGTACCATTGTATACAATGGTGTAGTAATCTCGATAAAATAGTGAAGAGTAGAGGCATCACACTGGAAACGAAGATCCGCATCGTTAAAGCATAGTTGCACCCGTAGTAACCTATGGATGCAAGGGATGAACCATAAGGAAGGCTGAGTGAAGGAAGCTAGACGCTTTTGAACTGTGGTGCTGGAGGAAAATTCTGAGAGTGCCTTGGACCGCGAGAAGATCAAACCAGCCATACTCCAGGAAATAAAGCCCGACTGCTCACTAGAGGAAAGGGTATTAGAGGCAAAGATGAAGTTCTTTGGCCACATAATGACACGACAGGAAGGCTTGGAGAAGAACATGATGCTGTGGGAAAAGGAAGGAAAAAGGAAGAGTGGCCAACCAAGGGCAAAATGGATGGATGGTATCCTTGAAGGGAATGGCTTGACCTTGAAGGAGGTGGGGTTGGCCACGGCTGTCAGGGAGTTCTGATGTGGCTGGTCCATGAGGTCACGAAGAGTCGGAAACGACTGAATGAACAAACAAAAGCAAAATGATACACTCAACTGGAGCAATCACCAGGTTGGCATATTATTAAAAATTAACGTTAATACTTCTAAAGATTTGAGAAATCAAGAACAAATTGTGTAAAATCTGTAGTCACTTGATGCTCTTTGGGTTATGACTTCTTTTTTTGATGTGGACTTAATTCTTGACCAAAATGCCAACTCTCCGTCAGAATATTATGGAAATGTTTTTGCCTCTATGCTGCTCCGGGAAAATAATAATCTGAGATGAAATCTAATAGGGCGAGGGAAAGAAATGCTTTGTGTCTATTTGAAACAGAGACATAATGCGTCAGCTGATTGGCACCGTACCTGGAAATTGCCTGTTTAATAAATTATACCCTGCTTGATCTCTCCTTAAGTGATGAGACGATTTATTGTGTGCCTGTTTTGCCTCAAGTTAAGAAGGTCCAGTTATTTTAGTAAGAAAAACACTTGAGATTATGATTCAAATTATTGTTTGAAGGGAAATCTGCGGATTAAGGTCTAGTTCTGCTTCGTGGGGGTCCATATCACTTCAGATTATAATTTGGAGACTTGAAGTGAGGAAAAAATAGAGACAAAGCTTGCTACTTTTCAATTTACAGGCAGTTCTTAAAGGTAATAGTTTATCTTCTGACATACTTCTTCTCTATGTGCGAGGGATAATTTCTATAGAGGAAATCACCCCTTAATTAAAGTGATATGCCTTGCAGATAGGTTAACTGTCTCAGTGAATGCCAGACTACATGCACTGGGATGTTTATTGATGTGGCTTCCCTATTCACAAACCATAAATAATGATGTTTATTAATTTAACCATGTTCTTCAGCCATTGGGTTCCCATGATTGCAGTGACAAGCAAGCCCATGTCCGCTTTTTCGCTTACAATCTGAATGGCATGATGCAAAAGTGGAAAAGAAATTGAACCGGAAAGGGTGGGGTACGGAAACCAATTCAGGCATATGTTTTCAAAGTTACACAGTTCTTATAATTATCAACAATAGAAACATAGTAGGGGACAAACACAACTAGTGTGTCCACAATTTCTTATCACTTCTTAATGTTATGGCTTCATTCCACATACCCTATAAGCCGAACCGAAGATAAGCCAAGGCACCTAATTTTGCCACAAAAAACCTGGGAAAATGTATTGACTTGAGTATGAACCGAGAGTGGGAAATGCAGCATCGACTGGTAAATCTCAAAATAAAGATAGATACCAATATAATTATATTAATTGAGGCATCAGTACGGTAGGTTAAATGTTTTTGAATACTTACATAAAACTGTAATTTAAGATAAAACTATCCAACTCTGATTAAACCATTATTCTAAGTTTTTCCAATGTAAATGTGCTTACATATTCTTCCAATAATAATGGGAGCAAAATAAGAAATGTAATAAAAATAATAATCATAGAGTAAAATGTAATAATAACAGTAATAATAGAGTAAAATAATAAATGTAATAACAACAATAATAAAGTAAAATAATAAACAATAGTAATAGAGTGAAATAATGTAAATGCAATAATAAAAATAATAGAGAAAATACTAAATATAATAATAATAAATAGAGTAAAATAATAAATGTAATAAAAATAATAATAGAGTAAAATACTATAAAAGGAAGAAGAAGAAGAAGAAATAGAGTAAAATAATAAATGTAATAAAAATAATAACAAAGTAAAATAATAAATAACCTTGACTTGAGTATACGCCGAGGGGGGCTTTTTCAGTTTTAAAAAAGGGCTGAAAAACTCTGCTTATACTCTGGTATATACGGTAATCCCAGAATTTGGAGTTTGGTAAGGTAGTTTGAATTCTCTAGTATGTTGCTGTGTGTTTCTAAGTCATTTTTTTCAAAAGGGAATTTACCTTTGCCTTCTCCTGAGCCTGAGAGATTGTGACTTCCCAAGTTCACCCAAAGGCTTCTATAGCTGAGCAGGACTTCGAACCCTGGTTTCCAGGGTCATGGTCCCACACATAGTCCCTAAATCATGCTGGCTCTCTCTAGTATGCCCCTTTGAACCACATAGCACTAGAGCCCTTGGGCATAGCATCCTCACTAAACTACAAATTCCACAGATCTATGAATCTGCCCCAGTTTCTGAGTTGATGGGGTGATCTTGTAGTCTTCTTGGTGGTGCCAGTTGGCAGCTGTAGGAGAGGAAGAACCAAATGGAGCTGGTTCATTGGCAGCGATTTAGCATAATCTCCTTCAGCTACATATGATGCAATGGCAAATCTGTGTCTGAGAACCAGAGCCTTTGAGACAGCAAGCAGGCAGAGAAGGCACGCTGCCCACCCCATGACAAGTGTTTCCTGTGTTTGAGAAAAGTAAGACTTCTTTATTGGAGGGATCTGGAGTCATTGTCTAAATGCAAAGCATCTCCTTCTTTGGAATGCTAGTCAGCTTTTTTTTCTTAGAAATTGGTAATGGGTGAGTCATGGCCTGTTGGAGCAGATTAATGTTTAGCTCTGCAGATTAATGTTGTGCTCTGTTCTTGTTCATTGTGTCGACAACATTTATCTGTGGACATTGTATCAGGTCCTTTTGAGTAGTCAGGCCCACTAATGATGGTGTGAGGAATTCCAATCATTTAGCAGAATTACTGAATCACGGAGTAGCATATCCCTGATGTTTGACAATGTTCCACTGCTCTTTCAAGGCTGCTTGGCATTGCAAAATATATTAATATAACTCTCCTTTCCAAGAATGTGTACTTTTCAGCTTCTTGGGACTTGAGGATTCTTTGCCCAAGAACTGCATTGCTGTATAGGTTTTGGCCTATCGTGCCCACAGTTGTGGTTGTTATTATTATGTGCCTTCAAGTCATTTCTGACTTCCGACAATCTTAAATTGATATTATCATAGAGGTCTTCAGAAGTGCTTTGCTTTTGAGACAGACAGAGTGCGACTTGCCCAAGATCATTCTGTGGGTTTCCAAGGTTGAGCGGACATTTGAACCCTGGTCTCCAGAGTTGTAGTCCAAAGCTCAAACCACCACACCACATTGGCTTTTGTAAAAATAGCCAAGAAAAGGAATATTGGGGGTTGCAGTCCCAAAAAATATCTGAAGAGCACAGTGATTTATGCTTGATTTGCACCAGTAGTGGGTATCCTACAATGATACTGTCACATTTGGTCCTTGGACATTGTTTCCAACCCAATCCAGCAATAATGCCTTACATTTCTGGCAAGGGAAACCAGTCATTCATCTACCAGCCCACCATGCAAAGAAAAGGGTAGGAAGACAGAGAAAGAGTAGCCGTGGCCACAAGGCATCACCAGCATGGCTCTGTTGGCATGTGAGCCATGTCATATGAGCCTTGATAGATTACTTCTGTGGAAATGTGGCCCCAGATTCAGTGGAGCTCCCTTAGTCGGGATTATCTGTTGGATCTAGGTCAGTGATTTTCAACCAGTGTGCCGCGGAATACTAGTGTGCCGTGAGAGATCATCAGGTGTGCCGTTGGAAATTATTTTTGAACTTCATTCATATATAAACTATAAGGCGCATCTGTCCCTTTAAGAAATGGAACCATAGAGACACGACGGGCAAAGATGGCGGCAGGTCGGGTGTAGTGAGTGCTCCTCACTTCGCCAACCGTCTTCACAGTCCAGAGGGCGAATTGCGCCCTCACCTCAGGCAGCAACAAGCAGTCAAGAGGCAGCGAAGCTGGGGGCTCTCACCGCTGGCTCCAAAAGTCCCCCTCTTCTCAAGAGAGGGAGACCGAGAGGGCCCGGTGAAACCCCGCACCGGCGAGCAGACTGTGAAGCGGGAAGCAGGCTCAAGCCTGCTCTTATTGCCAGCCCAGCCCGCTCAGACAAGGGAAGGAAGAAGAAAAGACAAGGGGGAAAACAGACCCGAAACGCGGGGGACAAGACGGAGCCCCAGCGAAGAGAGGACACATAAAGGAGAGCGGGAGACTACCGAACGGGAGACAGAAGTGCCGGTGCGAGGGGCCCTCAAGGATCTGAAGGGTAAAGTAAAGGGGAAGATCGGGGCAGACAGACGGTCGGGAAAGGAAAAAAGAAAAAGAAAGAACGCTCGAGGGACCTCCGGGCTGCCCCCGAAAAGAGGTGGAGGGAGAGCCCCGGGACACAAGATGGCGGCAAGAGAAGCGTAGGGGGCAAAAACAACAACCCGGGGAAGAAGACAGCCATACTCGGAGGGCCCCCCCCGCCTCGGAGGAAAAAGGCGCGAACAAAACCGGAAGGGAGGACAACAGACCAAGCAGTAGGAAGGACGCATACCGGAAGTGCAGAGGGGACGGAGGAAGGCAGGTACTGCCGACCAGATAGGCCAGCAAGAGGGCTAAACAAAAACTGTAAAAACCCCACAAAACAGAAAGGAGCATAGCGCGAGGGGAGTAGTGAAGTGAAGCGGAGGACAGAGAAAGGCAAGGAAAGGGAGCTAAAGCACCGGGTGGGGAGGAGACTCAGAGAACACACAGAGAAGAGAAGTGAAAAGGGTGGATAACGCCCCGTCCCCCGAGGACAGGAAAAACCCCACACAGTCGTTCTTTCCCAGCCAGGGCTGACAAGAAGCGACTCACATCGCAGGATATAAATATTAGAGCACCATCTTGGAAAAGGGAAAAGTCCCATCTACAATAGCTAAGCAGGGATCAGGGAAATAGAACATGTCAGTACTAAATGATTTGAACACAGGAGCAAAAGAACAGGAGAGAATGCAAGGAAGGAGACTAGAAGATGAAGAAGTAACCTTAAAGGACATCCTCAAAGCACTATGAAAATTAGGAGAAGCACAAGATGGGTGCCTTCAGAAGATTGAAATAGTGATGACCCGACAAGAAAAACAATTCAAAACGATCCAGGAACATTTCTAAAATGCAAGGGTAGAATCAATCCAAAAAGAGATTCCTACAAAGCCAGGGCTGAGAAACATTTCTGAGGATGGAAAAGTAGTACTCCAAGATAAGGGAAAAAATACAGCAACACAGGAAAGGTTGGAGAAGGGAGCGGAGGAGGTTACAAGACAGCAGGTAGTGTCAGAAGAAAGAGAATCTTATTCTAAAAACTATGTAGAAGCTCCACTGGAAGCTACAAGACTGACTACTAAGAACCCTGAGGTCTATGCTCCCCAAAAGGAGAAGAAGAAAGAAGCCAAGAGGTTGTTACAATACCCAAAAGCCCTACCCTGTATGCAGACAAAAATAAAGAAAAAAGACTGGTGTCCAGTCCAACAAAAAGAGAAGCTGGATGAGAGTAGTACAACAAAGAAGGAAGAAAAGTTTAAAGGCAAGTTGCCCCTACTCTTCAAGGAGGGACTCACATTATAGCCTTCCGAGTTGTGAGGCCCCAGAGGTGGATGATGAAAGTCTAGAAGCTCCCAAAGAGTACGGCTAGGAAGGGGGCCAAGGAAAACGAAAGGGACAGATTCGGCGGCATTAAAAGACAAGGAACGGACAATGGTCATGGTTTCCCTCACCAAGTATTTGAAGGACTTTAAAAGCTAGGAGAAAGAACCCAGGGGAGCGATCTGACAGGCGAAGCGAACCCCTCAATTAGACGGGATCAGGAGGGGCCCAGCAGGAGACCAAAGACAAACAACAATCAAGAAGGGAGAAGGCCCTTCCAGAAACTCAGAGACAATATTAGAAAAGAAAAGTCATCGCTCCACCTAGAGACTGCCCTCAACCCCCCTCTCCTTTTTTCTCCCCCCATACCTCCCGGCTACACCTCTCCATGCCACCCGCCTCCCACCCCTGACTCCTTGCATGCCCGGGTTGTACCCCGCCACCCCCTTCCTTTCCTCCCCCAGCCTCCCTCCCCAGACCCCCATGCCCTCCTCACCCCCACCTCCCCTCCCTTCCCGCAGTCCCACACTCCCCAACAAGTGTAAAAACCTCAATAAAATTATTTTTAAAAAAGAAAAAAGAAGTGGAACCATAGCACTCTCGCGTCACCTAAGAAGTGACACGAGAGTGCTATGGTCACGCCATCTTGGATTCGCTCAGACGCGGCTAAGTAAACAAAGTTAGAGTTAGTGCTGCAGCTGCGCGTCAAGTGACAGTGGCAATTTGGGATCACAGAAGAACAAGTGAGTGACAGTGATGGAGAAGTTTTTGAGAAGGAAAAATGCCAGGATATCTATTTTATGTTCATTGAAACAGGCCCAGGTTTCACACTGAGTGCATAAATCCATTTAAAAACATATTAACTATATGTATTACTGTGTTAGAGTGTCATTTGTGTCATTTTGGTTGGTTGGTGGTGTGTCCCAGGATTTTGTAAATGTAAAAAATGTGCCGCGGCTCAAAAAAGGTTGAAAATCACTGATCTAGGTAATCTCACTTTTATCTACCAAATCTTATGTATTAACATGCAACACCTAATTAGCAATACCTTAATATTACAATCTTGCTTCATTTCCTGAGTAAAACCAGCTGCAATCATTGATTGAACAGGCACTGTTTTCTTTGCAAAAGCTCTGAATGAATAATGAGTAAATATTCCTAGATGCATCTGTTACAGTGGGTCTTACATAGTGAAAACATTTGCTCCTAGATAAGCACATTTGTCTAGTGCCGATGAGGAGTTTGACCTGGCCGCTTGCCCCCTGATAAGAGGTTTTCTTGCAGAACCAACTATCATCCCTATTGCAGGAATTGCAGCGACGCGGGCTCCTCAGTGCCAGATATTGCTAGCAGGGTGAAGTCAATATGGGCTGCTTAGTGCAAGCGTTTGAACAATGCAGCTTTTAACCCTCAGGCCTAACTTCAATTAAGGTTCTGAGATGGTCGAAGAAATGAGCATGCAAGAGTTATTCCTGCCTAAATACTATAAGGCACCAGAACCAATATCCTCTTGGAAGCTAAAGAAGATCAGTCCTGGTTTATATAGTTAGATGAGAAAGGCTATATTTCAGCGGAAAGAACTGTCATAACTACCTGCGTATTTCTTGTTTAATAAAACAATGAAATCTATGACATCACCTTCGCTTAACAGGCAATTTAGGGCAGATATACACAAACTGGTTATAACACACTTGCAGCTGGATTAGTGAGGAGAAGAAATCCCACAAGAGTGCACAGCTTTTATTTGTTTGAATACATGATTTGTGTGTGTACATGTTGCTGCCAGGCAAATTGAAGGAACACACACACACACGAGTTGTTCCTGATATCCCAGAGCCATTTCACACTTCAGTATTTATTTTTCTTATCTCCCAATCAATCCCTAAGGTTCAAAGTGGCTTATAAATGACAGTCCTGTATCTTTTGGAACAAAAGCAAAGATAAGAAGCAATAGAATTTGCCCTCATCTATTTCTAGAGCTGGGAAAAGTTTTTCTTTTGGACTGCTACTTCCAGAATCCCACAGTCAAAGGCAAGGATATCTGCTTTGAACCATTTAAACAGGGTTTGGGGGGGAATGCATAATTTGTTTCTGGGTCCAACACAAGCTGTCTACTTTTTGTTAGAGTCCAATCTTTCTCTCCTTTTCCTGCCCTCATATTTTCCTTATTGATCTTTGCCCATGATCTTCGGTCCTTCCGATCCACCCCACACCTTCCCCACCTGTCCAAAGGTCTTTTGCTGACTTAAAAGGAATCTCTGCCTTCTTTCATACTTCACCTCTTCCCAGGAAAGTTTCTCAAAACAAGAACTTGGAAAAATTGGTCTTTTTGGACTACAACACTGCTTCTTGAATTAACTCAATGTCCAGGTCCTGAAAAGTTTCTAAGCTTCTCCTAATGGCTGTTTTAGACCTTAACACAAATCTGTTGTGCAGTTTTTACAGTGGACTCTGCAGGAGATGCTTCAGCTATACTCAACAAAAGGGAAAATCAGCCTGCTTAGAAAACCTTGCAATGCTGATTTGTTTTCTGTAAACGTTTGATTTCTATATACCTAAAAATCCGGCATCCTGAGTGGAAAAGATTAAGAAGTTCTGAATTACAATACCTAGAATACCCTTAGGAATTTCAAGGATTTCTGTTACAAAAAGAAGTCATTGTTCCAAGCTCTGCTCAGGACATAAGCGTGCTACCCCGTCTCATCTCTAAAAATCCCTCTTTCCCAATTGAATCTCTTGAACCGGTCTGCTGTTGGTGTACTAAATAGGTGTAACTGAAGCAAGTGCCTTATCGAGACTGCCTGTTTCATATTCACCACATCCCCATGCGTCAAATTAAATATTGCTTATTGCATGTAGTCTACTTTTTACTCTGTGGCAGGCATGTAGCTTCAGCCCCCCCCCCCCCGAAATTCTCAGGGTGGTCCGCGAGAAGGCCTTACTGGTACATTATTTAAACTGTTATGTGTATTCATATCATGATCTGATCACCATGCTCAATATATCCCATATGCATGGGGGTATTGGGATAACAATACAAAAGGTTTGCTAGGGTAGATCATCTGTCACTCAGATTCAGCCCCCCCGGAAATCAAAGTCAGCCCCTCCCGAATCAAAATCCTGGCTACGGCCCTACTCTGTGCCAATTCCTAGTAGTGGTTGTGGAATAGTCTTAACTGATCATTCCCATCCTGTTGTAGCAGTTGCAAAAGCACTTGTAGTTCTGATGGAGTTTATGCTGAAAGCGAGTAGAAGGGCTTACCAGGCCTGTGGTAGCAAGTTGGGGGTCTTGTTTCTTTTCTCCTTCTCTTGCACGTCAGCACCCAGAAAGGTGATAAGGTGGATTCAAGCTGTGATTGGTTCTTGCCTGTCCTACATTCCCATTTGTTGCCAGAAGAAAGACAGAAGGAAAACAATTTATGTGATCCCCACATCTGTAGGATTAGTATCTTCAGTTTCACCTATCTCTGTCTCACAAAATATGCACTCTGATTTTTTAGGTCCTCAAGGCAATTCTATGGTATGGTATGCTGGAAGTTGTCACATAATTATGTTGGAGGACCAAGCAAATTCCTAGAGGATACAGAAGTTGCATTGTATTTGCAAGGAGGTCTATTTACAACAATAAGTTTAACAAGGTGGTGGTCACATGCAGAGCTTGGTAAAGTTACTCTTTTTAGACTGCAGTTCCCAAAACCCACCAGTCATTGTGGTTAGTCACTGTAAGTAGAAGTAGGTTATGGATATAGGGCAGCACCAGGGCCAGTGTCCTCCTTCCTTTGCCCTCTTTTCAGATAAGGGAATTCCTACTCTCTGACTTTCCCTTGCTCAGCTGTGGTTCCAGTCTCTTCTGACCCACTTATTGATGATAATTATTTTTCAAAAAAACAAACCTCAAGCCATGTAATTCAAGCATGAGATCTCCTTCTGGATGGTGGAGGGGCAAAATGACTTTGAAGTGCAGCAAGATGTCCATATTGATTGTTTGCTTAAATGATACTAAATTCAACTTGTGAGTTGAAAGACTTGAATTTAGGAAAGAGCACTCATGAGTAATTAAAATTATATTGAGGCCATGTGCTCTTGGAAGGCATTTCTTTTGCCTCCACAAGATAGGAAGGCAGTCTTGTTCCACAAGTCGTTCATCAACCAGAGGCAAGTAAATTAATTTGCTGGAAGGAGTACCTTCTGTTGACTTTATAGAGTGGCTCAATGTCTGTGAGGATGTTTAATCTCCTCTAATTGATGTCAGCTTCTCAGCTGTAATGCAAAGTGGAATATGTTAATTGTCGTTGCATTGGAAACTAAATCAGTATTTATACTAAGTACAAATGTGGCTTGGTAGAGGATGATGGGAATTGTAGGCTAGTTTATTGATGCATATGAAGGGTTTCCTGGATGATGGGAAGATATTTGCTTTTAGCAATCTCACTCCAGAGCTCTTTTTCATCCAGATTTGCATTGAGACTTCAATACAGATGTCATGCTGATCTGTAGTTCTTTTACAGAAGCCTTTCTGTATACATTCACCGTACTGATTAATTGCTCTGTTAAAATAGAATAAACATAACGGTTCCTTTGTTTGTTGATAGATCCTTTACCAAAGATTAAACATAGAGCGTGTTTAGCTACAAATGATATCTCTTTTATAAAATGGATTTAATGGGTGCTATTTTTGGCAATAGGTCCTGTATTGTTTATTGTTTGTTAATCCTGGAAACTGTTAATTCAAACAGCCATTCTGGATTTTGTCCATGGCCACCTTGTTTACTCCAGAATTTCCCAAGCCACTTGTGCTTCAAATACCAACACCATTTCCATTGTTTGTGTTGCCAAGCAGTGTGTGAATAAACTCGGTCACAAGCCACTTTGAACTAGTGATTCTGACTAAAGCTATTTTCTATTTTTGGTTTAGTTTCAAACTCAATATGGGCAAACATTGGCAAAAAGTAGCTGGAGGGAACTTTAAATCGCAGGCAACTTACACAATTATATATATATATATATATATATATATATATATATATATAACATGGCAATGACTTTGCCTTTGTATAGTATGGACTAGAGCAGTGGTAACATTACATTTTTTTATTTTCTCCCACCTCTCCCCACCCCCTCCCTATCCCTCCCACCACTTCTTCTTTATATATTTATTTTTAACCACGAACACAACCTTTGAAATCTCTGTACAAAATCTGGACTGGCTTCTCCTTCTTCTAACCATTTCATATAAGTCCCCATTTCTCTTTAATTTCTTCTGTTATATCTATCTGTGAATCTTCTTGGTTTATACATGCAATGATATCAGATTGGACTTGTTCAAATAAGTAGTTATTCCAATTTTCCAGATTCCATTTTTTTTTCATCTCTCCATCCCCATGCTATTACTGCTTTTCCTGCTAGGATCATTGCTTTAAATAACTCTTGGTCCTTTGCAGCAATGTTTTTATTCCCTGTGACTGCCATTAGTAGAAATTCCATATTAGCTTGAGTTGTTATTTTGAAGAGTTTCCCAATTTTCCTCATTATTTTATTCCAGAAATCTTTTGCAATTATACAGTCCCACCACATGTGTGCATACCAGCCCTTCTCAGCTTTGCAGTGCCAACACAATGGGCTTAATCCTGTTCCCATATTTGCTAATTGAGCTGGTGTCCTGTACCATTTCCAAATAAATTTCCTTTCTAGTTCTTTATATTTTTCCATTTTAATTTTATTTACCCCTTCTTCCATTCCTCAATATTTTGTTTTGTAAGTGTCCCCTCCTTCTGCCATTTATTTTGTAATGATCTGACTATATATTCCTCATCTTTTATCATTGTTTTATATATTACTCCTACCAAGCCTTTCACTGCCTTCTGTCCTTTCAGCAATATACTTTCAACCACATTTTCTTTACCTAAACATTCTCCATATCTCCCCTGTTTAAGCTTATTGCAAAGGCCTAATACTTTTATCCAGTTTCTGTTACCCATTTTTCTATTAACCTGTCCGTGGGAGTCAGCTGTCCATTTATATCATACATATCCTTAATGCAATAATATCCTTTGTCTTTCAGATCTTTCCACCAACTGGGGCCAAACTCTTTCCTGTAAAAATCCCAAATTTTCCCTCTCCATTATTAACTGCGTCTTCTACTTTGCACCATTTTTCTTCTCTCCTTAAACTGTTTTCTATCAATGCCTTTAGTTGAAATGCTTCGTAATAAATTTCCAAATTTGGTAGTCCCCATCCTAATTCTTTCTGGTGTGTGTAATATACTTTGTTTGAGATTCTGGGTTTCTTTTCGTTCAATATCCAGTCTCTAATAGTGGTAACACCTGTTCGACTCCACAACTGTTGTCTTGTGGAGTCCCTCAGGGTTCAGTACTGTCCCCGATGTTATTTAACATCTGCATGAATCCGCTGGGGGAGATCATTCGGAGTACGGTGTTATCTGTATGCAGATGACGTCCATATCTGTCATTCCTTTCCACCTGTTACTAAGGAGGCTGTCCAGACCTTAAACCGGTGCTTGGCTGCTGTGTCAGACTGGATGAGGGCTAGCAAATTGAAATTGAATCCAGACAAGACAGAGATTCTCCTGGTCAGTCGAAAGACAGAACAGCGCATAGAGTTACAGCCTGTGTTGGACGGGGTTACACTCCCCCTGAAGATGCAGGTTCGCAGCTTGGGAATGATCCTGGATTCATCGCTGAGTCTAGAACCCTACGTGGGGCTGCCTTTGAAGACGGTTAGTACAACGGTCGGCAACCAGATTACTAGCTGGGACGACATACAGGGAACATACCACGCCCCTGTTATGTCAGCTCCACTGGCTGCCGGTCCATCTCCGAGCCCAATTCAAAGTGCTGGTGTTGACCTATAAAGCTCTAAACGGTTCTGGCCCAGCTTACTTGTCCGAACGCATCCACCCCTAGGTCTCACCTCGAAATTTAAGATCAACCAGAGAGGCCCTTCTCTCGCTCTCATCAACAGCTCAAATGTGCCTGGCAGGGACGAGGGACAGGACCTTCTCAGCAGTGGCTCCCCGCCTATGAAACACACTCCCAACCGAGATAAGATCGATCTCTTCCCTCCTAGCTTTCCGAAAGAAAATAAAGGCATGGCTGTGGGACCAGGCGTTTGGTCAATAAATGCAATCAGCACCTTAACGGACGAACTGGATTGGCGTTAAGACTGATGAGGCTGGTTTAATGTTTTAATGATGACTTTCTATGGTTTTAATCATGTTGTTTTTATTATGATATGTTTATGCTGTGGTTTTATTGTATTGTTGAAATAGCCTCTTAATGGGGTTGAATGTAAGCTGCCCTAAGTCCCCCTTCCGGGGTTGAGAGGTATGGTTTAGAAATACGGCAAATAAATAAATAAATAAATAATCCTCAACCTTCCTCATGCTGCAACCCCTTAATACATTTCCTCATGTTGTGGTGAGCTATAAAATTATTTTTGTTGCTATTTCATAACTGTAATTTTGCTACTGTTATGAATTATAATGTAAATATCTGATATGCAGGATGTATTTACTGGATCAAATCTGGCACAAATACCCAATATGCCCAAATTTTGAATACTGGTGGGGTTGGGGGGTTGATTTTGTCATTTGGGAGTTGTAGTTCCTGGGATGTATAGTTCACCAACAATCAAAGAGCACCCTGGACTCCACCAATGACAGGATTGAACCAAACTTGGTACACACAACTCCCATGACCAACATAAAATACTGGAGGGGTTTGGTGGGCATTGAACCTGAGTTTTGGAGTTGTAGTTTACCTAAATCCAGAGAGCACTATGGACAAAAACAATGATGGATCTGGACCAAACTTGGTACTAATACTCAATATGCCCAAATGTGAACCCTGGGGAGGTTTGAGGAAAATAGACCTTGACATTTGGGAGTTGTAGTTGCTGGGATTTATAGTTCACCTACAATCAAAGAGCATTCTGAACCTCATCAACAATAGAATTGGGCCAAACTTCCACACAGAACCCCCACGACCAACAGAAAATGCTGTTTTCTGATGGTCTTTGGCAACCCCTATGACATCCCCCCTCGCGACCCTCCCCCAGGGAGGACTAGAATATGATATATAGTTGTCCCTCACATTTGCAATTTTGACCTTCGCAGATTTTATTATTTACTAATTTGATTAATATTCCTTTTCTCTATGAATCTCTTAAGTCCTGCAGTTGGACTCTGTGTTCTATTTCCTGACTATATAAAAACTATATAACAAACTATCCATGGTTTTTCACTTTCCCAACCCTCAGCTCTTAGCCCCAACGAATGTGGAGAGCTGACTATAGTAGTAGTGATCGTTGTAGCATGATATTTTCCGGCTTGTTACTTCGTTATTGATTAACAAATACCACCTCTAAAACGTAAATTGCTCATAGAGTTAATAAATAAGCTGAGGCATGGAATATTGAACTATGCAAAAAGCTGAATGGCATTGGTTACTATCATTAATTGAGGCTTACATTATCTTGGGCTGCAGGGATATGCATTTCTGTTCTGTTTATTCCTTCCTGGAACAGTCTAATGTATTGAAAGATAATACTAATTGCCATCACTGGAGGAGAGTAAGAATTGCACCAGAGGGATGGAGAGACCATAATTTTGAGACACAACTTGACCATATTTGACATAATACAGGGATGATCAAAACCCAGCCCTAGGATTAAAAATGCTGCTACCAAGTTTGTTCTTGCAGTTCTGTCTTTATTTACTGTTATGATCCTCATATAATCCGTCTTCAAAAGTAATATTTATAATCCAGGGTATATTGCGGGGGTGCAGGTCGATGGTCAACACAAAAGGCCTTGCAGTTTCGCCGGTAAATTCGGCTTCATCGGGACCTGACAGTTTATATGTATCCACACATCATATTATTCCACTGGTCCGGTTTATCAATATACAGTCATATACAGTCATAAACATGGTCATCAAAGTGGATGCAGCCACTGGTTTTCCAAGCATCGGACTTCTGAATAGCCTGTAATAAAGACTTTTTTTCTTTCTGTTTCCAGGAAAACTACACAAAATGTTCTCCCGGTTAAGAATAGCTGTAGCTCCTTGCGCTTTGGGATGCCGTGGAATCCATAGAAAGGAAAAGGGCAAGTTCTTGATGTTGAACCCCAGAACAAATAAGGTTCGTTATATTGATGTATGGCATGCCACATGTTGAATCAGTCACAGTTGTGAGCCTTAATGCAGCCTGGCACCTGCTACAGAAGTAGGGTTTTTATGTTGAATGCCAAAAACCAACTAAGATAGGAGAGCTTATATTCTGAACAAAGCCAGAAGGACCTCATTTAAGCTTGAATACTTTTATTAGCTTGATTAGAATGCAGCATATGGAGGCATGTGATAGATCCCCTTTTTACAATATTAAGTAGAGCGTCTTAGCAGTGAGTATAATAGAGAATAATATATTGTACTTGTGTTACTAAAGTAATTGGTTACTAAACTGTGTGTTTCCATGGGATGTTTAGATCAGCTGCTTAAAAAAGCTACTTTCCGTAGCTTGGGAAGTCTGATCTGGCTATGGTCATCCACACTCTGGTCACATCCCGAATAGATTACTGCAACACACTCTACGTGGTGCTGCCTTTGAAGACAGTTCAGAAATTGCAACTAGTCCAACGGGCGGCAGCCAGATTACTAACTAGAGCTACATACAGGGAGCATACCACCCCCTGTTGTGTCAGCTCCACTGGCTGCCTGTCCAATTCTGAGCTCAATTCAAAGTGCTGGTTTTGAACTTTAAAGCTCTATACGGTTCTGGCCCAGCTTACTTGTCCAAACGCATCTGCTTCTCACCTCGTAATTTAAGATCATCCGGGGAGGCCCTGCTCTCGCTCCCGCCAACTTCTCAAACGCAATTGGTGGGGACGAGAGATAGGGCCTTCTCAGTGGTGGCTCCCTGCTTGTGGAACGCGCTTCCAAGCGACATACGATCAACCCCATCCCTCCTAGCATTCAGGAAAAAAGTAAAATCTTGACTATGGGACCAGGCTTTTGCACATTAGCACAATGCAGCACTTTGGATTGGAATTGTACTGACAAGTAGATGGATATGGCTCAATGCTTATGTTGTGGACGGATATAGTATAGTATATAGAAACACAGAGTATGGGTTTCAGAAACATCCAATGAACACACAAACCAGGTAGATACAATATAAAAGTATCAATAAGTGTTAATATTCAACATCTTAGAATGAAAATGTCATATACATAAAAGACAAACCATTTCCATGTACATATATGGATGTTGCGGCGAAACATACAAATAAACCGGATTATATCCAAGGTCGCAATGACACATCAATAGGACTTCGCAAATACACAACGTGGTAGTCCAGAAATCATTAAATCAAATCTCTAGTGTTGAAGAGTCCAGACACAATAGGATAACAAGGACACAGGAGGCTACAAATTTAGCTCCATAGACTCGGCCTGACTTCGAATGAACTCTATGGAGCTAAATTTGTAGAACACAACATAGATATCCTGGCAGGAATGACAGAAAGACACACACACGAAGGTCTTTCTCAACAGCTGGGAGTTATAGTTCACCCGCAATCAAAGAGCATTCTGAACTCCACCAATGATGGAATGGAAGCAAACTTCCCACACAGAACTACCATAACCAAGAGAAAATACTATAAGAGTTTGGTGGGCATTGACCTTGAGTTTTGGAGTTGTAGTTCACCTATATTCAGAGAGCACTGCGGGGAGAGAGGAAGACGTGGGGCGAGTCTGTGCAGTACCGCCCACACGGGTCACGTCTTCCTCCCTCCCGCAGAAGCGGCAGTGTGAGCAAAGCGAGGCAAAGCAAGCAGAGTGAGGCTGGGAAGAAGGGAGCCCGAGTGGAGAAGAAAAAGTGTTCGGCAGGAGGGGGAAGAAAGGGTATTGGAGGTTCCAATTTCCCACAGCACACCTGATGATCGCTCATGGCACACTGGTTGGGAAACACTGATTTATAGATTTTCCTGGAAATTTTCCAGTTCTTGTTGGAAACTCCCAACTCGCTGGCTGTACCCAGGCATTTTAGTAGAGGTTAACTCATGCAGTCCACAGCCCTCTCTACAAATTCCCCATCGAATCAGCACCTGAATGGAGAGTGTATTATATCCCGTGGACTGATTTCCTCCTACTTCAGAACATTCTGCTGATAGAGGAAATAAGGAAGGATGCACTGTAATCAAAAGACACCAAGGTCACTGCCCGGTTTATTGTTGAACTTGGCACTTGTTTTATTGAAACGGAGTTGTAAGAGGATTAAGGATGCTAAGTGAAAGTCCAGGCAGATAGATGTAACAGAGCAGCAGGGGGCAGCTAGATTGGGTGAGGGATTGCAGTAAGAAAGGTGATATAAAGGCCAACATATTCTTATCTCCTTGCAAGTGATTAGCCCTTTTAGTAGTAATATTCACATATTTACCACATTTTACGCAGAACATCATGACAAACCCTTGACTAACCTGTCTATCTGGGATGCAGTACCTTCAAAGAAGAGGAAACGCCTGAGTATCTTTGAATATGTAAAGAACGCGTTGTAGATGAAATCCAAGATTAATACTCCAGATCCCTTTTCCTTTAGGAGCACAGCTTGTTTCACAAAGGCTAAAGCCTTGTTCTGTATGATTACAGATATACAAACACACCCACCCACATACACACACACACCATGGCAGATCGTACCAACTCAGGAAATGAAAGGCATTAAAAAGATGTTTGGCTCACTGAGATCCAATCTTTTTTTAAAAAAAATCAAAAGGGCAAAAACTTTTATGAGAAGTACACAGCATGGTTGGCTGGTTTAGTTAGTTGACTATTATTGGTAAGTAAGACAGGGTTTTGTTTTCACATTCCTTCAGACATTTACATAAAATAGGACTTAGAGCATGCCTGGGCAAACTTCGGCCCTCCAGGTGTTTTGGACTACAACTCCCAATATTCCTAACAGCCGGTAGGCTGTTAGGAATTGTGGGAGTTGTAGTCCAAAACACCTGGAGGGCCAAAGTTTGCACAGGCTTGACTTAGAGGCTGGGGAACAGCAATAAAAGGATGCTGTAGCTTCTATATACTGTTTTAATTTAATTGACTGTTGATTATTTGTTTTAATTTAATTGCTACTGTTTTAATGCTGTATGTTTTTATGGTTTTATATTGTATATTGTGGCATTGAATTGCTGCCTTGTCAGCCGCTCTGAGTCCCCCCGGAGTTGAGAAGGGCGGGGTAAAAATACTGTAAATAAATAAAATAAATAATAAATAAATTTCCATATTCATCTGTTTGGTCGCTGTAAATTAAAACAGAATGCTAGACAAGCTAAGCCTAGGTCTGCTTCTGCAGAACTGCTGTTGTGTTTTTCCTGGATTGCACCATTTAAGTGCTTTGATAATAAGATTCAGTATTCATAATAAATTAATAAATGAAAATGGTCTTCCTTCTTCCAACTAATTTGATGCTAGATTGAATATATATAGATTTCCAGGAACTTTAAAAAAGTGGGTAACAAACTCTTATCTACAATCAGAATTAGTGAGTTTTTAGAACTACAATTCCCAGAACCCTCCAGCCAGTATGGCCACTGGGAAGGATTTTTTGGAGATTCAGTTCAAACAAATCACATTTTCAAACTTGGTATGGGCATTCTGTTTCACATGCAAGGGATATCCGGAAAGAAAGGTTACAAAGCACGTAGCTCTCGCGGGGAATTTTCTCAGGGAAGTTGGTGTCACTGCTGTGTAGCGGGAAGCAAGCGGAAGCGAACGAGCAGTGCCAGTTCTCAGTAGCTCATCAACTGGTGAAGGTTAGAGATGAATGTCCACATTCTGTTTCCTTCCAAGTGCAGAGTTCGCGCTGTAGTGTGCTATTTAAATGCTAAGGGCGTGAATGCCACTGCAATTCATTGCGAAATCATTTCAGCTTATGAAGAGGATGTAATGTCAAGACAGCATGTGACAAAATGGGTACGGAATATATTGTGAGACCATGAAGAAACTTTGCAGAGCCATCCAAAACAACCGTTGTGGGATTCTGACGGCAGGAGCCTGTCTCCTTCATGACAATGCACGTTCGCACACCGCTCATTTATTATTTATTTATTATTCATGCTTATATACCGCTCCTTCCCAGAAGCTCGGGGCGGTTCACAACATAGCTGAAAATACAATAAAATCAATAAGAACAACAATTAAAACAGTAATAAAACAATAAAAACAGTAAAACAGTCGCCTCCAGTTACAATTGAACAAGCCATACCACTGCGGCATGGATTACATGGAGCACTGCGGCATGGCTTTCATGGAGCACTAAGTGTTGAAGGCCTGCCAAAATAGGGTTGTTTTACAAGCTCTTCGAAAGGCCGAAAGCTCCCTAAGAGCCCGGACATTGTCTGGCAGAGCATTCCAAAGTGTAGGGGCTGCTACAGAAAAAGCTCATGCAAGACAAGAGTTGTTGACTACATTTGGTTGGGATGTTTTAAGCCACACCCCTCACATCCCCAATCTCGCACCCAGTGACTATTATTTGTTCACTAAATTGAAGGAACACCTGGGTGGAAAACACTTTTCTGACAACTATGAGGTGAAAATTGAATTGACGAACTGGCTGAAAAAAGGCAGAGGGAAATTTATATGACACATTCATCAAAAACCCATCCCACAGATGACAAACTGTACTGAACTGAATGGTGATTATGTGGAAAAAATAATGTAATACATGTGCTACAATCCATATACGTTTTATTAAAATATATTCATTCTTTGTATTTTTTTTAAAAAAATCTTGTAACCTTACTTTCCAGATAACCCTTAAGTCCGTCCCATCCTGTGTCTGTAGCCTCTTTAATTTTCCCCACAGCCATTGCTGTTAAAATATTAAAAGAGCATTGGTTATCTGCACTGCAGAAAATCCCCCCTTTCTCTCTTCATGTAGGGCAGATGTTGGGGTATTCTTCTTCTTGGCTTTTCTTTGCGAACGAAGATTCAGGAAGGACTCCTGCCACGCTTTCTACAAGCGCGTTGATTATTCAGAGGTTGTATGTGTCCTTCGAGCCTGTGCAATGGATTTTTCTGGTGGAGCGCAGCATGCGCAGAACTGGCCTCACCCTTTAAACCAAAGGTTCGTCTGCTGGGGCGTAGCAAGCTCGGACGGTGGCAGCAAGGTCTACAGGTCGTAGGTTTGGTTTGAGTTTCCTTGTCTTTGATGGTTCAACTTTCACAGGGTTAAACAAGCACCATCTGCCCGGGTTTGAAATTAGAGTTTTCCTTCTTCTAGGATGGTTGCCAAAAGGCTAGAGAGCCCATCCTGCCCTTTGACGCTCTTTTTCAGACCCTTCGATTGTGACCTGTCTTGCATGGGAGGCCCTACCGGTGACTATTATGCCACCACCAGCATAGCTCACAACTTCATTAGGGTACACAAGGCTTTCCCCCACAACAAGGGGGTTCCAACGGAGAGGCGATGGGGTATATATCATTGCTAATCCCTCCAGATTTCTGGCTCTGCTGTTCCTAATTCTTTACCTGCCCTCTCAGAGCAAATAAGCACTGAAAGAAGCAGCAACCGTGCCAACATTGTTGAAACTACAATTCCCAGAACACTTCTGGAAGTGGTACAGTTTGGACCTTGGGGACAAAGCAAGTGTAATAAATAGCTTCAGAAATGGAAAGCACTACTTTATCTTCCTGAAATCCAGAATTAGCACTACTAGATCTATTGTGTAGCCTTTGCTCTTCCTGTCTTTCTTCCAGGGCATGGCTTTTACGTTAAAAGAGCGGCAGATGCTTGGGCTCCAGGGACTTCTACCTCCAAAGATCGAGACACAAGACATCCAGGCCTTACGTTTCAGTAAAAACGTGACGAAAATGACGGACCCTTTGCAAAAGTAAGAATGTGTTGACAGAAACACACTCTCTTCATTTGATTTTCACAAAATTCATTATTGGGATTTGGATTAGATATCGTTCTAACTGTGATATGGAGATGTATTGTGGATTTCACAAGATGAATACAAGATGTCCTTAATCCCACAGGGAGAAAATAAGACAATTTGCAGTTAATTTTACATAGGAACAGTCAGTTTGAGAAGCAATGGAAAGAGAAGGGAAAGTGTCTGCTGTATCTACCTTCCTCTGGCTGTGTCTCTCCTCCTTGAAGCCTCCAAGGTTGCTTTTCATTAGAAAATTAAAATGGATACCAATGGCATGTGCAGATTGCCAACCAATAATTTTTCCTCTTGCATATCAGTTCCTGAGTGTTGACAAACATCTAAAAATGTAATTTCCCTCCACACTTTTATTTCCAGATACATTTATCTCATGGGAGTGCAGGAAAGAAATGAGAAGTTATTCTACAGGATACTGCAAGATGGTATCGAGCAGTTAATGCCGATTGTTTATACCCCAACGGTGGGCCTAGCGTGTACCCAATACGGACATATCTTTAGGAGGCCAAAGTAAGAACAGCTTTATATTATCTTTTTTGTATAAGTATCTATGGATGTTATTAGAATGACATCTGCCTGACCATTAAAAGTCAGAATCCATTGTCTTCCTTCTCACAACCTCTGAGGATGCTTGCCATAGATGCGGGTGAAACGTCAGGAGAGAATGCTTCTGGAATATGGCCATACAGCCCAAAAAACTTACAGCAACTTATTGTCTTTTTCTTTGTTCATCTTAACTTGGTAAACCAGTGTGGAAGTTGTCGGCAGTATGTGTAAAAACCCAATGTTTGCTGCCAAATAATTGTTTACTTTTGTCCAAATTCACATCTGAATTGTGGCTCACACTGCCCCTTTCTTGCCTCAGTTCCTCTCTCCTTTTATCTTCTTTGTAAACTTCTTTTTCTGGCTATCTTTCCTTCAGGTTTTTGTTTTACAGTCCAATGTGAAGAAGAAAGTACATTAGAGCAGCCATTTTCACTTTCACCTTTGTGTTATAGTTTCCTCTCATTTTCATGTCAATTTTTCCATTTAAAAAGAAGTGTATTTAACTTTTTAAACATGGTTTATTGAAAGAGGAAATAAGGAATGACTTAGTTGTATTGCTGGTGAGAGTTTTTCCCTTCTGATTTTTTTTTACAGAGGATTGTTCATCGCCATAACAGATAGAGGCCATATTAGATCTGTTGTGAACAACTGGCCGGAAAATGATGTGAAGGTACTGTTTGGATATTGCCTCTTATCCTACTTGTAGATGTGTGCATTCTTTAAGGACAGCTTAATTTCTTCAAGGGGAGATAATGGTAGCCTTTCTGACTGAGATTCCCCCCTCTCCTATAACTGGAGATTGCTACTTCCAGTTTAAGAATACCATCTAAAACAGATGTTCCCTTCCTTAACAGAGGCCAAAGGGTCCATCATACTGTTTGGATGCATTTGGAGGCACAATTAGTGGTTTTTAGTGTGCCCTAATTTTGGGGATGGTAAAAAAATAGAGGAAGTATCCTCGGTAGCCTTATATGGCCTATGGTCCACTTATGGCCCACTTTGTCCCTCCCTACTGTGAAGGCTTTGCTCACCACAAATTCATTTACAAGACCAGTCCCGTATGTCACCTCAATAACATGAGGATCTGAATTTGCCTGCATTGCACAGGAAGTTCACCACACTTGTATCTAGAAAACCACTGCCTGAATAGAACTACTTGTTAATATACACACAAACATTGTTTACTAGTGATCCCACTACTAGATAGGGCAGGAACCCTAGCTAAGTTTAATGAAGTCAAATTCAACTGTAGTCCTTACTTGAAAAAAATTACCATGTAAAATGTTTATCACAATATCACTTTAACTCTGCATATATGCTGCTGATGACAGTACAGTTCCACTTCTTCCTTCAAGGCTGTCGTCGTCACAGATGGAGAACGTATCTTGGGTCTTGGAGATCTGGGTGTATATGGAATGGGAATTCCTGTCGGCAAACTCTGTTTATATACAGCGTGTGCAGGAATACATCCCGATAAGTGCCTGCCAGTGTGTATTGATGTCGGTACTGACAATCAGGTAAGTTACCATCACCCCTTCTCTTTGCAAGGTACCACTTGGCACCTCTTGATCAATAGCATCCACTGTTTCCCTAACTGTATTTTCCTGTAACTATTGTAATTGTTGTAATCCACCTTGGGTTTCAGGGCAGGAAAACAGTTGGGATACAAATAAACTTCATTATCCTCTATTTGTTGTCGCTTAGCAGTGGCCCAGTAACAAAAATGGTCAAGAAAAGCTATTCTTATGCTTTGTTTGGCTGTGGTGTGTATTGTGCTCCAAGCAAGCAAATCTGCAGAGATAAGCAGCCACTAACACCGGTTAGATGACCAGGTCAGTCTAAGAAATTGAAACTTTGGAGATCTATACAAACACAAAACAGGCCTGTCATTAATATTTTCCCTGACCGACGGCTTGAGTATGCTTTAAAGGGTCAGGCTTTAGCACAGCTGGTTAATCAGCATCAGCAATACATCTTACCAATCGAAAGGTTGGCAGTTCGAAGCCCGGGTCAGGGTGAGCACCCGACCTTTAGCCCAGCTTACTGTCCACCTCAGCAGTCCGAAAATAGCTGTGAGATGTGAGTAGAGAAATTAGGCACTGCTTAGACGGGGAGGTATTTTACGGCACCTTAAAAGAAATACCAGAAAAATGCCAGCAATCAAAGGAAGGAGGAACTCTGTGATCAAGGCTCTTCGTCATAGAGGTTGGGGCGACAGCACCATCTAGTGGCCGGAATCGAGCATAACCTCCAGGACACGGAAGCTGACATAATAGCTCTATTTGTTGTCTGCCCTGTCTGTTTAACGGCATATAATGTTTCTAGTGTATGTGTTCTGTGATCGCCCTGAATCCCCTTCAGGGTGAGAAAGGTGTCATATAAATACTGTAAATAAATAAATAAAGCCACCTATTATCATTTAAACAATTATGAAAAGCAACAATAGTGCAATACTGTACAATAGTGATTAAAGAAGTGGAATGTGAATCCAAAATAACTGTACAATACTGTACAATAGTGATTAAAGAAGCAGAATGTGAATCCAAAATAAACCTGGCAGCAGAATGTAACATGTTTGAGGATATAAAACTAAATTAAAATGTATAGGCTAATGTTGCACAAACGTTATTTAAATGTCTTTCATTCTAACGAACTCCCAGGAAGGGGCATAACACAAAAAATGTGCTCTTTTAAATGCTACTCCTTTCCAATATTCCCCAGAAGTATTCTTAGATTATTTTCAGACAGATTAATAAATGCTTTAAATCCAGGTAACCTGATTCATTACTTTCTGCAGCTGCCCACATTTCCAGGGAATGGCATAGACTGAATTGGCCATTTATGGCTTGATTTAGCAGCTTCCTTTTGTTCTTTTACTTCTCCTAGAAGCTTCTACAAGACCCGTTTTACATGGGACTCTACCAGAAACGAGACCGCTCACATCTCTACGATGACCTCATTGACGAGTTCATGGAAGCCATCGTAGGCAGGTATTAACCCTGAATCATTCAGTTGTACCCTTCCTCAATATGCAGTTGTACCAGTCAGAAATGTGTGACCAGAAATTACTGGTGGATTAGCCACTTGGACTAATATAATATTTAAGGAAAAGAGACACATAAATTATTTGCCACTGGAAACAAAGCGACTGTTTCCAAAGATGTATTATGTAATTTATGAGCAGTAGTGTTGGTGGCACTTTCCATTATACTGGGGAACTCCTGCTCCAAGGTCTTCTATGATGCTGCAGGGACTTTAGGTACTGTATATACTTGAGTATACGCCAACCCAAATATAAGCCGAGGCACCTAATTTTACCACAAAAACAGAGAAAACATTGACTCAAGTATAAGCCGGGAGGTGAGAAATGCAGCAGCTACTGGTAAAATTCAAAATAAAAATAGATACAGTCAGCTAACTGTCCTTGTGAGAAGCAGAGCAAGCAGACTACTTTCAAATAAGGAATAAAACAGAAAATAAATAAAGGAGAAAGAAAGGAGCACTGGTAAGTTCCTGGGGTAAATTTGTTGTTTAGATTGTAGTATTGCTTTAGGTCTTTGTTAGCAGCCCGCGTGCCTATCGGCGCGCGATAGAGCATAAACTTGTAACAAGTCGAAAAAGATATATCCAAAGACTTGTAAAAAATTAAATTAAGTAAATTAAGACCTCAACAAAACAGTTAATCTACAAAAAAACATATTAATAAGAAATGGAGGTAGTCAGCCAGCAGTGGGAGGGGGGTTTCCCAGTGTTTTGCATCGAGTGTCACATGTACGACTATCTGCCTGCCGGGCAGAAGTCTTGGGTGTGCGTTCGCTGCAGTGAGCTCCTGGCTCTCAGGGAACGTGTTTCTTCCCTTGAAGCCAAGGTAGCAGACCTGGAGAAGCACAGAGAGGAAGTGAGGCTGGAGGATAGGATCCCCAGAGATGCAACAGGAGCATCCCATTGCGTGATGAGCAGCCCTCCAGCTGCCTTGGAAAATGGGGGTCTTGGGCAGGGAGAACATCAGTCTGAGGAAGAGGGACCGGCTCCCTCAGTTGGGACCCCTTCCTCAGAGGCTGTGCCCATATCTTCGTGCACCGAAGATACTTCTCGACAGGTGGTAGGAGGTGGGCTTCTTGTAGTAGGTGATTCGATTGTCCGGAACATAGAAAGCTGGGTTTGTGATGGACGTGATGACCGCATGGTAAATTGCCTGCCGGGTGCAAAGGTTGCGGACATTACGAGGCATCTAGATAGGCTGGTAGATAGTGCTGGGGTGGAGCCAGTGGTCGTGGTACACGTTGGTACCAATGACATTGGGAAGGCTAAGCGGATGGTCCTGGAAGCCAAATTTAGGTTGCTAGGTAGAAGATTAAAGTCCAGGACCTCAAAGGTAGCATTCTCGGAAATGCTACCTGTTCCACGCGCAGGGACAGCCAGACAGGCAGAGCTCAGGAGCTTCAATGCGTGGATGAGGCAGTGGTGTCGAGAGGAAGGTTTTAGATTTGTTAGGAACTGGGGAACATTTTCAGGAAAGCAGACCTGTACAAAAGGGACGGGTTACACTTGAACAAAAATGGAACCAGACTGCTGGCGACTAATATTAAAAAGATTTCAGAGCAGCTTTTAAACTGATTCCTAGGGGAAAGTCGACAGGAGCTGGGCAGCTTCCGGTTCGAGAGGGTGAAATGCCAAGTATGGAGGACGAAATCCAAACACAAATGGCTGAGTCAACAGAAAAGATAGATAGTAGTAGTCGAGAGGTAGGACATGGTAGGCCTTCTACAAATTCTCACAAACAGCCAAAGTTGAAAGTGCACCAGAGAAATTAATATAATTGTATGTACGCAAATGCTAGAAGCCTTCGAACAAAAATAGGGGGTTGGAATATTTGGCAAAAGAAAAAAATATTGATATTATTGGCATAACAGAAACCTGGTGGACGGAGGAAAACAAATGGGACACAAAGATTCCAGGTTATAAACTGTACAGGAAAGACAGGAGAGGGAAAAATGGTGGCGGTGTGGCCCTGTACATAAATGAAGAGCTAGAATCTCATGAATTAGAACTTCAAGAAATTTCAAACTCACCTACAGAAACATTGTGGATAAAAGTCCCAGGACAAAAACTAATCTAGCACTAGGGATCTGCTATCGCCCTCCCAACCAAACGGGGGACTTCAACTATCCCCAAATAGATTGGCCAAATTCTTGTTCTACGCATGAAAGAGAGACAAGGTTCCTCGACATGCTAGCTGATTATTCCCTTGAGCAGATGGTCATGGAACCAACCAGGGGAAAGGGGATCCTGGACTTGGTGCTAACTAATGAACAAGATCTCGTTCAAGATGTCCTTGTAGCTGAGCCCATAGGTACCAGTGACCATAACACAATAACCTTCAACGTAAGTTTGATAGCAAACTGTCAGTGAAAACTAACACGGAGACATTAAACTTTCACAAAGGGAATTTCACCAAAATGAGAAAAATTGTAAAGAACAAACTAAAAGGAGCAGTAAAAAAAATCAAATCCCTCCAAAATGCTTGGAAACTGTTTAAAAATACCTTAAAACAGGCCGAACTAAAATGCATTCCAATAAAAAGAAAGAGGCATGGAAAGTCCAAAAGGACACCAGTATGGCTTACAAATGAAGTAAAAGATGTGATTGGAAAGAAGAAAAACTCATTTAAGAAATGGAAGGCTCTTCCTACTGAGGAGAACAGAAAGGAACACAAGCTCTGGCAAACTAAATGCAAAGCAACAGTCAGGAAAGCCAAGAGAGATTTTGAGGCACACATAGCAAAGAATATTAAAAAAACAACAAAAACTTCTTTAAGTACATCAGAAGCAGGAACCCAACTAGAAAAGCAGTTGGGCCACTCGACGACAATGGTCAGAAAGGGAAAATCAGCGAAGACAAGGAGATTGCTGAGCGGCTAAATGACTTCTTTGCCTCCGTTTTCACACAGGAGGAGAGACAACATATGCCTGCAGCTGAGTCAGTTTTTTCAGGGAAGGAATCAAAAGAATTAAAACAGATAGAGATAAACAAGGAGGATGTTCTCATATGCCTTACTAAACTAAATGTCAACAAATCACCAGGTCCAGACGGCATCCACCCCAGAGTTCTTAAGGAACTCAAGTGTGAAATTGCTGAACTTCTAGCTAAGATATATAACCTTTCTCTAAGATCAGGCACTGTACCCGAGGACTGGAGGGAGGCAAATGTAACACCGATCTTCAAGAAAGGATCCAGAGGTGATCCAGGAAATTATAGACCAGTCAGTTTAACCTTAGTTCCAGGCAAAGTGATGGAAACCATTATTAAAGAAAAAATTACTAGGCACATAGAAGAACAGGCATTGCTGAAAGAAAATCAACATGGTTTCTGCAAAGGCAAATCATGTCTTACTAACTTGTTAGAATTCTTTGAGGGTGTAAATAAACACATAGATAAAGGGGACCCAATTGATATTGTTTACCTTGACTTTCAAAAGGCTTTTGACAAAGTCCCTCACCAAAGGCTCCTAAATAAGCTCTTCAGCCATGGAATCAGAGGACAGGTCTTGTCCTGGATTGGAACCTGGCTAAACTGTAGGAAACAAAGGGTGGTAATAAACGGACATTTCTCTGGGTGGAAAGAGGTGAGAAGTGGCGTACCCCAAGGTTCAGTTTTGGGTCCGTTACTTTTTAATTTATTCATTAATGATCTGGACGTAGGAGTGAATTCTGAGGTAGCAAAGTTTGCAGACGACACTAAATTGTTCAGGGTAGTTAAAAATGAAACTGATTGTAAAGAGCTCCAGAAAGATCTCTCGAAATTGAGTGAATGGGCAACAAAGTGGCAAATGCATTTTAACCTAAACAAGTGTAAAGTCATGCACATCGGGGCAAAGAACCCCAACTACACCTACCAATTGATGGGGTCAAAGCTTTCCGAGACAAACCAGGAAAGGGATCTTGGGGTTTTGGTGGACAGCTCAATGAAGATGTCAACCCAGTGCGCTGCAGCAGTGAAAAGAGCAAATTCTATGCTTGGCATGATCAGGAAGGGAATCGAAAATAGGTCAGCAAATGTTGTATTACCTCTCTACAAATCGATGGTAAGGCCACATTTGGAGTACTGTGTACAATTCTGGTCTCCGCACCTTAAGAAGGATATAACGGAACTGGAAAAGGTACAGAAAAGGGCAACAAGAATGATCCAAGGGATGGAGCGGCTCCCTTATGAAACCAGGTTGCAACGCCTTGGTCTTTTCAGCCTTGAAAGACGGCGTTTAAGAGGTGACTTGATCGAAGTGTATAAAATCATGCATGGGATAGAAAAGGTGAATAAAGAAAAATTATTTTCTTTGTCACAAAACACTAGGACTAGGGGGCACTCCCTAAAGCTCCAAGGTAGGAAAATTAGGACTAATAAGGGGAAATATTTCTTCACCCAGAGGGTCATTGGGTTATGGAACTCACTTCCAGAAGAGGTTGTGACAGCTGCCAGCCTGAACAACTTCAAGGCAGGATTAGACAGATTCATGGATACCAAGTGTATCGGTAGTTACTGAAAAGGACATTCAAGTGCCTCCTCGGAGTTGGTTGAGGTAGGCAGGATCTTCCCTGGGTACTGGTTGTGGGGGTCGGGAGCAGGTCAGGTTTGCCCTCCCTTCTGCTCGAGATCCCCGTGTACAACTGGTGGGCCACTGTGTGATACAGAATGCTGGACTAGATGGGCTGAGGTCCGATTCAGCATGGCTCTTCTTATGTTCTTATGTTCTTATGTTCTTAGATACCAATAAAATTACATTAATTGAGGCATCAGTAGATTAAATGTTTTTGAATATTTAGATAAAACTGTAAGACAAAACTGTCTAACTCTGATTAAAACATTATTCTAAACTTTTTCAATGTAAATGTATTTACTTATCTTTCCAATAATAATAAAGAGAGTAAAATAATAAATGTAATAAAAATAATAATAGAGTAAAATAATTGATGTAATAATAACAATAATAGAGTAAAATAATAAAGGGGAAAGGTGATGGAGAGGGCAGTAGTGGAGCAGCTGCAGCAGTTCCTAAATGACGCAGCCAGGCTTGATCCCTACCAGTCTGGCTTCCATATTGGGCATGGGACAGAGACAGTGCTGGTCGCCATCACAGACCAGCTTCGCTGCCAATTGGACCAAGGAGGATCAGCGCTGCTCGTGTTATTGGACCTTACGGCAGATTTTGATATGGTAGACCACACATTGTTAACTCACCGCTTAGCCGTGACGGGTTAGGGGGACTGCTCTTAAATGGGTGTCTTCCTTTCTCCTTAATCAGGGACAGCGAGTAGAAGGGGGAGGTATGGTTTCCGAGAGGCTCCCCCTAAATTATGGGGTCCCTCAGGGAGCCATTCTCTCCCCTTTATTATTTAACATCCTTGAAAGTTTGTAATAACCACTGGGATCATTGTTCAATTAAGCTGTGGGGTGCCTCAGAGAGCCATTCTTTCCCCTTTATTATTTAACATCTACATGCGACCACTTGCCAAATTGGTGCAAAGTTTTGGTCTGGAGTGTCATCAGTACGCTGATGACACCCAGCTTGTGCTGAGGATGGACGGCCGGCCGGACTCTATACCCAATTGTTTCCAACTTTGCCTTGAAGCTGTGACTGGCTGGCTACGAGCCAGTCGGTTGAGGGTGAACCCATCGAAGACGGAGATCCTTTGACTGGGTCGCCCAGGGGTGTGTGTGTGTGTGGGGGGGGGTTAACTGCCTATGCTGGACGGCGAGACACTACATCCGTCGCCCTTGGTTAAGAGCTTGGGGGTCCAATTGGACCCGCTACTGTCAATGGAGGCTCAGGTCTCCACTGTCAGTAGATCTGCCTTTTTTCACCTACGGCAGGCTAGGCGGCTGGCCCCTTATCTCACTGAACGCGACCTAGCCATGGTAATCCAGGCAACGGTCATCTCGAGGCTAGACTACTGTAACGCCCTTTACATTGGTCTTCCTTTGTTGGTCATCCGGAGGCTTAAGTTGGTGCAGAACGCTGCTGCAAGACTCTTGGCGGGAGTACCGGCCAGGGCTCATGCAGCGACTGCACTGGCTGCCAATCGAGCACCGGATTATCTTCAAAGTGTTGGTCTTGACCTTTAAGGCCTTGTATGGTCTGGGGCCAGTGTACTTGAGGGACCGTCTACTCCCATATGTTCCCCAGAGATCGCTTCGATCAGAGGATCATAACCTCTTACAGATTCCATCTCTTCGAAATATCCATCTGTCTTCAACAAGACAAAGAGCATTCTCTGTGGCTGCACCGAGTTTGTGGAATTCCTTGCCACCTGAAGTCCAGGCAACTACTGACTTACTCGCCTTTCGGAAAGCATGTAAAACAATCCTTTTCCGTCAGGCATTTAACCAGTAATCACTCTGGTTGAGCTAATGCTACTAATCTGTTTGAGTTGTGTATTGGTTTGTTTTTAACTGTTATTGGTTGATATGCTGTAAACCGTCCTGAGCCATTTGGAAGGACGGTATACAAATCAAAACGATAAATAAATAAATAAATGTAATAATAACAATAATAATAAAGTAAAATAATACATGTAATAACAAAATAAAAATAATAAATTAGTAAAATAATAAATGTAATAATTATTATAAAAATCGTTATTAATGTTGCCTACTTGGAGGTAATTGGTGGAGAAAGCAGAAAAAAGCATTGGATCAAGTCTGATCTTGGAAGCTAAACAGTGTCAGCCCTGGTCAGTACTTGGATGGGAAACAGCCAATGAACACCACATGGTTTCTAGCTATATTTCAAAGGAGGAATTGGCAAACTGCTTCTGAGTATTCCTTGCCTAAGAAAGCTCTATGAAATTCATAGGGTCACCATACATTGACCTGCAAATTGGAGACACATACAGTACATATATCATGTAAACATCTTTAAATAGAAAGACTTTTACAAGCACCATGTGTTATTTGGAGTGCTTTCCATGTTTTCAATGTATCTTACTCTAAAGTAGTCATGCATAGTCTAGATTACAGGCAACCTTTGTCATTCCAGGGAGGGCTCGGCAATTACTGTCTTGATATTTTTTAAGACTGCATCGGTTAATAGCTTCTGATTGATAATTCCCGAGGAGGCTCAGCTGCACAGGACTCTTAGGGGTCTAATTTTGCCAGATCATTCCCAGAGACTTAGCAAGAGCTCAGTACCCCCATCGTCTCATTCTGGGATCCATGTGTTGTTATACATTCAAAATTCTAGTCTTATTTTGAAAACAGGTGGTCCTTTGTTACAGCACAACAATACAAACAATTCACTTTTCAAATTTTGTTGCATTTCTAGGTATGGGCAAAACACCCTCATTCAGTTCGAAGATTTTGGCAACCATAACGCTTTCCGCTTCCTAAGGAAATATAGAGAAAAATATTGCACTTTCAATGATGATATCCAAGGTAAATGTCTCCCTTTGGGCTTCTCATACCTAACTGTAAACCCCTTTTGGTTCTGTTTCTGGCCATTCTCAAAGATGCTTCTTTCTCCTCACAGGGACAGCAGCTGTGGCCTTAGCCGGATTGTTGGCAGCGCAAAAAGTCACAGGCAAAGCCATCTCAGAGCACCAGATCTTGTTCCTTGGCGCAGGAGAGGTGAGTTGTGCATTCAGAACAGGAGTGTAGCTCACTAGTGGCCTCACAGTTACAAAATGGGAATCATATATAGGAATGATATAGGGGCTAGGATATCTGAGAGGCTATCTTCTCCCATATGAGCTGCCTAAAATCCAAGAACCTAGCAGAAGGCCTGCTGTATGCCCCACATCATTTGTTTTACAGCAGACACATAATACTCAGTACAGTCTACAATACATTAACTACTGTTATTTTCAGGCTTTTACATATTTTCTATCCCTCACCACTGTGTTCCTCTCCCCCAAGACACTCCTTTTTTATCTGTCCGTCTTCCTTTTTTAATCCTCTTTCAATATATTTTCCACAGACATCAAAATTACTTTGTTTCCATATCCCTCTTTTAACTTTCAATTTACATTTTATTATTTATTTATTTATTTACAGTATTTATATTCTTCCCTTTTCACCCCATAGGGGACTCAGGGCGGATTACAATGTACACATACATGGCAAACATTCAATGCCATAGACATACAACACATATAGACAAACAGTCAGAGGCTATTTAACATTCCACTTTTCTGGCCACCAGGGGAGTTGTCGCTTCACTGTGCATCTGTGACACTGATGAAGTACTTCTGCATTCCCTGCATGCTTTGCTGGATATTTTTTATGGCCTCGTAAATTACTTAAATTAACCTCCCCACACATAGGTGGTACTTAATTTTCCTACTTGACAGGTGCAACTGATTTTTGGGTTGCAAAGGTCGACAACAAGCTACACAATTGGTCAGAAGCTCACTCCAACCTGGGCTGGCTTCGAACTCATGACCTTTCGGTCAGTAGTGATCTTAATGCAGCTGACACCCAACCAGCTGCGCCACAGTCCCGGTCAGCTTGTCATTTATTGCTAATTTCCATATTTTCTTATACCACTCTTCTATTTGTATATTTATTCCTTTTTCCAATTCCTTGCTATAAGCAGTCTTGTTATTGTTTTTAAAAAATATATTTTATTTATTTTGTCATAATTATTTTATCAATATTATAATTCAATACATTTGTTATACATTGTTTGTTTTACAGCAGATACATAATATTGTTAGTACGTTTGTTGTAACATCTTTTCCCTCTTTTTTCAGCTATTTATTATTATAGCATGAAAATAAAGCTATACTAGGACTTCTTTCTATTTTAATGTATCTCTAAATACTCCCCCCCCCCAAATTACATATTTACACTGCCGCCACATATGTATATATGTTCCCAATTCTTGGCATCCTCTCCATCAATTTTTTGAAATGGGGGGTAATTTTTTAATTGGTCCTTTCGTTTCCATGTTCTTATCTTGTCACGATGCAGGGTCTCGGCCCGGCCCCTTAATCACACACACAGAGACGGTAATCAGCTAACTATTTATTGAATAATAAAAAACAGGTGAAAAGGGTAATTGTCCATAAAAAGTATCAAAGTAGCAATGAAGGTAAAGAGTCTTAAGTAAATCCAATGGCAAAGGCTTGGCAAGGCTCCGCAAAACAAAGCGGATCAAAAACAGACTTGGTCCGTGGCAAGGCAAACAAGGCAAGGTTCATGAAAGTAAACCCAAGAAACTTCTTGGCATGGCACGAGCCGAATCCTGGCTCCGTGGATCTTCGCTCGCTTCACTCCCTTCAGAACAGAAGTGGCCGAGCTACTGAGGATCCTTTCCCACGGATCCTATACTTAATTCCCTTGGCGCGGCCCCCGACGCTCTAGGCTGCGCCGCCAATCTGTGCTACGGGATCTAGCGCTTCTCTGGTGCTCTAGGCTGCAGTGCCAATCTCTCCTGCTGGACTCAATGCTTCCATCTCCTATCAAAGCTCCGTCCTTGCCTCCCAGCACCTGGGTCGCTATCTTCGTGAGAGCCGAACTCCCTTTCGGTTTCCATGGGCTCATCCTCCACTGTTCCCTAATCCTTTCCTGCGACCCGAAACCACCTGGTTTCTCATACTGATCTGAGTCAGCACTCTCAGGGTCAGCTTGACTTTCCCAGCTATCATAGCCGTCAGGCCATTCATCATCCCAGGCCAAGCTCTCTGTGGGAGAGGAAGGCCCAGCTACCTCGCCATCCCCTTCCTCCATGTCCTCATCAGCTGCAGCTGGCCCTAATGCAAGTGGGACCCCCGGTGCTGCCCCCTGCCCCCCAGGCACGAAAGGGAACTGGGTTGCTACATATCTCCATAAATTATTCTAAAACCCATGTATACTGCAGGGAATTGTAAGAAGAATGTTAGCATGCATGTGATTGAACTGTATAGATCCCAGCTCATTTGTTAGGCTGTCTCACCCACTGCTTGAGAGTAGCCATTTTCCTGTTAGCTTTATGAGAGCAGAGCTTAAGAAAACCCTTCCTGGTTTGAATCTCGGAAGCGAGACGTGTCTATAGTTGGTCTCATCGAGATCCAGGCTTGGACAGGCCATTTCAAGGCAATATCTACTACTATTCTGGGAACTCTTTTGACTATACTGATCTACTGCTGGTCAGTTGGAGATAGGCCCAAGACCAGTTAATAAATGTTTGCCAGTTTGTGAAAGCAGTAGTGTGGACATTGATTTTGTGGGGTTCCTTGCTCAAACAGGAAGGCAATCCAGCATCCTCCAAGCCGACAGAAAGTTAGGACACATGAATGCTAAAGAGAGGTTTAAAACAGCTTGGGTGCGACAGCACAATGCGTGTTGGATATTTTAGAAACGCTGACATTCCTCTCTGAGTGCACAGTTCTATGAGTCTCTCTTTTACAGATGCCTCGCTCCACTACTATCTCACCCTGGGTTTTTAACTTTTTTAACATTTTATCTTTTTCACATGGCCCGCCCATCACTACTGTGTCTGAATGATTTTATTCTGTTGGGGAATGTGGCGCAGCTGGCTAAGTGTCAGCTGCATAAGATCTCTCTGACCAGTAGGTCATGAGTTCGAGGCCTACCGGGGTCGAAGTGGGTGCTCGACCTTTAAGTGTAGCCTGCTGTCGACCTTTGCAGCCAGAAAGACAGTTGCATCTGTCAAGTAGGAGATAAAGGTACCACATTAAGTGGGGAGGCAAATTTTGACTGAATTATGAGGCCATTCAAAGAATTCCAGGAACATGGAAGGAACAACAAGAGACGCTGGGACGCTGAGAGATGAGGAGTGCGTCAGCTCACCCTGGTGGCCAGAGTTTGCCTCTGTTCGTCTATATGTTCGTCTATATGTGTATATGTGTACCTGTAATCCGCTCTGAATCCCCTCCGGGGTGAGAAGAGCAGAATATAAATAAAGTAGATAAATATAAATAAAGCAAATAAATTGTGTTTAGTGTATTTTATGATTTTTTTTACCTTGTTGTGTTGTTGCTTTGTGTTGTGTTTTGTATTATTTTATGCTAATGTATTTTTGGGCTTGGCCTCATGTAAGCCTCCTCGAATCCCCGTTGGGGAGATGGTGACGGGGTATGAATAAAGATTATTATTATTATTATTATTAATGTTTCCCCATGTGTTCTTGGTCTGCCAGGCTGCCCTCGGAATTGCCAATCTCATAGTCATGGCTATGATGGAAAGTGGCCTTTCAGCAGAAGAAGCTTACAAGAAAATATGGATGTTTGACAAATTTGGCTTATTAGTTCAGGTGAGATTCAGCAGTAGTTCGGAAGGTCCCAACCCAGTCCTCTTCTCACCACTTTCTACTCATTGGGGTTTTTTAATTTTAATATTTCTAGGGACGAGATCAAACTGTGGATGTCAACCAAGAGCTCTTTGCTCACCCAGCCCCAGTCAAGCTGCCAACGAGCTTCTTGGAAGCAGTGAATGTACTTAAGCCTTCTGCCATCATTGGTGAGTCTTTGGGCCTCTTCATATACCAGGTTGTTAATCTGCTACAAATGCTGCAGAATCAGATGATGCTTTTAATTTCAAGTGCATGTAATAGATTCTTGTAGCAGCCATATAGTGATTGAGCATTAGCTCTTCGGAAGCTGCAATTTGCTTATGCTGCGTTGCACTGCCAATGGGACTCTAATCATAGAGTGGGAAGAGACCACAAGATCCATCCAATCCAATCCCGTGGCATGCAGGGATACACAGTCAAAGCATTCCTGACAAATAGCCATCTAGCCCCTGTTTTAAAATCATCTCCACTACATTTAAGGCAACATTTTCCACTTCTGAAAACTCTTAACTGTTAGGAAACTTTTTGTAATGTTAACGTAGAATCACTTTTCCTGCCATATGAATCTATTGCTCCATGTCCTAGTCTCTAGAGCAGCAGAAATTAAACATGCTCCCACCTCAATATGATATCTCTCCAAATATTTAAGTAAGACTATCACATGCCTTTCAATCTTATCTTCTACAAAACTTGGGTGCCGTGAATACTGTGTGAATCTCTCAGAAGTGAATGTCTTGCCACATTGGTCATCCAACAGAACACCAGTCCCATTAAAGCAAAAGCACCATTCACACTCTTCCCACAGAAAGCAGATCTACCTGGACAGGTTTAACATTCAGTGTGTATACATCCCTCAGAACTACTTATATACGCATGGATTATTAGGCGATGAAGTTGCATATGTGAGTGAACCATTGCACACATTTAAAACTCAAGTAGACTTTTTATATATCCTGAATATGGATTGATACTTTCTAATAAAGACTGCTAATAATAATAATAATAAATAATAAATAATAATAAAGACTTTCTAATAAAGCTGCTAAATTCAGAGAGAGGAGGATATGAATGTGTGAACAAGTCTTTGTTGACCAATACCCAGTGCATACACTGCCTTCATCATGTTTGACTTAGTATGAAAGGTTTTCAGAGTTAGAAGCCTTAACAGCGGGAGCTCACCCCGTTCCCTGAATTTGAACCGCCAACCTTTCGGTCATCAAGTTTAGCAGCTCAGTGGTTTAATTCACTGCACCACCAGGGGGCCCAGATATGGAAATGGTATAGAAATGCTTTAAGAATTATTTAAATATCTCTCATTCTAATGAACTCCTGGGAAGGAGCATAACACAAAAATGTGCTCTTTTAAATGCTCAGTAACTATCTGTGCACTTAAAGAAAGATATTAGCCAACCATTCCGTCAGCAAGTTTAGAAGCTCAGCGGTTTAACCCGCTGCGCCATTGCTTTTTGCAAAATAAATGGAACATTTGTCTGTGTCAGTCATAAGAAATGCTATTCCAGGTATTGATCAGCAATACAAGTAGGAAGTTGACAAATGATGTTTGGTGAGGAGAAGACCAAGAAATCCCTACATGTTTCCACAGGGGTTGCGCTGTGTCCAGACTGGATGCCATTGCGAGTGCAAAGATATCTATTATATGCTGAACTACTACTCCTATTAAGTGTGTATGTCTCTGTTTATTTCTTTTACACAAATTATTTCTCTTTATATCATCAAATTCCAGGGGTTGCAGGTGCTGGACGCCTCTTTTCTCCCGATGTGATCAAAGCGATGGGCTCTATCAATCAGAAACCAATCATATTTGCACTAAGCAACCCTACAGCTAAAGCAGAATGCACTGCAGAAGAGGCATACACATTAACTGAGGCAAGTATAGATGTTTAAATGTCATAAGAGTCTCCTCTTTGCTCTGCGCAGCTTGGCTTCCTGACTTGGGCCACCAGAATATTGATTTCTACAATACACACGATGCACTTTTATTTATAAGATGACTTTGTAAGATTATTTTAATAATAGAACACTTTCACTATAGCTCAGCTGATAATGCCAGGTCATATATTAGGGTAGGATCACTATGGAAAAAGACATTATTCTAAATGAATGTTCTAAATCAGTGGTTCCCAACTTTTTTTGACCAGGGACCATTTGACCAGGGAACACGTTCCAACATTAGTACCAAAAGGGTTACGAATCAGTTTTTGGTCAACTTTAGATTTGTTTTGATTATTTGGGGTGCTGATTCAGAAGATTGCATTGGATAGACCACATCGGCTCTCATTTCTGATACAGACTATATGTCATCCAGTAGTCGCCACCTGCTCGCCCACAGAAAACCATATTTAATCATCTAGAGCTGATGTGGTCTATTTTATTTTAGGTCTTGCGGCCCACAGGTTGAGAACCACTGTTCTAAATAAACAAAGTAGCATACCGTGCTTTTTTCCCTCTTGCAAATATCTTTCTTATGTTTGAGTGCCATCTACTGATTCTTTTCGCTTTCTTTAGGTTACAAAACTGTATGGTTCTTTTTCTTTTGGCCAATTTAGAGCTGAACTCCATGATTGGCTAAATAGCATGGATGAATCCTCAGATGGTGTCTCTTCATGCTGTAAATCAGAGGATTGATTTTTGTTTTTGAGAATCCCCCCCCCAATATTCAAATTTCTTCACTGTACATGTTAAATATGTTAACAAATATATCTGTGCCTTCAGGTTGCCAGTCAACCGGTATAGTGACCTCATGGATTTCATAAGATTGTCTGGGACAAGGAATTTTTATTGCCTTCCTTCCTTTTAGCCCCCTCCCACCCAACCTCCATCCAGTTACTGATCAGGCCCGATATACAATATTTTAGTACTTTTATGCCTGAAACATAGCTTATATACACTGAATCATCAGAAAGCAAATCTGTCCCTATCCACCAATGTGAACGATTTTGGATTTTGGCATATACATTACGATACAATGTGGAGATAGGACACAAGTTTAAGCACAAAATTCATTGATGCTTTACATATGCATTTACGTATCTTCACTGTAAATATATATATAACTAGCTGAGGACCCGGCGGTGCCCGGGTTATTTGAGGAAGGCCTTGTGTGCCAAGGTTGGTTCCTATTAGATGTGTATGTGGCTTGCAGTGGTCTCAGGAAATTAGTGAAGGTACTGCAAGTCCCATTGGCCATGGTCCATCACCCTCCCAACAGCACCAGGATGTAGAGTGGGTCATGGGGGCTCTTAGTGCCACGTTTGGTGTTGATCATTCATTGGATGAAGGTCGCAGTAGTCTCAGAAGGTGAGTGAAGGTACTTCAAGTCCCGTCATCCATTGTCCATCCCCCTCCAAACAGCACCAGGATGTAGAGTGGGTCATGAGGGCTTTGTGTGCCAAGTTTGGTCTTGATTAGTCATTGAATGAGGGTCGCAGTAGTCTTGGGAAGTGAGTGGAGGTACTTCAAGTCCCATCATTCATGGTCCATCCTCCTCAATACTGCACCAGAATGTAGAATGAGTCATGGGGGCTCTGTGTGCCAAGTTTGGTCTTGATCAGTGTTTGGATGAGGTTGGCAATGGTCTGGTGAAATGAGTGGAGATACTTCAAGTCCCATCATCTGTGGTCCGGCCTCCGAACTGCATCAGGACGTCCATTGGGTCATGGGGGCTTTTTGTGCCAAGTGTGGTCATGATTATGCACTGGATGAGGGTAGCAGCGGGCTTGGGAAGTGAATGGAGGTACTTGAAATCCCATCCTTCATGGTCCATCCTCCTCTAAACTGCAGTAGGATGGAGTGTGGGTCATGGGGGTACTGTGTGCCAAGTTTGGTCTTGTGGTTCAGGGCCACCTTGGTCTGTGGGGAATGAAGAGTTTGAAAGTACTACAAATCTCATAACCTGTGATGGTACTTCAAGTCCCATCATCCATGGTCCTCCCTACTCCAAACTGCAGTAGAATGAATCATGAGTCATAGGGGCTCAGTGTGCCAAGGTTGGTTACTGTTAATTCAGGCCATACACAATGTCCCATTAACTGAGGCCTAGTCAGGGAAATCAAGTTAATGAAGCTGTACTGTAAATTTTGGGCCTGGTTTGTGATTTGTAGGGGCTACAGTGTTTTCTGGGAAGTTAATTGGGTGAAGGTACTGCAAATCCCATCATTCGTGGCGCATCCTGTCCTAAACTCTCTTTTGGGGCCTGGCCATACACAATGTCCCATTAACTGAGGCCTAGTCAGGAAAATCAAGTTAATGAAGCCTTACTGTAAATTTTGGGCCTGGTTTGTGATTTGTAGGGGTACAGTGTTTTCTGGGAAGTGAATTGGGTGAAGGTAGTGCAAACCCCATCATTCGTGGCCCATCCTGTCCTAA
Organism: Anolis apletophallus; assembly: GCA_030556195.1. Lineage (NCBI taxonomy): Eukaryota > Metazoa > Chordata > Lepidosauria > Squamata > Anolidae > Anolis > Anolis apletophallus. The sequence continues at coordinate 18,418,868 of JARBWK010000006.1, forward strand.
ACTCTCTTTTGGGGCCTGTAATGTTCTGGCCTGCTCTGCTGGTAATTGTTAAGTTTAAAAGGCCGAATGGCAGGCAGCCGTTTTCTAAAAGCTGAGGGAGAGGAGAAAACAGGAATCCATTTTGTTTTCACAGAGCCAAGTGGGGAGGGAATGTTGATGGTGCATTTTTTCCCCTCAGTGGGAAGAAATCCTGTTGTTTGAATGTAGAGGGCTGGATTCTGGGATGCTGGCTAATCAGTGGCAATCAATGCCCTCTGTCTGGTGCCTTAGAATTTTGGAGTGGCGAGGCTGGCCAATCAAAGGACTTTATGCAAATAGCTGCCACATATCCGCCCTTCCGCCCTCCGCACACATACATACATACAAACATTCCTCTTTATTAAGGTATACAGATGTTTTAAAATAATGTTATGCCCGAGACAAAGTTTGTGGACATCGTACCACCAAAAAAGCAAAGATGTCCCTATCCCAGGAACCATGTGGACAATTTCGGATTTAGGAATATTTCAGATTTTGGATTTCCTCATAAGGGATACTAAAAATGAACCGTAAACTATGTGTACATTTGCAGTATCGTTTCTTATTTTTCTATGCCACAGGGGCGCTGTCTGTTTGCGAGCGGCAGTCCGTTTGACCAAGTGAAGCTGAGCGATGGGCGGTCCTTCAAACCAGGCCAGGGAAACAATGCCTACATCTTTCCAGGTGAAGCCCAGGAGTCTGTTTTCCCCTGCCCAGCATAGCTTTAAGATGAAGAGGTTGAAAACAATTTAGTCCAGAAGACTTGCCTAAAATAAATATAAACAAATATATATCAACTTGGATTTAGAGTTTTGCTGAGACTGGTGGTCTTGTACAGACATCATGGCTTGTAGTTTTCAAAAGCCTTATCTGTCACAGATAGGAGCCCCAGGTGGTGCAATGGGTTAAATCCTTGTGCTGGCAGGACTGCTGACTGAAAGGTCAGTGGTTTGAATCCAGGGAGCGGGGTGAGCTCTCGTCTGTCAGTTCCAGCTTCTCACATGGAGACATGAGAGAAGCCTCCCACAGGATGGTAAAACATCAAAAAGTCCATGCATCCCCTGGGCAACGTCTTGCAGGTGGCCAATTCTCTCACACCAGAAGCGAATTGCAGTTTCTTAAGTAGCTCCTGACACGAAATCTGTCACAGATGTTTCCTATGCTTTTAGAGCTGTCTGGGTTATTGGCTGTGGTTACTTCACATAAATTCCACAGGTTAACTGGACATGCCTTATATTTTGCTTCCCAACTCTGCCACCATACATAAATATATACTGTACCTTTATACTATTTCCCTCCTTATAATCTGTCCATTCATTTGCCCATTCTGAGATTGGTTAAGATATAGAACAGGATATAAATATTTTAAAATAGATAGACATTTGCTGAGGTGCCAGTATTCCTTGACAATGAATGCTAAAAACCTTGATAAACTATAATTCCTGTGATACCATAGCATTGAGTTGTGGCAGTTGAAGTTGTGTCAAACTGCATTCATTCTGCAGCGAGATGCTCTATGAGTCTATTTCTAAATTGTTCTTTTCAGATCTTTGGCTTGGTGGGAGGATACTTTGACCTACAATACCCATGCTCTGTGGTAGCGGACTGTGGGAGTTATAATCTAAAACTTCCAGAAAAGGTTCCTCAACCCCTGGCTTTGATAACGCTAAAGCAGGCATGGGCAAACCTCGGCCCTGCAGGTGTTTTGGACTCCCAACTCCCACAATTCTTAAGCAGTTGAGGGGGAAAAGGAAAGGACCTGAGACTGTTAGGAATTGTGGGAGTTGGGAGTCCAAAACAGTCCGGGCCCTCCTGCCATTCCGCAAAGCGGTAAAGACATGGCTTTTTAGGAGGGCGTTTGGCCCATGAACACTCAATGACCTACTACATTGTGTCTGTCATTCGACTACTAGCTTGCCGCTACTCCACTGTCCATTGGCTTCCAGCATGTTTTATTTGGGAGCTTGTTATATTGGAGGTTTTAATTCTGTTTTAACGTATTTTAATGTGTTTTATCTGTTGTGTTTTTATGCCACTGTGAACCGCTCTGGGCGCCAGAGAGAGCGGTATACTAAGCCGAATCTAATAAATAAATAAATAATAAAACATCTGGAGGGCCGAAGTTTGCCTATGCCTGCCTTAAAGGGACCACATGAAGGAAAAGCTCACAAACTCCTACTAGTCAATTAATCCCCTGGTTTCAGAGGCAGTAGGGCGAGAGCTATTTATTGCCTTGTGTTCTTCCCAGAGGCGGATGCTGGACCCGTTCCTTCTTCTACCTGACAGCTGCCACTTTTGCTGTGTTCTGTCAGGCTGTGATACCCTGCTTGTTTATTTTCCCGTATCTTTTCATGCTGCTGTTGTTTGTATCATACATAGCAATAGCTCAGAATGGTTCTGCCAAATAACAGGCAAATTGTCTTTTAGGTGTTGCCCTTGCTGTTATTCTCAGTGGAGTTCGACACATTAGCGACAAAGTCTTCTTGGAGGCTGCAAAGGTGAGTGATCTTAAGTGAATAGGATGTCTAGCAGATGAAATATAACATGTGTTGCCATTTCTGAAAACACAAAGGCGTTTCAGATTGGGAAGATCAAGCACAGGTTCCCAAATGGGTTTGCATTTTCATTTCACCTCAGAGCCTGAGCGGTTTTTAATTCTTAGATTTCTTGATAATAAACAATTAGATTTGGCTGGTCTGGGAAGTGTTGAGTCATACCACTTCATAGTATAGTGAAGAATATTATGTGTTTCATTACCTTTCACCTCCAACAGCCAGTGAGATATGTGGGCATGTTTGAATGTGGCTGTTCAAGTCCTGAACTGGTGTTTGGCCGCTGTAACGGACTGGATGAGGGCAAACAAATTGAAACTAAATCCAGACAAGACAGAGGTACTCCTGGTCAGTCGCAAGGCCGAACAGGGCATAGGGTTACAGCCTGTGCTTGACGGGGTTACACTCCCCCTGAAGGCGCAGGTTTGCAGTTTGGGAGTGATCCTGGACTCATCGCTGAGCCTGGAACCCCAGGTCTCAGCGGTGGCCGGGAGAGCTTTTGCACAGTTAAAACTTGTGCGCCAGCTGCACCCGTACCTTGGGAAGTCTGACTTGGCCACGGTAGTCCATGCTCTGGTTACATCCCAAATAGACTACTGCAACGCTCTCTACCTGGGGTTGCCTCTGAAGACTGCTCGGAAACTGCAATTAGTCTAACGCTCAGCAGCCAGGTTACTAACAGGAGCGAGGTACAGGGAGCATACGACTCCCTTCTTGCGCCAGCTCCACTGGCTGCCAATTAGTTTCCGAGCACAATTCAAAGTGCTGGTTTTAACCTACAAAACCCTATACGGTTCTGGCCCGAACGAATTCTCCCCTATGAACCTTCAAGGACATTAAGATCCTCCGGAGAGTCCCTGCTCTCGATCCCGCCATCTTCGCAAGCACATCTGGTGGGGACGAGAGGCAGGGCCTTCTCTGTTGTGGCCCCCTGGCTGTCGAACTCCCTCCCAAGCAATGTTAGATCTGCCCAGTTGAATGTGGTTTTAATGGCAATGTGGTTTTTATGTATTTCTGTTTTTATGTATTTTAATATGCTGTTTTAAGATGTTTTAAATTTGTATAGCATTGAATTTTGCTGTAAGCCGGTCTGAGTCCCTCCATGGAGGTGAGAAGGTCAGGGTACAAAATTTTTAAATAAATAAATAAATGTGTGGAAGATGTGAGCAAAGGCATGTTGGTGTCACATGTGAAGTGTCATCAGGAGTGGGGGATCTTTGGGGCTGAAGTTCCAATTAGCTGATGGGAGTGACTAACCACCTGGCAAATGTTTCTCATTCCTGCATTAGACGTTACTTTGGAAAAGGAGAGAACGACATGAGTAGGAGCTGTTCTCATATTTTTGTGACATATAATTCCACCCTAAGTGTTCAGGGAACAGAATACGGTGTCTGCATGTCATGCTAAAGGGAATGATACCTGCAGATGAAAGAAAGGGAAACACAATTGAGATTCAGACAAAACAGAAGTACAGTGTTCCCTCACTTATCACAGGGGTTCCCTTCTAGGACACCCCCCCCCCCCCGCAATAAGTGAAAACCCGTGAAATAGGGACCCCTGGCTCCCACCCACCCCCTTCCCCCTCCATCCTAAAGCACCAGTGCTTCGACTGAGGAAAGGCCAGGCCCTCAGGTAGGGAGGAAGGGAAAAAGCACCTGCCCGGCCGAGGGCTTCTCTGCCGAAGGCTGCCCTCGCCCTCCCGATCCTGTCCCCTCCACCTTCAGCACCTTTGGCCTCAGGCCTGCCTGCTTACCTCTTTGGGGACCAGCTGGTTCTGCTCGCTGGGCACCATGGCCTGTGGCGCAGGCAGGCTGGGAGGCAGAGGGAGGGAGAGAGAACTCGCCGGAGTAGGAAAGAGGCGTGGACGGGGGAAGAGAAGGCAGCTCATCGAAAGTAGTGGTGCTTCCCTTGCTCTTGGTGGCGGCCTCCTCTCGTCCTCTTTCCCTGACAACAACACCTCAGCGCCCTCCCTCTGCCAGTGCCAATAAATTCATATTTATTAAAAAATACTTTTTTAAAAAAAAATGCAAAACAGCAAGTCTGCATAAAGCGAACCGCAAAGCGGCGAAGGAATACAGTACTTCATCATGATCTGAACTGGGATTAGAAGTGGGCTTGGCAGATGTTTAGAACTGAAAATTGTGCCATTTTGGCTGGGACTTTTGGACACCATTATTCCCCAAACATCTGAAAGTTTCTAGAAATATATTAGGGCAGGGATAAGCAAGTGCCACCTTCCAAATGACGCTGGACTACAACATCCATTATCCTTCATCGTTTGTGCCAGCTAGGGCTAATTGAAGTCACTATCAAATATCTGGAGAGATACAAGCTGCCCATTCTGCAACTGATGTGCCAGAAGTTGCCCAGCTCTGGCTTATTACCTTGACATTATAATTTTCAGAGAAGCTCTGTTGTAGAGGTGTGTTTAGCCCAAATTCAAGCAAGAGTCTTTTTGGTGATCACATCCAGATGCTACTTTGTTAGGATGTTAACCTGGGTCCTTATGTGATTTTTCCCCTCCTGCTTCTTGAGACCTTTTTATCCTACTCAACATTATATCTTTCTGGTATTTTTAGATCAGGCCTGGGCAAACTTCGGCCCTCCAGGTGTTTTGGACTCCAATTCCTAACAGCCTGCTGGCTGTTAGGAATTGTGGGAGTTGGAGTCCAAAAACACCTGGAGGGCCGAAGCTTGCCCAGGTCTGGTTTAGACCATGTGTTGCCTTTCCTGCTATGCCTGCTGTTCATCTTATTTGCTTCTTATTTGCTTCTCAGGAACATGGAGAAACTAAGATAAACTAAGTCCATTACACCCAAAATCATAGTCAATTTAGTTGTTTATTACAGCGAGCAGGGGCAGTCCTACAAGGTAGGCCAAGTAGGCGGCCGCCTAGGGCGCCATCTGGGAAGGGGGCGCCATCCTGGCCCTGCCATCCTGTTCCTCAGTCAGGCGCCGCAGCTGCCTGCTTTTGGGCCCCAGCATTGTGTGTTCCGACGCCGCTTCTGGGCATGCGAAGAGGTTTTCGCGCAGGCGCAGTTGCTCCAGACAGCTGAGCAACTTGAAAACCTCCGTGCATGCCCAGTAGCTCCCTTGCACAGAAGCCTGTAAGCAAAGCACTCCCTATCGGGCGAGCGTTTATGGGAAGGAGAAAAGAATCAGTGAAGGAAGTGTAATTTTATATTACATGTAATATTACAAACAATATTGCAGTATAGTGGTATTGTACAAAATAGTAATATATAATATTTTATTTTACTTTATTTTGGGTTATTTGAGTTTTATGGGAGTAATGAAAATATTTAGTAGAGGATAATTTCATTTAAATAAATAATTTTATTTATTATTTTATAATAATATAATAGAATGTTATATTGTATTATAATGTCAATATATTATAATATAATTATATTGTAATGTAGTATAATATAATTATGATATAATATAGTATGAGTATGGTATAATACAGTATTATATATACAATATAATACTACTAATGGTATTGTGATATTATAATTGTATATTTGTTTTACATGGGGGGGAATAATGTTTTGAGGGGGAGGGCACCAAAATAATGTTCGCCTACCATTTAATATTACCTTAGACCGCCCCTGACAGCGAGCCCATATAGTAATTAACTATATTAATAAAAGTCAACGTAAATGCTTTAAGGTTCATACATATATGAACATAAATTAATCAGATGTGAGTTGGTGTCTTATTTCTTAATAATAAACAGGAGTGAGGGATGGTTTTAATGAATTTAATAGTATTTAGTGAAGAATTAATTTGGATCACCCTCCGCTGGTTTTTAATCTGTAGATGCAGCTACTTTGTATTTAGTGTAGTGGGTTTTTTTAATGTAGTCCTGAATTATATGAAAGGTGGTCCCTAATCGTGCAAGAAGTGATCATTGTATGGTTTATTGTTGGCTAACGTTGCTGTCCCCCAATCTTGTAATAATAAATCATCATCATCATCATCATCTTGTATTAAAAGGCTTTGACAGAACAGCTGAGCGAGGAAGAGCTTGCTGAGGGTCGGCTTTATCCTGCACTGTCCAACATCAAAGAGGTTTCCATTAACATCGCTGTTAAAGTAAGTCTCTATTTCAGTAGGTAGCAGAAGCATCGGTAATAATATGGCCCAAAAGATTGTTGAGCTTATGCTAATGCTTTCAAGGAGCATAGGGCTAAGGAAGGCAGAACTTCCTGATACTTCATTCAATGCTTACATGCAGTAACCACAGCCCTCATGGGTTGTTTGAGTAAGAATTTTAAAGTAGTAATGATTGTTGTATAGAAACCTCCAAGTGCAGTGATAATATTACCTCTGGATATTAGGGACAAAATCTCCTTCTTTATTTTCGGTGCCATCTGATTGGGCACTCCAGGAAACCCACTGTTGGTGTAGAAAAACCCTGGAATGTGGGAGGCAATGGGCATGCTGGGTGGGAGTGATGGGAGTTGTGCTCCAACACATCTGGAGAAGGCTGGTGTAGAAGTAGTAGTTAATTTTTTTCTTCAGGTTATGGATTTTGAAAACTACTATATTTAATTGAATTACAAGTAATATATACAACCCAAACAGCAAACCAGTAGACTGTTAGGAATTGTGTGAGTTGAAGTCCAAAATACCTGGAGGACTGAAGCGTGCTCATGCCCGATTTAACCTAAACTAAGCAGACCATGCTCCAGCAACTATTGAACACATACTACTCTATTTTAGGTAAAGGTTTCCCCTTGACATTAAGTCTAGTCATGTCCGACTCTGGGCGGGGTGTGTGTGTGCTCATCTCTATTTCTAAGTTGAAGAGCTGGCATTGTCTATAGGCTCCTTCAAGGTCATGTAGCCAGCATGACTGCATGGAGTGTCATTACCTTCCAACTGGAGTGGTACCCAGTGATCTACTCAAATCTGCATGTTTTCGAACTGTGAGGTTGGCAGAAGCTGAGGCTAACTGCAGGAGCTCACCCTGCTCCCCAGATTCAAGCCACTGACCTTTTGGTCAGCAAGTTCAGCAGCTCAGAAGTTTAACCTGCTGCACCACCTTTACCACACACATAAAAGAAAAATTGTCTTTCTGTCCTCTAGAGCAGTGGTTTTCCACCTGTGGGTCCCCGGGTATTTTGGCCTACAACTCCCAGAAATCCAAGCCAGTTTACCAGTTGTTAGGATTTCTGGGAGTTGAAGGCCAAAACATCTGGGGACCCAAAGGTTGAGAACCACTGCTCTAGAGAAAGACATCTACATGGAAAAGCCATCTTCTCATTACTGCTTAACATAATAATCTTATCTTCGATCAAATAGATAAGAAAATAAAACTTAATCTTCAGACTTCCCAAAGGATATTTAGATTTTCCTTCTTTATGTCAATTAATGTTTCCCAGATCTTTAAAACAAATATAAAGAGGTCTGTTTAATTCTGCTATCCCAAATGTTTTCAAAATTCATTCTTCCTTTGCTGGCAAATTCATATTTCTGCCTGGACCATATAATGCAGCGATCTAAAGTCTTTGGCAGTTGCAATAGAAACAGCCTTGGTTCCATGTTAACTTGAATCTTAATAATATTTTTTTTCTCCTCTCCAGGTTGTGGAGTTTTTATATGCCAACCACATGGCGTTCCATTACCCTGAGCCTACAGACAAGAACAAATATGTCAGATCAAGGGTTTGGAATTATGAATATGACTCCTTTTTACCGGACTTGTATGACTGGCCCGCGTCTGCCTCCTATTCGCCGAAAACAAGCTGATTTGCCCAAACGGCACACTTCTCAGGTGTCATCTGAAATTCTGCAGGGAACCCTCTTCCAGAACCATTGTGGAAAGCATCCAAATCACAATGAGTTCAGACTTGGGGCATCATTTCCTTTTGCCCTACTGTTTTTCCCCAAAATGTTTTTAGCCTGGCCTCATAACCATTGCTCCAAGTTGTGGATTTGTTTCCCCTGACGATTGTCCAGAAGTGATAGAAAAAAAAATGTCCTTGATGAATTAAATTTACTTTTAGAGCTTGCACCGCAAAGCCGCATACAGGAAAATAATGTTCTCTTAACACCCTGTTATTGCAGACTGGGGTGAATGATTGCTCCAGGTCTGAGGGCTGCACATGAGACCTTCCATGAGATCTGGAAGGGACACACCAACTTCCACATATCAACATTAAAAAAATACCCAAAACACCATCTCAATAGCTATAGGAGGTCTATAGATTGCAGTGTTTTCAGATTTGTGATCCTTGTGGCTCATTTTATATCCAGTGCAGACCTTTGGCCCATTTAGAAACTCAGGTTTTGCTTCCAGAAACAGGTGCTAAAGTTGTTCTGGGTATCCTATTCCAGACCTGCGGATGAAGGGGTCACCCATACTTGTATGTGTCACTGTAGATAAATAAATTCGTTTGGTCCAAAAATTTGCACCCAGGCAAGTTTGGGTGGCTGTTTTTTTTTCTATTCGGAGATATTTACTTCTCACGGGGAAGCACTTAAAACAGCCTGAAGTTGGACAATCCTGAAAAAATGTATTGTCGATGACTTTCATGGCCGAAAACATTGGGTTGCTGTGAGTTTTTGGGGCTATATGGCCATGTTCCAGAAGCATTATCTCCTGACTATTCGCCCACATCTATGGCAGGTGTCTTCAGAGGTTGTGAGGCCTGTTGGAAACAAGCCTCACAACCTTCGAGGATGCCTGCCACAGATGTGGGCGAAACGTCAGAAGAGAATGCTTCTGGAACATGGCCATACAGCCCCAACAACTCACAGCAATCCAATCCTGAAAAAAGTATTCTCCTGAATGCACTAGCTGACCGGCATATTTTATCATCCCTTTATATACTTTTTATTGTTCTTTTTGTAACTTCAAGGCAGCTTGCATCTTTCTGGCATGGTGGATTTCATGGCATGAATTGGGCAATTCCAAATTTACTCTGAATTGGTATTTCCGGTTTTCTTAACAGAAAAACATGCTCGATTATTCATGCAACTCCTAGGGAAAGGAAGGCTTAATTATTCAGAATTTATATAATCTAATGGTTCAGTTTTACAAAGCCATAGGCAGTGTTGGTTTTCCAGCTGTCCTTTACTGGTTTCTTCATATTCCGTCCACCGCCACCAGCATACTCATGCAGGTACGTATATATTTTCCAATCAGCCATTTCTCCCAATCAGCCATTTCCAACCAACCATTGTTTAACCATCTCCTTTTTTCAACCAAGCAATTTTCCATGACTATCATACCACTTAACCTCGGTTCCGAGACCTCCAGTACATACCTTGATCTTGCTTCTATTCCCACATCAGTGTTGGAGGATGCCTTCCCACAATAATGCCCATGATATTGTGATGTGAACAAGTTGATCACCAGAAACTTTTTGTACCAACATCTCAAAGCTTCGGTTTGGGCATGCGTAGAAAGATTCTACATTCTACACACCCATAATTTAAAACAGTTAACTGGGTTTTTTTAAGAATACTTCTGCTAGTCTAGGTGCATAGCAGTTGTTGCTTTTTGACTAGTAAATTTTTAAAATGCATTACAAAAAGTATCCCGTGCAATTTGCCCTCCTCTTTTTAAAAAATCTGAATATATGCTTGGCTGGAAGATGTTCTGTACAACCATTAGAACAGGCAGGGGCAAACTTCATCCCTCTTGGTGTTTTGGACTTCAACTCCCACAATTCCTAACAGCCTGTAGGGCCTACAGGCTGTTAGGAATTGTGGGATTTGAAGTCCAAACACCTGGAGGGCCAAAGTTTGCCCATGCTTGCACTAGAAGCGCAGCTTGAAAACGAGAGCTCAAATGTTTGTTGTAATACCAGAAACTTTTGTTTTCAAGACCATTTCTAGCAGCCAGCATGAGGGGTTTTGGAAGTTGTAGTGTATAATGAATTTTCCCCATAGCTCTGGGTGAGATATACTAAGGTTGAAATATGTTTATTACACAATTTAATGCATTCATGGATTCCAACAATTGTCTCTTTGGGCAGAAGGGTTTTCAGAACTCCTTGGAAAGAAAGCAGTGTCTCATTTAAGAGCAAACATCATCAGGTGATGGTGCCTCTTACAATATGGGATGGCGTGATTTGGCTTTCTCCAGAGCTAAGCCAAACCTTGATGCCATGCAAAGCCGGTGCAGAGACGATACATGGCATGCATCAAGCAGTAGTGGAACAACCCTCTTATCTATAACGGAGATAAATTGAATTTCATGGATGAATTACATGTATCGCTGCTTTGTAAACAGATACTTAAATATCTAATTTACATTGCTGCATAGCAATGTTTTGTATCGAGGCATACTTGGAACCCAGTTAGCTGCAAAAAGCTGAGTATGACTCAGATCAAAAGATTTTGGGAAGAGTTGGGGAAAGGATTGGTTTTCTGTTTGATAAAGGAAGTTCTTTCATATAATTGGGTCATGCCAACAACTGCTTTCAACAAAATTTTAGAAGCTGGTATAAACTGCAGGTGGATTTTTCTCGGCTTTTCCCTTTGCCATTAGTTTGTGTTAGAATGACAATGAGATAGCAAGGTTTATTATTCATGTTTCATTGCAACTCTTGCTGCCCTGTTTACCAAAAAAGGATGGAAATCTATTTGTGCCTCAAAGCACTTAAGCCGTGTAAACCAGGCATGGGCAAACTTCAGCCCTCCAGGTGTTTTGGACTTCAACTCCCACAATTCCTAACAGCCTCAGGCCCCTTCCTTTTCCCCCTCAGCCGCTTAAGCGGAAAGGGCCTGAGGCTGTTAGGAATTGTGGGAGTTGAAGTCCAAAACACTCAGAGGGCCCAAGTTTGCCCATGACTGGTGTAAACATACAAGGACACATTTGTGAACAGGTTTAATTTGAGCATTCATTAAATAAGATTGTCAACATCTGAGAAGCAGCTTTGAGAAAAAGAGTGCCTGGATTTAGATGCTTTAGTTTAGATTGTTATTTTGCTATATCTTCCTTCACCAACCTGGCACTCAGTTGTTGTGCTAGCTGGGGATGATGGGCCTTGTTCTCCATGACACCTGCATTAGGGAAGGGTGCACTTGAATCTTCTCCGTCCACAAACATGGACCTGGGCTTCCTTCTATTCATAGCAAGGTCTTTGACGAGTAAATACCAAAAAATTAATTTTAGTAGAATTACAAAACAGTAGAGAAAAATATTTGTTGATAAAATATTTGCTGTGTGTGTTTCTAATACGTTCCTTTGCTATCCTCGTGGTAAATCGTTGGGTGTTAAAGATGTTATTTTTATATAAATATAAATGGTGTACTGTACGATGTGTCTGAATGTATTCTTCTCTAGGAGGCAAAACTCTATCTCCCAATATTCTGCCCATTCGATGATGGGATTTTGTTGACCTTTTTTTGGCCTTACGACAGTAGTTCTCAACCGTCCTAATGCCGCGACCCCTTAATACTGTTCCTCATGTTGTGGTGACCCCCAACCATAAAATTATTTTCATGGCTACTTCATAACTAATTTTGCAGCTGTTGTGAATCATAATGTAAATATCTGATATATGGGATGTATTTTCATTCACTGGACCACATTTGGCACAAATACCCATACGCCCAAATTTGAATATTGGTGGGGTTGGTTGGGGGGATTGATTTTGTCATTTGGGAGTTGTAGCTGGGATTTATAGTTCACCTACAATCAAAGAGCATTCTGAACTCCGCCAACAATCGAATTGAACCAAACTTGGCACACAGAATTCACATGACCAACAGAAAATACTGGAAGGGTTTGGTGGGCATTGACCTTGAGTTTTGGAGTTATAGTTCACATACATCCAGAGAGCTTTGTGGACTCTGTAATGGATCTGGACTAAATTTGGCATGAATACTCAATATGCCCAAATGTGAACACTGGTGGAATTTGTGGGAAATAGACCTTGGCATTTGGGAGTTATAGTTGCTGGGATTTATAGTTCACCTACAAAGAACATTCTGAACCAACCAACAATAGAATTGGGCCAAACTTCCCACACAGAACCCCATGACCAACAGAAAATACTGTGTTTTCTGATGGCCTTTGGTTACGGCTCTGATATTCCCTCGTGGGCCCCCAGGGGTCCCAACCCCCAGGTTGAGAAACACTGCCTTATGACATGTATCCATTTGTTGCACTTTGCCACTCTCCCAATCCTCACCTTTCATTTGTTTTATTTTTAATAAATTATATTCTGTATGTAGTTTTTAACAGTCGTATTTAATGGTAGTTCTGAGGTTTGGTCCGTGAAGACACCTCTTAGTGACCATTATGGTTTGATGTGATACATATGCTGGACACTTCTTTAAAAACAGATTGGAATTGATTTGTACAGTATATTGGATGGCGAGATTAGGGAATAGGAAATTCCTAATTTTTTAAAAACTTTTTCTTCCTTATATATCTATTGTCAGACAAGAACTGTTTCTATAGCGGGTGCAACTGAAAAATCTAAATAGGGATTTTTCTGTGGCTGCCATGAAAACAGGGCTGTGTGTACAGAGAAAAGCAGAGTTTGGTAAACAAAAAAAGAGACTGACTGACCAATTTTTCCATCCCAGAGGATTCTGGGAGATGTAGTTAAAAATATGCCTTCAAGTTTTAGGGAGGGAACCAGACCTTTTCGTTATAATCAATGCAGGAAAACTGAGACTGCATTTTTGCCTTTTCTCTTTTTCTTATTAGGCTATAAGGAAACCCACCTATCTCTGTTAGGTGAAAAAGTCACAAGAGATGCATAAACAAGGAGAAAACCTAGAACTACGTTCTGTTGATGGCTATGTATTGTGTATAGGCTGCAGGAGGAGGTGAAAGCAAATCAAATGCCTTTTGAGGGAGCCATTCTCTCAGAGGCAAAACGAAAAAGAACTTCATGATGTTAATTTTCTGCACTGTGTTTTGAAATGCAAGTTTATTTTTTTCCCCTTTGGTAATATCGTAACTGTACTGAGAGATGTGTTAGGTCTTCTATTTTCATAGTAAAAGCCTTTCCATTTGCTTGTGTTGTGTGTTTAATTTTATTATATTGCCCCAGTTAGACCAGTCTTCCTTGCACCTCGCTCATTCATTCATTTACCTTTTTTTCACCTATTCATTGACTGTTAGGCTAGTATTGCAGAGACCCAGCTTGACCATGAAACTGGCCTATGATATTGGCACAAACTTTCTCTGTTTTAGCTGCATCACTGAGGCCCCTTCTACACTGCCATGTAATCCAGATTATAAAATCAAATAATCCAGATTATATGAGTCTATACTGACATATAATACAGTTCAAAGCAGATAATATGGATTTTATATGGCAGTGTAGAAGGGGCCAGAGAAGTTTTAAAAGGGTGAACAAGCGCATGACTTCCATCTTGAGCTCCTGCCAGTACATAAATGGTAAGAAATGCAATTGGAAAAACAAAACAAAAAAATGCAACAATGAGACAGGCCGATACAGTGCAAATGCACCAATAGGATTGTATCCTCAAGCTCCCACCCTGTAGGATTATTTCAAGTGATGAGTCTTTGCGGTACAGAGAGTCCAGGTACACAACTACACACCTGTTGAGAGCCAAGTACTTCCAGGACGAAGTCATTTGTGTTGGCTCAGAACCTAGCACCACGCCTAGGGCTCTATATGGTTAGTTTTATAGGGTCTGTTTCAATTGCTGAGACATGATGTGGACAAGACGGTGAAACATAAACTCTACCTTTGCCTGTACTATCTAGTCTCCTATATGGGTCTGAAACATGGGTCACCTATCAGCAACACCTACGACTCCTCGAACGCTTTCATCAGCGCTTTCTTCGCACAATCCTAAATATATACTGGACTGTGACAAATGTTGCTGTCCTTGAGCAAGCAGTGATCACCAGCATTGAGGCCATGCTATTGAGAACAGAGCTACGCTGGGCAAGGCACGTCTCTAGGATGGAGGACCACTGCCTCCCAAAGATAGTATTCTACGGCGAACTCGCCACAGGTCAACGCAAGAGAGGCACCACAAAAAGGAGATATAAGGACTCCCTGAAAAAACATCTCAGGCTCGGCCAGATTGATCACCGACAATGGTCCACCCTGGCCTCACATCGGGAGGCATGGAAACGCACTATCCACAATGCTGCGGCCGCTTTCAAGAAGACATGCTGAACGAGTCTTAAAATGACGGAGCAGAAAGAACCTCCATCCTAGAGATGTGCCCTGCCCAGCGCTGTGTTTTCAATAGTATGGCCTCAATGCTGGTGATCCCTGCTTGCTCAAGGACAGAAACATTTGTCACATAGTCAGTCCAGTGTACATTTAGGATTATGTGAAGACAGCACTGATGAAAGCGTTCAAGGAGTCGTAGGTGTTGGCGATAGGTGACCCATGTTTCAGGCCCATATAGGAGAATAGACACTACGATAGCTCTGTACACACAGATTTTGGTGCTTTTTCTCAGGTGCTTGTTGCTCCAGACGCTTTTGTGAAGCCTTCCAAATGCACTATATGCCTTTGCTAATCTGTGATCTATCTCATTACCAATCTTGGCGTCTGAAGAAATGATGCTTCCCAGGTAGGTGAACTGCTGGTAGGTAAGCACAGATTTGCCCATGCTGAGGTGGGGATGATGGTGTTCTTCCTGTGGTGCGGGCTGGTAGAGAATTTCCATTTTCTTCAGGCTGACTTCCAGCCCAAACAGCTCTGCAGCTGTTGCAAAGCAGGATGTTAGGCGCTGCAGGGCTGCTTCTGAATGGGTGACAAGGGCAGCGTCGTCTGCAAAAAACAGCTCATGGACTAGATAGTTTTGAGTCTTAGTGCAAGCCCTCAGACGGCTTAAGCTGCCATCAGATACTTATATATATATATATATATATATATATATATATATATATATATATATGCCGTCTTCTTCGAGGTCTGCCGTAACCCTTTGGAGCATCATGCTGAAAAAGATTGTAAATAGGGTTGGTGCAAGAACACAACCATTAGTTATCAGAAAGGGCTCCGAGAGAGCATCGCCGTATATGATTTGACCGCGCTGGCCTTCATGTAACAGGATAATCATTTTGAGGAATTTGGGGGGACATCCCAGTCGTTCCAGGGTCTGCCACAGACCTTTTCTGCTCACAGTGTCCAAGGCTTTGTACTATATGATAATATTAATTGCTGTCACAGGAGGGGAGTTGCATCAGAGGACTGGAGAGAATACACTATGACTAATATGATTTTTGTTCCTAGGTTATAAGTGTCATTTCCCAATTGGTTCTATCCTAAAAACTTGAGAAAAGTTGCAGGGGGAAAATTGGCCACTCGCCTGACTCTCCTCCTACTGAAAGGTCCAGTGCCGGAAATGCCATGGCTTTCCTTGCCTTTTGGACTTCAGCTCCCAGAATCCCTGATCATTAGCCAAGGCAGCTGAGGCTTCTGGGAGTTGAAGTCCAGAATCCCTGGGCACGTGGCTATCCATACCTTCTCTTGCAAAAAGCAATGCAAAACTCCTGAGCTTGCAAAGGGAAAGGAGTCCAGTTTTCTTCCTCTGGAGGCTTGATTTCGGATTTTAAAGACCTGTAAATACGCTTCGAAGCAAGACAAAAGCCCGCTTTAAAAGAAAGAGTCTTTTGTGTCTATTTTGGGAGGTGAGATGTGAAGCTAGGGAGATTCCCAGCAAAAGAGACTGACTCATCAGGTGCGTAGAAAAAAAGGCATATCCTAACATGAATGCAGATTGTGGGTCTATCTATAGCATTATTTCCTGAAAGCTGCCCTCTGCAAGTCCCATCATCCCCATTTAGTCACAATGATGGGGATGGAGGAGGGTTTGGATCTAGCTCAGCGGTGCCCAATTTATTGCAGTATTAAAAGTGTTGTTATTATTGTTGCCATATGTATTCATACTTCATTTTTGGGCCAGGAACTGAGACCCAAAAGCGTTTCACAACCTTAAAATTAAAACTATACAGTTTTGGTTTGTTTGTTGTTGTTGTTGTTTTTTTTAAAGTCTTTCTGCATTTTAAAAAAAAGGTTTTAATTTTTAGCCCAACACATCTGGAAGGTGCCAACCTCAATTACTCTCGCTGCCACCGTCCAAGCTTGCTAGGCCCCGGCAGACGGACCTTTGGTTTAAAGGGTGAGGCCAGTTCTGTGCATGCTGCGCTCCACCAGAAAAATCCATTGCACAGGCTCGAAGGACACATCCAACTTCCGAAAAAGCCCTGTAGCAATAGACTAAAAACGGCAGGTGTAAAGATGCACAAACAGGTTCAGGACTTTGGTCGCTTGAGACTGACCCGGGAGATGACAGTCTTGTTCGGCAGCATCCTGAACAACCAAGCAGCCTTTTTAAAGGAGAGCACTGCTTGCTCCATATGGAGAGGGGCCTGGAAAAGGTGGCCTAACGAAAGCTCATCTTCAGCCAAGGAGACTTTCTGCTGTGCTTTCTGCAACCGAACTTGCCTATCTCAGATTGGCCTTTTTAGTCATCAATGTGCTTGTAAAAAGTGTGGGATGAGTCCTTCCTAAGAATCTTCGTTCGCGAAGAGAGACAGGTCCCAGAATCCCTCAGCTGCCATGCATATTTTATGAAGTCCCCAAAAAGGTTTGCAAACTGGGAAGATGTGGTATTCCAGGCATGGGCAAACTTCCGCCCTCCAGGTGTTTTGGACTTCAACTGACTGTTAGGAATTGTGGGAGTTGAAGTTTAAAACATCTGGAGAAAAGGCCCACCTTTGCCCCTGCCTATGATATTCCAAAGAGAGTTCAAATGTTAAACAGAATTTCCAGGACTGTGCACTTAAAAGAGATGGGATGTCATAAGGTCCTCTAAATGGGGGGTGATTAAGAAACAATTACAGGGAAATATGCTTCCGAGAGGAAGCGTAGAGAATCTTTGAAGCTTGACATGCTCATTATCTATGCCTGAGATGTTGAGCCTTGCCTCCAAATAAAGAACGGCGGCAAAAAAAAGAAGCCAATGAGATTTTGGCCTGCATGAATAGGAGTCTAGTGTCTACAGGGGTGGGCAACCTACAGCCCTCGGGCTGGATCCAGCCCAGCAGCCTATTCTGTCCGGCCCGGGGAGAAGGGCGTCAGGGGCGGGGCCAAGAGGAAGGGGTGCTGCCGCCGCCATCCCATCGTGGGCTCTGTGGGGCCTGTGTCGGCAGACAGGCCGGAAGAGCGGCGGCTTTGGAGTGCCTGACATCCCTGGAGGCAATCCGGGCCTGCAGCGGGAGCACTCTGCGAACTGTGGGGGCTGATTGCGCTGGCAACCCGGAAGTCACCAGGTCGAATAAGCCACCTCAGATCGCCAACTGCTCCCCCTGCAGGCCCGGATTGCCTCAGGCATGCAGGCACTCCATAGCAGGGGCGATCAGCTGGGAACGGCTGGGGGCGAGAGTGGGTGGAGGCCTGCAGCCTCCGATCGCCTGCTGCTCTGCTCTGCTGCGGCGGTGGCTGGGTCCGCTTTGCCATCCTCTGGGCTGGGTCCATTGGGCCATTCCATCTTGGGATCCTTCCTCTCTTGAGGATGTCAGCCTTCATCTTGGTTCGCACCTTGTCTTCTTAAATTTAATTTAATTTTAGTGGTTTTTATTATTTTTTTATAATAATTTTATAATAACAATATAATAAATAATATAATAATGTTATATTATATTATAATTTCAATATATTATAATATATATATATACACACTATAATATAATAGTTGGCGAGGGTGAGGGGGACAGCCCTAAATTGGCTGTCCTCCTTCCTCCAAAACCGCCTGCAGCGAGTGAAGTGGGGAGGGATGGTCTCCGGGGGTTCCAGACTATGGTGTGGGGTCCCCCAGGGGGCCATTCTCTCCCCGCTGTTATTTAACATCTATATGCGACCACTCGCCCAATTGGTGCAGAGTTTTGGGCTGGAGTGTCACCAGTACGCTGATGACACCCAGCTCATTCTGAGGATGGACCCCGGGGTGGACTCTGTACACGATAATTTCCAACTCTGCCTGGAGGCCGTAACTGGATAACTATGAGCCAGTAAGATGAAGGTGAACCCGGCAAAGACTGAGATCTTGTGGCTGGGCCGCCGGGGGGGGGGGGGATCCAGTTGCCGACGTTTGACGGCGTGGCACTATGTCCTCAGCCTTTAGTAAAGAGCTGTCCATGGAGGCGCAGATCGCATGCGCCTGCAGGACAGCTTTCTACCATCTGCGTCAGGCAAAACGTCTGGCCCCCTATCTATCCCGCTGTGACCTGGCCACGGTGATCCAAGCCACGGTCATCTCGAGGCTCGATTACTGTAATGCACTGTACATTGGCCTGCCTTTGTCGGCGATCCGGAAACTCAAGCTGGTGCAGAACGCAGCAGCTCGCCTGCTCTTGGGGGCCCCAAGAACAGCCCATGTAACACCACTCGTACGCGAACTGCACTGGCTACCAATTGAATTCTGGGTCTCCTTCAAGGTGTTAGTACTAACTTTCAAGGCCTTATATGGTTTGGGGCCAGTGTACTTGAGGGAGTGGCTTACCCCATATGTGCTCAGAAGATCACTGCGTTCAGAGGGGCTCAACATGCTGGAGGTCCCTGGCATGAAGATCTGCAAGCTGTCCTGCACGCGACAGAGGGCGTTTTCAGTGGTCGCACCAACCCTCTGGAACTCGTTGCCAGAGGAGACGCGAGCTCTACGGGACCTAATGACATTTCGTAGGTCCTGTAAAACCTGGCTGTTTAGGCAGGCATTTGGTGCTTGACCGGTGTCTACCTCAACCTGCCACTCAGCCGTGCTGCTGCCATTGCACTTTGCACTATGCACTGACTACTGTTGTTTTATTGTAGGGGGTGGGGGTTTTTTAATTGGTTTTATCTTGCTGTTATGTTTTAATCTGATATGTTTTTACGGGCTGTAAACCGCTCTGGGCTTCGGATAGAACGGTCTATTAAGCCGAATAAATAAATAAATAAATAAATAATACTAATAATATATGAATATTTCTTGATATATTAATATGTTAATATTAATTATGTGTAATATATAGTGAATATAGTAAGTAAATAAATAAATAATGTAGATTACAATGTAGTTCAGCCTTTAGGTGTGGCCCTCCATAATATTTTTTGGCTCTCGTGTGGCCCCTTGGAAAAAATTATTGCCCACCCCTGGTCTAGATCCAGGGAAGTCATGCTCCCTATGCTCTATTCTGCCTTCGTCAGACCACATTACCTGGAATCACACTGTGGTCAGTTATGGGCACCACAATTGAAGGGAGATGTTGACAAGCTGGAATGTGTTCAGAGGAGGGCTGCTAAAATGCTCAAGGGTCTGGAGAACAAGCCCTGCGAGGAGCGGCTTAAAGAGCTAGGCGTGTTTAGCCTGCAGAAGAGAAGGCTGAGAGGAGACATGATGAGGGTCATGTATAAATATGTGAGGGAAGTCATAGGGAGGAGGGAGCAAGCTTGTTTCCTGCTGCCCTGGAACCATGGCTTCAAACTACAAACTGCAGGAAAGGAGATTCCACCTCAACATCCTAATGCTGAGAGCTGTTCAGCAGTGGAACTTTCTGCCCGAAGTGTGGTGGAAGCTCTGTCTTTGGAGGCTTTTAAGCAGAGGCTGGGTGGCCATTTGTCAGGGGTGCTTTGAAAGTGATTTTCCTGCTTCTTGGCAGAATGGGGTTGGACCGGATGGCTCACGAGATGTCTTCCAACTCTATGATTCTGTGTCCTGCAGCCTGAAATGATATAGTCCAAGAAAAAAATGGCATAGTCGCTTTGTCATTTTTGTGTATGTGTGTGTCAGGAGCGACTTGAGAAACTGCAAGTTGCTTCTGGTGTGAGAGAATTGGCCATCTGCAAGGACGTTACCCAGGATGTTTGACCATCCTGTGGGAGGCTTCTCTCATGTTCCCGCAAGGAAAGCTGGAGCTGACAGAAGGGAGCTCACCCCACTTCTTAGATTTGAATTGCCAACCTTTCGGTCAGCAGTCCTGCCGACGCAAGGGTTTAACCTATTGCGCCACCGGGGGCTACTTTCTTTGTCATGAATTGATGTATAGACAATGTCCCTCCACATTTGCAGATTTGACTTTTCCGGATGTAATTATTCATGCATTTGCATCTGTTACCCTCTCCTTCAGGTGCTGCACTGCTTCTGAATAAAATGTCAATGGATGTGACTTTCCTGGGGACGGGGGCTGCTTATCCGTCTCCAACTAGAGGTGCCTCTGCTACAGTTGTTCGCTTCGAAGGAGAATGCTGGCTGTTTGATTGCGGGGAAGGGACGCAGACCCAGTTCATGAAAAGTCAACTCAAAGCAGGTTAGTTCTAGAGGTTCACATTTGTCTGTTTGTGTCCCACTTACTGTGGGGATTGTGGCTTCTTGGTGATTGGCTGCTTCACCTCAAGAGCAACTGCTAGTAACAGTGCACAGGAAAGGAGGATCTTTGCATGCTTGAAATGCAAATATTAAAAGGTTGGGGGAAGTTTGTTATTATTTATTTACAGTATTTATATTCCGCCCTTCTCACCCCACAGGGGACTCAGGGCGGATTACAATGTACATATACATGGCAAACATTCAATGCCATGGACATAGGCTACAACATATATAGACAGACACTCAGAGGCTATTTAACATTCCAGCTTCTGGCCACCAGGGGAGCTGATGCTTCCTGATTCTTTGCATACTTCCTGGAGATTTTTATGTCCTAATAAATCAGTTAAATTAGCCTCCCCACAAAGTGGTACCTAAATTTCCCACTGAATATGCAACTAGTCTTTAAATGCAAATTTTAATTGTGGAATTTTGGTAGTGGGAGTCGCCCGGAGCACTAACCAGGCTGGCTTCAGAACTCATGACCTTTCAATCAGTAATGATCTTAATGCAGCTGAATAAGCCAGTTGTTTATTAGGCTGGTGGGTCTTTTGGACTATGACTCCCAGCATCTCTCACCTTGCATGGCTCCTTGGTTGGGGGATTCTCGGAGCTATAACACTATAACACTATTTTTGTTCCTGGGATCTAAATGTCATTTTATAAATGGTTCTATCATAAAAACATGGAAAACTTGTATTAAACTGCAAAAAAATTATTTTTGCTAGACCTCCTGCAGCACATTTTGCTATAGTTTTTCAATGAATATCTCACTGAATCTCAACCTATTTATTTACTTACAGTATTTATATTCCGCCCTTCTCACCCCGCAGGGGACTCAGGGCGGATTACGGTGCACATATGCATGGCAAACATTCAATGTCATAGACACACAACATATATAAACAAACACAGAGGCAATTGAAACTTCATGAGGGTATGCTCGAATTCCGGCCACCGGGGGGAGCTGTTGCTTCACGGTCCACTTGTGACACGGGGTCCTTGATGGAGTACTTCCACATTCTTTCGCCCACCTCTGGAGGTGTTTATGACACTGTAAATTAATTAAATTAGCCTTCCCACATAAGCGGTACCTAAATTTCCTACTTGACAGATGCAACTGCAAAGGTCGACAGCAAGCTAGACAAATGGTCAGGAGCTTACTCCAACCTGGGCTGGCTTTGAACTCAGTGGTTATTTAATGCCGCTGACTCCTAGCCAGCTACGCTACAGTGTGGTCAACCACCAAAAAAAAGTTTCTGGAGTATTACAATTAATTTCAAAGTAAGTACCACACAATTAATCAGGAATAACACTTTCAGACCAGGAACAGAAAGAAATTCAAATTTTGTTACATAGAGTCATCTAACTTCCCAGGCGTTGTGTGTGTCATGAAGTCTTGTTTCAGCCTCATGTGAACCCCTGTTTGTTTCCTTCTCAGGAAGAATTACCAAGATCTTTATCACTCATCTTCATGGAGACCATGTCTTTGGTTTGCCTGGACTTCTCTGCACCATCAGCCTCCAGAGCGATCCTGCCGCAAACAGGCTTCCGGTTGATATTTATGGGCCGCTTGGGCTGCGGAGCTTTCTTTGGAGAATTATGGCGCTGTCTCACTCCCAGCTCACATTCCCTTACGTTGTGCATGAACTGGTGCCCACACCGGATCAGTGCCCCGAAGAAGAACGCAAAGAGCTGTCTTTCGTGGACAGAGATGAAGCCCTGCCTGAAGGAACGCCAGGGAGAACTGTTTATCTCGATCCCACTGATGATTCATATCCCTTGGTAGACAACGAACAGTTTGTGATGAAGGCGTTCAGACTATTTCATCGCATCCCTTCCTTTGGGTTCCTGGTGGAAGAGAAGCCGCGGCCAGGCAGACTCAATGTGAAGAAGCTGAAGGAACTGGGTATTTTATTTTATTTGTTTCAACTATTTATAACCTGCCCTTCTCTACCCCCGGAGGGGTTAAAACTGTTGGAGTTCGTAAATGTAGCTTTACCACAGTTTCTGAACCAAAATATACCCTACAGTATAATAATGTGTATCTATATATATAAAAGGGAAGTGGTCATGCAACGGGGCAAATGCACGCCAAAACTACATTTCCCACACACGAAACAAAACACAGGGCCACTCATCCCCACCCCGAGGTACATCACCCACCCACTAAACCACCCCAAAAACCAACATAACACCCCCAAAACATCCCCCCAAAAACAACATTGCCACGCATGCGCAAACAACCACACACACAAGATGGCCGCCATAACACCATCACAAAGACACGCATGCGCAACATCAGAACGGCCCCGTAACACCGCAACCAGCCTCCTTCGCCGCTTCTCGCTCTCCTCCGCCCCCTCTCTTACGCAGCCCAAGGAGGAGGCCACAGAGAGAGGGGTTGCCCGGTTCCCCTTCGCCCTCCGGCAGAGGCCTCTCCGCCGCCGCCCACCGCCTCCCTTCCACTGCCCGGTAACGAGGCCGGGGGGGAGCCGCCACGTCACTGCCCGAGGAGAGGACCGCGGGGGAAGGTGATCGAGCTGCCCTTCGCCCTCCTCTTCGCCCTCCTCCGGTAACGAGGCCGAGGGGGCGCTGTGCCCACCTCCTCCGCCGCTTCCTCGGTCTCCCCACCCCCCAAACGCTCCCGGGAGGGGGGCCGGGAGAGGGCACTTCGCTAAGAGCATGGTGCCACCCTGCTCGCCTCTTGCGATGGAGGGTGCGGAGGCGGCCAAAGAGGCGAGCACGGCGCTGCCTTGCTCTTAGCGATGTGCTTCCTCCCGGCCCCCCTCCCGAAAGTGGCAGGGAGGTTGCAAGGGCGAAGAGGCGGCGGAAGAGGCGGCCACAGCGCCGACGTGCTCTTACTGAAGTGCCCCCTCCCGGCCCCCCTCCCGGGAGCGACAGGGAGATGCCACATCACTAAGAGCACGGCGGCGCAATAGGAAGGCAGAGCATTCAAAATAAAGAAAAAGTAGGACTACAGGACGGCCGCGTTGCCGCCTGGGCGTTGTAGTCTCTTGCCATGGACACCCAATAGAGAGTAATGGCAACTACAACACCCAGAATGCTCCGCGGCTTACATTACAGGGCTTGCCTGGCCTGGAGCTTGGCCATGGCTTGGAGGGGCTGCTGCCGGCTGGGGCTTCGCTGGAGGAGGCATGGCTGGAGAGAGGCAGGCGGGCGAAGAGGGATCGCCTCCTGCATTGACCGTAAGGAGATGGGGATCATGCAAGGCTCCGTGGATGGCTGCATTAAAGGGCAAGCAGGCAGAAATCCAACAGGTTGTGCTTGCCTCCTCAAGGGCAATACCCTGCTGTAAGGATGAGCACTGTGGAAGGCTCCTTGGCTTGGTTACAGGTGTGACAGGCAGAAATCCAACAGGTTGTGCTTACCTCCTCAAGGGCAATACTCTGCTGCTCTAAGGATAAACATTATATTTTCCATGGTGGAACTTCACGTCCCATCATTCCCCACAGACCACTGCAGCCCAGAACCAAGACCAATAAAGACCCAACTTGGCACACCATGCCCCCCATGCCCCACACTCCATCCAACTGCAGTTTAGAGGAGGGCACACTGTGGATGATTGGACTTTCTCGCATCAACTAAAAAGGGCACAGCAACGCGTGCCGGGTACAGCTAGTATATATATAAAAGAAAAGTTTTCATGAGATATGTTTTGTCCCCATATATTTCGCTATTACAATTTAGGCGTGTTCCTGTATCTCTTATAAGAGTTGCTTTAACCTCCAATTTGTTAATAAAACTGAATTGCAAAATTACTTAGGCGATCCCTTGTAGTCCGAGGATGATGGTCCTCCAAGTGTAGTATCTTGGCGGTGGATCCGTAGGTGGCTGTAGAGATCTATTCTTGATCTGCATGTTCTCCCACAGTGAGGACATCGGTTTCCTTGATGCGCCTTTCTCCTGGCACATATCTCACTTCCGCTCTCCATTCGTGCCTCTTCAAATTCTGCAGCACTGCTGGTCATAGCTAACCTCCAGTTAGAGCACTCAAGGGCCAGGTCTTCTCTGTTCTCGGTGTCTATGTCACAGATTTTAAGGTTGGCCTTAAGCCCATCTTTAAATTTATTTTTCTGTCCACCAACATTACGTGTCCTATTTTTGAGTTGGGAGTATAGTAACTCCTTTGGGAGTCGGTGATCGGGCGTTTGGAGAACATGGCCAGTCCAGCAGAGTTGATGGTGTAGGAGCATCGCTTCAATGCTGGTGGTCTTTGCTTCTTCCAGTAAATAATGTGTGTGTAAATATGTGTCACCAACATAAAATGCTTGGAAAGCTCCGCATGACTGGAGAGCCTGGAGAGAACATACAACAGAAGTAGATCATAGAGGTGTGCTGAAAGATCTAAAATGGCAATTTATTTATTGGTGTTTTTTTAATTTTATGATGGTCCTGTGTGCATAATCATAGCGAATGCAAAGGGCTAATTGTATGCCATTCCATTCCACTGATTTTCTGTTCTTTCCCCACCAGCTTTCTCTATTTTTTGCTCTCTCCCCCACAAACACAAACATATTCAGCCATTCATCTACACACATGTTAGTATTATGTGGCAATTGAGCTTGCTCTGCACTTATGGTGTTGGGGGAGACAACCTGTAATAAAAGTGCCCACCCCATCCATAAAGTGGCTCCTTGTTCACATAAAGATATTAAGATATATTCATACATTTCCCCAAGCTGATACCCATGAATTTTAAACTCATGTCCTTTAATTTCCGTTTTGTGTATTTTAATCTGTATTTTACAGAAACACATTTTAATATGTATATTTTGTAGAAATACATTTTTTGGGGAAGGAAAGACCTTTTAGAGATCATAACCTTTATGGAAACCAGAAATCTCCATAGCCTTTTGGAAACATGACCCTTTGGAATAATCATAACGCTTTTGTAAAGGATGATCTTCCTAAGGAGAATTATGGTAAATAGTCATTTGAATAATTCTTCTCCTTAGTGTAAATATCTGTTAGTATTCATGCAAGGCGAATTAGGCTTCTCAGTTGTTAGACTGATATACCTGGTTATCTCTGAACTGTTAGGAACAAAAATATGCCAATGCATAAAATATATAGTTGAACTTCAGAAGTATTATTTCAGTTGCCCAGAAACATCTACTTTCCCATAAAATATATTACTTTTAAATTATGTTCTCAAGAGACCAAAATAGGTAGTCTTAATTAAAAGTAACATACTTGATTTACTTACAAACTTCATGTATTCACCATACAGTACATGTCTTATTGGTTGAGAGTGTAAACAGCATTCTAAAGCATTCTGTTTCAGTCTCTTCTTTGTTGCATAAAGACTAATACTCTCTTCAGCCTATTACATTATTGAATATTGACTTAATATAGACAGACTACACACTGCAGCATACTGACATTGACTTTACTTCTAAACCGTACTGTACTGCTTCCTGATGCAAACACTTCTAAAATGGAGTCTCAGTCTGAATTATATCAGATCTGGTCACACAACCCCAAACAACATAGAGCTAAGGGAAAACTGCATACTAAATCATATACAGACAATATAGTACGAAATCAAAATTATATACACAACAGATCGCTAGTATAGGAGGCTTGTAGAAGGTTGCTATTTCCAACATTTTAGTATGTGCATTTGTGGTATGTTTACAATGTTTATGTGTTTTAATTATTCTGTAACTCACCTCGAGTCATGAGGAGACGTGGGTAAGAATTATTATTATTATTATTATTATTATCCTCCCTTTCAAAAACCTGCAAAAGGATCCACACCTGGAGAACAAGTTCACTAAAATGTATGCAGTGTTTGTTTTTATTTTTTTTTTACATATGTTTATATTCTGCTTTTCCTCCAGTAAAGGCACAAATGTATATTGAAACAGTGTGGAAGAAAGAGCCATTTGTTATTATGTGTCATTGGGCTTGGCCTCATGTAAGCTGCCCCGAGTCCCCTTGGGTGGCGGGATATAAATAAAGTTAATAATAATAATAAAATAATTTGGAAGATAACACCATCCCTGTGCTTTAATTTCTAGGAGTTCAGCCCGGCCCTATATTTGGCAAACTGAAAGAAGGTATCACGGTTGTCCTAGAAAATGGAACCACTCTTTCTCCTTCGGATGTCTTAGAAGAACCTCTCCCTGGAAGGAAAATTTGCATTTTAGGAGACTGCTGTGGTATGGTTGGAGAAGGAGCTGCATCCTTGTGCCACGGAGCTGATGTCTTGGTTCACGAAGCCACGCTAGATGATAGCCAGATGGACAAAGCCAAGGAACATGGGCACAGCACTCCGAAAATGGCAGCGGAGTTTGCAAAGCGGTGTAAAGTCAAGAGGCTGGTTCTGTCTCATTTGAGTCAGAGGTATAAGCCCACCAGTCAGGTTGGTGCCGGAGACTTGGATGTCTTAGAACTGAAGAGGCAAGCGGAGATGGTGCTGGACGGGCAAGAGGTCGTGCTAGCAGAGGATTTTATGACCATAGCTGTTCCACTGAAAAAACAAGATAGTACAACTTGACTTCAAAACAGGAGAAATTTCCTGAAACAAGATTCTTTTTTGCAGGTGCACGGTGTACGTTTACAACAGAGTTGCATCCCACATTTGTTTTGTAAGGCTCGGTTGAAAGGGATTGGTTGGGGGCACATAGGACTAAGGGATGGATCTCTCTTCTTAGTATCAATTTCTGCACTTCTTTGAAATCCTTAGTATGAGGATGATCGATATTTCCCCATGGGCTTTAGAAGAACATATTTTTTCTGCATAATATTTAACTCCCAACTCTTTTTTGTCAACTTGGAACTTATTGAATTAAGACTGTGCTGTTTTAACAAACTATTTGGTAGTAACAACAAACCTTACCTTTGAATACATAGGATTGGGCTATGGAGATTCCTAGAGAGAGCATATTAATCAAATCTACAAAAATTAATGTTATGAATAACATTTCTATAACTTTAAAGCATAGGTTCTTTTTATTGCAATTTTACAGAAATAATAACTATAACAATAACATTTTATTTATATTCCATTCTATCTGACTTGGCCACAGTGGTCCATGCTATGGTTACATCCCAAATAGATTATTGCAACGCCCTCTTTGTGGGGTTGCCTCTGAAAACTGCTCGGAAGCTTCAGCTAATCCAACACTCGGCAGCCAGGTTGCTCACGGGAGTGTACAACTCCCCTGAGTTCCTCTTCGGAGGTTGAGGAAAACGGGGTATAAATGTTTTAAATAAATAATAAATATCTCCCCAAGGAGCCTCAGGGCGGATCACAGTATACATACGTGACAAACATTCAATGCCGTTTCGACAGACAGGACAGAACAGACAAATGTTGTGTTGATGTCCAGCTTTTAAGCATCTTTGGAGGTTGAGCTCAAATCCAGACACAGGAGGATGCTGTCACTATGAGGAAGAGCCATCAGAACCATTTGGTCGCCAGCATTTTCTGCTCTTTTTCTTTTATGGTGTCGTAAAATACCTCCCACACTTTTTAGTGGTACCTAATTTCTCTACTTACAGCTCTAAGCTGTTTTTGAACTGCCTAGGTAAACAGTGAGTAGGGTTGACAATCGGGTGCTCACTCTGACCCAGGCTTCGAACTGGCAATTTTTCAGTTGGTAGATGTTATTGCTGCTAGTGGTGATTTACCAGCTGTGTAATACACACATACCTTAGGTCCGGTAACAACAGCATAACTGCACCATAGTAGCTGAAATGACCAAAAGGTATTGAATCAACGCAGCAGAGGCATATAAATACAATAGGATAACAATGGATTTCAAATTAACATCGAATTGATGCTAATAGGGTCATTAAGACCATGAGGCCATTCGGTATCTAAATTGATTATCCATTAGTAATCTATAGACTACTCCAGAGTTGGGAAAATGTAAATAATCATATAGAAGATTACATGACCAAATGGTCAAGAAATGTAGGATTTAAAATAAACTCTGAAACCTGGAAAAAGATATGGAGGAATAATGTAAACATCTCATATTGCTATAGTTATATGGAGCATTGGATAAAAATTATCTATAGCTGGCATACAGTATGTCACCAGTGAAACTAGCCAAGATATACAAAAACTTAGGACCAAATTGCTGGTACTGTAACGAAAAGAACGGTACGTTTTTCCACATTTGGTGGTTATGTAAGAAGGCAAAAAAATACTGGAGTATGATTCATAAAAAAGTAGAAAAAATACTAGGGAAAAATTAGGAGGAACCCAGCTTCTTTCTTGCTGGGAATAGCCGATCCTACCTTAAACAAAATTGAAGAGAAAAATTATATATCACAGCTGCAAAAATGACGTACGCAAATATTGGAAGTCAAATAAGAGCCCAACTAAAGAAAAATGGATTCTAAAGATCATCGACACAATCCAAATGGAGAGCCTCACAAAAAAATTAAGAGAAAAAAACAACATAAATGAAAAAGTTAAAAAAAAAATTTTTTTGATCTAATTAGAAAATATTGTAAAAAGGAATGTGACTATGAGTTAGACTTAAGAGATATATAAATGGTTAATTTTGTGACATTAAGTAGTATACCAGATGGATTATCTTTCTTTGCTTTTTATATCTTAGGTCTCTTGGAAGCATTATATATTGCAAGAAGGAAGAATACCAAGCAAGATGCATATTGCATTTTAGACTGTTATGACCTCTCTTATAGCTTTGCACACTTTTCTAATACTATCCCTTCCTTTCCTCTGCGGCAGGTATTACCTGTCCTTCTCTATGACCTCTCTTTTCTCCCTTTTTCTTTTTCCATAAATAACCCTCTCTGATGGAGGGATATTCAATTCCCTCCAATTTCTGTATGTTCTAATGTTTCATTATTGTAACTTGTTTTATATGAAAATTCAATAAAACCCTATTTTTTAAAAAAGAATTCATTCAGCCCAGTGGCCAGCAAACACATTATTTCCAGGCAGAACAGTCGTGCTTTGAAGTTTAATAGTGGGGTTGTTTGCGTGCCTCCTTGCCAAGTTGGAGACTGGCCCGTCCCCTTAATCACACACACACAGACAATGTCAATCAACTATTTATTAAGCACAAATTATTTGCAGGTGAAAAAAGGTAAAATGTCCAAAAGTAGATTAAATCAAAGAGTCCAAGGTGATTGGCAATTAAGGTCCAAAAGCAATCCAAAAAGCAGGGAATCTCTCAAAAGCGAGGTCCATAAAAACAAAGCGAATCAAAGCAAGGCAACTTAGTCTGTAGGCAAACAAGGCAATCCAAGGTACAAGGTATGAACAAGGTCTCAAGGTAGTTCTTGGCAGGGTAAGCCAAACTATGGCTTCCAAGGAACAGCAGACCACCGATGCGTCCTTCCAGCAACGACGTGACCGCTCAACTGAGGAACTTTCCCACAGAGTGTATATTTAATTCCCACCTTTGTGAGACCAGCGCCTCTCCAGGCTCCTCTTCCAATCTCTTCGCGTAGCCACAATACTACTCCTCCGGTCGAAGCTCCTCGCAGGCCTGGCACCATCTGGCTCGCTATCTTCCTGGGAACAAGCCTCCAACTCAGTTTCCATTTCTTCCTCTGCAGCTGGTGGCAACAAACGCTCTTGTGAACCGAAACCTCCTGGTTTCTCATATTCACAATTTGATCCGTCTGATCCGGAATCTAGCTGGCCTTCATCATCCGAGTAAGCAGAAGGCCAGGTGTCATCCCATTGCAAACTGTCAGTAGGTGATGCATGCCCATCAACCCCTGCATCCCCTCCATCTTGGTCCAAGGCAATTGGGACCCCCGGGGCTGCACCCCGCCCCCCCGGCTGGAACGGAGGCTGGGTTGCTACAGAGGCATTGAATGCTCCATGTGCCACCACCAGCAAAAACAGCTTTGTGGAACAAGGAGGTGCAAAGACTTAGGAAATGTGGTGTATTCTCCCCGTAGTATAAGATGTCATGAAACAGGAGAGCTCTCACTTCCACTTTAGCTGCCGAATGCAAGTGCATCCAGAGTTTAAGCACACTCCTGGCAGCCTCCCTCCCTTCCTCCCTCCCAGATCCCATCTTTAGCTCAGATATGCTTGATCTAAATTTAAACTCTGCAAGCCCCGTGGGTACGAAGGGCTAAATCTTGCCCATGTTCAAATAAACAGGGTGTGGTTTAGACAGACGATTCCAGCTGCAAACACATTCTGTCCTTTAAATAGCATGGACTGACTCAGCTCGGCCAGGGTTTCCTCCTTTTCACGGGCCAAGCCTAGGAACATTTCCTGTAGCTCAGTGTTTCCCAACCAGTGTGCCGTGAGCGATCATCAGGTGTGCCGTGGGAAAATGGAACCTCCAGGAAGGGGGGGAGGGGGAGAGTCTAGTGTGTTGAAGTATAAAAACCCTAAGAAACCTACCTCGATAAAGGCACAAAATTACAAACACCCCCTCCCCACCCGTTGTCTACTTGGTCTCTCCCTCTCCATGCATTGGGAAGGCCCGCCTCCCTTTCCCCAAGTAGAGACCTCCTCTTGCCTCCTGGGGGTTCTGTGTGGGAAGTTTGGCCCAGTTCTATCATTGGTGGGGTTCAGGATGCTCTTTGATTGTAGGGGAACTATAAATCCCAGCAACTACAACTCCCAAATGTCAAGGTTCATTTCCCCTGAACTCCATCTGCGTTCATATTTGGGCATATTGAGTATTCATGCCAAGTTTGGTCCTGATCCAACATTGTTTCAGTCCACAGTGCTCTCTGGATATAGGTGAACTACAACTCCAAAACCCAAGGTCAATGCCCACCAAACTCTTATAGCATTTTCTCCTGGTTATGGGAGTTCTGTGTGGGACGTTTGTGTCTTTCTGCCATTCCTGCCAGGATATCTATGTTGTGCTCATCGAAACAGGCCAGGTTTCACACCGAGTGTATAAATACATTTAAAAACATATTAACTATATGTATTACTGTGTTAGGGTGTCATTTTGTGTCATTTTGGTTGGTGGTGTGCCCCAGGATTTTGCAAATGTAAAAAGTGTGCCGCGGCTCAAAAAACGTTGGGAAACACTGCTGTAGCTAATCGTTTGCATGTTCAACACTTCTCCTGGTCCATTTGTATGCCATGGCTCCAGCAGGAGGGTAACGGCGCTCCATGCAGTCATGCTGGCCACATGACCTTGGAGGTGTTTACGGACAACGCCAGCTCTATCATTGGCTTAGAAATGGAGATGAGCACCAACCCCCTGTAGACTTAATGTCAGGGAAAACCTTTATCTTTAAAGCCATGGGATCTTGGGAGCTGTAGTTTTACAAGTCCTTCAACTCTCTTTGCCAGTGTTCATTGAACTATTCTTTCCCATGATACCATTGCATTGAGCGATCACAATTAAAATGGTTTCAAACTGCATTAATTCTACAGTGTGCATGCACCCAGACAATCCAATTTCTATTGGACTAGAGTCCAGGAATTTTTAAAACTCAATCTTTGGTATCCACTGTGGTTTTGTTGATGATTATTATATTATACTAATTATTATGTATTTCTTTGATTCTATGGCCCATCTACACTGCCAGATAAAATCCAAATTATCTGATTTGAACTGGGTTATCTGAGTCCACACTGCCATATAATCCAGTTCAATGTGGATTTTCTACAGCTGTGTGGAAGGGCTCTCAAAATAAAAAACCCTTCCACGCACATTCATTTCCTGAAAAAGGAGACGTCAACCATAAACCTTCCTAAAAGTAAACATCGCGCGCGCCCTCCCGCCTCCTTTCCAAGGGAAATCACGGGGGCTCTGGCTTCCGACACTACGCATGCGCAGTTTGCGAGACTGACTAGAAGTGGCAAGAGCTTCGGGAGAGAGGAACGAGGAAGCGTAGTAGCCTTGCAGCGCATGCGCAGTTTGCGACAGGCGATAAGGGCTTGGGAAGAGATGTGGCGCATGCGCAGTTTGCGATACTGACTAGAAGTGGCAAGAGTTTCGGGAGAGAGGAACGTGGCAATGAGCGCATGGCAGTTTGCGACAGGCGAGAGAGATGTGGCGCATGCGCAGTTTGCGATACTGACTAGAAGTGGCAATGAGGGCTTGGGGAGAGAGAAACGAGGAAGCGTAGTAGCCTTGCAGCGCATGCGCAGTTTGCGAAAAACAATGAGGGCATGGTGAGAGATGGGGCGCATGCGCAGTTTGCGACACTGACTAGAAGTGGCAATAAGGGCTTGGGGAGAGGGAAACGAGGAAGCGTAGTAGCCTTGCAGCGCATGCGCAGTTTGCGAAAAACAATGAGGGCTTGGGGAGAGATGGGGCGCATGCGCAGTTCGCGACACTGACTAGAAGTGGCAATAAGGGCTTGGGGAGAGAGAAACGAGGAAGCGTAGTAGCCTTGCAGCGCATGCGCAGTCTGCGAAAGACAATGAGGGCTTGGGGGAGAGATGGGGCGCATGCGCAGTTAGCGGGACCGAACAGCAGGCGGCAAAGGAGGGCTAAGAAGAAACGAGGAACCATAGTGGAATGGGAGCGCATGCGCAGTCTGCGAAAAAGGAAAGAGGGCCCCGGATGCGGCGCATGCGCGGCGGAATCCGCCTCGGACGTGTCTGCAGCAACAACAACACGGCGACGCGGGAGGCCGCGGCGGACGGTTGGAACGTTCCTCGCGCCTGAGTTTCAAGCCGTGCGCAGGCGCAGTGAGGGAGGCGGCGGCCGTGGACTGGCCTCATTCTCGCCTTCCGGAGGCGAGGAGGGAGGACGACGCGGGCCGGGAAGGAAGGGAGGAAGGCAGGCCGCGACGACGGAAGGGTCCAGGCCCAGGCGAGTAGGAGCTCCCAGGGATGGATTCAGAGTTGGGAAGCGGTGTGGCCGTAGTTGGTACTCGTGAAGGGATTGGGCTGGGTTTGGCCCTTCAGCCCCACTCAGTTAGCCGAGTTTTGGCTTCTCAGTGTTGAGGGAAGCCTGCCCAGTTTGAAATTGCCTCTGCCCAGCTTCCCGCCTGGTGTTTTGGACTCCCAAGGGCCACAAGTCCTAACAGCACTGTTAGGGATTGTGGGAGTTGGAGTCCAAAGCACCCAGAGGGCCCAAGTTGGCTCAGGCCTGATCTAGCTAGCCTTACACTAATTATATATTTATTTGCAGCATTTATATTCCGCCCTTCTCACCCCACAGGGGACTCAGGGCGGATTACAATGTAAACAAAGGACACGGGTGTCCCTATCATAGCAACATCTATATATATAAAGGAACAGTCGTCATGTGAAGACTACCTCAAACAGAGAAACCTTACAACGCAGAAACACAAAACTTGGCAACAGAAATAGGCCTCAAGCAAGGTACGTTTGTAGCAAAGAAACTTTCCCCCCAAAAACCTAAAAGGCCCCCAAAACAACGAGTAAAAAAAACCCTACATTTCCCAGCATCCTCCGGGGCTGCCAAAGACTCCCCCAGCCTCTACATTCTGACATGATTGGCTGCCAATAAGGGCGGATTTGCATAACTGCTGTACTGGCCAGCCAACATGAACATTCCGACCCATACCAAACTGTCAGATGACTGCCAGAGCCTCCTCCAACACTTTCAAATCAGAAGACCATGATGGAGATCAACACCATTCTTCCTTTCCCAAAAGATCTCCAATGGCTTGGAATTCCTCATTAATAAGAGGACCATCCAGCAACAATGGGGTTTGCCAAGGAGGGTGCCAAGGGATGGAGGTCATCACCAAGTACCTTCTGATGCCCAGCGCTGGAAGAGAACATAAGAACATAAGAGCCATGCTGAATCGGACCTCAGCCCATCTAGTCCAGCATTCTGTATCACACAGTGGCCCACCAGTTGTACACGGGGATCTCGAGCAAGGGAGGGCAAAACCCTGACCTGTCATCAGTACCCGGGGAAATCCTGCCTACCTCAACCAACTCCGAGGTGGTCTTGAATGTCCTTTTCAGTGATACACTTGGTATCCATGAATCTGTCTAATCCTGCCTTGAAGTTGTTCAGGCTGACAGCTGTCACAACCTCTTCAGTAAATTCCATAACCCAATGACCCCTGAAGAAATATTTCCCTTTATTAGTCCTAATTTTTCCTCCAGATGGAGGTAGGAAAGAGCAGATGGCCTGTCCATGAGGAAAGCCTCATCGACCACCAATGGGTGCCAAAGACACAGAGCAGGACATCATGAAAAAGAGAGTAGCAGAAAGTAAGCTAGACATGAAGAACGTGAGAAAGGTGGCTAAAAAGGATACGGAAAGGATTTTTAACAGTCCCCAACAGACACTGGACTCACCTGTGAAGATAGAGATCCCCTGACAGGACAAGCCCTCCCAAGCTGATCCGTCCTGGCCATGGTACAAGTCAAACCCGAAGGACTGCAGGCAAAGAGCTGAGGCACAAACATAAAACACCCAATTCACTAACAACAATTCCAACCCTTACATACTCAGACTTTCTCGCATCTCCTAAATAGGGCACAGCAATGCGTGCCGGGTACAGCTAGTAAACATATATAATACAATCCCAAGTGGGGTAACCGTTCACGGCAATGGAAGTCCAATCAATTGGGTGTAATCCAAAAGTATATATTGTTAGTTTTTCAGTCAGTCTCTATCACCAAAGGAATGGTTATAACCCAATAACGATTAAAAGCATATATTCTCAGTCAGTAGCAATCCTCAAATGAACCGTTTGGGGACCAATGAAGGGGTCTATACTGGGCCTTGAAAAAGACTGGAATACGGTCGAAACGAGTTATGGAGTTCCGGTTTAATTATTGCTCGTCGGCTGCGTATACCCCAGGAATGTAAATAAGTGTTTTGCCGCGACCCGCTATACCGGATTATCCGAAGATATTATTTTGGTTTCGTGGCTTCACCATATTCCGGAGATTTACCTGTACAATTGATTGGTCCGCCTAACTTTATTTTGAATTTTGCATTTTGAACATTGAACTATATCGGTGTTGGATTATAACCTATTCATTGGAGGATTGCTACTGACTGAGAATATATGCTCTTAATCGTTATTGGGTTATAACCATTCCTTTGGTGATAGAGACTGACTGAAAAACTAACAATATATACTTTTGGATTACACCCAATTGATTGGACTTTCATTGCCGTGAACGGTTACCCCACTTGGGATTGTATTATATATGTTTCTGTTGCTATGATAGGGACACCTGTGTCCTTTGTTTACTATTTACTCTTGGCACTCCCCCGTATTGTATTACTTACGGATTACAATGTACACATATATGGCAAACATTCAATGCCATAGACACACAACACATATAGACAGTCAGTTAGAGGCTATTTAGCATTCCAACTTCTGGCTACCAGGGGAGCTGTCGCTTCACCGTCCATCTGTGACACTGATGAAGTACTTTCCACATTCCCTGCATGCTTTTGCTGGAGATTCTTTGGCCTCGTAAATTTTGTTAAATTAGCCTCTCCCCTAACCCTACACATAGGTGGTTCCCTAAATTTTCTACTTGACAGATGCAGCTGTCTTTCAGGTTGCAAAGGTCAACAACAAGCTACACAATTGGCTGGAAGTTCACTCCGACCCGGGCTGGCTTCGAACTCATGACCCTTCAGTCAGTAGTGATCTTTAATGCAGCTGACACCCAGCCAGCTGCACCACAGACCCAGTGCTAGATTTTGGAATACCTGTATTTTGCATATACACCCATAATGAGGTATTGGTTACATCTCATATAGACTACTGTAAAGCAGTGTACATGGGGCTGCCTTTGAAGACTATTCAGAAGCTTCAAATAGTCCCACAGGCAGCAGCCAGATTGCTCGCTGGAGTAGCGTACAAGTAGCATATAGCCCTTCTGTTATGCCAACTCCACTGGCTGCCAGTTTGCTAGTGGACACAATTCAAAGTGCTGGCTTTATTTATTTAAAGCATTATTTATTTATTTACATCATTTATATTCCTCCCTTCTCACCCCTTAGGGGACTCAGGGCGGATTACAATGTACACATACATGGCAAACATTCAATGCCATATAGACACACAACACATATAGACAGTCAGTCAGAGGCTATTTAACATTCCAACTTCTAGCTACCAGGGGAGCTGCCGCTTCACCGTCCATCTGCGACACTGATGAAGTACTTTCCGCATTCTTCGCATGCTTTTGCTGGAGATTTTTTGGCCTCGTAAATTTTGTTAAATTAGCCTCCCCACGAAGTGGTACCTAAATTTCCCACTTGACAGATGCAACTGTCTTTTGGGCTGCAAAGGTCGTCAAGCTACACAATTTTGGTCGGGGAGTTGAGAACCCTGTCCTTCTCGACCTCTGGGGAGGGACTCAGAACGGCTTCCAGACAGACAACAATTCAAATGCCAAGCACAGTAAAAACACATTATAAATGCATCGATATACATTCAATAGTTAATTTGAACCAGTTCGCCATATTAAAATCGCCAGATTAAAATAGTCGTCCAGCTCAGTCCAAGTACGGTCCAATAAAATCTTATAAAATCTTGTCTTAATGTCCAGCTCAGTCCAAGTACGGTCCAATAAAATCTTATAAATTCTTGCCTTCCCCAGTAAAACAAACTATTCTGTGAACTCTTGATCCCATAGCCAGGATTTAAGTTTCTTGCGGAAGATCAGAAGAGAGGGGGCAGATCTAACCACACTAGTAAGGGAGTTCCACAGTCGAGGGGCCACCACGGAGAAGGCCCTGTCTCTCATCCACACCAAACGCGACTGCGTTAGCAGTGGGACCGAGAGCAGGGCCTTCCTGGATGATCTTGAAGTCCTAGATGGTTTGTAGAGGGAGATGCGTTCGGACAGGTAAACTGGGCCAGAACCGTTTAGGGCTTAATAGGTTAATACCAGCACTTTGAATTGAGCCAGCATGACTTTGTAGTCCAGATCTAGGTACTCCATGTCATACTGGAGGAGAGATTCCTAGAATTATGTTCTCTAGAGATTTCATGGTCTTCCAGCATGACTCTGATCAACTTCTGGCATAATCTGACCATACACTTGTACTAGAGGACCTCGAGGTTCCCAGAAAGAACAATTTAATCAATATGTAAATAGCCAAATCCACAAAAGTCAAATCTGCAAATGTGGAAGGCCAACTGTAGTACTGTATGAACTTACGATAATAATTGGGAAGACATTATCTTTGGCCTATAAGAATCACAAATTATTGAGAAACATGACTTTAGAAGCTATATTAATGGGTACATGGTTCCTCACAGCTCTTTACATTGTCATAGAAGCACAAAGCCTGAAGATGTGTAGAAAAACAGTACAGTGAATATGTGTCTTTAATTTGTTTCCAAATCAGATCTAGCCTTGAGGTATTGCTAGTTATTTGCCATTTGAAAAAGAGGACAAATATCTTTTATTCAAGAGTTTTTTGGAGCTCAGAATAGTTTAAGAAAACCTGGTAACTCCTCAATGCTTGCTGACTAATAACTTACATCACTGCCTTGTTGAAATGTACACAAAGGAGCACTATGCACATTGAAGTGCTCTCTTGTGAATGGCAGTCACTGATCACTATGTTTTTATCTACTTTTCTAGGATCAATTTCCAGAATACAGCACGAGCCACTCCAGAGGAAAGGTACATACCCTGATCTCTTTCCACAGTCATTTATTTTTGTTGAAACCCTGATTATTTATTTATTTACTGTATTTGTATACTGCCTTTCTCAGCCTGTAGGTGACTCAAGGCGGTTAACAGTTGATTGTAGATTGTTTGATGCCATTTGTTTGTCTGTTGATAAAGTGAAATAATTCCATATGTAAGTTACAATTGTAAAGTATATTTTGAATGCAAAAATACTGCAGAAATTAAACTAGGAAATAAGCTATGTCCTAATAGTATACAGTGATGTTGGGAATTGGAAGTGTGCTTTATTAAGGAGCATAAAGGAAAAAATGTCATGTAATAGACAGGTTATATAGAAGTAGGTCATGGATATTATACATGTATATACTTAACTTTCTCCTGATGCAGACAGCTGTTCATCTCTGACAGGTCTTAATCTGAGAATTAGGGTCAACTTCAGAAATCCAGCAGTTGAAGGTAGTTAGAATACATGACTGTTGTAGAAAGAGGCTAATAGAGATTGACTCAAAGTGTTGAATGGGTGGTGGAGGTGGTTGTGTTATTGGTGCAATACTTGTATGGGTACATTTATTGCAGGCCAGCTGTATTTCAAATGTGTTGTCAAAGGCTTTCATGGCCAGAATCACTGGGTTGCTGTGAGTTTTTTAGGTTGTATTGCCATGTTACAGTAGCATTCTCTCCTGATGTTTTGCCTACATGTTCAGAGGTCTGTTGAAGGTGAGGCAAATTGAGTGTATATATATCTTTGGAATGTCCAGGGTGGGAGAAAGAACACTTGTCTGTTTAAAGTAAATGTGAATGCTGCAATTAGCAAGCTTATATAGCATTGAGTATCCACGAAGCTGCAAACTCAATCAGTGAGTGTATCTGCATAGAGGTAACCTGGCTGTTGTTACCTGAATGCATCCTCTGTTTGGAGGTGTTAACTGGCATTTCAATTGCTTGCTGTCTGGACTCCCCCTGTTTTTGAGTGGTGTTTCTTATTTACTGTCTTGATTCTGGTATTTTTTAATACTGGTAACCAGATTTTATTCATTTTCAGAGTTTCCTAAGCACTGCAGATTGTGAATATATCATAATGCCACAATATTAGGATTATGGTATATTTCTGATCTATAATGCTCACAATCTTCCAACCCTTTTACAATAAGTAAAAAGAATGTTTATTCTACTGATTAGGCATCTAGAATGATGCCACCTTATTAGGAGTTGAAGAGACCTTACGTAGTGTTTTTGAGCATTGGACTATGACTCTGGAGAAATGGGTTCGAAGTGCTGTTCACCTGTGGAAACCTTGGGCATTTCTCACTCAGAGAAAGCAAACCCCTTCTGATTAAATCTTGCTGTAAGATGGAAATAACTTAAATGAAATAAGAACAAAATTAAATGAGCTTTTAAATGTATTTGAGTCAAATTTACTGAGTAATTTTAATATGTGTACTCAATTTTAGTTTTTATTAATAAATTAATTTACTGTATTTTTACCCCGCTCTATCTCACCCCAAAGGGGGATTCAGCAACTTCCAGATTGGCAATAATTCAATGTCACAAGAAACATAAACATCCAAATACAGTATACACCACACATTAAAATCAATGAAAAATCAGAAAAATCATGACATATCAGTACATTAAAATAAAATGTATAAACAACACAAGGTTTTTAAAATTACTTTTCAGCTAATGCTACAATTGTACTTTTAAATATTAATCCTGCATTTTTAAACTACCTGACAACCTTACTGTTCCCCCCCCCCCCTTTTTTTTTTGACCATGGCAGCTGGAGAAAGTTCTCTTTTCAATTTTTTACTGGCACCCTCAAAGTAGAGGGCTTGTAATATTTGCAGTAACATTTGGCCCATTTGAATACCTCCACCGACAACATTTCTGTTGACCCCCATTCCCTCATCTTATGCATTCTGTTAGCAGATATCTTACGATTCTGATTCATAAAATACTTTGATATTTTGTTACAACTCCATTAATGCCATTTCCTCTCAGTTTCGGGGGGGGGGGATCTAAGACTAACATTTCAGTTTCTTGGAAACCTTTATTTTTTTCATCCAACAGTATGCTGTAAACACTTTTAACATTTTTAACTTAACTGTCCTTACATAGAATTCTCCCATTCTTTAAAAAAGCCCAGTATTTTAGTATTTTCATTACTCTTTTGTGTTGTGCAGATCTATGCCTGCTCTCAACATTAAGTAAATTGAGAATGGTTTTTATGAGTTTGTTTCTGAAAATTCTGGAGCAAGGCTCAGAATAATGTGCATTTTATTTTATCACATCCTTTTTGGATCTTTGATAAATTGCTTCTTTACACTTAGTTCACTGTATACGGTACACCTCGCTTCAAAAGGAGCAGGCATAATCTTTCTGGCTTCCATTTTAATGTCAGTTTAGTTTTATATTATGTAAAGTGTACTTTTTGAACCATCCATTCTGAGACTGTTATGCCTTCGAACAGTAGGCTCTTATTATTTGCTATCAACTATCCAGGACCGCCCATTGATACCAGAATTTGTGGATGTTTGAATCCTATTATATTCAATGGCATAGAATAATTGTGTCCTTTACATAAAACAGCAAAAATCAAGGTTTGCTTTTTGGAAATTTTTGCAGGGGAATATTTTCTATCTGTGAATGGTTGAATCTGGGTGCAGAATCCATGAATACAGAAGGCCGACTGTAGTGTGTCCTGGTAGTGATTCTAAAGGTGAGCAATTTTTGTATTCTGCAATCACTTTATCATCGCCTAGGACTTTTTCTGTCTTTGCAGTCTATAAGGCAGGCACAGGGAACCTGTTGCCCTTCTGATATAATTGGGCCCCAACTCCTGTCAGCCTCAACCATCATGGCCAATGGTCAGGCTTAATGACAGCAGGAAGATTGCAAGTTCCAAATCCTTGCTTTACAGCAGTGATTCCCAACCGTTGGTGTTCCCAGTGTTTTGGACTTCACTTCCTATCTGGTAAACTGGGATTTCTAGGAGTTGAAGTCCAAAACACTTGGAGGACCAAAGGTTGAGAACCAGTGCTTTACAGTCTTCCAAGAAGGCACAGATTGCCTTCTGACATGGATAAGGTGCAAGAAACAGAATTCTTTCAGTAGTTTTAGCATGTTCTCCAGATCTCCTTACTGAGATTATCATCTTACTTTGTTAAATGGTTATTGCTTGTTAAATTGGTTTTCTTGGTATATTGTCTGTTTAAGATTTTTACTATATTTTTTGTATGCTGCTTTTTCTCTTAGAGACTCAAAGGGATGAACAGTGCTAAAACAATTCTGAAATAGTTATTGTGGTCATCATAAAACATGCAGTAAAATGCACAATGTAAAACATTTCTGTGGAATACACATATTAAAATATTCAGAACACTTTAAAATTCATAGTTAAAAATTGGCGGAGTAGTCTGCTGAAAGAGATAGGTCTTCAGTTGTCTCTTAAATTCTGACAGCTGATTTAGTTGTCAAAGCTCTTCTGGCAGTTCATTCCACAGTCTTGGGACAGGTGATGAAAAAGTTGCAGGGGACCTAATTGTCTGGACCAGATTGTATGGCAGAAGGCAATCCTGTAAGTAACCTGGACCCAAGCCATGGAGGGTTTAAAAGGTCAAAAACAATGCTTTGTACTTTACCCAGAAACTAATTGACAGCCAGTGGAGTGACTTTAATATGGGTGTAATATGCTCACTTCTAGATACTTGAATTGCTATTTGTCCAATTATTTAATTAAAGCAGGTTTAAATCAATCTTATTTATAGTTTACATCTTTGTGTAAATCCTCTGGATTAATGGGATGTTTTTGCAAAATCTTCTTACAAATCTGAGGTAATTTCTCTTGGATGAATAAAGGTTTTCAAATTTTCAAACAAGTCCTCTGTTTAGGTTGATATTTTTAGGTTTTCAGGCTTGCAGTTAAAACTCCGTAGCACATGGTTTGGGAACTGAGAGGCGACAGGCCTCAACAGAGTTAAGTATAACTTACGTGGATATTAATAGGAGATTCAAAACCCTAATTACTGTTGGAGGAGCAGTCACAGCTGGGGAAGGAAGAGTTAAACTTTGCTACCTCAGTAAGTGGAGGCAGCAGAGATGAGGCTCAGAAACCGGGCTTAGTAAATGAAATAATTCATAATAAATAATCCACTGGTGTAACAGGATTTTTACAGGATTTTGGAAGTATTTTTCAAGACATTTTAACCAGAAATGTGGACAGTCAGGAAGGCGGTAATTTCCCACATATATTGTTTAGCTGACACTTTTGTGTGCTTGCTCACGTTGTACCCTATGTATACATTTGAGAGTGAACATTCAACTTTGTGGGGCCTACTTTTGAGTAAAAAAGCTTAAGATTTCATATCAGTTTGGACCTTTTCAGTTTGAAAGAGAAGAACTATGTTTTTAATTGACAAAGTCATCCCTGTTTTAGGACCTGTCCAGTGGCTATTTTGGGGGGTGGGGGTGTCTATCTCTGATTTATTAGTATTTATTTCTGTTAATTGTTTTGTATCTTGCATTGGCTCCTGGTTATGTTTTTATGCCTTTTGTTGTATTTCTTATTGTTGAGTTTTGTTTTTCTGTTCTCCTCAAGACATTTGTAAAAAGCAGCACATGAGCCCAAAAGCAATAGATTTGTTTGGGGTTTTTTTAACCATACGTTGTAGAGGATATTAATTTGTAAAGGTACTGAAAATCGTTAACTTCAGTATTTTATTATTGGATTAGTTATGGATATTTTTGGAACAAGTCACTTTATATGCCAAGTTCTTAGGAAAATATTAAAGTTTATCATGCACAATTGCAGATAAAGGTTACTAGATATTAAAGTGTGTAAAAATACTTGGAATTCTTGAGGTTTCTCATTGAAATATATTTCATGTTTTCAACAACCGTCATTAATATATTTCCGCCAGATGAACATCTGAAGAATGCATTATTTAGAGATGGTTTATGCATAACTCACTTAAAACTAAACATTATTCTACAATTTGTTTTATTTGTATAGTGGATAATATATTCTTTTTGTTTAACTCTCATTTGATTTTGTTTACATTTGAATGAATTTATCCAAATGAAAATTCTGTTCTGTTAAAAAAACTAGATTATCACATCACTAACCTCCAGTTGATTGTATTGTTTGAATGTCTCGCATTCTTCAGTAGTATGACTTTTTTTGAAATACGTTACTGCTGAATTTATGTTGCATATTTTAGCAGCTTAAATACCTATCTTTATATTAGATTATTGATGAGGAAATGAGTTGATGCTGGATCTTATATCCGTTAGATCTTTTAATTCACTTTCATTTTCTCATTGGATAGAGTGCTATTTGATATTTCAGTATTATAGGCTCTTAATTTTGATCAAATGTAGAACAGTATTGATTTGACTTTTTGTGAAATCGTTGTTCTTACAGGGGTTTTTTGGCATCTTTTTGGAAACAATTCTTCCAGGGAAGTTTATATTTCAACAGAAAGATACATTTTTTCTGGAACACTTTTCCACTTGGACATAAGAGATTCTATTTGTAGGCTCAGGAACTGCATAGCACCTGAATGGTGCATTAATTTCCTAAGTATTAATTTACTTCTGAGCCCTCCAGCTTTCATTGCTATTCAT
This sequence comes from Anolis apletophallus, assembly GCA_030556195.1. Taxonomy (NCBI): domain Eukaryota; kingdom Metazoa; phylum Chordata; class Lepidosauria; order Squamata; family Anolidae; genus Anolis; species Anolis apletophallus. Next base: position 18,462,931 of record JARBWK010000006.1, read on the forward strand.
TAGACCAGGCCTGGACAAACTTGGGCCCTCCAGGTGTTTTGGACTCCCAATTCACACAATTCCTAGCAGCCTACCGGTTGGTAGGCTGTTAGGAATTGTGGAAGTTGGGAGTCCAAAACACCTGGAGGGCCCAAGTTTGTCCAGGCCTGCATTAGATCTTGGAGATGAAATCACTTGTGCAATTTTGTCTCTTTAACTCTGACAAGTTTCAGGGACCATCATCTTGTCCCAAGGATCTGCTTTGGCTTTGCTAGAATAAAAAAAGAAACTCAAAACAACAACAAATGTAGCACAGCAGTTCTCGTTTGTGCCTGGAGGGCAGGGGACAGGACCTGGGGTCCCATTAGCATTAGAACCAGCTGTGCCAGAACATGATTCAGAGGATGAGCTAGATGACTGGGGCGAAGGGCAGCTTTCCCCTCAGGGGCCTCTTTCGCCCACAGAGAGCTTGGCCTGGGAAGAAATGTTGTTTGGTCCTAGCGAAGATTTAGATAACCAGGTGCAGATGGACAGCGATTCTGGGAGTTATGAACATCCGGGTGGGAGATCTTCTCAGGAGCCTCCCGGGGAAGATATGGAAGAAAGCGCATGGAAAACGGCTAGGGAGGAGAGCTCTCAGGGAGATAGAAACACAGCTGCGGAGAGACAAGGTCGAAACTTTGATAGGAGACGGAACATAGAGTCTAGCAGAAGGGAATGGTCGAAGAGCATAGACCGGCCGAAGTCCGTGAGCAGCGATTGGAGACGCAGAAGCCTAGAGCGTCGGGGACCTCGGCCGAAGGATTAAGTATAGGATCCGTGGGAACGAATCCTCAGTGCTCTGGCCACGTCTCATCTGAATAGGCGTGAAGCGGAGTGGGACCACAAGCTAAGCTAGCCAGTGGTCATCAAGCCTTGCCTTGTCCTGATCCGCCTGGTTGTGCGGAGCCTTGCCTTGCCTTGTCCTGATCCGCCTGGTTGTACGGAGCCTTGCCCTGTTTCCTGATCCGCAGTCTTGCGGAGCCTTGCTAAGCTTTTTGCCTATTTGCTACGTTACCTTGGACATTGTTACTTCAAGCCTTTTGGATTGCCTTTATTCTATTGGACAATATTCTTTGGAACTGTTTTTATATTCAATAAAGTAGTTAGCCTTCAGTACGTCTCTGTGTGTGTGATTAAGGGGCCGGTCAAGTCCGTGCATCGTGACAACAAAAATCCAAAACCAGGAGTAGGCAAAATATTACTTCTTTGTAAAATAGCTTGCAGGGTATTTATATGTATATTTGTGTCTTATAGATTTATTTGCCAGAAAAATAGTACCAATCCATTGAAATATTGCAAATGGGGGAAAAAAAGGTAACTGTGTTGTTAAGAAAAGTGTAACCTATGGGCAGCACATAATCCCAGGACATTTTTGAGGTTCTCAGTACTACATCCTTTTCCAAAGTATTTTTAGTTTGCTTTAGGGTGTTTTTGATTTTTTTTCTTTTTTTGCAAAATCATCTAATTGACCCTGTAGGATTCAGGTTTTGCCCCGTTGTTGCAGTTGGCCTTCATATCCTCTAGACTCACATGTTAAATGCAAGACTCACAGCCCAAATATGGCCCGCCATGTCAATTTATGAGGCCTACAAGACTTTCAATGCCAGAGCAACATAATTATATTTATACAGTCTTACAATTACAACTGCCCCCTTGAAGGCAACCATAAAGCTGATGCCGCCCTCGGTGAAAATTTATTTATTTTTGACATCCCTCTCTCTGAAAAGGTGCATGGGCCCTATTTTGAGCCAAATAAGTTTTATATATTTCCCCAGTGAAGAGTGTGTGTCTGTGTGGGTGCAGGAAGGTACTCCAAGGCAGGAAGGTCCATGGCAGCCCTCCGCCCCCTTTCCCTCCCTCCCTCCCTCCCTCCCAATCCCTGATAGTTGCCTTTCCCTTGCAGGTACAATGTCCTGATAGTGAGCACAAGCATACTGTACATTTTTATGTTCAGTCTTCTAACAACTTTGATCTTTTCCTTTCTTCTAGGTGTGCTTTGGATACAGTCTCTCGCCCATTGACTGGTAGACATACTTAGTCTGGAAGGAAAACATCTATCAAATGGACAGTATGTCTATTACCAACACACCAACAAGTAATGATGCTTGTCTGAGCATTGTTCACAGTTTGATGTGCCATCGACAAGGAGGAGAAAGTGAAACATTTGCAAAGCGAGCCATTGAAAGTTTGGTAAAAAAACTTAAGGAAAAAAAAGATGAATTGGATTCTTTGATTACTGCTATAACTACAAATGGTGCTCATCCTAGCAAATGTGTTACAATTCAAAGAACATTGGATGGAAGGCTTCAGGTCAGTAAAAGCACATGTGATGCCTTGATATTCTTCATCTGTGTAGAATAGCACAAAGGATAGGTCTGTATTGAAGGGAGAAGAACAGTGACACATGTAATTTGACAGTGAAGCAGTGGTCAGAAATGTGGTGTTTGTTGATATCGTTGGGTTCCCAGCATATCATAAGACAATGGTCACCAAATTTGGGTACTCCAGGTTTTAGGACTCCAACTCACAGAATTTCTGAGTTGGCCAAGCTTGCTGGGTCTTCTGGAGGACCAAATGTTGGGGACCACTGTCATAAAATGTGATATTTTCACATTCTAGTAATTTTTATAAATTTTAGGATGCATTCCCATAGGATATAAAATTTGGAGGTACTTTGTTGTCATTGTGGTAATCCCCCCTCCCCATTTAATTTGATTTTTTCATGAATTTCAATCCTTAGGTGGCTGGTCGTAAAGGTTTTCCTCATGTAATTTACGCACGGCTATGGAGGTGGCCTGATCTTCACAAAAATGAGCTCAAACATGTCAAATACTGCCAGTATGCTTTTGACCTGAAATGTGACAGTGTTTGCGTAAATCCATATCATTATGAGCGTGTTGTATCACCTGGCATTGGTAAGTACGTTTCTGATATTATATAGGTCTGGGGTGCCTATTTGATGTCCCTCCAGATGTTCAAGTGCTAGCATTCTTTACTATTGGCTGTTGTAGGTGGAGGTGCTGAGAGTTACAGTCCTACAACACCTGGAGAAAAACACAGTTCATTCCTCTGGGAGTCATCATAGAGTTTATGGCCACTTGCTTGTCCCAACTAGAGTAGGTGGAATTTATGTCAGTGTTAGCTTAACATTCAGTGGTGAGTTTAGTAAGTTTTGTTTGTTTAGAACTACTGGCTGGATGTAGGCCATAGTTGGAGGATTAGGTTGTGTTTAATAACACAGATTCTCCATTCAGTGACTTGTGAGATGTTTCATATTTGTGACTTGAGAGGGAGCCTTTCAGAGCCATGTTATTTTAGGCCAGAGAGCCTGCATGTTAGCAAATGTTTAGCAGCTACACTTTACCCTTCTGTTTCTTGTTCACAAGGAAGCAACAATAATGTTTTGATTGGCAGGACATGGAGCAGTCAGGGAGCATTAGTCCTCTTCCAGAAATGTTTGAAGACTGCACCTACATTACCCCCAAATGTTCTGTAGGTGCCATGGGGTTATTCTTCATGTTTTTGAACTTTTTTGGTTGGGAAGGGGGAGGAAAGTATTTATTTAATGCATTTTCTTTACTCCTGACATTTAGCGGGGCTGTCAAATGTGATGGAAATGCACTTCATACTCCCAGAGGCCATTTTGGGATATTGTGGAGCAAAAAAGAAATATATCCCCCCAAGTTTTGAAGTTAAGGAAACAGGAGTAAGGGGATGTGATGCCTGTTAGTATTTGCAGCTTAGGAGCTGCATTAGAAGAGGAGAAACGGATGTATGAACCTGTTAAATGTGACCCAGTTTTGGAGAAACTTGTGTTGTTATTGAAATGATATTCATCTCTGGAGAAATCTGGGAGTATTAATAATTGATAAATAGATAAACTCGTCCACTTCCTCATTACTCTCACTATCAGTTCTCCTTAATGCCATTCTCACAAATATGGGAATTAGTCATCTCACTTTATTTCTTAAGATTCAGTTCACTTGTGATGGGAATCTACTTGAAAGTAGTCCCATGGGCAGTAGTGTCATCAAGAATGTCACAGAAGATTCTTCTAAATTAGTGTTTCTTAAGCTATTTCATGTGTCAGAGAAGCCCTCCCCCCCTCAATGCACTAGATGCAGTGGTTCTCGACTTGTGGGTGTCCCCAGGTGTTTTGGCCTACAACTCCCAGAAATTGCAGCCAGTTTATCAGCTGTTAAGATTTCTGGGAGTTGAAGGCTAAAACATCTGTGGACTCACAGGTTGAGAACCACTGTGCTAGGAGCTGATAACCACAATCATGCTATATTATTACATTCGGATAATTTCAGTCCAAGAACAGCAAACATTTTATTCTGTCCCCGTTGACTAAAAAGCAGAAAACAAAATGACATGGGACCCAGGTTCTGTTAACTGGGTTGAGATATACAGAGCAGCATGGCACCTTTTAAATGCCATATTTGCGAAGAGTTACATAATCTTTAAGATGTTTTAAAATTGAATTTATATCCAGCTTTTCTCCTAAGATGGGATTCAAGGCAGTTTACAATAATTTTTAAAAGTTAGAACCATTACAAAAGTAAAATGAATTAAAGATAATATTATTGAAAATTGCTTAAAATACTTAAACAAACATTAAAACATAATTTCAATAAAATAAACATGCCTCTTCAAACACACACACCTGTTCCATAATTTAAATTCAGAGCACTGCTTGAATAAAAATGTCTTCACTTCCTGGCAGGAAAAGGGACTAGGGAGGGGGCCATCAGTCCTCTTGCAGAAGGGAGCTCCAGAACCTGGGTGCAGTTATGAAGACGGCTCTCTCATGAGTTTTGAGGAATCACAGAACAAAGTGGTGGGATTGAGAGAAACGCTTCCGCTGCAGATAGTAAAGCTTGCATATCTTATATATATATATTTCTTAGGTCCGTGCAATGTCGTATATAGACAACGAAACTAAACATCCCAAAACCACCAAACTAGGCAGCCTTGCTAACCATACAACGAGGTACAGACAGTGCCAAAAACACCGGCCATACGTACCTCACAACATCCCAAAACACCAACCCCCTTAAACTGACAACGAAACTCCCTCACCGGCCGCTCCGCTGCCAGCGCAAACGTTTCGAACGTTCACAAATGGCAGACAAAGCACAGCGGCCCGATCCCACAAGCTTCACCACAGAACCGCATGCCCCACTCAATACTCTGCCAGCAACACACCTCCCTACCCACGATCACTAACCAGCACAAACACACGACCCCAACAAACAAACAACGCACTATACCCCCCTTCCCACGCACATGGCCAGCACAACGCGGCAACCCCATCCCACAAACTTCGCCACATAAGCCCACGCCGCAATCAAAATCTGCCCGCAACACAGCGCCCCTCCCTTCCAACGATCCCTAACCAACAGCGCCCTGCCCTGAACCCACAAACTTCCCTGCCCACAACACCCCTTCCCATCACCCCAAAACAACCAAGAAACAACATGCCCCCTTCCCACGCACGTGGCTGCCGCAGCGCCTCTGCCCACAACACAGCGCCCCTCCCTTCCCACCATCCCTAACCAACAGCGCCCTGCCCCGAACCCACAAACTTCCCGCCCACAACACAATCTTCCTCCCTTCCCACCATCCCTTCCCAAAATAACCACAAACACCCTCACCCCTTCCAAACACCCCAAAACAACAAACAAACCACATTCCTTGCCCCCCTTCCCGCAGCACCTTTGCCCGAACACACAAACTTCCCTGCCCACAACACAATCTTCCTTCTTCCCTTCCCACCATCCCTACCCAAAAGAAACACAATACGCCCTCACCCCTTCCCAACACCCCAAAACAACAACAAAAACCCACAGACTTCCCTTATCTTTTACACGAAACATCCCTCACACGCTCACCCGACGCCTTCTTCCCTCCAGCCATTCCAAACTACATTTCCCAAAACCCTTTGCAGCGAAACACAGCAAAGAGCATGCGCACTACCAAAAATTCAAAAAAGCCCGCAAAACAGCCTAACCCCTCCCCTCGCCCCCCCCCCCAACAAAAAAACCCACCCTCCCCCTCTTCCACGGAGGAGGCGGAGAAGGCAGAGGAAGAAACAGGAACCACCAGCCCCGCATGTCGCTGCCACCTCCTCCTCCCGGCCAGCCTCCGCCTCCTCCCTCCTCCACTTCGTACTCCTCGCCAGAAAGGGGGGGGGGGGAGGAAGGAAGGAAATGAGGGGAAGAAAACAGAGACAGAGAAAGAAAAAGAGAGAGACAGAAAGAAAGAGACACAAACATATACACATATACACACAAACATCAGCACACACCACACACATACACACACAAATACATGAAAACATACACACATACACATATGTACATGCACATATACATAAGAACATACACATTATACACATATATACACACACACATCACCACACACATACATAAAGACATGCACACAAACACACATACATACATGCACATACACATAAGAACACACACATACACATACACACATATACACACAAACATCACCACACACACACACACTCATATACATAAAAACATGCACACATACAGACATGCACATATACATAAGAACACACACATACACATATATACACACACACATCAACACACACACACACACATATATATACATGAAGACACGCACACAAACACACATATATACCTGCACATAAAACACAAACATACACAAAATACACATACACATATACACACAAACATCACCACACATATATACACACACACCATGTAGGTAGAAAGGGTAAGCCACAGACGATGGCACAGCAACGCGTGCAGGGGACAGCTAGTACTAGTATAAGGGGTTACAGTCCTTCAGATCGTTTGGACCCAAGCCATGTAGGAATTTAAAGATCAAAATCAGCACTTTGACTTTTGCCCAGAAACAGAATAGTGGAGCTATTTCATAAGAGGTCCTAAAACCTTTTAAGCAAAATTACTATGCACAATGGGCAGATCTTATTTGCAATGCCAAAAAACACGAAAGAACAATACAATATTTAAAATGAAGAACAGTGTTAATCAGCATAAACTTATTGATTGATTTCCTATATTTATACCGCACCCTTCTCCCCCTTCCCCCCCGAAGGGGGTCTCAGGGCAGCCTAACAAAAGCATCATACGATAGCATCATAAAAACAGCCACAGTACAATCAAAATATTAAAAATATTGAAACAATTAAAATTAAAACAATTGTTTTAATTAAAACAGTGTTTCAATGGGAAATGTGCATCTGCCTTTGTCTGATGAGATAGTCAAGTTAATTAGGATTGCTGTTGTTTATTCCTTCAAGTCATTTCAGACTTAGGGTGACCCTGTTTTTAAAGATTGGGACGGAAGCAGGTAAATCACTTTGGAGTGCCACATCCACCCCACAGGCCTTAGTTTGGGGACCCCTGCTGTAACCAATCCAGTAAACATCCTGGCTGCAGTGTTTTAGAGCTGGTTAAGTTTCTGAATAGTGTCAAAAGGGAGCACCTTGTAGAACACATTACAGTAGTGTAATCAAGGCATGTGTCACTATAGCTATATTTGACTTCTCAAGGAACAGATGCAGCTGGCACACTAGTTTTAACTGTGTACACCTACTTGTGGCCATAGCTGAAACCTGACCATCCAGACTCAGGTCCAAGTCCAGAAAAATACCTAAGCTTCAACTCTGAGATTTTAGGAAGAATGTAACTTTATCCAACATAAGCAGAATCACTCTTCCCTGGTCTGCCTTCTGACTGACCAGGAGCACCTCTGTTTGGTCTGGGTTAAGTTTCATTTTGTTCATTCTTATCCAGTCTATTCCTTACAGTAAACTCTGGTTTTGTAGAGAAACAGACTCTGGAGTTTGATGGGAAGGATAAAGAGTTGTGTGTCACCAACATACTGATGACACCGAACCATAAAACTCCAGATTACCTCTCCCAGTAGTTTCATGTAAATATTAAACAGCCTGGGAACAGACTAAAACCTGAAGGAACACCTCAGCAGAGTGGCCAGGATGTTGCGCAGGCATTCCCAGCATCATCTTTCTCCGTGAAAGACTGATGTTGTTTTAAAATAGTGTTCCTGAACCTTTTCCCAAAGAGGTGACAAAGGAGGATACCATGGTTGAAACTATTGAAAACCTCAGTTGTGGTCTAGCAGAACCAATGGGACACACTCATCCAATCTGGTTGTCTATGCAAGTCCATGAAGTTGACCAAAGCTTTATCTGTCCCATAACCATAGTTAAATGGCTTTAGATACATCCACGAATTCCTGGAACCAGGAGGTCATCACATACTCTAATACCTTGCCCCAAGGATATGATATTGGAGACTAGCTGATAGTTCTCCAGTATAGTGGGGTCCAGGGATGTGTGTCCCATCCCCCTGCTCCCCTGAAATAATGGCTTCATTAAACCTCTTTTAGAAAATCTAACTTCATTGTAGTGAGGCATTTACTACTCCCTTTACCCAGTCCTTCAGTCCCCCCTGGGCTTCTGTGCCCTAATCACATCAGACTTCCTCTGAGGTGGCATGGGTACATTCTCACCATGTTTTGGGACCCTCTTGGGCCCTTAAAGTGCATTTTGAGGTTTAATTTTTGAATTATTGTGCAAAATTTTGTTTTGATCCTTGTGGGCCCAAACTTGGTGGAAAAGAGGCATTTTGTTCCTTAACGTGTTTCTTACATAGTAGATTCAGAACTTAGAAGCATGTAGGGAGACACACTACTAAGTATCTACACTGAAAACAGAAGTGGTGTTCCCATTAGACCATTGTCTGAAATGATGTTCTGTGCAGAATCTAATTGTGTGAGTTCATAGGTGACAACTCAAAGACGCACAGTTAAAAAGACTAAACCTGACATTATTGGTATTTTAATTAGTCTAATAATTTGTGTTCTTTCTTTCTATTTAAAGATCTTTCAGGGTTGACTCTGCAAAGTTCTGGTAAGCTATGCATGAAGCTCTGTAAAATATTTTTTCCTTTTTAAATACATTATGGTGAATGCTTTTAAAATTTAAAACATCCAGAAATCATTGCTAGGAAAACTATACTTCAGCTTCTAGCAAAGAAAGTATGCATAGGAGTAGATGCTTTTGCTCTTCTTTTTTTTAATCTCAGTGTGTTTTTTAGATTAAAAAGCCATGAAGATAAAAATAGTTTTGTCCTTTTTCAAGTTGAGATTCATTTACTGTTTACTCATTTTAAATTGATGACCATTTTGTGCTGCTGGTTTTAAAACATTAATGTGAAGTATCAATACTCCGATTTTCAAAACAAATTATGTGAAGATAAAGCCAAGCTTTTCCCCCCCCCCCGGAAATTGGAATGAAAATTGATTACTTTGGACAGGAGTAGTTTCTCTTGTGCCAGCCATTTGTTATAATTGGTACTCCTGTCTGTGCAAGGTGCTGCTCTGGTTCTATATATCTGTAGCATCACTTTTGTGTGTAGTTGACATACTATAATCTACATGTCAACTCTGATTTTATCACCATATCATTTGTACATCTAAGGCGATATCATTTGAAATAATAATAAACAATAACATCAACAACAATATATTTATTTTTAACCCGCCCTCTTTCCCCAAGGGAATTGTTTCTAGTTCACTTTGGAGTGTGTACACATTAGCCTTCATTTGTTGTTGTTCACATGAGCTTTATTCTTCAAAATAGTTCAGACCTCCATAGTATCTACTAGGCATAGATGTAGAATGATGTAGGATAATGTTTATAGGATCAACTTGGACCAAGGAAAGGGATCTGATGGGTGTCAAATTGTAATCACTTTTTAAACTCTCCCTTTTGGTGCATAGTAGTTTATATTTGAAGCAATATTTGAAGTCTATATTTGTATTTGAAGCAATGGGTGCAAATTCGTCTGTCCACTTGTCTGGTAGCTCTTTGCAGTCTGAATGAGATCAGGGGCTTGACTGTGTTCCCTAACATCACTAGACCTCTGACTGGAGAAGTGCCAGGTGAAGCTTCTCTACCCAGTGCTTTTGAGTCTCCTTTGTGGAAAGAAAAAGCAGAGTCTAACTAAACATCATAATAACAACCACCATAATGGGCTTTGTTTTAATTTTCTCACCTCACTACTCATTCAGGGAAAAGGAAGGAAGAGCAAACTGTTCTCAGTATTTCCAAGAGCCAGCTGTGCCTGGATCTTGGGAACATGGAATGGAATTTATCATTTATAATGACCAAGCAGAGATAATAGACATTCCTCTCCCAGCTGCTTGGGGGGCGGGGGTGTGAATGTAGGGAAAGGTTTTGTTGGAAGCCTTCTCAACCAAAAGCTTCTGTCTTTGATGCTGCATATCTGCCCGACCTTGTTTTGAATATTTCTTGAGGCAATTTCCTTGTAAGGTGCATTCTTCCAGTTAGAAATCTGCCATCGTATTTAGTTCTTGATTTTTGTCCTTGAAACATCAGGTGGTTATTGTTCCTCTTTCTTTGGAGGGCTCAGAATAAGGCAGTTATTAGGGTCTTAATAATGACAACTCTAATTTACAACTTATTTTATTGCAGCACCTTCAAGCATGTTGGTGAAAGATGAGTATGTTCATGAATTTGAAGCACAGCCATCACTCTCAACTGCTGAAGTCCATTCAGTTCAGACTATCCAGCATCCACCAAGTAACAGGGCACCTACTGAAACGTACAGTACCCCAGCCATGTTGGCTCCTTCTGAGTCTAATACTACCACCACTACCAACTTTCCCAACATTCCTGTTGCTTCCACAAGTAAGATAACCATGACTGTTCGGAATATTTCAGGTTATTTAAAACTTAACAAAATGAACAGCTATTGCAAACTGTTGTTACCATAAATGTCACATTTTAATTATTTAAGGAATTTGTATCTCACTCTTCAACTAAATAAGACTCCCGGTATGGTTTACAAACATTCATGATAGGATTGGCCTTATTTTTAGGTTTATAATCTAAAAGAAATGAAATGAAATGGGTTGGGGGAAAGAAAAGCTGGGCATCACTGCTTGGTAGACTGTGTTCAGGTGGCCTTACTTGGCGAGCAGCAGTAAAGCAGACTCCCTTTTGGGTGATGAAGAGGACAGATCAGTCTCCCTTTGCCTAAAAGGTGGATTGTATACAGACTCCCAGTGGCCATTGATTCTTTGATGGTGGGTATAGTTAGTAATTATTGTAAAGTACTGATGTGGTTGAGCCACAAACTACTGGCAGTGAGGTGGAGGACTACATAATTTTGGTCACTTCAGCTGTCAGCTTGGTATTTAAATGCATTCTTAATTTTATTCCAGTGTTAATTAGTACTCCGAAATTATATGGGGTTTATTTCTTAAATAGGCCTTAATATGAGTTGTAAGAAGTTGATGAACATTCTTGGCATTTTATTTCTGGGGTTGTGCAAGTGTTTTGATAATGAAAGACATCTGAAGATATCTAAAATTTAAATGTGGTCAGGTGATGGCAACAGGTTTGTGTCTTCAGAGTTCATACAAATATGGAATTTAATATGAACTGTACAGTTAGATATCCAGAATATCTCTACTCCCGTTTTCAAAGTTAACACTATTTCTTATGTTTGAGAAGGGACTTGAAGACATATTACATTGTCTGCAGTAACACATGAATGATGTGTTCAAGGTTTATATGTGAGGCCTTATTTATTTGCAGTCCTCTTAATTAATTGCTCCTCTTATGTGTAGGTTGGTCATCTTCTCAAGGGTAACTTACTTTAAGAGTTTCTGTCTCTTGTGAGAGCATTCATTACACCATCAAGAAAATAAATATGTTCCTAAAAGTAGACTAAAAGTAGACTACCAAGCAATTGTGTCCTTGTCCAGGTAGATCATAAAAAGAGGTAGTAAGCAAGAGCCACTTCATTATTTAGGATGCCAAAGTAAGCAGCATAAGCAATTTATTTATTTATTTATTATTTCGGTTTCTATACTGCTCCTCCCTGTAGGCTCGGGGAGCCCGAAGCTCTTTTGCTAGTCCTTGAAATTCATATGATTCCATCCATAATCTTCTATTACACCTAATTGTTGGACTGGAATTTGGTTTTGGGCCTTTTTTGTTTTGTCCCAGACATAGAATAAGACAGAAGAAGATTAGCAAAGGACTCTCTATGTCAATGGTTCTCAAACTGTGGATCCCCAGATGTTTTGGCCTTTAACTCCCAGAAATCCTAACAGCTGGTAAACTGGCTGGGATTTCTAGGAGTTGTAGGCCAAAACACCTGGGGACCCAGAGGTTGAGAACCACTGTTCTATGTGATTTGTGTTTCCAACAGAACAGGTTGTAAGTGTATACATTTCAGCCTTATTGCTGAGTTATGGTTATTTTTGCATTGAAGCAGTTCATTTGCTCTTATTATCAGTGTGATGTAGTGGTTTGCATGTTGGTCTATGACTCTGGAGACCAGGATTCAAAGCCTTGCTCAGCCATGGAAACCCACTGGGTAACCCTGAGCAAGTTGCGCTCTGAACAAATTTTTCCAAGAAAACCTTGTAATAAATTTGATTTAGAATTGCCCTAAGATAGAAATTATTTGAAAGCACACAACAACCCGACTATAGCAAAATCATAGCAGTGGCCTTTCAAAAATTCCACATGCAGAAGAGTAGCGGTGGTGCGTCATTCTTCTAACAAAGTGGCCATTCGTTTTTTAAAAGCATAGATGAAATCTTTTGCATTCTTCCAGGTCAACCCACCAGTATGTTGCCAGGTAGCCACACTGATGGACTCTTACAGATTGCTTCAGGACCTCAGCCAGGGACACAGCAGAACGGCTTTGCAGCTCAACCAGCTACTTACCACCACAGTAAGTACACAATTTCAGTCTTTGATGCATTGTCACCATCTTCATTGCCATCATCATTCCCCTCCCCAGCTTTTTCCATTCTGGCAGTCAAGGCATCTTAAAAAGGGGCACAGCTAAAAGAATCACAGTATGCACAAGTTAAAATATAATTGCCCCTTCAATAGAATGAAAAGTCATTCGGAGAAAAGCACAAACAGTACAGGATTTGACAAAGACCATCATAATTTGCTATATGAAGGAATTTAGGCCGAAGATTGAGCAAATTCATTTTCTACTGTTGCAAAGGGTAAGACTCAAGAAAGGATATGGCAAAATATTAAGAGCTTCTAGGTGGTAAGATCTTCCAGGTGGAATTCAGGCTATAACTGGGCTTCTGCTTTGCTATACTCAAGAGAATCCTCCAGGCTCTATATTTGTATAATTCTAATTTTGTAGGCAGTATAAAAGAAACAAACAGCAAGTTTAAATAAAATAGTGCAGTCTTAAAACTTGGAAAGTGTATATCCCTTTGCATAAAACAAATTGGTATTAATAGTATTAACAGCTTTTAAATTTACAAAAAGGTTTATTTTTTGGCAGTCATAACAAATGATGTTACTATATCGGTGACACACAGTAGATTGTCTTCCAGGAGTTGCACCAATGTGGTCTATTCAATATAAGATGGAAAACCAGGATCTGATTCTTCTATGCCCTGATATTTTTTTTCCCTGACTCTAACGTACAAAACTCAAAGCACGTTACGTGCATAACCACCAAATTTCCACTAGCATTACTCAAAATATCCCAGGTTCCTAAGATGTGATAGTTAGTATTCAGATATCCTTCATGGCTAACTGGAATTATACTTCCTCAGTTTCTCCTAACATTTCTTTGTCGAACTCTATTCCTTAGCTGCTGCACAGATATGATTTGGTGGTACTGGGTTGCTGTGAGTTTTTCAGACTGTATGGCTATGTTCCAGTAGCATTCTCTCCTGATACTACTGGAACATGGCCATACAGCCCGAAAAACTCACAGTAACCTAGCGATTCTGGCCATGAAAGCCTTCGACAATACTTTGGTGATACTGTCATCTTACATTTCATTCAGCTTAAGCCAATAGCAAAGGTAGAGCAGAGATATCTTTTTTTTTTGCAAAATAGGGCAGCTCATGAGAAGGTTAAGTGTTGTTCCTTGCAGGAGTGCTATGCTCTTCCTCGGAAGTAGACATGTGTCTTGGCATGCTCTGTAGCTGGATCCCTTCAATAATTGAATCAAGATTATCACCTGCACTGGTGCTGGTATTCAAATAGCTCTCCAGAGCCCATATAGCCCATGGGGAGGAATGCAGGGCGCTGCAGTTTAGTAACACCTGTACAACCACATGATACCTCTGTAGCAGGCCTGCACAACTTGTGGCCTTTCAGATGTTTGGGCCTCCGATTCCCAGAAGCACTAGCTAGCTTGTTCAGTGACCAGGAAATCTGGGAGCGGAAGTCCAAAACACCTGAAACCGCAAGTTGTGCAGCCTGGTCAGTACAGTAGTTTTGTTTTCAGTTCACTGGGTGTAATAAGTAGCAAAGCAGCCCAAAGGGAAGGGGTGGGCAGCTGTGGAGGATTCAGAGGCAACTATATGCCTCCAGTGACCATACAAACAGCCAAAAATGTGAAAAAGAACTAAAGACACAAATTGGAAGAAACTAGATGCCCAGATCTGGTTTTGAAAACCAGATAGCTTCAATTTTAAATAATGGGCAGAGGGTTTTGTGACCAGTTTAAAAGGTGAATTGCCGCTCTTCAAGGTTGCCAAGAGAAAATTACACCCTTTTTTGCTAGAAAACAAAATCCAGAAGGTAGAATTGGGTACTGCACAAACAGCTTGCGAGGACACATGTGCCCCCAATTCTGCATTTTTTCACACCTGCCAATCCGATGTTTAAAAAGAAAATAATTCTCACTTGTCCATATTTATAGCATAGTTATAAGAAATTCCTGAAACAGTTAGATTTTCCAATTCATACTCTGTGGCCTTATGCATATTGGAATAGTTCTAGATGTTATGACATTAATTTTTTATGGATTGTTCAAATGGACATCAGATACTCTAGAACAGTGGTTCTCAACCTGTGATTACCCAAGTGTTTTGGCCTTCATCACCCAGAAATCCTAACAGCTGGTAAACTGGCTGGGATTTCTGGGAGTTGTAGGCCAAAGCACCTGGGTAATCACAGGTTGAGAACCACTGCTCTAGAAGAAGAGTATCAGATTAAAAGCACCCAGAGTAATTGGTAGGGGTGGGAGGGAAATATAATACAGATGCTTTAATTACTTTGTAAGCCTTAATTATTACTCTGGGTAAAATTAAAAGTCCTGCATCTCAGTGTTTTTCCTTCCATATGTAGAGTAGAGGAATTTGCCAACTACCCACTACCATGTCCTACCCTAGAGACATTTTAGGCTAGTGTTTAGACAATTTTAAATCCTTCAATAAATAGTAATGGATATTTTAACAATCAGGAATAATATAAGAAAAGACTGATGAAATATAGGGATGCTTAATAGAGAAGGAATCAACTATTTGACCTGAACTATTCCACAATTCATATTCAAGCGGTATCTAATTCTCTTTTGTAGTAGTTAGATGTATCAGGGGAGAATACATGTTGCCAAACCCTGTCTGGTTGTTTTCTCACAGCATTCTGCCACAGCCCATTGCGTTTGGTGTGTCTCGAAATAACAGCTCTGTTCTGTCTAGTATAATTATTTATGTTTGTGCGTTGGGTACCTAAATGTGTTTCCCAGTTCCTTTGACATTTCACATTTTATATTTCACGAGTTTTAGACTGAAGATGAAAACTACATTATTTTATTCACTGGGATATTATTAAAGCTGGTGTAAGTGTGTTATATTCCTGATGCAGATTCAATCTCTGTATGATACATGTTTTCACACCACTTAAAAAAAAATCTGTTATTATGTATCTTGGAAGCAAAAAAGAATCTTCTGCTGTCTTAAAGACTAACAGAATTTCTTTGGTGTACGCTTTGTGGATTCCTTCCCATCATCAGATGTACGGAGTGTAGTTCTAGTAATGCACATGCTGGGGTTGTGGTTAGGGAGATGGAAATATAGATACCAACAGTGGCTATTTAACAGTTGTTAGGAGGTAATAAGGGCAGCCAGCATGGATGGTAGATTAGCTTGTCTTTGATGATTAAAAGCTATTGTTATGTCCACATTGAGGTCAGTGATAGTGGGTGGAGGGATAAATAGGAGTTCTGGGCCAACCAAAATGCAGTTAAAGATAGTGACATAAAAGTCTTTGACTTTGTTTTGACTTAATAAGGACAGTGGCTTTTAATCTCACTATGTATTTTTACTGTATTTTCATAGATCTCCTGTTTTATTTTCCACCTACTAAGTTTGAACAGAGACAAGCTTTTTATCTTACTGTGTATGCTGTTCAGTTCATCTGAGTCAATTTGTCTTGTAATGCTATCCAAATTGTGTCAGTGTTTTGACGGCTGTACTGTATATGCAATTGAGAGAGCAGTGAGGCTTTTGATGCAGAAAATAAGCATACAATTCTACAAAAATATATAGTATCCACCTAATAAACTTATGACTGTGTTGTCATGTAATAATCACTGAGTTCCTGGATCTGTTTGGCCTCTGGCTTTGGGGCTTTCTTTGAGGTGAAGAAGATCTATTGGGGTTTCAATAATTCTGATTTTTTTTAATGAACAGCTGTGTGGTGTGATTATAGTAATTCTCCAAATGTCATGAGATTGTAAGGCAGGGATTGGCAGCATGCAATCCTCCAGATATTATGGAACTGCAATTCACAGTTAGCTGGGACAAGTGAGGAATTACATTGTATTGTCGAAAGCTTTCAAGGCCGGAATCACTGGGTTGTTGTAGGTTTTTCGGGCTATATGGCCATGTTCTAGAAGCATTCTCTCCTGATGTTTCACCTGTATCTATGCCAAGCATCCTCAGAGCTTGTGAGTCTGACCTCACAACCTCTGAGGATGCTTGCAATAGATGTAGGTGAAACGTCAGGAGAGAATGCTTCTAGAACATGGCCATATAGCCCAAAGAACCTACAACAACCGATGAATTACATTGTTATCTGGGGCTAGTGAGGAATTACAATCTAACAAGATAAAGAAGGCCACACAGCATCCATTCCCGTTGAAAAAGTTTGAGAGTGTAAGTGATACAAGATATCGATTAGTACTCTGTGGATTTGGTCTTACATATTAAATGATTTCATGGAAGAATTCAAATTTTTAAAATCCAAGAAGGAGCATGGGTACTTGCAGCCTTTAGAGCAAGGGTGGGCAAACTTTCTCCATTCCCACATTTTCAGTCTAAATTAAGAGTTATTTCTGGATTACCCAGCTCTCTCATCCAACATATCAGGAGGTCTGGCAGGAAACAATATTAATTAATTTTCTTTGGTGTAATTTCTGATACTGTAATCTAGCCAAACCATAATTGTGAAAAACTACTTTTTAAATAAGATTGCCAGATTGAAAACCAGATGGGATCCTGTACTATTAGTGGTTGTGTAAGGGAGGGAATTTCTGCAGACGTTGTTTGTCATTCATAAGACCTGCTAAAATCCCTCCTTCTACCCAACCTGTACAAGAGCTTTCTCTAGTTGCTCTGGCAGTCCTATATCAATCTCAGTGCACAAATGTTGTGATCTTTAAATATAGTTTCCTCTGCTTAGTCAATGGTAATGAAATTGGCAAACACACAACATTGGTGTTATAAATGGAATTATTTGCTCTTGTATGTGCATCCTGTATAGATCATTAGAAGTGTTCCCCAAAGTGAAGATGACAACCACAGTGGTCTCAGCAGATCCACATTCATCCTCAAAATTTGCCTCTTGGCAAATGTCCTCCACTAGGAAAGCATAATAAACCAATCCTGTGGTTTGATGAGTAACACTGAAATACTTTGTAGTTTACCTCGGCTGCCTTACATGTTGCTTTGAGAGGTGATATACTTTTGTATCAGGCCTAACAGATGAAGACCTTCCTTGGTTCAAATTCAGGGAAGACTCCCACTGACAATATTTGCTTCCCAAATACAGGAGGGTCTCCAAACAAGAAAAACACCAACTAGGAAATGGGAGAAGGCAATGGGAGAGATTCAAACAAAAGTCAATATGATAATAATATGAAAAATTAACAGAACATAGAGTTACCAAAGCCAAAAAAATCCCTAACAATATACAGAGCATTTCAAAATGAAGTGGGTGCTCTCCCTGTGCTCTTCACCTTACATAAACAGCTTGTTTGCTCATGCTGTTGGTACCAATAATGAATGCTCTTTGGCATTGGCAGATCAATGACTCAAGCTAGGAGCTGTTTGTGCGCCAAGACAGTCATCCAGTGGCAATCATTTGAAACACTGTGCCCCACCCTTTCAGGTGGTAAGAGTTTCATGGCCGGTTCGTAGTTTCATCTTTTTGAAACACCCTGTGCAGATTGAAGATCCTTTACCTAAAATGTTTGGGTTTATTTATAGCTGTTTTGGATTTTTCCCCAGATCTTGAAATATTTGCATATGCATAATCTTGGAGATAGGATCTTAGGCCGGGCTTTAGCACAGCTGGTTAATCATCACCAGCAATAGATCTTTCCCAACTGAAACTTTGGCAGTTCAAGCCTGGGTCGGGGTGAAAACAGCTGTGAGTAGAGAAATTAGCCACCACTTAAGCATGGAGGTATTGTACGGCACCATATGAAGCCGGCGATCAAAGAACAGGAGAAAAGTCTGTGATCATAAAAGGCTCATCATCATAGAGGATGGAGAGACAGCAGTCCCCTGTGGCTGGAATTGAGCATAACCTCCAGGACGCCGAGCCGATACATACCCCTACCTGTCTGCCTGTCCTGTATGTCTAACAGCATTGAATGTTTGCTGTGTATGTGTTCTGTGATCTGCCCTGAGTCCCCTTTGGGGTGAGAAGGGCTGAATATAAATGCTGTAAATAAGTAAATAAATAAAATAATAAAATCAAGTATAAAGACAAAATTCATTTAGCTTTCATATACTGCTTATATACATAGCCTGGAGGTAATTTAATGCATAAACTTTTAAAATAATATGCATGAAATAAAGTTGGTGTACATTGAACCATCAGAAAGCTAAAGGCATCCAATTTTGGAGCATTTCAGATTTCCAAGCAAGGGATTCTCAACCTGTAATACAATATAGAGTAATACAAACACAGTCAAACTCAACAATAGTACAGAAATATAAAGCAGAAAAAAGCCAAGCTGTAGAACTAAGCACTACAAATTATATATGAAAAGGACAGCTTAACCCAAAGGACACAGACCAACTAAAGCCTATTTGTAATTTATTTATTTATTTATTTATTTATTTATTTATTTATTTATTTATTTATTTATTTATTTGTACTCCGGGGGCTCGCGGCGCTCACAGAGCCAGTGGAGATAAAATAGCTTACTATCATTCAGTAGCCAGGGTAATTTTATTTTAAACAATAGTTTGAATCTAAATGTAGAAGTCCATGATGAACCAAAGTAGTCACAAACATATTACAATCCATTCCGTACTTGTGCAGGCCAACTATACAGAGTGCACAAGGCATGTATCATTATCAAAATACGATGAAAACTTGTACATGCTATAATATAGAGCTGCTACTGCTTCCGGAAATATGAAGCAATTTTAATGATAATATCCCAAGGTTATGGATGGAATACTCCAGATTCCAAAGATGCATCCCTTTGTGAGTTGTATACTACAGCTATTGTATATATAGGAGTGCTTAGTTCTAGTGTTTGGTGTTATTTTGTTTTGTATTATTATTAAGTTTCCTCATACTTGTGTTACTTTATACTGTATAATATGGTTGGTTATCAGTTATGTTTATCTGTACTGAGGCTTTAGTTATTCCGTGTTCTGTTTTCCGTAGTATTTAGTACCATTCTGACCTTTGTGTTCGATAGTTTGAATCCCACCCACATGTCCTAGTTGGTGTTCTGCTTCCCAGTAACAATAGAGGAAAATAAAGCATTAATATAGGACAGAGTCCAAGTTGATGAGAAGAAGGGGGAAAGCTCACCTGCTCTGCAAAATGTCCCAGTCACCTTGAATGTTTGTTTGAAGGGCGTAAATAGATGAAGGCCTGCCTTTTAGATGAGCACAGAGCTGGCTTATCAGTCTAAGAGGAAGCTCATATTCCAAGGCCAGTGTCTTACAGCCAGAAAAGCACCCGCATTGGGTCAGGTGTGAGAGGGTTAAAAATAAAGATTCTTGCTCACCTGCAAGACACATTGAGTGCTTCATTCCCACTAAAGTAAATAGTGTTTCTTGCGTTTAGGGGGGCTTGCTTTTTTCCCCTTTTTAGCAGGTGAGGAATATGCTACAAGAAGAAGTTGATCAGATCTTTCTTCTTTATTTTTTTTAAGATAGTACAGCAACTTGGACTGGTAGTCGAACTGCAGCTTACACACCTACCATCCCTCACCATCAGAACGGACATCTTCAGCATCACCCACCTATGCCCCATCCTGGACATTACTGTGAGCACTTACATATTTCCTCATTGAATCATGCTTTTTTGTGGGAAGAGGATGATTGTGGGATAGTAGGCAGTGTGCTATAGTGGACAGAATAGCTGTGAAGCTCTCTTACTGGTTGTAGGCCAGTTGCTCGCTCTCTCTCCTGGAAGCATTCTCCATGGCAGGAAATTATATAGCTTCATGAATCACTTTGAGCTCTCTCGAGAAATTGTGGAGTATAATATAATTAAACAAAAGACTATCTCGTGCTTGTATAAGCTGAGGTAGGAGAGTCCATATCTTACTCCTCTGCTAAGAGAGTTGTAAGGTCCTGCATAGAAACAAGCTTTTAAGCAATGGTTAGCATGTTCCACAAGCAGTTCTTTAATGTATTGGCATTCTTCATACTGAATTCAGTTTTACCTTTTTGTGCATAGCACACACTTTTAGAGTATTAATTTTTGGAATGTTGCTCATGTACAATAACAAATTGTGTAACAATTCAAATTAGTTCTTAGTGGCAGTTCAATTTTAGAATATGGTAGAAGTTGTGAGGACAGTGGATAAATATGGATTTGATTTTGTTTTCTTTTTTAAAGGGCCAGTTCATAATGAGCTTGCATTCCAGCCTCCTATATCAAATCATCCTGGTAAGTCCTTATTCAGAGAAATAATTCTTGTTCTTACATATTAACAGCAGTTCAAACTGCTCTATTTAGATCCCATCTTAACATTCGTTATATTAATTATTTGTTGACCATCTTTTAAAAAGTGACTGGTGTGTTTTTCAATGAATTTGAAAAATAGTTCAGGTTGTGTTGCCGCAGATTGAATCAAACCATTGGGAACTCTACATCTGGCCCCTACACTCTTGTATTTGTTGCCTCTATACAGCAGTTGGACCTTTAAAAAATCCTTATTGATGCCAGTGGTGTTCCCACCCCCCAAAATAATTAATCTTTGCCCTGCACACTCCCACCATATATCAGTTTGGCTTTTCCAAAGTGCTAATGGATGGATCTGAAAGCCTCATTATTATCATCTGGATGAATGATGGTGTGTCATTTCTCAGAAGGGCGGGTAAACCTTCGCTATATACTGTGCCCTCATATCATTTCCCCTTCCCCATATTGCACAGCAGTTAATTTGGAAGCTTCCATTGGTGGCTGTGTTTTCTTTCTAGTGGAATAAGGAGGATAAAATATATTTGGGACAGGAAGGTGGCGTCAAAAGTAATGCCCTATTTTTTTCCTGCTGCTTATTCCCATGCTCTACATTAAGTTGTCCTCCATCTTCCATCTTAATCTTCAGCTCCAGAGTATTGGTGCTCAATTGCCTATTTTGAGATGGATGTGCAAGTTGGTGAAACATTCAAAGTCCCTTCAAGCTGTCCAATTGTTACTGTGGATGGATATGTGGACCCTTCAGGAGGGGACCGGTTTTGTCTTGGTCAGCTGTCCAATGTTCACAGAACAGAAGCCATAGAAAGAGCAAGGTATTTTTTCTGGGTCCTGACTTTTATTTAGTTTTGGGTTATTGATGTTATCGAATTTTCCAAGTCTGTATATGGCCTGTACCTGTGTCAGCTTTAGAGATAGAACTGTCTTCAGCTACATCTAAACCTTAGTAATGCTGCGTTTTTCCCTCTTTTGCCAAACATGGTACCACAATTGAAAATACTCCTTATTAATCAATTGTAGATCTTAGCTGGTGAATAAAAGCAACCAGCAGCAGACAGTCCCCACCAGTTTTCAAAGGCTCTAAAAGTGCCTCATCTGTTAAGCTTTGTGGAAACTGATGTCTGGAATACCAGAAGACTGTGTTTAGTAAAGAAAAGACATTGCTTAAGTCACATTGACCGACCGTCTGCGCAGGGTTCCAAATTTAACAACACAACTGTTCAATGCTAAAGCTTCCTGCCAAAATGGAACTGTAGAGGAGAGTCTACTGAACAAGCCAGTACCTGATGCATACCAGTACTGCCATCTGTTGAGTTATGAAGGTGGAGGCATTACTTTTCATTCAACCCTCGTATCAAGGAGTGCCATATGTCTCCTAGCCCCCTCACTTCCTGTGTGTTTTTATATTAAACAGTTCAGAGGCAGATCTCTTTGTTTGCTGTGACACCAGCTTTCATTGTCTCTAGATATATCTGTAACCTTCCATCTTCATTAGGGATCTTCTAAAGAACTCGGAAGCTTTTGTTCACTTTTTAATATTTGGTGCCAAAATCTGAAGCTGTTGATCACACATTGTCTGTGAGACTGACAAAGAAACTGGCATGAAACACACTCCTCTTAAGTGCAATTGTTGATTTGTTTTCCTGTTGAGCTTTCGTCCTAGATGTCATAATGACACTTTCAAATTAGGTGCTTTATGTAATTGTAAAGAGTTTACAAATACTAAGTAATGCCCTTGCTGAATCTTTCAGGGTGGGTAGGATGAAGGGTTTCTCAGTACTAGCACACGTAAATGTTGAGCTTGCACTGTTTCTGAGGATTCTTAGCTGCCATGGATTTGCTTTAAAAACTATTCACTGCAGGGTTTGCACAGTTTGTCTGTTTCCCCATCATGACCTGTGTAAAAAGGTATAAGTAAAGGTTTCGCCTAACATTAGGTCTAGTCGTATCTCCATTTCTAAGCTAAAAAATCAACGTTGTCTGTAGATGCCTCCAAGGTCATGTGGCTGGCATGACTGCATGGAGCATGTTTCCTTCTCGTAGAAGTGGTACCTATTGATCTACTCACATTTGCTAGGTTGGCAGAAGTTGGGCCGAGTGGCAGGAGCTCACCTTGCTCCCAGATTCGAACGACCAACCTTTCGGTCAGCAAATTCAGCAGCTCAGTGGTTTAACCTGCTGCACCACCAGAGACCTGTGTAACTAAAAGCATATAGAGATCCAACACACCCATCACTTGTTTTTCCCCATGTAGTAGTGTCAACTGCTATTTATTGTCTCTCTTCCTCCCCAGGTTGCATATAGGCAAAGGTGTCCAGCTAGAATGTAAGGGTGAAGGTGACGTGTGGGTTCGGTGCCTCAGTGATCATGCAGTCTTTGTTCAGAGTTACTACTTAGATCGAGAGGCAGGACGTGCACCGGGTGATGCGGTTCACAAAATTTATCCAAGTGCATACATTAAGGTTTGTGTGAATTATTAATAAAGTAATTATGCTTGCATCCAACAACGTCCATCCTCAATATTCATAGTGATCGCAGCAATTACATTAGGCAGACTATTATGTGAGTGGTGTATCTGAAGTTTGTATATACTTTTTTAAAGTTCTGGAGTTTTATTTTGTCAGTCGGTGAAACAATTATATTGTGTTCAGTGCAGTAGCTAGTACTAGGGATGGATTTTTCTTCTCCTGGCACAGGTTACAGAAAGAATTGCAGTATATACCAGGGTAGATAGATGGGAAATTATTTCTTTGAGGCATTTGACTGGATTCACAACATATCCTTTGCCATGGTTGGAAAGTTGTGATCAGTCGTGACATGAAAGATCAGTAGGAATTCTTTATAGAATTTGTTACATGTTCACAAACATGCCACTTAGACCTTGACTGAAGTGAAAGCATCTTTTTTTACAAGCTTCTCCAAAAGGTATTGCAGTTTTTCTCTGTCTTTTACTCATCTCTCTTCTCCATGTTGAGATTCCAGTATCCACTATAAGTGGGAACATTTGGCTGCATTATTTACATTATTTATTTGCAATGCTTCTACCCCGCCCTTCTCACACACACACACACCGAGGGGGGGACGGACGGACACGGGGACGACTCATTCAGCAGCATCACTGGGATGATAGGTTATACTTAGACAAACATGATCCTTCACTTGTATATGCAGGCTTATAATGGCACCTTACCTATCCAGGGATGACCTAGCCACAGTGATCCAGGCAATAGTCCTCTCGAGGCTAGACTGGTGTAACGTCCTCTACATTGGCCTTCCCTTGTCGACAATCCGGAAGCTCTAGCTGGTGCAAAATGCTGCCGCTCGATTGCTGGCGGGAGCATCGGCGAGAGAGAGTATCACTCCTATCCTGCAGCGGTTGCACTGGCTGCCAATAGAGCACCGGGTTGTGTTCAAGGTGCTGGTGTTGACCTTTAAGGCCTTGTATGGTCTAGGGCAGGGGTGGGCAATTATTTTTTCCAAGGGGCCACACGAGAGCCAAAACACATTATGGAGGGCCGCACCTGATGGCAGAACTGCATGCTAATCTACATTATTTATTTATTTATTCGCTTACTATATTTACTATATATTACACATCATTAATATTAACATATTAATATATCAAGAAATATTCATATATTATTAGTATTAATATAATTATTATATTATAGTGTGTATATGTGTATGTATATATATATAGAGAGAGAGAGAGACATTAAAGGTGGAATTGTCCTATTTGGAACTGTTCCTATCTTGTCTGTTCTTACACTATTATTTGGTACTGTTTTAAATTGTTGTGTTTATGCCTGTTAGTAGTTTGATACACTGTAAACCGCCCTGAGCTATCTGGAAAGGACGGTATGCAAATCAAAATAAATAAATAAATATTATTATAATAAAATTATTATACAATAATAATTAAAAAAACAACTAAAATAAAATAATGCTTCATTGTAGTCCCCTTCTCTGGAGAGTTTTATGCAGAGGCTTGATGGCCATTAGTCAGTGTGCTTTGATTGTGTATCCCGGGGGGTTGGGCTGGATAGCCCTGGGGTCCCTTCCCTCTCGATGACTTCCTGTTCCCACCTTTCTAAAAACCTCCTGACAGTGAGCTTTTATTTATTTTATTATTCGCATTTCTGCGTCGCCACTCCCAAGCGGCTCAGGGCGACTCACAGCAGCAAAATCACATACTAAAACCACATAATTTGAGATTTCTGATGGAAAAGGAAGAGATCAAACCCCATTGAAAGGATGGGAAACTCAGGACCAAACTTGGCACGAATCCTCAATATGCCCAAATGTGAACACTGGGGAAATTTGGGGAAAATAGACATTTGGGAGTTGCTCCCTGAATGCTCCCTGGCCTCCTCTTCTTCTCCCCCCTCCCTCCCTCTCCGTCGGTCACTCTGCTTGCCTGCCTGCCTCGCCCTCTCGCCTAGCCCACTCGCCGCTCACCTCGCCCGCGCGCCCGCTCCGGCTCTCCCAACGCCGGCGACAGCAAGGCCAGGCAGGGGAGGCAAGCTCCCTTGCCTGGCCTTGCTGTTGCTGGCGCTGGGAGAGCCGGAGTGGGCAACTGAGTGCGTGGGCGAGAGGGCGCAGTGTGCGGGCGGGGCGAGGGAGCCTGCCTGCCTACGTGCCGGGGCCCTTAGGAGGGCCGGATAGGATCGGCCAAAGGGCCGTGACCGCCCGCCCGCCCCCCCCCCCAGGGCCGTAGTTTGCCCACCCCTGGTCTAGGGCCAGCGTACCTGAGGGACCGCCTCACCCCATATGTTCCCCCGAGACCACTACGTTCAGAAGAACAAAATCTGACAGTCCCATCAGTCCGCTCCTGCCATCTATCTGTGACCAGACAGCGAGCTTTCTCCGCAGTGGCTCTGACGCCGTGGAATGCTTTGCCGGACGACGTTCGCGCCATCACAGAGCTAGCTCCCTTCCGGAAGGCGTGTAAAACGACCTTGTTTAGGCTTGCCTTTAACTAAGCCTTGGTGCTAACCATGCCTTATCCGACAAGTGTTTTAATGGTTAACTGTATTTTATGAACTTTGTATGTTGTGTGCTATATGTATTTTAACTGATTGTTGTAAACCGCCTCGAGGCTGCAGGGAGGAGCGGTATATAAAATTGAATGAATGAATGAATAAATAAATAATACATTCCAAATTCTATCTGCACCCCTCAACTGTTTTACATATTGCTTGATATACGGGTAAGAGATTTTTAGAGGTGTAGTTTAAGATTGCATATCAGGGAGATCCCATTAAGCCTATGAAGTATATTGTTATGCATATGTTGAATGATGCTGTAATTTTATTAACTTGTCTAGATAAAGACTACATTTTTAGTGAGATCTATCTTGTTCACCAACAGGCTTTGATGATACATGGGGTTGAGTGTTGGAAATAGCATCCACATCCAGTTTATATTGGTTTCCAGCCATTTGTCAGAATTCTCCTACACACAAATGGTTCTATCTAATTTGGGCATTGAACAATCTGTGACTTTTCACAGAAGCCACTGTTACTATTCTGCCCTTGCCATCCTATTTCTCAGGCTAAAATTGTGTATGTTTCTTGGCCAAATAATTAGATTTTTTTGCTCAGTGTTTATAAATAATGGAAAATATATTAACATTTCTCTCTTTTGCATAATACTGTAAATAGCTTGACTTATAAGATTCAGGGACAAGATTTCTGTATGGGACTATTATGTCATAACTACGCTACCATCTTAAAAGCCCACCTTAAAAGCCAGGTAGTCCATACTGAGTGAAGGACATCTGTGGCATTGGTGAGCGGAAGGACAACATATCCAACATATCCAGCCCCTTTTCTGCCAATGAGCTCCATGGCAAAAAGCAGATGGCGGGACCCCATGGGGTCCCATGACTCATGGATGGGAGAGGGCTAGACATTAGTATTTTAAGTGATGTTATATATTGTTTTCATATTTTTCTTGTTTATTTATGTTTCTATTGTTGTGCTAATTTATTTTATTAATTGATGTGTGGTTATTTTCTGTGTATATTATTTATTGTATTAATTAGTCCCTCCAAAGAGAGGGGGCGGGGTATATATAAAGATGCTGATGATTAGACACATAGTACTTCAGTGCCCTGCTTGCCATTGCCGCAGACTCCTTTAATTGGTTCAGCTCTTCCTTTAATTGGTACAGCCCTTCTTGCCTTAAAGTGGGTTTTAGGGGCATTTGCAGCTGTGACAATAGTGTCATCATTATAAATGTGAATATGAAAAAGTTTACAGGGTCATACATCTGGTATATTACATTATAACTGCCTAATAGCATGGCGGCTCTTTATAAAAGACTTATAATCTTTTATTAAGAGCGACAGAGGAGACCGAGTGAGCTGTTTACAGTGTTCTTTCCTCCTCTGGGTGAGAACTTGCTCAAAAATGCAAAACGGAAGTTTCCCATGTGGCAGTACTACTGCAGTACTCTTCACATACAATAAAATGGCAGCTGCAGGATAGAAGATGGCTCTGAAACCACATGCAATGGGACAGTATAAGTAAAGGTAAAGATTTCCCCTTGACATTAAGTCTAGTTGTGTCCAACTTTAGGGGACGGTGCTCATCTCCATTTCTAAGCCGAAGAGCTGTCCGAAGACATCTCCAAGCTCAGGCGGCCAGTATGATTGCATAGAATACCATTACTTTCCCGCAGGACCAGTACCTATTGATCTTTTCAAATTTACCTGTTTTCGAACTGCTAGGTTGGCAGAAGCTGGGGCTAACAGTGGAAGTTCACCCCACTTCCTGGATTTGAACTGCCATTCTTTCAGTTAGCAAGTTCAGCAACTCAGCAGTTTAACCCACTGCGTCACCCGGGAGGCCAAGACAGTATAGTAATAGTATATTTTATTTACATATGCACACAGACACTACATAATTTTATTTATGTTGTAATTAGAATAAATTCCTAGCAATTTAGTTATTCCTAGTTCCATTTGCATAGAAGATCCCATCCCATGAGAAAGGCAGGACATAAATTTAATCAATCAGTAAAAAATAAGTAGGCTCCCTACTCTCATACTGGCACAGTTGCTCATTAAAGAGATAGCATATTTGGACTTAATATGAAGTCATCAAGCAGTTGTTCCTTAGTGCACTTATATTATAACTATTGTGTAGTTTTTAAATTGTTCCTGGTTTTATTTCACAGCGTATACAATCAAGAACATCTAAGTCCTATATGTGATATTTATGTGGTTCCATTATTTTTTGTATACTTCCATTTGCATGTTTAAAATCTACCATAATCATTGTTTCTTTTTAAGGTATTTGATTTACGTCAGTGTCACCGTCAGATGCAACAGCAGGCTGCTACAGCACAGGCCGCAGCTGCTGCTCAAGCAGCTGCAGTAGCTGGAAACATCCCTGGGCCAGGATCTGTTGGGGGAATTGCTCCAGCTATCAGTAAGTGGCACGAGCCTATCCCTGCTTTTTGTTTTTTTAAAGATCAATTTGGCAAGGAAAATAGCATGAAACACAATATTTTGCATATATTCACATATAAGTCTAGGAATTTTAATTAAAAAGTCAACCTGAAAAACCTGGGTTGACTTATTCACATGTCAGTGCAAATACCATATCGTACTTCTTTTAATTAAAAAGAACCATTTCTTAATAGAGTGGAGAAAGGTGAGAGTTTTAAGTCCCTCATGAACATAAAATAACCTAAAATAAATACTAAACCTAAAATAAATACTGGCCCCTCTGTTCTCTATTCTGCAGCAGTGCTTCTGGCCTTTTAAAAATCATGAGTGGGGAAATGATGGTGGTTGAGGGCCCTAGGCCTACGGAGGGCAGCACTAGCTCTTTCTTCCCTCTATGGAATCGCCCTTGACTTACCTGTATCAAAATCCACAATTTTGTTCTCAAAACCTCCACTCAACTTATACGTGAGGTTGACTTATACACGAGTATATAGTCACCACTTCTTTTATTAAAAGACTCATTTGTCAATGAAAACAAAACAGACAGTACATTATAATCATGTCAGTTTAGTTTAGACAACATACCAAACCCAGACTTCTGCTTATTTGAGTTACGACTTTGTCTTAAACTTTCATACCAAGAGATATGAAGGACCAGGACAATGTGAGATTTGGGTCATCTCTTCCCCTTGGCAATTTTTTTCCTTTACAAAGCAGGGACAATATAAAATGTATTTAAAATAAAAATAATGCAGCCTTTTCCTTCCGCATGATTAAAAACACACATAATGTATCTAAAAAGATCAAGACATTTGTTTAGATCTAGATAAAATTTCATTTTCTTGAAGTTAATGAAAATGGTAAACATTGTCAAAAGTAGCAAAAGTGCTCTTTGTGATAGCTCAGAAAATGAGACTGATCAGACAGATGGGCATAGAAAAATAAATGATTACTGATAATTGATTTTTCTTTTGTTTAGAGAAGCCAAGTGAAAAAAAACCTATGTTCCTTGGGGAGGGTATTCCAGAGGCCATAACATGATAGATTGAATCTTCCCTTTTGGGATGGGGAAAATCTTTAGGAGAGAGACTCAACTATAGAATCCCTATTCAAGTTGCCTCAGAGAAAAGGACCATGCCAAGAAGTCAGCTTTACAAGGGCATCTCAGGTTGAAAAGGGCAAATACTGTAATGAAAATGACTCCATTCAAATAGCAAACAAAATCAGTGGGCTGTGCTCATAGGGAGAAATGTATACCAGCTGCAGAGCTAGCATAAATAATTCCCCCATCTTGTCCACAGTTTTAGGAAAAAAGAAAAAGGGATACTCAGTTTCTTTTCTATCAGCTCATGCCATCAAGGATTATGTCAACTGGTTAGGATCATCCTGTAATTTCACAGTGCATAGCAACTTCCATTGTTTTACAATATTTTAACTGCTTCTTCTTTCTCCAGTTTTTGCCATCTCCTCATAAAATACAAAATATATTAAATATGTTAGGGGGTCTTTATTATTATTATTATTATTATTATTATTTGATACACAACAAGATTAGAACACAGCAAACAAGATCACTATGCTGGCTTTTGTATTTGATCATACGTCGGACACTTCCCATGTGTCTAGGACTGTGTGATGTACTGGTGAATAATGTGTGCATATCCAAGTAGGGTGGCCTTTTGCAGCTGACAGATGGTTATGTCAGCACCGATTGTTTTTAAGTGCAGGCCAAGGCCTTTAGGCACTGCATCCAGTGTGCTGATCACCACTGGGACCACCTTTACTGGCTTGTGCCAGAGTCTTCACAGTTCTATCTTTAAATCCTCATATTGTATAAGCTTTTCCAGTTGCTTCTTGTCAATTCTGCTGTCACCTGGGATTGCAACATCAATTATCCATATTTTGGTTTTTTCCACGATTGTGAGGTTAGGAGTACTGTGCTCCAAAATTTTGTTGGTTTGTCAGTCTGAATTTGGAAGTCCCAGAGTAGTTTGACATGTTCATTTTGTGTAACTTTTTTAGACTTTTGATCCCATCAGTTTTTTGTCACATTTGGCTTATTATTATTATTTATACCCCACTTTTTCCTCTCCATATGGAGACTCAAAGTGGCTAAAAGCATTGTAATATAACTTACAATACATAATATGCAAGTATTAAAATTATTAATCATCATTAAAAGCATATAAAATCACAACAGCTCCTGACGATCTTAAAAACCTTCTTTAAAAGCCTACCTGAATTAAAAGATTTTAGGCTGCCACCGGAAGGAAAGCAGGGAGGGGGGCATTCTGGCTTCCCTTGGCAGGGAGTTCCAAAGTTGAGGGGCAGCCATCAAAAAGACCCCTTCTCTCGTTCCCACCAATTGAGCTTGAGATAGAGGTGGGACTGAGAGAAGGGACTCTCCTGAAGATCTCAGGACCTGGGCAGGTTGTGGTTGGCCAAATAAGGTTCCATCCAAAATAAGAGCTGTTAACATGTTGATAAAATGTTAGCTGATTTATTTGATGTGGTTCTAAAATCAATGGTTTTATTGAGTATAGAAACCTGGAAACCACCCCATATCCATTTATAAACTGCCAGTTGAGCAGTATATACATCTCTTCAGCAAATGAATGAATGAATGGAAAAGAATTTCAGTTTGTAAATATTTACCCATTGTCTGTTTAACTTACATTTTCCAATAAAATATACCAAAAACAATAATTTACTGAGCATATCAAGTTATCTCCAGCAAAGGGTTGCTGCCTTGTTGCGGCGCTGGAGCTTGAGCACCTCAATGATGCCATGAGCAAAACCGTGAAAGGACACCCAAGACGGGACGGTCATGGCAGAGAGGTCAGACCAAGCGCGATCCCTGGGGAATGTAATGGCAACTCACCCCAGTATTCTTGCTAAGAAAACTAAATGGACCAGTACAACCAGAGATAAGTCGGTATGCCATCGGAAGATGGGACTCCCAGGTTGGAAGATGGTCAAAATGCTACTGGGGAGGAGCAGAGGATAAGTTCAGCTAGCCCCAGATGTGATGACGCAGCTAGCTCAAAGCCGAAAGGAAGGCTAGCGGCCGACGGTGCTGGAGATGAACGACGAATTGGATGCTCTAAAAAGATCAACACACCATAGGAACCTGGAATGTAAGATCTATGATCCAGGGCAAATTGGATATTGTTATTGGTCAGATGTCAATACTAAAGATAAACATTCTGGGGATCAGAGAACTGAAATGGACTGGAATGGGCCACTCACTTCACATCAGGTGGCCACCAAATCTAGTACTGCAGACAAGAGGGACACCGAAAAAATGGAGTAGCCTTCATAATTAATAAGAAAGTCGCTAAAGCAGTGCTTGGATACTGTCACGACACAGTAGCCAGGCCAGAAATAAGAGTAATAAGAGTTTTATTGTCCACAGTCTTTTAGGTCGAAAAGGCGACCAATAAACAGAAAACACTTCTCAGCAGTGATAAAAACCAAAAATAAGCCTTCTTGGCAAAAACTCACTCAAAAAATCCCACAAAGAAACACAAGTGGTCGTTTAAGCTTTAGCAGAAAACAAACAGGGAAAAAAAAACAGTTGACAGGGACTTCCGAAGGTCTTCAGCAGAGAAGGAGAGGAGTCAAATTTCCAGACCAGGTCGGGATTGGAGAATCACAGCAATAGTCCACAGAATGAATGCAGGAGCCAATCTTGAAGCAAAGGCAGCGTCTCTCATTCACAGTCAATTTGCAAGAAGACAAACCCCCAGCCAAGCGAAAAGGAGGGGTGGTGAGCAGCAGGTTTCACAGCAAACCTAGAGTTCCAGACGTAACACTTTGCCAGCCACAGAAAGCAATCCTCAGATGCCCTTATTTATTAATCTTCCATGTCAGATCCGTCCGCACTAGCATACGCCCTACTATGAGCAGCTCCAGCTGTTGCAACTCCCCCAGCTGTGCTCTCTTGATTCTCTCGCCAAACACGCCATCTTCTGTCTTCATTTAACTCACCCCAATCATCTAGATGTCCCGAGGGCCACTCCCTATCATCAGAGAACCCCAAAAATGTGCCAGTATCAGAAGTTTCCCACATACTGCTTGGGCCTGATACAATCCAAAAAATGACAGAATGATCTCAACTCGAGTGCAAGGCAAGCCTTTTAACATTACAGTGATCCAAATATACGCCCCAACCACAGCTGCTGAAGAAGCAGAAGTAGATTAGTTCTATGAGGATTTGCAGCACCTACTGGAAAATACACCAAAAAGAGACATTATTTTCATTACAGGAGACTGGAATGCTAAGGTGGGTAGAAAAGGCAGAGGAACAAGAGACCAAATTGCCAATATCTGTCGCACCTCAGGCAGGAAATGACCCTCTAAATCTGTGGTTCACAAAGGGGGCGGTACCGCCCCTTAGTGGGCGGTGAGGCGATCCAAGGGGGCGGTGGGAGGCTCAGGAGAATTTGGGGGGCACTGAAGCCCTGTAAAGGGGCAGTGATGGGATTCCAACTCACGAGTGTGCGAGTGTGCTCCTGCCAGTTGGAAACTTCATGCAGGCACTGCCTGGAAATCGCAGGGCACGCCCTCTTCCTCTCCTCAAATCTGCCCATGGCACAGTCCTGTATTGCCCCCTCCAATCCAACGGGTCCCTTGGAAGGAAGCGGCGATACGGGACTGCGCTATGGGCAGAGTTGGGAGGAAGGGGGTCCGCTCTGCAGTTTCCAGGCAACACCTGCCCAGGAATTCCAACTGGAAGGCTGAGACAGTCGCGCGCTTGCGAGTGTGTGTCTGCCAGTTGGTCCAGCAGAGAAGGAAAGCCTCCGCATCTGCAAACGCCCCCTGAGTCACTGCAGCGTTTGCAGGCGCCTCCTGGGAGATGGCCGTCGCACGAAGGAAAATGCAAGCAGCTTCCAATTTCCAAGGTCCAGTATTCTCTATTGCTCAAGTTTAGTTCAATACCATTGCTGTTGGAAGTTCAAAATGCTTTTTGATTATAGGTGAACTATAAATCCCAGCAGCTACAACTCCCAAATGACAAAATCAATCCCCCACAGCTCCACCAGTGTTCAACTTGGGTATATTGAGTATTTGTGCCAAATTTGGCCCAGATCCAGGGTTGTTTGGGTTCAGCGTGCTCTCCAAATGTAGGTGAACTACATCTCCCCTAAATCACTGTCAAACCCCTCCAATATTTTCTGTTGGTCATGGGGGTTATGTGTGCAAAGTTTGGTCCAGGTCTGTCATTCATGGGGTATCGGCTGTGGAAGTCAGAGCTGAATAGGTTGGAGGTACTGCAAATCCCATCATCCGTTGTCCATACTCCTCCAAACATATTGTTTTTGTGATTAATCACTATGCTTTAATTATGTTCAATTTGTAACAATGAAAATACATCCTGCATATTAGATAGTTGCATTAGAATTTCTAAGAGTAGCAAAATTATTTGTGAAGTAGCAACGAAAATATGGATGGGGTCACCACAACATGAGGAACCTTATTTAGGGGTCACGGCATTAGAAAGGTTGAGAACCACTGCATCGATACATATATATTTCTGTTTAATTGCTATTACATTATTTTAAAAAATAATTTCTAGGAGGGGCGGTGAGTACATCTTTTTCTGGAAAGGGGCCGGTAGGCCAAAAAGTTTGGGAACCACTGCTCTAAATGCACTCACACAACACCAAGGGCTTGATAGACATTTATTTTATTGTAGTAAATAAATCTCCAATAAATGCAGTAAAAATAAGACAAAAAGATGCAAACATGCAGTCAATAATCCAGACGAAAAATTCTTTAAAAGCAAAAAATGTAGGTTCCAAGATAACAAGGTGTAATTCAAACAGAGACAAATCCAAAACAAAACCAGGATCCCAAGAAAGCAAGGCAAGGCATGGAGACAGGCAATAATCAAAAGCTAGAATTCAAGAACAAAGTCCCATGAACAGTCTAGAAAACTATAGTCCCAATTGCAAAGTTGCCTTGAACTGAGGCCCGGGGGATATATAACAGAACTAAATCTCTTTCGCTTTCTCAGCCGTCTTACTTAATTGGATTCTCAGGCTACAACGGCGACCTGGAAACATTTTGTTAAAATTCCCAACATTACCAGGTGTCTTATCAGGCGCATCCCTTTGCCTGGCAGAACTGTTCTCATGCTCCCTGTCAGCTTGCTTCTCTAAATCTGCACTGCCCAAACCATCTCCATTTTCCCCAGTCGAATCATCATCACAATGCCCATCATCATGTCCCATAATCCCAGGCTGAGGCTGAGCTCCAACAATATCTGCTGGATAATGGAGAAAGGCAGGGAGTTTTAGAAAAACATCTATTTCTGTTTTATTGACTATTCTAAAGCCTTTGACTGTGTGGATCATAATACATTGTGGCAAGTTCTTGGTGGTTTGGGCATACCAAATCACCTTGTCTCTCTCCTGAGGAATCTGTATAATGACCAAGTAGCAACAGTAAGAACTGATCATGGAACAACAGGCTGGTTCAGGATTGGGAAAGGCATACGGCAGGGTTGTATACTCTCACCCGACCTATTCAACTTGTATGCAGAGCACATCATGCGATGTGCGAGGCTTGAAGAATGCAAGGCTAGGGTTAAAATTGCTGGAAGAAACATTAACAACCTTAGATATGCAGATGATACCACTTTGATGGCCGAAAGCGGGGAGGAGCTGAGAAGTCTTCTAATCAAGGTGAAAGAAGAAAGTGCAAAAGCTGAGTTGCAGCTAAACATCAAAAAACTAAGATTATGGCAACAAGAATGATTGATAACTGGCAAATAGATGGAGAAAATGTGGAAGCAGTGACATACTTTGTATTTCTAGGTGCAAATATTACTGCAGACACAGACTTCAGTCAGGAAATCAGAAGACGCTTTTTGGGAGGAGAGCAATGACCAATCTCAATAAAATCGTGAAGAGTAGAGACATCACACTGGCAATGAAGATCTGCATAGCAAAAGCAATGGTATTCCCCATAGAAACCTATGGATGTGAGAGCTGGACCATAGGGAAGGCTGAGTGAAGATAGATGCTTTTGAACTGTGGTGTAGGAGGAAAGTTCTGAGAGTGCCTTGGACCATGAAAAGATCCAACCAGTCCATACTTCAGGAAATAAAGCCCAACTGCTCACTGGAGGGAAGGATAGTAGAGGCAAAGATGAAGTACTTTGGCCACATAATGAGAAGAAAGGAAAGCTTAGAGAAGACAATGATTCTGGGGGAAATGGAAGGAAAAAGGAAGAGGGGCCGACCAAGGGCAAGATGGATGGATGGATGGTTAGTTTCCTTGATGTGACTGGCTTGACCCTGAAGGTGCTAGAGGAGGTGATGGCCGACGGGGAAGCTCTAGTGTGGGCTGGTCACGAAGAGTCGAAAGCGACTGAACAAATAAATAACAACATCAAGTTATACAGTACATAGTGTATTTATTTTGACAAAATGCAAAGCAGTGTTGAAACGACAACGTGTGCCGAAAGACCTTCAAGTATACATATTCCCTCTTCTGCTTTTTAGGTGTGAAAAAGGAGGAAGCATTTTCCCTCTTGGTTCCAGAGTTTCTGACATATTACACCCCCAAGCACACTGTGGTTTACTAGTTCCTCATCTGCTTTTCTTTCTTCTATTTGCTCACGAGTCCTATCTCTAATTGCATTGTTGAGGCAAAGCAAGGGCTTTTGGCTGTTGTTTCTTCATGATGTGAATCATTTTGGCTGTTGTTTCTTCATGATGTGAATCATTCCGTTTCCCATTCGATCGCTAATTTGTCAATTTAGGTACCAATCTACATGCTAGGTAAACATGAAAGTTTGTACTGTTTGGACTGAGCCATTATATCTAATTTTAATCCAAGGGTTTGTTTTGCCCCCTTTCAACACAACTGGTCCTTGTAAAATTGTCAGCAATCTGGGTGTGAAAGCTTTTGCAAAATTCCTTTCCCATTGGAATTCAGAGGGTACAGCAGCCCTTGGTAAATGCTTTGGATACTTCAAATCAGAGGCTGCAGGTCCATTGAAGCAGCTGCTGTTTTTCTGTGAATTGAATGCTGTGGTTTAAAAATAGCTCTACAGGGGTTGGGAGGATCTTGTCAAAATGAATTGTGAAGAATGGTGTGCTAGGAATTTTTTCTTGAAATATTCCAGGGATTCATAAATAGACTCATTCATAAATTCGTATTTGGAAGTTAGAGAGCAGGAACTGGAATTGTGCAGGCTTCCAACTGTTGCTAATTCCAGGGTCAAGCATTTTGCCGACTACACTAAACAGGGCTCTTGGGAGTTGCATTCTCAGCAATATAGAATCATTGAGTTGGAAGGGACTCTGTGGGTCATCAGCTCTGACCCCGTTTAATTTACAAGCTCCTGCTACAGCATCTGCAGCAAGTAGCTGTCCAGCCTCTTCTTGAAGATGTTTAGAGAAGGATACCACATTTATTTCCTGCCAGCTGATTCCATTGCCAAACTACTTTTGCTGACAAGAGGTTCCTTCTGGTGTCAACACTATCCTATCCTCTGGGGCAGGCAAGGGCATTTTTTTTTTGTCTTGGGGTTGCCTTGTGAACCCTGCTAGAAGGGCCGGGCCAAAAGGAAGGGAAGACAGGCACACGCTGGGTGGGTGGGCCTGGAAGGGGAAAAGGGCAGGGCAGGGCCTGGGTCATCTTCAGGTTGTCCTCTCAGCATAAGATCCGATCCCCCTTCCCATAATCCTCGGGCTGTCCTCTTGGTATTATGCGAGAGAGGCGGTGGTTGAGAGTGCTCTGAAGGATTCTCAGCCACCGCGTACCTTCTTTGAGTCATCCTCCCAACATAAAGATGGGACAGCTCGCAATGTCCTTATGCTGGGAGGAGGTTGAAACACACAGCTGAGAGCGCTCCAGAGAGCTTTCAGCTAAAATGTGCCTTTCTCCCCAATGTTTTTGGCATAAGGACATATTGGGCCACCGTGTCCTTCTGTCAAGACAACAAGGAAAATGAGGAGGGCCTGAGGTAAGCATCCAAGGGGCCACATTCGCCCCCCCCCCAGGCCTTAGTTTCCAGAGCATAGATTGGCTCCTCCACACCGATGACCCTTTGAGGTATTTGAAAAGTGCAGTCATGTCATCTGAAGAGCTGCACAAAATTCCGCCCACGCCTGACCTTAAGGCTTCTTGTGAGACAGTAGGCACCATTACACATTTGATGTGCAGTTCTCCGCCAGTTAGGAAAAATGGGAATGACAAGGATGCACACTGCTGACTTGCTGGAGGTATTTTAAAGTGTTTCAATAATCTAGAAGTGTTAATTTTCAGGCATTGAGGGTAGATCGGAGGAAACTCCCAAACCTGGTCTGATGACTTTCTGAAATAATGCGGCTAAAATGAGTGTTGAATGCCATTCTCTCTTGCTTTAGGCTTGTCAGCAGCAGCTGGAATCGGTGTGGATGACCTCCGCCGCTTGTGCATCCTGAGAATGAGCTTTGTCAAAGGCTGGGGCCCCGATTA
Source organism: Anolis apletophallus (assembly GCA_030556195.1). Lineage (NCBI taxonomy): Eukaryota > Metazoa > Chordata > Lepidosauria > Squamata > Anolidae > Anolis > Anolis apletophallus. The sequence goes on from JARBWK010000006.1 coordinate 18,500,921, forward strand.
CCCGAGGCAGAGTATTAAAGAGACGCCGTGTTGGATTGAGATCCACCTGCACCGGGCCCTCCAGCTCCTGGATGAAGTGCTCCATACCATGCCGATTGCGGACCCCCAGCCGCTAGACTGAGACCCCGTTGCAGCTCTTAACTCTTCTAGAGTGAGGATGGTGGAGTGTAAAATACCATTTTGTTTATTACTGGAAGATATATTTTACTTCCATTCTGCTTAATCTCTTAACCAGGTTTTAAAGAGAAAATGTCTTTGCCACCTTGCTCTCAGCAGAAAGAATCTGAATGAGTTCCCCTTCCAGATCTTGCTTCTGAAGTTGTGGGAGGCTGGCGTCAACCAGCCGTCTTTTTATCGTAATCCTGGTGCGATCACTGTTTTCTGCCTAGGGAATCTCACTGGGCTCAATTGAGCCTCCTCCAAATTCTCACTGAGGCACGTTACTGCCACTTTAAACAATCCTATGCATTTCAGGGAGCCCAGAAACGGGGCTCCGCTTATGCAGTTCTTTAGGCTGCCCTTAAATCCACCCCAAATGAGCAAAATCATGTTGATTATTCTAAAGGGAGGATTTTCGTGCTCTGCATTACTATGGCACTGGAGCATCTCTCATAGGGAGACTCCTGCATGTAAAATATTTATGTACACATATTCTTTTAAAATACACTAAAAGGAGATGGGCTTCAAAGCTGGCACTAAATTCAAGTGCACCATGAAATATTCAACACAGAGAATTGCCAGTGAAATTATATAACAAATGTCTAATGGCAGGAACATATTTTCATCTCTATTCCCAACTGATTTTTTAACTACAGCAAAGAGCCTGTTAAAATGTTTGCAGTTGAGAGAGCATGAATGTGTGTTTTACTGAACTTGGAGTGCCATCTTTAAACTTCATAATCACGTTTAATGGTTGCATCACCAAGAACCCAGATTTCTTTTTTAATCTTTTGACATTTCTACTCAGGGCAAGATGGCAAACTTGTTTTTATACCTCTTGGTTATTTTAAGCTCTTTATTCCATCAACAATCTTATCTATTTGCATTGACTTTGTATAGAGAATTTCAAGTAGAAGTTGGAAATGTATTGGCTGTATGACAGATGCAATATTATGCTTTCTCTAGTTAATAAAAATATTGGAAAAATTCTCCAAACTCTGTGAGATACTTAAATATTTCAGTTTTGTTAAGTATTTTTCTACACTTTGAACATATCTAGTGTTCTTGGACAGTTTGCTCCAGAGCTTGGAAAAAGTACTTGTGGGGGCTATTAATCCCAGAGTTCCCCAACTAACAGAGCCAATGGCTGTGTTGGCTGGTGGGTTCTTGGAGTTGTAGTAAAAAACACTTTTCAAGCTTCAGTTGTTTCCTGAAAGTAGTGCAGTAAACAAAGGGTTTGCTCACAGATTCTGTGTACCAGTAATGTTGTCTTTCTTTCACTGTTGGTGGTGCCAAAACATAAATATAGGCAGGAGGCTGGGGTGAATCCCTTGTCCTCCACAGAGTACCTGATATCCCAGCGTCCTGCCTGTATTTACTCCTTCCTTTTTAATCTAGTTAACCTGGAATCATAGAATTGGAAGAGAACACAAGGGCTGTCCAATCCAACCTCATTCTGCCATGCAGGGACACACAATCAAAGCACTCTTGACAGATGGCTTCCAGCCTCCATCCAGAGAAGGAGACTCTACCATACTCTTATGCAGCATATTCCACTTTCGAAAAGCTCTTAACATTAGGAAGTTCTAATAAGACCTTCAACAAGGTCCCCCATGACCTTCTGGCAAACGAACTAGTCCAATGTGGGATAGGCAAAACTATGGTTAGATGGATCTGTAATTGGTTAAGTGAACGAACCCAATGGGTGCTCACCAAGGCTTTCTCTTCATCCTGGAAAGAAGTGACAAGTGGAGTGCCATAAGCAGAGTTCTGTCCTGGGCTCAGTCCTATTCAACATCTTTATTAATAGCAGATGAAGGGTTAGAAGGCAGGATCATCAAGTTTGCAGACAACATCAAATTGGGAGGGGAGCCAATACTCCAGAAGACGGAAGCAGAATTCAAAAGGATCTTATCAGATTAGAGAGATGATTGGCCAAAACTAATGAAGTTCAACAGGGACAAATGCAAGATACTCCACTTAGGCAGAAAAAATGAAATTCAAAGTTACAGAATGGGGATGCCTGGCTCAACAGCAGTACGTGTGAAAAAGATCTTGGAGTTCTTGTGGACAACAAGTTAAATAAGAGCCAACAATGTCATGCAGAAGCTAAAAGGCCACTGGGATTTTGGCCTACAGAAATAGGAGTCTCGTGTCTAGATCCAGAGAAGTCATGCTATCCCTCCATTCTGCCTTGGTCAGACCACACACTGTCCAGTTCTGAGCTCCGCAATTAAAGGGAGATGTTGACAAACTGGAATGTGTCCAGAGGAGGGTGACCAAAATGATCAAGGGTCTGGAGAACAAGCCATATGATGAGTGGCTTAAAGAGCTGGGCATGTGTAGCCTGCAGAAGACAAGGGTGAGAGGATCCGTGATGAAGGCCATGTATAAATATGTGAAGGGAAGTCATAGAAGGGAGCAAGCTTGTTTGCTGCCCTGGGGTCTGGGATGTGGAACAATGCCTTCAAATTGCAGGAAAGAAGATTCCACCTGAACATTAGGAAGAACTTCCTGACTGTGAGAGCTGTTCAGCAGTGGAACTCTCTGCTCCGGAGTGTGGTGGAGGCTCCTTCTTTGGAGGCTTCTAAGCAGAGGCTGGATGGTGATTTTCCTGCTTGGCAGGGGGTTGGTCTGGATGGCCCATAAGGTCTCTTCCAATTCTATGATTCTATGTTTAGGTGGAATCTTTTTCTGTTGCTTGAATCCATTCTAAAGGGAGGACTTGAGAAATGCAATTATTCAAAGCCTTCTCACCGATAAAACATTGCCCCTCACTAAACAGGCAACATCATTCTTAAAATGTCAGTTATTCTTGCCCAAGTCCTCGTTAAATGGTGGATGGGCTTCCATCTTCCATTAGTAGAGGCATTCCCCTCTTTTTGCAGGGGAAGGGCTTCCTCTACAAGAGGGTGCCTGCAGTAATAAGTATGCAGCTCTCTTCAAATGTTCACCTTTCCTATGCAAATATATGCATTCAATTGATTGCTCAGTTAAAGCCAATCCATGTGATTGAGGAAAGCTTTGTTTAATTAGGTGGCAATCCTAATGGAAAATGTATGTACCTGTGTTCATTTTTTCGTAATGTAGATCCTTCCTGTCTTCAGCTGCTGTTAGTACAAAGTATGGCTGTGTGTATCCCCAAGAGAGATTCCTTGCCCTTGTTGCACTCCTGTTCTGAACTGATGGTGCTTGAGATTTAACAGAATGGTTAATCCTGCATCAAATGATTTCATCACAGTTTTGATTACTATGTTGAGGTGCAAGTAAGGAGTGGTATAGGACCCTGAGTTGCTGTGGAGTCTCTTCAAAGTATAGTTAAATAGTAAAAGCCTCTTTGAATGGTAAAGCAGTTCTCAGAATTTAGATCAACCTCAGAGGTGTTATGTGCCAGTCAATAGCTTTCATGAGTTCCAGTTTCTGCTTCCATGCCACTTTGTGGTCCCGGCAGCTGTGGTCTTGCGCTTCAGGAACTGTCAGCGGTCCAAGGGTACATCCGGTCCCAGATTCTTCTTGTCTTAAACCAGACTTCTCCAATCTGCACGCTTTCGTTCAGTTGGACTACCATCTCCCATCATCCTCAACTGGTGGCTATGCTGATTGAAAGTGATAGAAGTTGGAGTCCAGCACATCTGGAGAGCATCAGATTGGAGACCGCTGTCTCAGCCAAATGTTTCCCTGCTTTAGGAATGGCCTGCATGCCGTTATAAAAACACAGCCTTGTTTCAAGAAAAGGTGAACGCTTCTCTGCTGTACAAGTTACGGGAATGAAACCAATTTGCATACTTGCCTATTTTGCCTGATTGGTCTAGCTGTTAGTCTGGGCATGTTGAAAACCCTGCCTAGGACCTCTTCCTCTCCACTTGCCTTGCTGTCTTTGCTAAGCAGTTTGGACAATAAAACCTTCCGTAAAAAAAAAAAAAAAAAAAATGCTGGGATTTTCATCAAATTCAGTCAGGCTCACAAAACTGTCGGTATGTCTGCAGATATGCAATTGTGATGTACTCGGAACCACACTCCTCCCAAGCTGTGAAAACTTTCTGAAGTAGGCCTTCTCTGTTTTAGCTCTAAGGAGTGTAGGGGAGGGGGTGGTTTAATTTGGTTTACCAAACTTCTTCAGAGCTTATGTTGTTTGCATTTCAAAGTAAAATAAAGGAATAGATATTCTGATTTCCTGTTGTTTGTTAAGTGGAATTCCTCTAGTGTGATGCATTCATTTCTTCAGAATGAATTGATACTCTGAGATGAAGATAACTAGGTATGAAATACACATTGCGGGGAAGTAGGGGAGGGTTTTTCCCTACATGTTGGGCAGTTTACAGAAACATGCCTTCTATAAAAGCTATTCTACTGTGATAACATATTTATTGTGTAAAGAAAAATCAAGGTTTGTTTTTAATATATACACACATGGAGTCGTCGGTAGCACAGTGGATTAAACCGCTGAGCTGCTGAACTTGCTGACCAAAAGGTTGCAGGTTAGAATTCAGAGAGTGGCGTGAGCTCCTGCTGTTAGCCCCAGTTTCTGCCAACCTAGCCGTTCGAAAACATGCAAATGTGGGTAGATCAATAGGGGGAAGGTAGGCGCTCCATGCAGTCATGCTGGCCACATAACCTTCGAATCTGTGACCTTTCAGTCAGCAAGTTCAGTAGCTCAGCGGTTTAACCCACTGTGCCACTCAGGGCTCCTCAAAAGGTTGTATGCCGCCTTAAATCCCATGTTGGGATAAAAGCAAGATAGAGATTACAACATGAATGAATTATGAAAACATGCTGCCCTTCAGATGTTGAACTGCAACTGCTAGCAGTCTAAGCCAGCACAACTAATGGTAAAGAATGCTGGGAGTTGCAATTCATTCCCACTTTTCATGTCTGCTCTCTGTATAATAAGTAAGTGCCTTCAAGTTGTCTGTCAACTTATGAGGACCCAATGCATTTCATAGCATTTTCTCAGGCAAGAAATACTCAGAGGTGGCTTTGCTAGTTCTTTCCTCTGAAATAGAGCCTAGAGCAGGCCTGGGTGAACTTTAGCCCTTCAGGTGTTTTGACTGTTAGGAATTGTGGGAGTTGAAGTCCAAAACACCTGGAGTGCCAAAGTTTGCCCAGGCCCGACCTAGAGTATTCTTTGTATTTTAAAATAAAGACTCCAAATTCATAGCAAATTCTGAACTATGGTAATTTGTTATTTGCAATACTTTTGATGCCCTTCAAGGGGCCACTAGGTGTCCTCCCAACTCCACCATTTAAGAAACGTCTCGGGTATGTGCATGCAGAAAGAAGCCTTCCTTTGACAATAGTTTGGCTTGGCGACCCAAAGAAAAAAAATTAAGGTCTTGTGGCCATGGAGGGCATATTCCCATCTACCTCATTATCTCAGTGATTTCTGAGTTTGCAAGCCAACTCAGGCATGCTACTTCAGCCACGCAGACAGAACAAAGTTCAGACAAAGTGATACACAAAGGAAGACAAGTCCGCCGTTGCGGTAAAGGTGGTGGCAGCAAAAACGTTTTCGTTTCACAGAGGCACATTTACTTTCATTGTATTCACCAAGAGTTTTATACTTCTGACTCTTACTTGACAGCAGACCAAAGCATGGAATAATATGCCAATCTGATTTCAGCTTTCCTCCCTGAATTGTCTCATTTGCAGTTGCTTGTGAGAGGGTTTCTGTAGCTCTCATTCTAAAAATTATAACATTAGTGCTTAAAAACATCACGATTACCTCTATGTACAAGCCCCCAAATGAAGAGTTGTTTTTCCTCTCCTGAGAACTTGGATAGGCACCAAAGGGCGGTAGTAATTGGCGACTTTAACAGCCATAGCCATGTATGAGGCTATGCTCGGGAGGATAAAAATGGAGAGGCTGTCCTCTCCTGGGCTGAACTGCACAAACTATCACTTATTCATGATAGTAAGCTCATGGGAGATGGCACTGAGCATATAACCCAGACCTCCTATTTGTGAGTGACAGCATTATGCAGCAATGCACTAAATCAGTGGGATCACCAAAACGAAACACGATAGTATGCCAATTGTTCCCAACTATAAGGCCTCAGGAAGTTAGATTTAAACTATTCAACTTCAGAAAGGCAGATTGGACTAAGTTCTCAGACATGTTAAATGACAAGATCATATTGGTGACCCCGATCTCTGAGGAATACTCTGTGCAATGCTAAAAACTTGGAGACGGGGAAAACATTTCATTTGGAGGGGCAGTCTCCTTATTTAAAGAAAATTCCCTTCACATCCTTTAGTCACTTTGACACTTGACCAACTTGGTTAGGCGAATGGGCTTAATAACAAAAGACCCTCACCATAAAAGTATACAGCAGAGCAGCCTATCGAGCAGCAGCAGCGTGACCCAGAATCAGCAGCCAGTATAAGACGAAATAAAAACACACACAATTGTTATCTTCCTTCGGAGGCGGTTCTTGTAGAAAAATAATATAGTTACAAAAACAAGGTTTCCTTAACATAAAATTATTTATACTTCCTTGTTATATCTTTGCTTCAGCTTCTTACCTTCACGCTGGGCTTCTCTCTCTTGTAGATAAAGAACATATAACAATCTTCAAACTGAAGCAGCTTTCTCCTTGGAGTAATCAAACACAGCAGTTCTTACACCGAGGCATTCTTCACACAGAAGGAAGTCTCCACACAGGAGGAGCCAGTAACTCACAGGCAAACCTGCTTATATTACCCTACTGGTTTTGCTTAGAGTCATTGCATCATTTTAACTCTTTCAGTGCCTGTACATCATTTTTGTAATTAAGAATACATTATTAACTTTCAATATTTCTGACAAACTTCCTAAGTCAGAGGTCCTCAAATCTTTTAAGCAGAGAGCCAGTTCATAGTCCCCCAGACTATTGGAAGGCCGGACTATAATTTGAAGAACAAACATGAACAAATTCCGATGCACAACGGGCATATCTTATTTGTAGTGCACAAAACATGAAAGAACAATACAATATTTAAAACAAAGAACAATGTTAACCAACATAAACTTACCAGTATTTCAATGGGCAGTGTGGGCCTGTTTTGGGCTGATGAAAAAGTCAAGTGGATTAAGATCGTTGCTGTCTTCAAGTCATTTCAGACTTAGGGTGACCCTATGTCTAAAGTGTAGAGCGGGGGCCAAGTTTGGCCAAACCCAGGCTCAGGGATCGGAAATAGCCTTTTGGGCTCTTTATTCAGCTCTCCCCCTCCCTCTCCCCCTCTCCCTCTCCATATTGTCATCCAACACTTGTAAGGTCATATGATCTGCAGCTGTATTCCAGAGAGATGCCATATATTTCTATTTAAATCAAAATGATTTTCAGGGGTTAAAGAGTTGGTCTAGGACAGGGGTGGGCAAAACACCCTCTGGGTGTTTTGGACTTCAACTCCCAGAAATCCTAGCCAGTTTACCAGCTCTTAGGATTTCTGGAAGTTGAAGTCCAAAACACCTGGAGGGCCGGTAATTGCCCACCCCTGGTCTAGGTCAATATTTCTCAACCTGGGGGTCGGGACCCCTGGGGGGGGGGTTGCAAGGGGGCATCAGAGGGGTTGCCAAAGACCCCCAGAAACATACAGTATTCTCTGTTGGTCATGGGGGTTCTGTGTGGGTAGTTTGGTCCAATTCTCTCATTGGTTGGGTTCAGAAGGGTCTTTGATTGTAGGTGAACTATAAATCCCAGCAACTACAACTCCTAAATGTCATGGTCTGTTTTCTCCAAATTCCACTAGTGTTCACATTTAGGTGTACTGAGTATTAGTGCCAAGTTTGGTCCAGATCCATCATTATTTGACTCCACAGTGCTCTCTGGATGTAGGTGAACTACAACTCCCAAACTCAAGGTCAAAACCCACCAGACCCTCCCAGTATTTTCTGTTGGTCATGTGAGTTCTGTGTGCCAAGTTTGGTTCAATTCCATCGTTGATGGGGTTCAGAATGTTCTTTGATTGTAGGTGAACTATAAATCCCAGCAACTACAACTCCCAAATTACAACATCAACCCTGCCCCAACCTCACCAGTATTCAAATTTGGATATATTGGGTATTTGTGCCAAATGTGGTCCAGTGAATAAAAATACATCCTACATATCAGATATTTACATCATGATTCGTAACAGTTGCAAAATGACAGTTATGAAGTAGCAACAAAAATAATGATGGTTGTGTGTCACCACAGCATGAGGAACTGTCTTAAGGGGTCACAGCATTAGGAAGGTCGAGAACCACTGGTCTAAAAGGACTCCTGGAGTTCAGGGTTCAAATCCTAGCTCATTCAGGGAAACCAACTTGGGCAACTCACACACTCAAGCCTCTGAAGAAATCTTGCTCTTTCGTTTGACTGGAGTTGATTTGAAGGCACACAACCAACAAATGGTTGCTAAATTTGGGAAACGCTGACATTTGGAACCGTCTCAAAGAAAAACCTTGTGCAGTGTTTCAAAAGCAACAAAACATGGAATTAGCTACTCTGTGGGGGGGGGGGGGGGGAGAAAAGGATTGAAACCAGGATCGGTTATGCAATCCCATCAAAACTCCTATTAAAAACCTTTACAAAAAAAACCACACATGAGTAAAGATATGTTCTTCCAGTTTGCAATTGTGAGAGACAACTTCCAGGTAAATCTGCAAGCAAAACTTGAAGTCCACCCTACAGATTCTTCTCCTACAGCGCTCTGGCAACACATCAAAAACAGTATCCTGCAGTCTGCTGAAGAATCCCTAGGATTCTCCCTTAAGAAAAACCAAGACTGGTTTGATGAAAACAACCAAGAGATCCAGGAGCTGTTGGCAAAGAAGAGAACCACTCACCAGGCATTCCTCGCCCAGCCATCTTGCCATGTAAGAAAAGCAGCCTTTCGTCTCGCATGTAGTAAACTCCAACAAAAACTCAGAGACATCCAGAACAAGTGGTGGATTGATTTATCAGAAAAGACACAACGCTGTGCAGATCTCGGTGATCACAGAGGTTTTTATGAAGCTCTCAAAGCAGTGTTTGGACCTACTTATCAGGTCCAAAGCCCCTTATACAGTACAGATGGTCAAACACTAATTACTGATAAAACCTCCATCCTGAACCGATGGGCTGAACATTTTCAGGGTCTCTTTAATGCCAGCCGAGTAGTCCAAGGTTCAGCTATCCAACACATGATACAACAACCAATGAAAAATGAACTGGACACAGCTCCCACTCTGAAGAGACCATTGAGGCCATACAGCAGTTGAAAAATGGCAAGGCAGCCGGGATCGATGGAATCCCACCTGAAGCTTGGAAACAGGGAGGTCATGTACTGCATGCTAAATTCCACGAGCTCCTTGTGAGTTGCTGGGAAAAAGGTGAACTGCCATCAGATCTCCGAGATGCAGTTATCATCACCCTGTATAAGAAAAAGGGAACAAAATCCGATTGCTCAAACTATCGAGGTATAACACTGCTCTCCATTGCTGGAAAAATCCTTGCAAGGATACTCCTGAACAGATTAGTTCCGGCTATTGCAGAAGAACTTCTCCCTGAAAGCCAATGCGGCTTCAGAGCAAATAGGAGCACCGCAGATATGGTTTTTGCCCTTAGACAACTGCAAGAGAAATGTAGAGAGCAGAACAAAGGACTCTATGTAACATTTGTCGACCTCACCAAAGCCTTCGACACTGTGAGCAGGAAAGGTCTGTGGCAGATCCTGGAACGTCTAGGATGTCCCCCCAAGTTCCTCAAAATGATTGTCCTGTTACATGAGGGCCAGCACGGTCAAGTCAGATATGGCGATGCTCTCTCGGAGCCCTTTCTCATAACTAATGGAGTGAAACAAGGTTGTGTTCTTGCACCAACCCTATTTACAATCTTCTTCAGCATGATGCTCCAAAGGGCTATGGCAGACCTACAAGAAGAAGACAGCATATATATACGCTATCGTACTGATGGTAGCTTGTTCAACTTAAGCCGTCTGAGGGCTCGCACTAAGACTCTAAACTATCTAGTCCGTGAGCTACTTTTTGCTGACGATGCTGCCCTTGTCGCCCATTCAGAAGCAGCCCTGCAGCGCCTCACATCCTGCTTTGCAACAGCTGCAGAGCTGTTTGGGCTGGAAGTCAGCCTGAAGAAAACAGAAGTCCTCTACCAGCCCGCACCACAGAAAGAACACCACCATCCTCACGTCAGCATAGGCACATCTGTGCTTAAGTCCGTTCAGCAGTTCACCTACCTGGGAAGCATCATCTCTTCAGACGCCAAGATTGACAAAGAGATAGATCACAGATTATCAAAGGCATATAGTGCATTCGGAAGGCTTCACAAAAGAGTCTGGAGCAACAAGCACCTGAGACAAAGCACCAAAATCAGTGTGTACAGAGCTATCATACTGTCCATTCTCCTCTATGGGTCTGAAACATGGGTCACCTATCGCCAACACCTACGACTCCTCGAGCGCTTTCATCAGCGCTGTCTTCGCACAATCCTAAATATACACTGGACCGACTATGTGACGAATGTTGCTGTCCTTGAGCAAGCAGGGATCACCAGCATTGAGGCCATGCTATTGAGAACACAGCTGCGCTGGGCAGGGCACGTCTCTAGGATGGAGGACCACCGCCTCCCAAAGATACTACTCTATGGTGAACTCGCCACGGGTCAGCGCAAGAGAGGCGCCCCAAAAGAGATATAAGGACTCCCTGAAACAACATCTCAGGCTTGGCCAGATTGATCACCAACAATGGTCCACCCTGGCCTCACATCGGGAGGCATGGAGAAGCACTATCCACAATGCTGCGGCCTCTTTCGAGAAGACACGCCGAATGGGTCTCGAAGAGAAACGACAACGCAGAAAGAACCGCAACTTGGAAAAAACATCACCCAAGGAGACTTTCTGCTGCGCTTTCTGCAACCGAACTTGCCTATCTCAGATTGGCCTTTTTAGTCATCAACGCGCTTGTAAAAAGCGTGGGATGAGTCCTTCCTGAATCTTCGTTCGCGAAGTAATGCCGAGAGAGAGAGAGAGAGAGAATTGCTTTTCACACAACTGGGGGGGGGGGATCTATTACAAAATAAGTAAATAGAAATAAGCGTTTTATAGCAATACCTGCATTAGCACTATAGCAATTAATGAATGTTCGACTGATCTCCAAGAGCTACTTGAGCATGCTAATTGAAAACACCCACAGGAAGAAAGTGTTGAAGTAAACCAAAATTAGACTTCGGCAACAATGCTTTCTTTGTTCACTCTTGAACAGCTGGTGTACCTGAAGTGGTTCGTGGAGGTTGTTAAGATATTATCAGTCTCATAGCTACCTGCAGAGTTTTCAGCCAAACTCCCCTGCCCTTCTAACAGAAAAAAAATGTAGGCTGAGATCCTGCAAGGAACATATCATAGCTTCACTGTCTCTCAATCCAGTGCTCCAACATCCACCTTAAAAGCCAGGCAGCCCTACTGAGCAGAGCTACAGTGCTGGAGGATGGCACATCCATTCCCCTCCTGCAGAAATGCACAGATACAGGATGGGTGATGCCTGGCTCAACAACAGTCCATGTGAAAAAGGTCTTGGGAGTCTTTGTGGACAACAAGTTGAATATGAGCCAACAGTGTGATGCAGCAGCTAAAAGAGCCAATGGGGTTTTGGGCTGCATCAAACCAAGTATAGAGTCTAGGTCAAGGGAAGTCATTCTAGGGGACATGATGGCCATGTATAAATATGTGAGGAAAAGTCATAGGGAGGAGGGAGCAAGCTTGTTTTCTGCTGCCCTGAAGACATAGGATGTGGAGCAATGGCTTCAAACTACAGGAAAGGAGATACTACATGAACATGGGACCGAGACAACCTTGGTAGATGATCTTCGCCAGGAACCAGACAGCGGGAGTGTGTCCCTGTTAGTTCTGCTGGACCTCTCAGCGGTTTTCGATACCATTGACCACGGTATCCTTCTGGGACGCCTTGCAGACATGGGACTTGGAGGTTCTGTTCTGCAGTGGCTCCAGTCCTTTCTCGAAGGATGATCCCAGAAGGTGTTTGACAACTGTTCGACTCCACAGCCTTTGTTTTGTGGAGTCCCACAGGGTTCAATACTGTCCCAAATGTTGTTAAACATCTACATGAAGCTGCTGGGGGAGATCATTCGGAGTGTCATAAGGAAGAGAGAGCAGGCATTGTTTCTGTTGCCCTGGAGACTAGGACTCAGCAATGGGTTCAAATTACAGGAAATAGGGTTGCCATTTTTTGTTATATGAAATAAGGGACATTTACGGGATTTTTCACAAAAATAAGGGACACTTCATTAAAAACTTGAAACTCAAACATTAGGTAGAAATAGTTTTATTAACAGAATAAGATAATGATTGAAACTCACAAAAAACCTGACTTATACCCTCTTAACAGTACATGGTATGTTTCTGCATGCTTTGTCATGCAGAAAAAACATTATTAGAACTACCCAATTTTCTCCATCTGTATTTAGTACTTGACTTTGCTGACTTTAAAAGTGCACTGTCTAAACATTAAAATAAAATAAATTTTATAAGACAGTACATCTTCATGATTATTATGTCAATAGTTAATGGTATAGTATAGTATGGGACACACAGCATTGTATAGTATTGGGATGCACAGCTAGGCCTATTTTAAGAGTAACTTTCAAGCAAGCAGAAACTATCTTTATCCAACATGATCCAACATTCCCCTTGGGTAACGGTTAATTAGTCTACTGTACTTTGAAAAAGTCCTGTATCGCCTCTTCCTTCCAACGGGGATGCAGGCTGCCCTGTGAGTTGGAATCCCCGGGCAGGCATTGCCATGGAAACCACAGTGCGCAGCTTCCTCTGGTCAACCCCGCCCAGTCCTGTCCTGCTAGTCAAAAATAAGGGAGAGGGCCTGAAAATAAGGGACACAATTTTAGGGCCAAAATAAAGGACGTCCCTTAGAATAAGGGACATATGGCAACCCTAACAGGAAAGGAGATTCCACTTGAACATTAGGAAGAACTTCCTGACTGTAGGAGGTGGTCAACAATGGAACTCTCTGCTTTGGAGTCTGATGGGTCTTCCTTGGAGGTTTTTAAACAGAGGCTGGTCATCTGTCAGCGGTACTTTGGTGCTTTTCCTGCATGGCAGGGGGTTGGATTGGATGGCCTAGGTGGTCTCTTCCAACTCTATTATTCTGATTGTATCCTGCAGTGAGTTACAATGCAACAAGTAGAAGGGCCTTAAAGAAGGAAAGAAAAGATATAAAAAAGACAATGCAGATTGTTTCAGCTTGTGGAAGAGCTGCCTGGCTTTTAAGGTGGATTTTTGCAGTCATGACAGTGGTGCCAATTTACAACATTACTTGTAAATGTGAATACAAACCTAACAGAAGATTAAATCAATTTTAGCAGATAAAGCCATATGGAATGAATGGAGCAGCTTAGTTGAAGTAGGCTTCGGTGCTCTTGGTCTTTATGTTCCTGTTGGAAATTCCTTCCATTGACAATAAAGTTGTCTGCCTGAATTTTAGGCATTCCTCTTGGCCCTGAGCACTGCTCATTTCTTTCAGCAAAATTCTTCATCTCGATGGGTTGCAATTTTAGAGCCTGGAAGGAGTGCCATGAGAAGGAAGAGCTGAGAAAGTCTGCTTTCCCCAGTTGTGTATGCCTCCTTTCAGATACGCCTAGGGAAGGAGAGGCACACATATGATCGCACAGGTCTCTGGGGCAGAACCGGCATTATAATCAAATTTTCACTTCTGTAAAATGGGAACAATTTACTTGAACAGATACTACATCTCCTCATGTATAAGTCTAGGGCAAATTTGAGGGCCAAATTTATGCATTGTATGACCTGTGGATATAATGAGATAGAGAGAATAAAGGGAGCAGGTGCTTCTTTTAGGTTCTCCCGGGATGGAATAAGGTCTTGCCTTTTGCTACTCAGAAGGGGATTTTTTTAATCTTTCCTGATACAAGGGAGAGTATTTGTTGACCTTGTTACCTAATTGGGTCAGATATTGCAGGTTATTTGGCTTGATTTTTTTGACTAAAATTTCTAGATATACATGAATATAGACTATTTAAGATGACTGCAAGAGCACTTTGCCCATTAAAGATTTGTTAAGTGCCGTCAAATCACCTCCAACACAGAGTTTTTCTTGATCGGATTTATTCAGACCACTGCGATTGTCTGCCTCTAAGGCTGGACTTCCACAATGCCACCTAGTAGGTTTCAATGGCAGAACAAGTATTAAAATTCTAGTCTTCCAGTGACCTAATCCAGCACTCAAAACACAATACCATCTGGAATCAGTGGCTATAAAACTGGGCAGAATGGGCGAGGCTCTGAGCTCGTTTTCCTCCCAGCAATCCTGAAGGTTTCTAGGGCAGGAAGTGTGTGCACAGATGTGTGTGCATATATGCTTGTGTAATTTCTAAAGGACCTTGGTAAACTATGTCTTGTTGTTTCTGAAGTCCCTAGTTTACTACTAGAAGGAATTCCTTTCTCCAGCAGGAAATGGAAATAGCCACTCGCCAGCCAAAAGATTTCTTCTGCTCCAGCACTGCTTCATTTGGACTCTACGAAATCTTATAACATCTGGATATCCCAACACAGAGAAAAATATGTGCTGCCCCCTATTAAAAGTGTGTAACTTTATTTTAAACTTGGGAGTTAACTACTTGAGACATACACCTATAAATCAGTGGTAGGAAAATGTGGCATAGCACACCGTTCATTCAGGAGAGTTGGGAAGTCCGTACCACCAACCTCTCCGTATCTATATACACACCCTGCACCCAAATGCCTTTTTATGCCCAGAAGAGGAATCTTTCTGCAATAGGATCTGGAAGTTTTCAAATTTTTGGAAGCCTGATGTCTGAACATAGTCTATAGTTCTTACCAATGCCGCCTGTTCCTCAGATGAAGACCATTCGCTCTCCCAGTCCTCATCAATATTCAGCCCAATCGAATCCCCTAATTCAGGGGTGTCAAACTCCTTTTCACTAAGGGCCACAACAGCCTTATGGTTGCTTTCAAAGGACTAGCTGTAATTGTAAGCCTGTATAAATGTAACTATGTTGCTGTGTGGGCTACAAAAAGCCTTGTGGGCTACAAAAGATGACATGGCAGGTTGGATTCAGCTCACGGGCCTTGCATTTAACGCGTATGCCCCAATGCATTGCCATACCTTATATATTTCCTACATATCTGTGACCTCTTTTGATTCTCCAACCCCTTCCCTCCCGAGCTGTTAAAAAAAACCCAACCCTCTCTTACTTGGTAAGAGTTCTGCCCTCTTTTCCTTGCCCTCCGCAAATGAGATCCTTTTGTGTGTACTTTTAAGTCACCTGTTGATTTTTGGAGACCCCATGATTTCCATAATGTTTTCTCAGGCAAGGCATCCGCAGAGGTGGTTTTGCCACTTTCTTCCTCCGAAATACAAACTGGAGTGCCCGATACATTGGTTGGTCTCCCATCCAAGTACTAAACAGGAACTGTTCTGCTTCCAAGATCTGGTTCTGCACATCTTTCTTCACTATGTGTCAGATTATCACTATGCCTTTCTTAAAATCCCTACACAACCTTCTTTCCTTTTTTTTGGGCAAGGCCCCCAAATCTAAACAAATATGTGCATTTGTTCATTTTCTGCCCACACCACTGACCTCAGTCTGTTGATCTACAAATAGTTCTAGTTGTCTACCTATAACTTTGAGTAGTCGTCTATGAACTCACACAGCACGTGGCTCATTCTGTGACTGTGCAGAGATCTTGGGAAGCTTCTTGAGCTGTGTTTTGGTGGTAACCTCACCCAAAGGCACCCTTTCATCAAAACCCTCCAAATTTGTCATCATGGTTCGTAGAAAAAGGAATGGCATGAAGCTGGGGGGAGGGCACGTTGTGTGCATTCCCAGATGACCACTTGAAGAGACATTACCCTTAGCTTGACAATTCCCAGATGACCACTTGAAGAGACATTACCCTTAGCTTGACAATTCCCAGATGACCACTTGAAGAGACATTACCCTTAGCTTGGTCCCAGCCTACACAACAAGCCAACATTAATCTTATTAGTTTAAGTTATGCCTAATTAAATAGGTTCTTCACCTTGTCTACACTCCAGAATTCCTCATTTTCATAGAGACAAGTTGGACTCTCCTCCCAATGGTATTTACCACTTTTCGTATTTATCATCCATTGGTGCCTCCCACCTTCACATAATCTGATGCTGATTCAGAAAAATTGCATTGGATAGACCACATCAGCTCTAATTTCTGATACAGGACATATGCCATCCAGTAGTCATCTGCTTGCCCACAGAAAACCATATTTAATAAGCCTCAGCACTGAAAGAGGGTTTCGCAAGACCAGTCACTCGTTGCAACGGTGTAGTAACGGTGAGGCTGCGGACCATATTTTAGTTCTTGCGGACCACTGGTGGTCCATGGACCACCAGCTGGGAACCACTGATTTAACAGAACCAGAAAAGGTTAAACCATGAAAACATCAAAATCAAGACAATATTCAAGTTAATGGAAACAAGTCTTTATTAAGTAACTTTTAATATCAGAAAAATAAAACTCTTATAATTCTCTTTACAGCAAATATATAATATCAGTGCTTTGGCCATCATAAGTTAAAGGCCCTTTATCATAAAATATATGTTTTTTTAAACTTTACTCAAATTGAATTTATAATCCCTATGACCTCCCTACATATACATAACAAAAAGAGTGTAGTAAAATTAGCAAATACTAAACTATATTGAGAGCTTTGTCATTCTTGAGTCTGTGGTTTATAGAAACAGTACACGCACCTAATGTATGTCGACTCCTTGGCTTATTAGTTGCAGTGTACAATGCAAGAGAATACAAAATACATGCTTGGTGAACAAGATTGTTCATATCTACAAGACTGCAGCTAAAGATTAAGGATTCAATACTGACATTTAAACTATCCTACAAGCTGTTAGCGTTAAAGTTATGCATCTCATAATGTAATAATAATAATAATATAATAATATGCCATCAAGGCAACTTTTATACTGAAAAAAATCATAAAATAAAAACCGTTATCTGTAAACTTTTTTTATACGAAATGTAACTCTTTCAAGTGGAAATAAAAAATAAAGATTTCTGTATATTTACTAGTTCAATACACATAGTTTGCTATACTGAGAAAAAAATCTGTTGCAGCTCAAGAAATATTGCTCAAAAAAAAGAGAGAAAGAGACAGAGAGAGAAATAAAAAAATAAATCCATCAGAACTTCTGAGTGTTCTTTTTTTTTTTCAAATGCCAGCACAGATTTGGGAACATTCTGAGGATGAAGTAGTGAGAAACATCCACAGGTTGAAATGCAAAGAAAACAAACACAGAGAAAACAACTACGAGAGAAGCATATTTTCTTTTCTTTTCCTTGACATGGGGAAGTGTGGGTTTGAAATGAGATAAACCGCTTTCTTTCTTTCTTTCTTTTGTTTTGCTGGGTCACTATCACTGCTTGCTTTTGTGAATTGATATAAGAGAGCGGATGCGACTCTTCCCTCCCCTCCCACTTTACATTACTAGAAATAAAATACATGCTTCACATAATGTGCAAATAAGGTTGAAACGAGAGAAAAAAATTCACATTTTCAAACTTGGATATTCTCTAAAATAGTTAATTTAAGAGCTTGATCAAGCTAGCCAATGGAATGTTAGCATCCTAGCTATCGGTTGCAATGAGGGCAAGACCCCGATGGCTCCCCCTCCCCGTGACCCAAAATGGCGCATGAGCCATCAAAGCCATTTTGGGGGACGGGTGGGATGGAGTCAGGAGCCCTCGAAGGCTGCACTCGTCGGCATGGGGACCCCACAGCTCTCTACGACACAAACTGCATGCATGATACTCCTCGACACAAGACAGAAGGCCCCCTACTCTTCTACAAAGGGCGCTCATTCCAAAAGAGGGCTTGGCGTAAAGATTGGCTCCCTTCTCTAAAACGAATGGCAAAGCCATTACTAGTAGGGGAAGTTGGTGGATGTGTTGGAGCGGGCCTGCATTTTCCCCCCTACATTTCGGCAACGGAAGACCAACAACATTCCTGATTTGTTTTGAAGATGCCCTCTTTGCATTCTGGATGAGAAGGGAGTCAAGTCATACTATCCTGCCCTCCCCCCTCCCCTCTGAACAATGATCTCTCGCTAATAAAAATCACCAGTATGCTACTCGCCGAATGCCAGCAAATCAATTTGTGCATCAAAAAAATTAATTGCAACGTTAGATAAGTTAAGCCTATGTTGTAAAGAGGGAAAAAAGTTGCCCCCAAACCTGTTTTGAAAAACTGGCAGTGTAAAGAAGGCAGCATTGGAAGTGTGTTTGATACATTGATAATCCTTTTTTGTACTCTTCCCCCCCTTAACTAACTGTTTCCTGCATCCGGGGCTGTACCAGGCTTTACGCCATCAAGACCATTAGTGACAAGACATAGTCAAGATCAAGCGCTATCCTATGCCGAAACTGACCAAAGTTTCTGCCATTTCTACCGCTTTAAAAGACAGCTCCCTTCCGGAAGAATTTTGCTATAGATGCCACAGTTGCAACCAAAATGGAGAAAGATTGGCTAGGCTTAGTAATTAATTGTACAAGCCTTTCTGAAAAATAGTACATGCCTTTCAAACAAGGTTAGCCTAATCTCAAGAAAGCCCGATAACAGTCTGAGTTCATTATAAGTTTACTTGGGGGGTACCATTACATCCAAGCCATTAAGAGTTTAAAAAGTCCATATATAATATCTCTATATATTTAAGAGTGAATCTGAATTGCCTGAGTAACAGCTGTCTGGCAAACTGGACATGATGGTGCTTCTTTTTCACAGATCTTGTTGGCACATTCCATGCAGAAGAGGTTGTGGCCACACGGAACCAGGGCAGCGATTACTTCATTCTCAAAGCATATCACACAGTCGTGCTTTCGCCTCAACTCTGGGGGAGAACTAGACGTGGAGCCGCCATTGGAAGAAGAGTAGCTGTTGGTACCATTAGAAAAAGCAGGGATGTAGATGGGAAGGCCAACTTGACCGACGGTACTGGGTGGGTCGCTCCTTACTCTCCTTGCCAGCGGATGCTCTAAGGTTTCGGGAAATGTGGGCGACAGGCGAGGAGTGGATGGCTGACTCCCTCTCCGTGGAGTCTTTGCGTTGCTAGCAGGTTCACTACCGAAAGTGGAGAGTGGGTTCACCGGTTCGAAGGGGGTCCAGATGGTTTGCGATGGTGTTGGCAAGGAGTCGTATGCGGGAGAGTCGACTGCGAGATCCTCTGCGCCCACAGAAGGTGGCAACGTTTCACCAAACCAAAAGTTGCCTGTGCTGAATGGACTAGTAGGGCTGAAGTCAGCCAGCCTATTGCTTCCAAAGTAGGAATCAGTAGACCCACTTCCTAAAGAACTGGAACTGTCATTTCTGTAATTTGAAATCATTCTGGCACGGCTTGGAGGAGGTACCGGGTTGGAAGTAAGCCAGGCGGATCCCAAATTCCCTCCTTCAAAGCTGACATCTGTACCGTTGTAATGGAAATCGTTTTCTTCATTCAGTTCGATGTAGTTTCCAGTGCGCATGGCAATGTGCATTTCTATCTCTTCTCGAGCACGATCGACGTTTTCAGGCATGCCGGTAACCTCAAAGACTGGCTCCTTGTCTCTACTGGGAGTAACTATGTAGGTATGAGTCTGCTGCTGAATTCTTTTGATTGTAGCGCCTTTTGGGCCTACCACCAGCCCGACAACACGGTAAGGCACCCTGACTTGGACTGTTGTTTGGCCGGGCAGGTTGGGGTTACAAGGCAGCCCGCCCAGAGCAGGGCCATTTTTGTTGCGTGAAGCTCTTATCATGGAGAAGTGTTCAGCAGCAGAAAGAATTTCCCTTTTGGCCATGGCTACATCCTCCTTCCGTCCCGTGACCACAAAAATAGGCTCTTCTCCACGAACAGGGGTCTTGATGTATGTATTTGTCTTGGCTCGCAATGCCTTTATTTTACAACCTGCAGAGTAAAGAAAAGAACAAACAAACAAAAAGGAAAATTAGTACATAAAAAAGATGAAGGGACAACCCTCCTTAGCCCTCAGAAGGCTTTAGACTAGTGGTTCTTAACCTGTGGGTCCCCAGCTGTTTTGGCCTTCAACTTCCAGAAATCCTAACTGCTAGTAAATTGGCTGGGATTTCTGGGAGTTGTAGGCCAAAACAGCTGGGGACCCACAGGTTGAGAACCACTGCTTTAGACCACACACCCCAATACCATCGGACAAGTGAAACTGACATCCTTTAACTGACAAATCACTCCAATGCACTAAGACTATACATCTACCCAGCAGCTATTCTTGAAAACATTTTCAAAGACAGTATTGCAAATTAATATGCTCACTGAAATTTTTAGACCTCTGCCTGATCACACAAACCTATACTAATCACTTCACTTTTGAAAGCTAAAGGAAGAAAATCAGGTTTTGATACGGTTTCTTGCCACCTCACAGACTAATGACTGATTTCAAACCTCTTCTGAAGCAGAAGTTTCTGAATCCTGACAGCTCGTGTAGGTGAGAGAATCAACCCATTCCACTATTTGTTGTTGTGTGCCTTCAAGTCATTTCTAATTAAGATAACTGTAAGGTAAATTTATCACAGGATTTTCTTGGCAAGATTTGTTCAGAAAGGGGTTTCCTTTGTCCTCCTCTGAGCCCGAGAGATCAGACTTGCCCAATATCTGCCAGTGGGTTTCCATGGCTGAATGGGGAGGATTCACGCCCTGGCCACCTAGGAGCCCCAGTTCAACCACTACATTATATTGACACTTGTTCATTTAATTTTTTTTAAAATAATTAACTTGCTCATTGAAGGGCAAAATGCAGGTCTAAAGATAGATTTTCAACACTTTTTGTAGCTCTTTTGTACCCTTTGGTTAAAAAGAGGGTGAACTGCTTAGGAAACCTCTCAGATTGGCAAATGTCCTCTTAGATACTTTCCCCATATAGCACTTGGTATAGAATATCTGGTGATCTTTATGTGGAAAAAAGGATTTTTTTAACCAATTTGATTTTTAAAAGTAATGCAACTACGCCCAACCTAACCTTCTTGCAAAATTTCAGAAGGCATTGAGGCTCACCCAGTTCATGGGAAGACATTCAATCTCTGGAGTACCAAGACAAACCCTACTTATTGTAGAAGCTAATGGAGCCTCCAAGTAAGGTGATACTTCAACTTGGATCAAGTCAGGTGATGATTATAATCAGGAAAGTTATCCTTCAGAAGACACTTTTTCACATGTTACTGTATGAGCCTTCAAGTTACCCGTTGACTTATGGTGACCCCATGACTTCCACAGGGGTTTCTTAGGAGATGAATACTCATGATTTTGCTAGTTCTTCTTAAATGTAGCCTATAGCACCTGGTATTCATTGGTTGGCTTCCATTCAAGAACTAAGTTGGGCTCATCCTGCTTAGCATCCAAAATTAGGTGAGATCTGGTGCCTCAAACAGTCACCATCAATCATAGATTAGGCATAGGAATATACTGATGAAGTGCTGCAGTATTCAGGGAAGACTAATATAATTATCCAGACAAATACAAATCAAACAGTGATGTTCTTGCATCCACATCTATGATTTTTCATTTCATCTAGAATTATTTTGTTTAGATTTAATTCCAGGTATATTGTGCCCTCTGGTCTAAGTTTCAACTTTCTTCAAGAATGTGCACTGTTTCAATAGAAATTATACTTGAACATGTAGTATATGGAAATCAATAAAAGACTGAATAACCAGATTCAGTGCCTGGAGTATTTTGGTTAGTTGAGCAATCATTCAGCTAAATAATCTTTCTGCAGAATGTGCAATTAACAGATAACCTATCAGTTTGAAAAACTAATTCCCCAGCTAAAAACACCAAAAAGTTATTACTCAAAAACACTAGGACTTCATAAGTGAAGAATGGTAAGCAAGTTTAAAGTTTCACAGTTAAGCAAAATTATTGTGTGGAGATGATTTATGTTAGCAGACGGATACGACTTTCTAATCAATGGACTCAAAATGTCAATTTCTATTGCTGTAAGGCAAAATCATTTTTAAAGTTCTATTTAACTGGCATTTAAATCCTTTAAATTTATACAAAACAAACAGACTAATAATAGATTCCTGCTGGAGATGCGCTTAATCCAAACCAGATGGCTTCCCTAAGTGGTGATTTATCAAAACTCAGTGTACTGGAAGAAACTGAAGTCATAGGAATGACTTCAAATGTGCTACAATTATAAACACTAAGATTTCTGCTAGGATAAGGATAAAATATGAGCTGAAAAGCAGTAACTGGAAGACTATACCTACGACTTCAACTGAAGGGGCATGAAAAGAGTACGAGGCATGTTCTATACATGACAAAGTTTATACTGTTAGTCTGAAGTATATAGATTATGGACAAAGGGTTATTGTTACAGGAAGTTTTATTTTACGACTGAAATGTGTTAATTTTTGTAATTAAGATTTTTAACAGGGTTTTAATTTCCACGGTAAAATCAGTAAAATGAAATTAAGATCCTTTTTATTGTTTTGTTATCCCCAATCCAGTTACTTTTATTCTAATGAAAATTTCGAAAGAATAAAGTATTCAAACAAAACATTCTTCCGAACTTTTTAGATGTGTTTTCATCTTATGTTAAACTTGTGAACAGAAAACATCTCAGGTCACTGGGCCCATTTGTCCACATAGTATAGTCCTATCATTTTGTACTTTCCCAAGACTTTGCAATGACAGTGATCAGTCATTTTCCGTTAGCAGGAATATAAGAGTTCAGTCATCCCTCACTTTTGCCAATGTGATTATTGTGGATTATTTGCCGCCTTCCCTGTTACTATCTCACACCATTTTAATAGGAACTGCATGCCTTGAAAGATTGAGAAGGGCTTTGCGAGACTGAGGGAAATCTGAAATGCACAATGAGGCTTGTAAATCCCTATGTAAAATGGCATAGGGCAGCAGCATTTGCCCATCTTTCCACAGTCCATCAACACCCCAGTAATTTGTGGTATTTCCACTTTCATAGGGAGACTGTGGAGGCAGTGACAGACTTTGTATTTCTAGGTGCAAAGATCACTGCAGACACAGACTGCAGCCAGGAAATCAGAAGACGCTTATTTCTTGGGAGGAGAGCAATGTCCAATCTTGATAAAATAGTGAAGAGTAGAAACATCACACTGGCAACAAAGATCTGCATACTCAAAGCAATGGTATTCCTTGTACTAACCTATGGTTGTGAGAGCTGGATCATAGGGAAGGAAGGCTGAGTGAAGGAAAATAGATGCTTTTGAACTGTGGTGCTGGGGGGAAGTTCTGAGAGTGCCTTGAACCGCAAGAAGATTCAACCAGTCTATACTTCAGGAAATAAAGCCCGATTGCTCGTTGGAGGGAAGGATATTAGAGGCAAAGATGAAGTACTTTGGCCACATAATGAGAAGAAAGGAAAACTTAGAGAAGACAATGATGCTGGGAAAAAGGAAGGAAAAAAGAAGAAGGGCCGACCTAGGGCAAGATGGATGGATGGTATCCTTGAAGTGACTGGCTTGACTCTGAAGGAGCTGGGGGGGGGGGGGGGGTGACGCCCGACGGGGAGGTCTGGAGTGGGCTGGTCCATGAGGTCACAAAGAGTCGGAAGCGACTGAATGAATGAACAACAAAGGGAGACTATGCCCCTAATCCTTGTAAAAATTGAGGGCCACCTATACTAGAAACCAAACTGTTCCTATATACATTGAGACCAGTTTAACCAACAAAGCCTTATTCCTTGATCCATTGATATCCCTAACCCACGTAATTTAGGAAAACCATTTTTGCCCATCTCACTAAAGACTGAAATCCTGAAGTGGAAGATCCAGAAATATAGGCTTGATCACATCTAGTATATAGGCGCTTTCTGGCTCAAGGGAAATCTTCTCTACCACCTTGATCTTAGTTTCACTAATGGCTTTAGCAGCCCAGCAGTGTTAAAAAAGCATCATAGCTGCTAGAAAGGAAGTCACACTGTTAACTGGTATATATAACTTTATCTTTCATCCCCCCCCCCCCTAAAATGTAGTTGATTCTATAGAAAGGAGTGGGCAGTCTCAATAACAATTCTGTAAAACTCTACAGTAGAAGCAACATGCTGTGTCTTATTGGTCAAACCCCCTCTCATGTGAAAAAAAAAATCTGCCAGATGGGAGCAACTATTGAAAAAGAGACACTTAAATAGCCAAGTGACTTTCTTTGAATTCCCACACATTTTTAGGCCCAAACAGGAGGAACAACTGACTTTGCCTTGTGTTGAATTTCAGAGCTTGGAAAAGACTAGCCTTTCTAAGCTCTACCTGACTGAAAATATCCCTTTTAGCAGACCCTCATGGCCCTTCAATCTCTCACCAAAAGGAACTGTAGATGTTTCAGAAGCTCTCATAACAATGCAAACTCTATTATATTAAGGTGTTGTGGCAAAAGCCAATACAACTGGCCCATTAAGCAGATTTTTGTTAAAAATAAAAATGGTGGTTCTGAAAAGAAAGCTGACTCTACAACTTTCAAGGTCAATGTCTCCTCTGTTATTTAGAGAGACAGAATCACCATCAAAGAAAGCCGCAGCCTGTGACACCTGAAACTCCCCAATGCGTCATCAATCAATGTTAAGTGAGTTTAGTTTGTAAGAACCAGTGGCAAAGCACGGTTGCAATAGACTACTGTATATACAGCCTGGACAAAACAAAGGCTATTAACTTTCTTATGCAGTTTCACTGAATGACCTTCACGTTTGTTTGTTTTTAACTCTAATCTGTTGGGCTTCCTTGAGCTTCTTATTAATTACTTCTTTGATATGCGCCATCATAACATCCCATCAAACAGTCTGATAAAACATTAAATGATGAGTCACATGCACGTCTATGATCTATGATGTTTTCCTGTTTTGGTGCAACACTGGATGCACACTGGAACACAAGGCTATAATGAGGGAAACTTGGAGCTCCCACACATTGTTTCCAGGTCTCTGGACATGTGAGAGATCATCACATGCATAATGAGAGAACGGACAGAATTTGGAAATCATGAAACAGCTCAGCTACACAGCCCATCGCCAATTTATTATTAAAATGTCATCCTTAAAATTCTTAAATGTATGTTCAAATATACATAATTCATAATACTGGATTAAAATAATAGTTTGCAGATATCCTAAGGGCCATTTAGCTCAATCCCCTGCCAGTGAAGAAATACTCAACTAAGAGGAAGTCCTCTAGCACAGGGCTGTCCAACTGGTGGCCCACCCCCCCGCATACGCCCCCCCGCCCCTTCCCTACGGCCCCCGCCTACCCTGCAATTTTTTTAAAAAAAAATCGATCTCCGGGGGGCGGGGCTGGGTGACATCAGGCGTGGCGCCGGCGCCGAGCCTGACACCACCCAGCCCCGCCTGCTCCCTTCCTCCTCCTCCGTCCCGCCTCCCCCCCGGCGCACCAATCGGGAACGTGGGGGGAGGGGAGCGGGCCCCTAAAGGGAGAAGAAGGGAAGCACTTCCCTTCTTCCTCCATAGCCTGTCTCCTCCATCCCGCCTCTCCCGGCGCTCCGATCGGTGCGTGGGGGAGAGGCGGGATGGAGGAGGCTGGCGTGTCCCTTTAGCTGGAAGGGCGAAGCCATGGAGGGCTCTCCTCGGCTTTGCCCTCCCGCCAGCCTCAGAAGCAGCGATTTCCCAGCCGAGGCTGGCAGTCCCTTTAGCTGGAAGGGAAAGCCATGGAGGGCTCTGCCGCCCTTGCTGTCTCTACAGGAGGGAGGCAGCAGAACCGGGAGAAATCGCGGTTCTGCCGCCTGGCTCACACTGTAGGAGGGAGGGGAGGCGGGGGCAGGGCCGCTCCTGAAGGGGCTTGGTGACGTCAGCAAGCCTCCCAAAAAGCGGGGCTTGGTGACGCCAGCAAGCCTCGCCGGCGTGGTGGGCGTGCAGGACGCCGCTGTGGTGATGTCAGCGCGCCGTCAGGAGTGGCCCGCCCCCTGCTCCGGCCCCCCAGGTCATCAGTGACCAGAACTCCGGCCCTTGGGCCAAAAGAAGTTGGACAGCCCTGATCTAGCAGAACAAAATGAGAAGCGAAAGTAAGAACAAAATGAGAACTAGTACTCCCCACTCCATCTAAGGCACTGTAGTTCTGATGATGCAGTGAAAAATCACATTAACTGTAGTATCACATACAGACTCAAGTTTAAGATTATATTCTTGTATTTTACCAAGAACCTTAGATCTCGCAATGACTTTCCTCCCAGAATATTTTTCAGCCTGGTAGCACCCAAACTAAAGAATGGAAATGCCTGGAAATTATGCCTGCAGCGCTCCTAATTGTGGAACTGTTTTCCAAAAGGTATCAAATCCAGCTGAATGAATTTTACAGAAATGTGTGCTGAGGTACCTTTTGAAACCAAACTCCACAAGTTCAGAAACAATAATAGGAACAAATCTAGGAAAGCTGAAGGTGAGAACTGAGCAGTCCATTTTTCTTATATGGGCAGTCCCCGAGTTACAAACATCCAATTTACAAACAAGTCATAGTTAGGAACAGCTGTAAGACAACAGGAAGTGAGAGAAATGTTTCCCTAAAAAGGAAAATTAACTCCTGGAAGAGTTGTCATGGGAAAAAGGTGTCTCCACCGAAGCTTTATCACCAGCTATTTTTTCCACAAGTCAAATGTTCAAAAATCCAATTATTAGAGACAGAAAGTGAGGTGAAATCCTCTGAAAGGGCACAGACAGCTAAACAAACCCCACAGGGGTGTTAATCCTTCCCTATAGTATCCAAAGTTATATATGACTGGAGTTACACTTAAAAATGTGCCTGGTCCGACTTACAAATAAATTCAAATTAAGAACAAACATACAGAATCTTGTTTATAACTTAGGGACTGCCTGTAGTGGCTGTCATCCAGTTAGTTGGTTGTGATTTCATTAGTTAGACTTACAGCCTTTTAACAGTTTCTTATTTATATTTATAATCATTCACATTAACAGGTTCCTATTCATATTTATGATCATTCATATTAACAATTGCCATGATTATAAATACCCTCTTCCTAGCCCACTTCAAAATCCAGGCAGTTGCACTTGGAAATAATTTTGCAGTGTTGAAGGATGGTATGTGCAGCCTCTTCCTGCTAGCAACTGGTGATACAGGATAGAATTGCAACAAGTCCTTGCATTGCTAATGGAAAAGGGGTTGGATATGTCCTTCCATCAGTGACCCATTCACTAGCAGTACAGAACTCCATTCTTCAATGAGGCTGGCTGGGTTTATGGTGACTTTGGGAGTCAGATCAGAAAGCACAGGATCTTGGCCAACATGACACATTACAAAATTCCAAATTTGCAAAATGGCTATAGGACACTGCTGGCTCTCTGCTTAATGTGGGACTTTGGAGTGGACAATTATATTATAGGTAAAGGTGAACCCTCCCCCCGGGGCCATAGCCAGGATTTTGATGGGGGGGGGGGGGAGCTGAGTTTGATTGGGGAGTGGGCTGAGTCTGAGTGAGAGAGGATCTACCCTAGCAAAACTTTTGTATCATTATCCCAATACCCCCATGCTCATGTGATATATTGAGCATAGTGATCAGATCATGATATGAATACACATAACAGTTTAAATAATGTACCAGTAAGGCCTTCTTGTGGACCACCCTGAGAATTTCGGAGGGAGGAGCCCCTCCAGCCCCCGGCTACATGCCTCCCCCCCCCCCACTCACACACAGTGGGTGGAAATGGCATGCATTCATAACCTGGAAATGTTATCCCAAATTTCTGGTTTCTATACTGACCAATTTCTCACAATATGCAATCTAGAAAATTATATTAAAGGGCCTTTACAGTATGGGCACGTAGCATCATACTTTTTAAATAGCTATATAGGATTCCAGCAATGGTCAATTTACATTAATTGATGAATATGGCAAATAAATCATATCCTACATTAGTCTGTAAGCCTCAGATCAGGGAACATTTTTCTCTTTTTTACTTCTAAAGAGTCATATATAGTGACGGCACTAGATAAATAATAACAATAGAAAGTTTTGATTTCATAGTATAGAAAAAAGGGGTAAGTTCAAATACACTAAATAAATGTATGCAATTTTTAAAATTGTCAGTTTTCATGGATGTTGTTTAGGCAGGCCTATTTTTCCTGAACTTATTTGAGCACCCAATTATATGGTCAGCGCTAGGTGCAGATATCAGATAAACATGCCATTAAACTGTGACAAATTGTATTTACTCTCCAAGATTTATGCACATACAGAGACTACTCAGTGGTAAATATATTAAATATTAAATAAAGATAAATAATTCCATCATAAAGTAGAGCAACAATTTTCCAGGCAAGTATCTACATCTATTCATGAGTGTTAGTCTGGTGTAGCTTTCCTTTTGTTCTATTTCCCCACATTTCCACATCAACATCTGTGTGATGCTTAGTCTGAATTATTCTAACACAGAATTTGCACTTTGAACGGCATGCTTTTTTCTGTCTTTCCACAGTACATAAACACTGACTACAGCACGGAGAAGTCACCATTCAGTTGCCATTGAAGGGTAAATCTATACAAATCTTTAAAATTCCTGCAATGTGTGAAACAATCACACTAAGAAGAACCCTTGCTTATGTTAAGCAATGCTAAGAAATGTCCTCCAAGGCATCTTAATATTGGGAGAGAGAGATCGAGATCATAAAAATGTGTATACACATGTATGTGTATGGCAGAATAAAAGTTGTATGTTTGGCTGCTGCAGTTGAAAGAGCAAATCTGGGACATTTGTTATTAATATTATCAGCAATAACAAAAGACATCTCCCTTTTGATATGTTTTCAACCATTGCTTTGACAGAAGACTAAAGCAGGCTAGTGAAAATAATGCCTTTCTTGCCCTCAGTGACACGAGGATGTTTGTCAACTCTGACTGGCTACACATTCTTGTAATCCCATCCTGTACCCAACAGGAAATATTTCTTAGCGTTACTGTGCCTAGGAAAAGGTACCTGGGCCTTTTACTGAATAAAGGTGTAAATGTATCTGTTATTGTGTGTATAGGTATTTAGACCACTTATATAATATACTAAAGGCAAATAAATATATGCTGCAACAGTGATGTGTATGCCCTGTAATTTACTGATGCATTCTCTCTCTGGCCTTACTTCGTGAACAAAGATACTTAGGAAGGACTCATCCCACGCTTTCTACAAGCGCGTTGATGCTTTTTCGGAGGTTGGATATGTCCTTCGGGCATGTGCAATGGATTTTTCTGGTGGAGCGCAGCGTGCACAGAACTGGCCTCACCCTTTAAACCAAAGGTTCGTCTGCCGGGGACTTGCAAGCTTGGATGGTGGCAGCGAAGTCCTCAGATCGTAAGTTTGATTAGAGTTTTTCTCTCTAAATGATTGACCTTACAGGGTTAGATGAGCACCATCTGCCCAGGATTGAAATCAGTTTTTCTTCTCCTAGGATGGTTGCCAAAAGGCTAGAGCCCACCCTGCCTGTTGACGCTCTTTGTCAGACCCTTCGGTTGTGACCTGTCTGGCATGGGAGGCCCTACCGGTGGCTATTATGCCACCGCCAGCATAGCTCACAACTTCATTAGGGTACGCAAGCCTCTCCCCCACGACAAGGGGGCACCAATGGAGAGGTGATGCGTTCACCTATTTGCAAAAACATGTACATGTGCATTCAGGCAGAAAACTCACAAACATACTTCAAAACACAGAAGTTAACATATCTGAGGAAGAGATAGAGACCTAAGAACAACCGAGATGAAGTGGATTTTTACTGGTGTCCCCCCACCCCTACCCAGCCTACTGTGGCCTCCCACTGCCCAACAATACTTAGTTCTTTAAATCTAGATATACAGAGGCTGGTTTTGCATTAGAAAATTATGCTAGTAGGCTCTTAGAGCTTAAATTCTACAGGACTTGACCTGTGGTTACTTTGACCTTAGCTATGGAAAATATGAAGAACAAGCAGGAGAACCTCTTACTTCCTCTCATGACTGAGTAACTCAACAAAGTGTCCCATAAATATCCACCATGGATAACAGAGAAGAATTTATAGATTACAGAATAAATGACACCAGATGGATAAATATTATACAGTACTATCTTCTTCACTGCACATGTACAGATACTTTTTTTCTTTTCAGAGAGAAACAGCTATTAGAATCACAAATCAACAGGGTTAAAGGTACACTTCTGCAATGCAAAAAGTAGGAGCTGGAGAACAACCAACCCCCCCCCCAAAAAAACCCAGCTCCTTCATTTGAGTGCATAATACATAATACATCCTATTACCTACAGCTTTTTAAGACTTGACACTTTCTGTAGACACCAAAGCATATACACAACAAGCAGTTGTATTGTGCCTCCAGAAAAGCAGGTGAAATATATTCACAAAGCTTACATCAGAGCCGGCCTTCCAAGCTTAAGACTACTTTATTAAACACTAGCTTGGGGACCCGGCCCTGCCCGGGTTATTTGTGAAGCGCAGCAGGATGTAGAGTGGGTCATGGGGGCTCTGTGTGCCAAGTTTGGTCTTGATCCATCATTATTGGGAGTTGCAGTGCTTTCATGAAATTACTGAAGGTAGTGCAAGTCCCATCATCTCTGTCCCCCCCAAAGTGTAGTAGGATGTAGATTGGGTCATGGGGGCTCTGTGTGCTAAGTTTGGTCTGTATTGGTGAATGGATGAGGGATGCATTCTTTTTCGGAAGTGAGTGAAGGTACTTCAAGTCCCATCATCCGTGGTCCGTCTCACAGTAAACTGCACCAGGCTGTAGAGTGGGTCATGAGGGCTCTGTGTGCCAGATTTGGTGTTGATCAGTCATTGGATTAGGTTTGTAGCAGGATTGGGAAGTGAGGGAAGGTACTGCCAGTCCCATCATCCATGTTCTCTCCCCCTCCAAACTTCAGTAGGATGTGGAGTGGGTCACTGGGGCTCTGTGTGCCAAGTGGACTTTCTCGGTGTTTTTTGGTGGCCTCAGTGGTCTGTGGGAACAGAGGGTGTGAAAATACTACAAATTCCATCATCCATTGTCAGTCCTCCCCCGAACCTCACCAGGACGTGAAGGCAGTCATGGGGGTTATGTGTGCCAAGTTTGGTCTCAATCGGTAATTGGATGAGGGTCGCAGCAGACTTGGGAAGTGAGTAGAGGTACTTCAAGTCCCATCATCCATGGTCCACCCTCCTCCAAACTGCACCAGAATGTAGAGTGGGTCATGAGGGCTCTGTGTGGCAAGTTTGGTGTTGATCAATCATAGGATTAGGTTTGTAGCAGTCTTGGAAAGTGAGGGAAGGTACTGCAAGACCCATCATCCATGTTCTGTCCCCCTCCAAACTTCAGTAGGATGTGGACTGGGTCACTGGGGCTCTGTGTGCCAAGTGTGGTCTTTATCAGTGTTTGTTGGGGGCCACAGTGGTCTGTGGGAACAGAGGGGTGTAAAAGTACTACAAATCCCATCATCCATTGTCAGTCCTCCCCCAAACCTCACCAGGACGTGAAGGCAGTCATGGGGGTTATGTGTGCCAAGTTTGGTCTCGATCAGTGATTGGATGAGGGTTGCAGCGGACTTGGGAAGTGAGTAGAGGCACTTCAAGTCCCATCATCCATGGTCCACCCTCCTCCGAACTGCACCAGGACGTAGAGTGGGTCATGGGGGCTGTGTGTGCTGAGTGTGGTCTGTATTGGTCCTTTTTGGTGGCCTCAGTGGTCTGTGGGAACCAAAGTGTTGGAAAATACTACAAATCCCATAATCCGTGGGTCATGTCCCCGACCCGCGCCAGGACGTAAAGGGGGTTAGGGGGTTATGTGTACCAAGTTTGGTGCAGGTCCATCACCCACGCTGGTCGCTGTGGCCTGTGAAAGTGGTTGCCACATATCCGCCCTGGCCTGTGAAAGTGGCTGCCACATATCCGCCCTGGCCTGTGAAAGTGGCTGCCACATATCCGCCCTGGCCTGTGGAAGTGGCTGCCACATATCTGCCCTGGCCTGTGAAAGTGGCTGCCACATATCCACCCTGGCCTGTGAAAGTGGCTGCCACATATCCGCCCTGGCCTGTGAAAGTGGCTGCTTCCGCCCTTCTGCCCTCCCGCCCTCCGCATACACACATACAAACATTCCGTTTTATAAAGGTATACAGAAGATATACAGATGTATGCACATTCACAAATGCAGTTAGTTATTATACAGTATTTTTTTGCCGATTCCGGGTGGTCATATGTAATGCAAAAGTAGGAAAAGGAAAACAAGGGTCCATAGATGCGCACATAGAAATTTCTACTGCTTTACAAACAGCTCTAGGAGACAGAAATTTCTTAAAAACTTGTACAAGAAAACAGTAAAAGAAAATAAGGAAGCTCAAAACCAGAAGTGACTGCCTGAAACAACTAAGGAATATAATGATCAGAATTCTTTCTGTTGGTACACAACACAGAGTAAAAACTATTGCAAAAATGGTTTCATTTTCTCAAGAGCTTGTGTAACTGTAGTTCCTAGTATAGTGAATGGTTCCACATCCATATCTTTGGCTCCCTTGTACACTTTTGTCTGTTGTGCTGTTATTCAGTAAGTAAATTAAAATACCTTGTGCAGCTATAGGATCCAGGGTAACTACATTGCCATATGCTTTCACTGTGGTACCAGTATATAGGATCTTGGCTGTGAAATTTAATGACTTGTGAGAATGAATATAATGCTGAGAAAGATAGCTATGTTAGCTGAGAACTACCTGTCCTTTGTTTTTTGGGTGCATAGGATTTAGTGACACATATTTATTTATTATTTATTTATTGACTATATTTCTATACCGCCCCTCTCAGCCCAAAGGCGACTCGAGGCGGTTTACACATGGCAACCAATGCCCACAATATAAAATACAATTAAAACAGTTATATACTAACAGATAAAAACAATTTATTTATTTATTATTTCGATTTACTAAACCATCCTTCCCGAGGCTCAGGGCGGTTTCCAGCATATAAAAACACGTAAAAATTTAAAACATCATAAAACACTAAAACACTATAAAGCAGTCCTAACCAATTACATTCATGTAAAATCACGACGAACAGAGCAAAGCTGATTCGTGACAGGACAGTAGTAGCATGGCTAGGCGGAAGATTATTACTTCAAGCACCGGTCAGTCACCAAATGCCTGCCTGAACAGCCAGGTCTTTGCAAGACCTACGAAAGGCCATCAGGTCCCGCGTCTCGGCCGGCAGCGAGTTCCACAGGACCGGAGCGGCCACCAAGAACGCTCTCTGCCGTGTGCTGGAAAGCCTATAGAGTTTCAAACCTGGGACCTCAAGCATGTTATGACCCTCTGAGCGCAGTGATCTTCTGGGCACATATGGAGTAAAACGCTCCCTCAAGTACACTGGCCCCAAACCATGTAAGGCCTTGAAAGTCAAAACTAACACTTTGAAGGATACCCGGAATTCAATCGGCAACCAGTGCAGTTCGCGCAGGAGAGGTGTTATATGAGATGTTCTGGTAGCTCCCATCAGCAGGTGGGCTGCTGCGTTCTGCATGAGTTTAAGTTTCCGGATCGCCGACAAAGGTAGGCCAATGTACAGCGTGTTACAGCAGGCGAGCCTCGAGATGACCGTGGCTTGGATCACCGTGGCCAGGTCGCAACGGGAGAGATAGGGAGCCAGGCGTTTTGCTTGCCGCAGATGGTAGAAGGCTGTCATGCAGGCACAAGCAATAAACAACTTAGCAATTAAAATAAAATATATATTCTCCTACACTGCCTAGGAAAGCAGTTAATGCAGACTCTGAAGTTGGCATAACATCGCAAACCCTTTCCCCTCTTCTTGGAGGGAACAGAACAAATTTAAGTTGGCTACCAACGCAAATCAACACATTTTCATTCCCTTCCATTCATTATAGCAAAAGCAATTCTGCTGGCTTATGAGAAAAACACCAGAATTCTGATGTTTTTCTTTAGTTGTGAACAAAATAAGAAAAGGGGAAAAGGTCATTTTCGATGTGGACAAACGGATAAGATTAAATCAAAATTGGGCTGTATCATTTATCTGTTTGTGTGTATGTGTGTGTGATTCTCATGCTAGCAGAATAGCAAGAAAAGCATGCCCTTGCTTTCTCAACACCACAGATAAGCACATCCTTACTGTATGGCTCTTTTGGAGAAAAAAAATTATGACTATATTAAACTGGACATGCAATCAGCAGAGGCTGTTTTAAATGTAGAGGGAATACATTTGTTATCCAGGTAAATGTGGAGATCAATTTGCTATCCAGGTTTGATTTGAAAAGTAGTTTAGAGAAGGTCACTGCATGTGAGCCATTGTTTTATAAGAAATGCCAGATTAGTTTTGTCTACTGAGATGTAGTATCATGTCAGAGTAGGAAACAATGTCACAGCAAGATAAGAAATGTTAATACAGTGCAGCAAAGGCAAGGTTTACTTAATTCTAAAGGTCCACATTTAAGGTCTTTTGTTCCTCTTCTCCTCTAAATCATAAGTGGAAACATGTCAGTACTTACTCATTATTACTTACACTCCTTCCATTATAGTCACAGGCTTGCTTCCCTTATCACTGACCATTTTTAAAAAGTACTTGAGAACGTAAAAGAAAATTCCTTTAGCTCTATTTACATAATTGTTTTCTGAGGGACATCAGTATATATCTCAAGGTTTCTTCAAAGACAAACACACAAATCTAAAAGGTCCAAGTAGCACCAATTGAAAAACTCAAATATTTGTGATCACTAGTAAACACTAGGAACTGGCCAAGAATATCACACTGGTAGCATAAATTTCACAGACTTTCTACTTCCTCAGATGCATGAAGTGCCTAGGAAAAGGTCTTTATAGTCAGACTGGGTGGCTAGCGGGCAACAATATTGTGGCGAAAGGTTTGCAGAGCATGGTATAATAATGCCATCATAGAATAACTAACCTTTAACTAGAATATATGTAAAGCACAAATCATTTCCCATTCACTAGAATGAAATCTCAGTGTAAACAATTTTCCAGGCAGTGACCTCATGCAGACTGAGGTCACAACAGAAGTGGCCAAAGTCCAACAGCCCAAATATCCCAACTAAGCGCTTCTCAGCCATCATTTTAATCTCCAGGAGCGCTGTGTCTGTCTGCAGCTGTGTAGAGTCATCACACAGCTTGCTAATATGCATAGCCCTTTCTAGCAGCCAAGTCCACCTGTTCTCTACTATTGGGTTATTCTACTCTACACGGAAAAGCACCCCAAAACTAAAGAAATTTTCACTGTTTCAATACAAGCGCTAATCTCCAAGGAACAGTTTTTGTCCCAATACTATATTAATAATTGACCAAGAACACTAACAGTTCAGGTCAAAAAGAAGAAGTTATTGTTCACCCTATGACTTTTGCTCTGCGCATACACCATAAAACATCTTATTTTGCCTTAAGAGTACAAGTTAGAAAGCAAGATTTATATATCTTACTTGCTTAGAGGCTAAGAAAGATCAGAATATGTCAAGTCTTAAAGATGCATGGCAAATACTTAGCTATCTTTTAAAAACACAACAAGAATAGAGATCAACATTGAAAACAAATTAGGGAGTGATATTTTTGGTAGTACAAAGGTGTGTGTGTGTGTGTGTGTGTGTGTAAATGATATTCCCTTTTAGAGCCAGCCCTCACATTTTATGTCGATTAGGAGGGCTTCCATCTCCTCACTAACTCACTCAGATGGTAGAAGTAGGGAAAGGGATGGGGAAGATGGTGAAAGGGAGGAGGAGAGAGTCGGATGGTGGCCTGGCAGCAGTGGGAACACACAAAAGCAACAATAAAGACTGTGGCAACCAGAAGGCTGCTCCTTCTCTTCCTATTGCAAGAGCACCACAAGGAAAGATTAACAAGCGAACTGCTGCTGCCACTTCTGCGGTTGTCTCCAGGGCACTTAGGGTCTTCCTTCTTGACGGTTGCCCAGTGCATTTCATTGCCTTTTGAAGACTGATTGCAAAGAGACAACCCCCCCCCCCCCACTCCATATTTCCTGGGGAAGCAAAGTCTATTGAAGCTGGTATAAATAGGACACGGAAATAATTGCTCCAGTAGCAGAATCCTAAAACACACTATCACGATGTACCATGTTCTTTTGGGGGATTACTTGGAGTATTTGTGCCACTTTATTTTTATCCCCCCAATGTTATTTTCTTACTCCAATGGGGTGTTTGAAAATAAAGACGCAAAAAAAAAAAAAGAAAAAGAAAAAGAAAAAGAGCCTGCTGATATTCTGGAGAAACCTACCGCATCCCCAATTACAGGGGCTACTGGCAGTTTCAGCCAGACCCCTTATAAACTGATGCATACCAGTGAACACAGAAAAAACATCCCCCAGCAAGTCTTTTTAAATTTGTTACTTAGAATCATAGAATCATAGAGTTGAAAGAGACCACACAGGCCATCAAGCAACCCCTTGCCATGCTTTGTCCCAAGAAATTTGATTTCTGAATGCAGGTAGGGTATATGTGTGGAGGTAGGTATATCCCCCACCCCTAGGAAGTTTTGTTTTACACATACATATACTTGACATCACTGATCTCAAGGGCGTTTACACTGTCTGAATCCCCCCCACACACCTCCAATACCTTGGTTCTGCAGCATGAGAACAGTGAGAAATTGCCTGAGGAATATGTACCACTGCCTGTAAGAGCAGCTGTTACAGCCCCTTCCTGCTGCCCTTGTCCTCCTCCCACTTCCCTGCAGCCCCTCTCACCTCCTTCTCATCTTTTGGCTACAGAGGTATGTGCACCATTCTCCTCCCTCCTCCCACTCACAAATCCCGTCCCCTTCCCCATTCCCACCCAACAGAGTGAGCAAGGAAACATATATGTGGCTGGGCCCACCCAGTTTGATTTACTTCCAGCCAGCAACATTTTGATTACTGCCTAGGCATGACTTAATACTGCTAAAGATGGAGGTCAGTGCTACTGAAGCCCTATTAAAAATGGCAGCAGCAGAGGAAGTTGCAAATAATGAATAATAAAATCTGCAAAGTTTTAACCTGTGGATATGGAGTATTGTATTTGGAAGGCCCAACACATCTACACCCTGCAGAAGATTATATGGTAGCTGACTTTATTAATTTACCATATTTATATACCGCCTTTCTCAGCCCGAAGCCGACTTGAGTTGGCCACCAAGTGACATAAGTTTCATAAAAGCAAAAAACTCACAGCAGTATTAGCTCCTCAAATATGAACTTTGATCTGAACACATCCCCACATTCCTCTCTCCTCCAAGAACTATCTGGTCTGTTGTGAATGAAAACTTTTACTATTTTTCCAAGACTGTCAAGATCACAAATTAAATTTTCTATATGATTCATACAATCATGTGGCACACCATTTCTGTGGCACAAAGCCACACTAAAAAGCAATTTTTTAAATCATTGAGCGTATGCCTATACTCCTGACTGATGGAATCCAGAAAATACAAATTTTAGATTTCCTAAACATGTTGGAAATCAGATCTGTTACATTAATTAATTTACAATTTTAATATTTGTTACACTATTGGTTTCATATTATAATACTGGCTTACATCTCTTTGTCATGCCTCACACATTTTGCAAGTTCTCCTTTTGCTGGCAGAGAGAATTTCTTGGAAAGTCCCTCACAGGCTCTTACAAGCATAAGCTGTAACATTTTAAGAGTGTATACTGGTTCTTCTCTTCTCTACCTCATTCCAGTGTGGGTAATTCTGCTTCACTATGCATTGATCCAGCCACATCCCCATAAAAAACATAGTAAAACTGTTGTTATGCTTATGACTAGGCAGACCAGAGAACTGTTATTTTTTTCAGGTGAAAATGAATTGTCTAGATTTGGCAGGTAGGGCATGAGCATTCATTATTTGAAAAATGATCAAACTGGAGTCTTAATTTACACAGAAAAAATTATAATGGACATTGTATATACTTGTGTATAAGTCAACCTCATTCACATGAGATGGGTGAGTTTTGGAGCCTAAATGAATAGAATCATAGAGTGGGAAGAGACCTTATGGGCCATCCAGTCCAACCCCCCGCCAAGAAGCAGGAAAATTGCATTCAAAGCACCCCCGACAGATGGCCATCCAGCCTCTATTTAAAAGCTTCCAAAGAAGGAGCCTCCACCACACTCCAGGGTGGAGAGTTCCACTGTTGAATGGCTCTCACTGTCAGGAAGTTCTTCCTAACGTTCAGATGGAATATCCTTTCTTGTAGTTTGAAGCCATTATTCCGCGCCTTAGTCTCCAAGGCAGCAGAAAACAAGCTTGCTCCTCCCTATGACTTCCCCTCACATATTTATACATGGCTATCATGTCTCCTCTCTGCTTTCTCTTCTTCAGGCTAAACATACCTAGCTCTATAAGCCGCTCTTCATAGGGTTTGTTCTCCAGACCCTTGATCATTTTAGGTGTTCTCCTCTGGACACATTCCAGCTTGTCAACATATCCCTTCAGTTGTGGTGCCCAGAATTGGACACAGTATTCCAGATGTGGTCTAACCATGGCAGAATAGAGGGGTAGCATGACTTCCCTGGATCTAGACTCCTATTGATGCAGGTCAGGAGGAAGGAGGGAGGGAGTTTTTAGCTTTCGCAGTGTTCCAGCATTGACAATGTATAACTCGACTCAGGATTTCAAGGCTATGTATATAAGCTGTATATGAAACGTACACTAATTTCGTGCTTATGCTTGAGTCCCATCTCCTTGGTATCTCGTGATGTATATATAAGTATTCCTGAATCCAAGATCCAAAGCACTTCTGGTGCCAAGTGTTTCGGATAAGAGAGACTCAATCTTTATACATAATCACGGTGCTGACAGGATTATGGCACAATTCCAGACCTAGCACTATGATGGTTGTCTCGACTCTCCTGGAACATGAAAACACACCACTAATGTGTGATCTAAAGTTATCAAGAATTCATACATTAAGAAAAATCAGAGTTTTTGTTAACTCATTTAAGCCCATTACTTTTCTTCCAGCAGTTACTTGCCATCCCATAAAAACCCATGCTTTTTCTGCCAAGGAGTGGCTGGGCACAACATCACACATACCCAGATATGTTCATGCTTCAGGCACTTTCTCCTTGAAAAGAAACAACCATCAAGTCTCATCCTTATTATCTCAGAACTCATAGGGCCCTATCCTAGTTCAGGTCTTCCACAGGAAGTAAGATAAATCTTCCCCTAGGAAGGGACATTTATTCCTGAAAAGTGTTGTCATTAGGGAAAGGTGTCTCATCTGAAACTTTATTACCAATTCTTGTTTGTACAGCAAGCCAATTTTTTCAGAATCCAGTTACAGAAACCTCATATCAAAGGTGTTTCAACTGAAGCTGTATCACCAATCCTTGTTTCCACAACTTTCAAAATTTTTCAAAATCCAATTCTCACAGGGACAGAAAGTGAGGTGAAATCTTCTGAACAGGGGCACAGACAGCTAAACAAACCCCACAGGGGTGTTAATCCTTCTCTTCTCTCTCTCGGTGGAATTACACTTAAAAATGTACCTGTTTCAACTTACATACAAATGCAACTTAAGAACAAATCTACAGAACCTATCTTGTTTATAACTTGGGGGGCTGCCTGTATTCAAGGAAACCATATCAATCCAGACTTATAAGAGTATGTTGCATTTTCCAGCATGTAGGCCCTAATCAAGCTGGCTAGAACCCCCCCCCCCCAAATAAAATATATTGAGAAGATACATTATTGAGAAGATAAGACATGGTGATTATACTACATACAATGCAATTGTTTTCTCAGCTACAGAAGATAGAGGAGTTGCTATTCCCAGTGTGAACACTAATCAACAGACAGACCAAGTGATTTACTTCAGTAATTCAGATTAGGCAATCCTCTACAGCAAACTCAAAAGTAAATCCACAGAAGTCTTTTCCCTGCTGTGAAAGATATCTCTGTCCTGTCTGGGCAGTGCATTTGTATGGTGGTCACAAGAGAAGCGGCTCTTCCTATGGCAGCATACTCAGCATTTCTAGGAAAGGCACAATGGCAGACAGAGTATAAGTTTGGTAAGCATTAGTCTCAGGGTTCAATTCCTGGCCCCTTCAGTAAACGAAAAGCAGCAATAGTTAGTGAAGAGATCTGGAGAATCACTGCCAATTTCAACTGCTGATGCTAAGAGAAATGACCCCAAACCTAACTAATAGATTCTTCTAAAAAGTAGAAGGTTCACTATTCTTTGTAGATGCCCAAAACTGGGTTATACTGGATCAACAAGTCTTACAGCAAAAACATTGTAAGGAAAGAAGTACTGCACTCATCAACTGTAATTATATACCATGGGGAGAGGCACTTATTTAAGGGCAAATGCAACTGTTTGCCATAACATGACTTAACCAGAGAGGAGATAGAAACATACAATGCAAATGGCAAGCTTTCCTCCCTCTTTTAAAGAGGTAAGATGGCCAGAATCCTGCTGAGGATTTAGACCTCCATTAAGTAGACTTCTGTCTCCAGGAATTGCGACCTGGGCAGATCCATAAAATTTGATGGATGAATGCCTGGCAATGAATACATACTTTCACATTTTGCCCCTTACCTAGGGCATAGAAGTCAGTTAGAGTCCCCATCCTCTGGGATCTTGCCATTGCACAAAGTAGTTTTTGAAAGAACTAAAGGAGGCCATTAGCTTCTTAGGGCATGAATGGTCAACTCCAAGTCAAGACACCATCCAAAAGGGTGGCCAGGTATGTCTAAATTCTGAAGCCACAAATAGAATATATACCCAAACCAAAGTCAAAACACAGAAACATAAATCTAAAAAAAACCACACGTCCGATAACCATATTGAAAATCAGAATGCCCAGAACAGTTCCTAATGATGCTCATGTTAGTACAGCCAAAAATGAAAAAAGGAATCTGCAATCCAAATTCAAAATGTCATTCAAACTTCCAGACTTCTATAGTCAAGACTGTCCAATAATTATATCTCACCTTCAAAAAGAATGTAGTAACACATAATAGCACACTGTCAATGCATTAAAACACCTAAGAAATATGAGACCATGGTATGTGCTTCTAATTATTAAAATCACCACAGTCATAAAAATACAATAACACTACCTATCAGAATTTTTGAAAAATGCTCCCCGAAACACCCTCATTTGTCACACTTCAATGTGGAGGAAAGTGAAGGTGTCTAGGGGAGAATTTTTCAAGAATTCTGAGAACTAATGTTATTGTACTTGCATTTTGATGATGATGATAACAAGAGGAGGAGGAGGAGCAAGCAGCAGCACATACCATGCTCTCATGTATCTTAGTATACCAACAGTATGCTATTAGGTTTCAAGGAAGACTATTCTTCACTAGAGAGATGTCTCACTATTTACCTTTTTTAAAAGACGCAAATTAGTATCAAGGCTTCCCCTTACATTTAAGTCACAATCACTTTCCATAAAAAGGACGTTGACTGTCTTTAGTCATAAAGGTTACAGAACAGATGGAGCAGCCAGAAACGCCACCTGCATGGCCGTGATCGGATCACTTTGCCCTGGCCTCTTAGGAAGACTCTGGGAACTCAGCTTTCATTAAAAACAAGGCTAACAAAAACACACATAGAGAAGAGCTTCAAGCCCTCACAGCTGTCAAGCAAAACTGGGATCACGTGCCGCCAGTGTCTGCCAAATGGCTCTGAAACCAGAGAGGGTGTGAGCAGCAATCGCAGACAGAACTTCCTTAATCAGCACAATTCCCTAGCCCACACCACCGCTTCAAGTCTGCTCTTTGTCCTAGAATTTACTCCTTCATGCTCTACCTCTTCTTTTCCATCACAGATCAAGCAGTTCTACACCAATCCCTCCCTTCTTCCAAAGAATACATATAAATGCTGTTTGGAAAATCTATTAATTTGTTAACAACACTGTGTCCCTCCTCTTTGTCCTCAAGGAAGGCTCAAGATAAAATGCCTGGTCCACCTTATTTTACCCTCACAATAACCCAATAGGTCCGATTAGGCTCAGGGTTACCCTTAAACCTTCATAGTAATTTGAACTACATTATATGTATTACATCACAAGGTAAAATAAAAGCAGCAAAAATGTTCTTAATTCCAAAATTAATGTAGTTATTTCAGGTTCTCCCACTAGAAATTAATCCAAGGCAAATAAAAACTTGGGACAGGACTATTAGAGAATGGATTTTGAGCGAAAAGAAACATAGAATTCCAAACAAAGTATACTATATGCACCAGGAATAATTAGGGTGGGGGTTACCAAACTTGGAATTATACTACGAAGCATTCCAACTAAAGTCTCTGATAGAAAACAGTGTAGGGAGAGAAGAAAAATGGTGCAGAATAGAAGATGAAGTAAACAATGGAGAGGGAAAATTTGAGATTTTTTTTACAGGAAATCTAGAGGCTTCCATTAAAAAAACAAGAGCTCCTAGAAGATTAGCATTAAAAATATGGAATAAAATGGAAACCACTCTGGATGCCTGATATAGAAAAGTGGAAACCCCTAGAAAGCTTATATGGAAAAGAGTTTGGCCCTATATGGTGGAAAGATATGAAAGATAAAGGCTATCATTGCATTAAGGACATGTATGATATAAATGGCTAACGGATTCCCATGGACAGGATAATAGAAAAAATGGGAAATAAAAATTGGATAAAAGTATTAGGCCTATATAACAAACTTAAACAGTGAAAATATGGAGATTGTTTAGGCAAAGAAAGTGAGCTTGAAAACATATTTATGAAAGGACAGAAGACAATGAAAGGTTTAGTAGGAGAATTATATAAAACAACTAGCTGAACCCGGCACGCGTTGCTGTGCCCTATGTTGGTGATGTGAGAAAGTCTGGGTATGTAAGTTTTGGAAAGGATGTGAGCATGTTTGTTG
Organism: Anolis apletophallus; assembly: GCA_030556195.1. NCBI lineage: Eukaryota > Metazoa > Chordata > Lepidosauria > Squamata > Anolidae > Anolis > Anolis apletophallus. The sequence goes on from JARBWK010000006.1 coordinate 18,543,951, forward strand.
TGTGTAGATATGTGTGTGTGTGTGTGTGAGTTTATAGTTGTATGTGTGTTTTTTTATGGGTGTATGTGTGTGCATGTTTTTTTGGGTTTTTTGTGTATATATGTGTGTGTATTTGTGTGTGTATATATATAGTTATTGGTATGTGTGTATATATGTGTGTGTATTTACCTGTGGGTTTTTTGTGTTTGATTGCGTGTGTATATTTGTGTGTTTGTGTATGTATATGTATGTATGTGTATATATGGAGATGTGATGATATGTGTGTGCATATATGTGTATGTATTAGTGTGGATGTGTATGTATTGGTGTGTAGATATATGTGTTTTTGTATGTGGTTGTGTATTTATATTTATATTTGTGTGTGTGTATTTGTGTAGAGGAGGAGGCCGAATAGGAGGGCGAAGGGCAGCCGCTCGATCTCCTTCCCCCGCGGCCTCTCCTCGGGCAGTGGAGGAGAGGCGGTTGAGGGCTCTCCTACGCCGGCCGCCGCCTCCCTTCCGCTGGCCGTAGGGAGAGAGGAGGCCTCGTTCCCGGGTAGTAGAAGAGGCGGTGGGCACGGAGAGGCCTCCCGCCGGCCTCGTTCCCGGGGAGTGGAAGGGAGGCGGTGGGCGGCAGCGGAGAGGCCTCTGCCGCCTGTCTTCCGGTGGCCGAAGAGGAGGCCGAAGGGGAACCGGGCTATCTCTTTCCCTGCGGCCTCCTCCCCGGCCAGCGGAAGAGAGGCAGCGGAGAGCGGAAGAGAGGGGGTGGAAGAGCCGTGCAGAAGCGCCGTGGCGGGCGGCAGTGTAATGGAGGCTCACCTCCCGCCTCCCAGAAGGCTCCGCGCGGCTACTCTGGCATATTTCCGGTCCTGTCTCCGCCCTTCTTCCGAGTGAGCCGCGCGGAGCCTTCTGGGAGTTGTAGTTCCGTGGCTGCGGCGTTCTCCTTCGTTTTGCTGGCTCTCCTGGTGGAGGGTCTTGCGAGCGGCACCGCGACGGTGTCCTCCCGGGATGTGGGTGTTGGGTAGCATGCGGGAAGCGGCGTGGAGGCGGCGAAGGAGGCTGTGAAGGTAGCGGAGGTGGTGTGCTCGGTGGCGGTGGCACGGGGCCGGTCGGGTGTTGCGCATGCTCGGTATGGTGATGTTTGTATGGCGGCCATTTTGTGTGTGGGGTGTTTGCGCATGCGTAGTAATGTTGTTTTTCGGGGGATGTTTTGGGGGTGTTGTGTGGTGTTTCGGGGTGTTTTAGTGGGTGGAGTATGTACCTCGGGGTATGGATGAGTGGCCCTGAGTTTTTTGTGTGTGTGGGAAATGTAGTTTTGGCGTGCATTTGCCTCGTTGCACGACCACTTCCCTTTTATATATATAGATGATAAAAGACGATGAATATGTAGAAAGAACAATACAAAATAAATGGCAGAAGGAAGGGACACTCACAAAACAAACTATTGAGGAATTAAAGAATAAATAAAATTTAAATGGAAAAAATATAAAGAATTAGAAAGGAAATTCATCTGGAAATGGTACAGGACACCAGCTCAATTAACAGATATGGGAACAGGATTAAGCCCAATGTGTTGTCACTGTAAAGTAGAGAAAGGTTGATATGCACATTTGTGGTGGGCCATTCCAATTCCAAAACCTTTTGGAATAAGAAAGTTAGAAAAATTGGGAAACTTCAAAATAACAATCCAAGTCAATATGGAATTTATGTTAATGGCAATTACAGGGAATAAAAACATTGCTGTGAAGAACCAAGACTTATTTAAAGCAATGATTTTAGCAGGAAAGGCGGTAATAGCCTGGGGATGGAGAGATTAAAAAAATGGAATTTGGAAAATTGGAATAACTATTTATTTGAACAAGTCCAATCAGATATTATTGCATGTATAACTCACAAAGATTCACAGGACGACAAAACAGAAGAAATTAAAGAGAAATGGGCAACATATATGAAATGGGTAGACAAAGGTGAAGCCAGCACAGATATTGTACAAAGATTTCAAAAGTTGTGTTCGTGGTTAAAAATAAAGATATAGAGAGAAAAGTGGTGGGAGGGGTAGGGAAAGGTGGGGGGGGGGGAGGTGGGAGAAAAAATAAAAAATGTAATATGAATCTGTATAGAATGTGAATAGATAATATAGAAATATGTTATTATAATGTATGCTTACAATACACAATTATTATCTGTTCAAATATGCTATTTTCTTTTAATTTAATTTTTTTTAAAAAAAACAACAACATTCACACCAAAACAAAACCCCAAGGTCCCCTGCCATGCCCAATCTTCCATAAGATAGGGCACATACATAGAAAATGTTGGGGTCCATCTATCCTCAGTCTCAAAATATCATGTTGCTGAGTTTTATTTCTCATAATTTACTTTGCAAAAAGGTTGGAGCTCAACAGAAGAGGGGTGACATTTTAATGACTTTTGCAGCTCTGCCAATTATGCTGCTGTGAATTTCCAGAAAGCTGCTCAACCCATCCCCTTTATAGGCGATTCCCAACCTTTTTTTTGACCAGGGACCACTCTTCAACCTTAGTACCAAAAAGGGTTATGAATTAGTTTTTGGTCAACTTTAGATTTGGTTCGGTTATTTGGGGTGCTGATTCAGAAAACTGTATTGGATGGACCACATTAGCTCTAGTATCTGATACAGAACATATGCCATCCAGCAGTCGCCATCTGCTCACCCACAGAAAACCATATTTAATAATCTAGAGTTGATGGGGTAGCAGTAATCTTTTGTGGGTAGTCAATCCCTCCCCTCCTGACAACCCTGTTGCATCGGCACTATAAGGTTTCGCGAGACCAGTCACTCTCATTGCCGCATGGTTTCGAGGCAACTGTGAAGTAATGGTGAGGCTGTGAAACCTATTTGCAGACCACTAGTGATCCACGGACCCCAGGTTTGGAACCACTGCCCGGTATCATATGAAAGCAAAATGATATGATGCACCTAACTAATCCTGATTTTAGAATATGAGTGGAAGTTAAATAATAGGCTAGCAGAATATTTCAGTGCATACTGGTTCAGTCTGGAGGAACCTCTGTCATGAAGACATATAATTACTTTGCTTGTCTTGGTTATCACATCTCTGTCAAGTCTCCACTCTTAAGTAACTATCACAAACAAAAAGCTTAATGTCAATCTGGAACCTGTTTTATATTAAGAGTGGAACTCTTTGCCAGACTAGGACCATAGCAAGAATTGCTTGTCTTAAAAAAAAAATCAAATCACCGCCACACTGCGACTGCACTCCCTACTAACCCACAATGTACCTTAGTTTTTCTTCCCCTTCCTGCAGTACAAATTTCACTGTAGGCATAAAATGAACATTAAGAGGATCTCTGTTCTATCTGAGTACATTTTTATTTGACTCTACAGTATATCTTGTCACCAACAGTGGGCAACCAGATGCTTCCAGTAATCCCCAAAATATGAAGACAATAACCCTTCCTGTATCTGATATACTGATTCTGAACATAGAGGTTCCATTTAGCTAACATGAGTAATTTATACGGATATAAAGTTAAAGTCTGCTTTTCCCATATAGTTTATAGCTGAAGTTTATTCCCTGTTTAAATGTCCTTTAAAAAAAGGTTTTTCTATATAAAGCAAATAAATTTCCCCACCCCGTGTATGTTTTTTCAAATTACTTGCCAGTAATGAACCCATACATTTCAAAGGGTTTTCTTAGGCAAATAATACTCAGAAGTGGTTGTGTCACAAAAATAAATATGGTTTGAATGAACTGAATGAAAGGTTTATGGATGGGGCCTAATCTGGTTGAAGACACCATTCTAAAGGAATTAAGGCCTGCAATGATAAAATCATTAACTACACTCAGGAACTGTAATTAAAAGTTGGTGATAAGAACCGTGTCAGTGATAAGAGAAATGTTTACATCTGTCATCTGCTGACCAAAAACTGGATTAACTCTAAAGGAAATTACCCCTGTTTACATTAGTCAAAGGCAATGCTCTTTCAAGTGAAACACAGAACACAATGGTTTGTTACCTGAAGACACATATCTCAGGAGATGAAGATTCAAGATAATTTCAAACAGGTCACTTATTTGCTACATCAACAGAATATTCCTATATAAGACTCAATCTAATAATTCTCAAGTGTGACAGACAGAGATGCTGTTCACCTGCTATGCTCTGCTCCATTGGGAAGGAGAGAGATAAGAGTACCATAGAACAGTCTTTCTCAACCGCTGTGCCCCGGCACACTAGTGTGCCGTGAGCGATCAGCTGGCGTGCTGCGAGAAAACATCTTCCCCCCGCCTTTCTTCCCCCTCCGAGGTTTTCCCGTGGAAGACCAGATGATCATGGATCAGCGGTTTGGAAACCCGACTCTCTCTAGGACCTAGAGAGGCAGGGGAGGCTCAGGAGGGGAGGGCTCTCCTCCCCCTCCTGAAGTGAGCCCACAGGACTCTATCCTGTGGGATCACTTCCGGAGGAGGAGGGAACCTGGGCACCTCGGGAAGCCTTTCTCCCGGTTCGCGGTTCCGAGGAGCCCGGCAGAGCCGCGAACCGGGAGAACGGCTCCCAGGCAGGGCCAGTTCCCCAGGCTCTCACTCCGCTTGTGAGTGAGAGCTGGGGAAAGGGAGAAAATCTCGGGGCCTGGCTGCTTCCAAACCCGGGGTTGGATGCAGCCAGGCACCGGGAGGCATCTCCTCCCTTTCCCCAGGCTCTCACTCCGCTTGTGAGTGAGAGCTGGGGAAAGGGAGAAAATCTCGGGGTCCTTGCTGCATGTGTTAGAGTGTCATTTTGTGTCATTTTGGTTGGTGGTGTGCCCCAAGATTTTGTAAATGTAAAAAGTGTGCCGCGGCTCCAAAAAGGTTGAGAAACACTGCCATAGAGTGTCAGATCTGCAAAGGAACACAGTCTGCACTTTACCTCCTTTTCTCCAGGAAAGAGGAAGGAGTGTGATTTTGGAGTTTTGGATTTTGTGCAGGGAAGTCAGATTATGCTGTATGGAGAACAGGGATCTGATTCTTGGCATTGTGCTTAGGGAAATGGTGTGTTTTGGCGTTTTAGAAGTTTTAATAGTTATGCGTTGGCCGATTTGCAAGGAAGTAGTCTGGCTTAAGAGGTTTATTCTCCAGGTGACAGCACGAGGAAGAATGGTGATGTATAAATGAGGATGACAGAATGTTTATATGTGTGTGAATGCTGAGTAAAAATGTAATTATCCTTTTGCTTGTTAGTTAGCCAATGTAACTGTAGGCTGTTTGTTAATGTAGTGGAATAGAATCTGTATGTCTGTATATTCAATGTCGTTCTTTGTGTAAAAGTTCTGATAGCATTTCTCTTACTGGAAAAAAAATTTTAAAGGGGGGGAGAAAGAAAAAGAACACATGCTTTAAAGTTATTGAAACGTTATTCATAACAGATGTGCCAGCTCCTTCACTTGAACTGTAAAACATTTTCCATACTATTTATTTCTCATGGCCAAAGAACAAGCCCATTAACAATATATTAGTAATACAGAATAGTTCAATAGCGAATAAATTCATACTGTTTCAAAACTATGGGGAGGGCGTCCACTCTCTTTCTTGATATCCAATTAACATTTTTTAAAAAAATGTTAACTGAGAATTTCAACTCTCATGTGCCAGGACAGAAGAAGCAGAAGTGATGTACTTTAGTTATCAGTAGGCCGGCACCATTGGAAGCAGGAGGAAATAAGACGTAACATATAAAACTTTATGTTGACCAACACTATAATAACAACAACAATTACAATAACTACAACAACAACTTTATTCATATCCCGCCACCATCTCCCTAAAGGGACTCAGGACGGCTTACATGACAACTGCAGTGCAGTATATAACGTAAACGATACATGGGTATAAAACAATTATCACGTAAAAATTCTAAAACAACCACGAATACTATCCCTCAACATATTGGAATTCTCTTTGGGGTCAGAAAATAAGGAAACAAACTTGCAATTCAACAAACTTTTCATAGTATTGCAGAAGCTATACTTGTTTCCAAACAAGAAAGCATAACAATGTGAGAGACAGAATGGAGCTTACATTGTTTAACTTCATGAGCTGGAATGATCAATTCTCACTGGAGCTAAGGCAAGCCTGAATCAAATGCCTACTGTTAATTCTAATCTTTGCAGACAAGACAATGTAATTTTTCAGTACATGTTGAGCATCCCTTATCTGAAATGCTTGGGGGTAGAAGTGATTTGGATTGTAGATGTTTTTGGATTCTGGAACATTTGCATAAACATACGGAGGGATCTTGGATATGAGACATACGTTTAAATGAAAAATTCATTTATATTTAATATATACTTCCTACACATCATGTGAAGGTAAATTTAAACACAATAATTTAAATATTTTTTTGCACAAAATAAAAGTTTGTGTACATTGAACCATCAGAAAGCAAGGGTGTCACTATTTCAGCCAGCCATATGTGAAGTTTTGGATTTTGGAATGTTTTGGATTTCAGAATTCCTGATAAAGGAAGCTCAATCTATCATAATTTTAGAGTTCTCATTGGTATTTTTGGTGTTGTATTGAAAATAAGTTTCCAACATCATTACTACTACTACTAGGCTCGTACATTTAGGTTGAACTCGATCCGTTTCTGCTGGCCAAATTTCAGGAGACTCCTGGATCAGTTTTTACACACCTCATGAAAACGGGTAGGTAGCCAAATAGCTGTTTGTGAGCCACAGCCGAAAAACATGGCGAGATGCAGCCCATTGGCAGCAATTGGGGAGGGGGCTCCTCTTCCTGTCATTTTACGGCTATTGGAATGAAAATGACTACACTTGGAGGACACATCAACCACTGTTAACCCCACCAAGTTTCATAACGTTTGGGTCATCCCCTGATTTTTAGGAATCTCTTTTCTTTTTAAAACTAAAATCTCCTTTTTAAAAATTCCCAAAAAGGTATCCCCTGCTGACCCGCCCTCTAAGTTCTCCAGGAACAGCAGCAGGGCACCATTCCTTCCTACCAAATGTCAAAGATGTACGTACTTCCACACCACACAGCACAGTGCCCCACTAATACAGCAGCAAGCAATTTCTTCCAAAGCTTTTGCATTTCTTGTTCACACAAAGCATACTGGAAGAGGTCAGCAGCAAGCAAGCAAACATTGTCCTCTTATTAGAAAAACACTCCTTGTGAGTGAAAGAGCACTTTTCTTATGAGAAGGGTGCACACATACCCAAGGAAAAAGACTAGTAGCTGAGTCAATGTCAAAGGAACAACACAATCAGTTGTTAATGTTTTTTTCAGGGAGGAAGGTACAGCCAGCAGAGTGTCTAACACACACAGACACACAAACAATCCCGGTGGTGAGGGGCAACATAACAGGAACAGGCAGTTTTTTTTGTGATTTTTTAAATTAAAAGTTACTCCTGAAGGTACAATTCTTTGGAATGGTATGATTAATAACAATATTTTATGGCCTGTTGGAAGTTGGAGTTGAAGTTTCTCCACAGACTGAAGTCCAAAATTTAAGTTTTGTAGGGAATTTCTTTGCAAAGGAATGAAATTATAGGTAGGTGACTAGATAGTAGTTTTCCGAGAATGAGGCTTTTCTGTATGGTTGCTGGGATTGTTGCTGTTGTTGTTATTATTTATCAACATTTAAAAGTATTTTCTGAAAGAGAGGAGGGGAGGAGGAAAAAAAGGTAAAGGGCGACATAAGTCGCCCCAGTTCCTGACCGCATTGAAGGGAGTCACCTCCCAGACTTAGCCTGAGTTACTGGAACTATTTTAACTAAATTCTTTTAGCTTTAACTACTGAACTGTTTTAGGGCACTGACGTGGAGGGCGACTCATAAATAATAAAATCAATCAATCAATCAATCAATCAATCAGTCTCTCAGAGCCACCCAAATATTTTTTAAAGAAAAGCACACCAAGAGCAAATAGATGTTCTTTCTTTCTCCCAAGTCCCCAAATGCACACCCCACCCACCTATCCCACACTTTCCCAACTCCCGAGTTCCACTAAATAAAAAGAATAAAGGAAATAAAGGAAAATCAAAAGATTTAATGCTAGAGAGAGTCCAAGCCAAGCCAAAAACTAAAGCTGGGAGCAAGTAGCAAGGCAATCGGACTAAAGCACCTCTTTAGAGCCAGGACACAACTGAGAGCAGTGGAGGCGCTCGTCCCATTAAATAGACACAGCATGCGTAAGACAAATCACGGTGTTCTTCTATTTTGATTGGCCCAGCAGGCAGGGCACACAGGGAAACCCTGTGCGAGCCCGCAGTAGCCTCTTCATGTGTCGCGTGGTGCTGAACAGGACAGGAGGCTCCATGACCAGCAGCCATGTGGCCTGTTTCGGCCAGCCGAACAAGCTGGATTGGCTGAAGTGAACTGACCAAACCAAATCCATTCACAAGCCTAATTACTACTATAACCACAACTTCATATTTGCTTAACAAATATTATATTACATTAAATCTTTTTTTCCATTAAAGGGGTTTACAAAAATGGAGTGCACCTTAGATTTGATGTGCCTTAAGTCCACTAGTTTTGGGGCTTTTTAAAAACAAAAGAAACCCTTCCCTACCTTCGAGGGAGGACAAGGAGGAAGGGTCCAAGCCCCAAGGGCTCTGGCAGCCTCCCACCATTTTGTCCTCATCTGGCTGAGTTAAGCTACGCTTCCTGCTTCCCCTGTCTCCTCAATGGAACCACAGAGTTAAAGTAGTAAAATAGACTCATGCAAACAAGATGACTTCACGGTTTCTTCAAATTCCCTCCTCACCCCTCAGGAAAGATTGCGCTACATTAGGAGGTAAGGATGAAGTTGCACACAGCATTTTATGTCCCATAAATACATAGGGTTCACAAAATATTCAATCTCTGTGACTGTAAAGTAGAAGTAAGTCACATCTCATCTAACAGAGGTGGAATTTGCTAACAAATGAAGCCTATTATACCGAGTCAACCCCCCCGGCCGTCTATTTTTATATGACCTACTTTGGCGTGCACAACAAATCTCCAGGGGCCTCAAAAGCAAAGGTCTTTTCCAGCTCAATCTATCAAATAGATGCTGTGGATTGAATCTGGGATACCGCATATGTCCAAAATGTACTCCATGCTTGCTTCCACAAAACAAAACGAATGGAGCTCTGCTTGTGACTGCAAACCTATCTTGATTAAAAGTGCTGATTCGGCGTTGTACATGCAACTATCATACAAAATAGACACGAATTCTAACAAAATATCTCTTTTGAGTTCCAGTCCTCCATCTGTTTTATAACACCCATACTCACTAAAAATACAATGGTTTTTACTGCTTTCTTAAAACCAAACTTGGAAGTTCTTCATCTGTAACAATTAACCTACTTCTGTAATACCATCCAACACTGCTGCTAAAAATTACAATTTGTAGTAAGAGGGAGTAAAAATCTATTTATCCCTATCTCAAAAATAAAACTTCTGCTCATATTTTTATGCTGTGTTCTAATGTTTCCACTGTTTTATTCTACTTCCTCTCTTGTATTTGTTCCTTGTTGCCATTCCCAAATACTCGTTTATTTAGCTTCCATGATGACAAACTCCACACTCCGCCATTTCATAAGGTTGTATGACTGCAAGCAGAGTCTTATTAGTGAAACAGTCCAACACATTTTAGATGATTTCAGGAATGTTAAATGAGTAAGATCACAACATGCGGGTATCTACGGTTGAGCCAGCAGGGAGTAGGTTTTTTGTTTTTGTTTAAAAATCTCCACTGCCATCTTCTCCTATCTTGATATGAACAGCGCAGTATGATTTTCAAGGGCTGTTAAAACTGAAGAGAGGAAGTAGTCATTTCTAAATATTTTCATCCCATCCCAGTTTCTTCAAATCTTATTTGCATGCCTTGTAAGAGACTATAGCTCCATTTGCAGGTATTTCTTTTTAGAGTCACAGATCTATTGATATGATTCTTGCTATGGCAAATATTGGCATCCCAAACTGAATTGTTGGAATACAAAGTAGATTAAACCTAAGGCAAGAAGGGGGAGGGGAGAAAACAAGACTCCTGCTTTTATTTTTATATACCGGTAAATTAAACTCTGAATTTTTCACCCTGAAGGCACCAAATTCACCCCTAGAAGAGTTATCATGGGGAAAACATGTCTCAACTGAAGCTTTATCACCAATCCTTGTTTCCACAACAATCTATTTTTTTTTCAAAATCCAGTTCTCACAGGGACAGAAAATAAGTTGAAATCTTCTGAACAGGGGCACAGACAGCTAAACAAACACCACAAAGGTGTTCATTCACTTTTCCCTATGATATCCAAAGCTGATGCTGATCCATCTATCTATCTATCCATCTATCTATCTATAGATAAAGCTTTCCCCTGACATTAAGTCTGGCTGTGTTCGACTCTAGGGAGTGGTGCTCATCTCCATTTCTAAGCTGAAGAGCCGGTGTTATCCATAGACACCTCCAAAGTAATGTGGCCAGCATGGAGTGCCATTACCTTCCTGCTGGAATGGTACCTACTGATCTACTCACATTTGCATGTTTTTGAACTGCTAGGTTGGCACAAGTTGGACCTAACAGCAGGAGCTCACCCCACTCCCCAGATTTGAACTGCCGACCTTTTGGACAGGAAGTTCAGTAGCTCTGCAGTTTAATATGCTGCATCACCTGGCCTCCCTCCTCTCTCTCTCTCACACACAAACAGCTGAAGGTACACTTTAAAAACGTACCTGTTGCGACTTACATACACATTCAATTTAAGAACAAATATGACTGCCATCTAAATGGTCAAACATTTCCTTAATGATATTAGTATTTCTGCTTTTTTTCAAAAGCAAAGAATAATTGAACCTACTCTGTTTCTTGCATTTTCATAAAATAATATAATCTTAACGTGTTGAAAGAGATCCCAAGGCAATGTAGCTGAACCTCTTGCCATGCAGGAATACACAAATAAAGTACTCCTGAAAGATACACATCCAACCCCTGTTTAAAGACCCCCAAAAAGGAGATTCCACCATCCACTGAGGCATCCCATTCCACAAACAGCTCTCACAGTAAAGGAGAGCTTTACTTCCTAATGTTTAGGTTGGAATCTCTCTTCTAGTCTCTGGTTTGTGTTCTACTCTCCAGAGCATCGGAAAACAAGCTTGCTCCCTCTTCTACATGACATCCTTTCATGTATTTAAGAATTTGTCACTTCTTACTCTTCTCTTCTCCAACTTGAACGTAACCAGCTTCCCAAGCCGTTCCTCACGAGGATTGGTTTCCAGACCCTTGATTATATTAGTCACCTTTCTCTGGACACATTCCAGCTTGTCAACATCCTTCTTGGTTTATATATTTATCTTTGCAAACACACACTGTTATTCCCCTTTGATGATATGCCTTCCTGAATATAATATGAATCATGATTCCAATAATATACATGAGTATTTTTTTAAAAAAATCAGTTACCAGTCTCTGAATTGTATACATTCTTGTAGAAATGCAGAATTCAGAAAGGCACCCATATATTTAAAATCCAAAGCATTGAAGCCAAAACAGATCTTAAGATTTTTTTGGAAGTGTGATTTTGGCCTACATGTTGAATGTTACATGGCTGGGAGTGGTTTATTTATTTATTTATTTTATTTACTATTTTTATATGCCACCCTTCTCAACCCCGAAGGGGACTCAGAGCGGCTTACAGCAAACAACAATACTGCCAGAGTGGCTTACAATGTACATATAACAATATTGCCAGAGCGGCCTACAACAAACTTAAAAACCACAATTAACATTACTGTCATAGCACAATATTAGCACTATACATCATATTGCACTACAACATATCGCCATATTGTTAGCAATATTGCATGTAATACAAATATACAAATTATAATATCACGGTATAATTATTGTATCACATTATCATTGGCAGTATTATACTGTGTTACAATACAACACCACCAATACCAAATGCATATTCCACACACCATACCGTAATCATACTATTATTATTATTACATTACAATTATTATACTATAACATAATACAATATATTGACATTATAATATATTATATTATATCAAATTATAATGCAATGTAACATTATATTATATCATATATTTAGGTAATGTTTAGGTATGATGTTTAGGTAATTGTATTTTAATGTATTTTAATTGTTGAAGGGTTCTGGGGTCTTATATTGTTACTGTGTGGGCGTCGAATTGCGCCTTACTGTAAGCCGCTCTGAGTCCCCCCTCGGGGGTTGAGAAGAGCGGGGTAAAATCCTGAAATAAATAAATAAATATATTATGATTATTATATTATATAATGGTTGAAAAATATCTACTTATGGACTACTAATGGTATTTTAGACTGACACAGTAGACAGAGAAGTGTGTTCACCTTGTACTAAAAAGGGTGGCCCGGATGGAAAAGAGGTGAGAATTACTCTATCGTCCTCACTGAGTTGTCCCAGACAACACTTCCCAACTCTGCTTACCCAAATACTATTGCACTTTAACTTCCTTGTGTTCTGGTCAGAATACTCCATTTATGAGAGATTTGCAGGATGCTATGCAATATGTGATTATTCAAGGGAGGGAAAGGCTATCTTGTGCTAAGCAGTTTATCAGACCAATTTTAAAATCTAGATGCCCAGTCAGTGCACTTTAGATCCTTCTGACTGCAATTCTAGTATGTTTCATTCACTGATTTATGGGAGTTGCAGTTTAAAACATCTATACAATGCCAGGTTGACTATCCCTGCTTCAAGCTCTCACAAATCGAAGTAGAGTATTTTAAAAGATTAGTTAAGTAATTTTTAAAAACAACAACATCATTTTAATTGGTAGATCATATACATTGGTGGGAACTCCTTTCTATCAATCAGGATTAGTTTAGTGCAGGGCTGTCCAACTACCGGCCCTGCAGGTGTTTTGGACTTCAACTCCCAGAAATCCTAGCCAGTTTACCAGCTGTTAGGATTTCTGGGAGTTGAAGGCCAAAACACCTGCAGGGCCGGTAGTTGGACAGCCCTGGTTTAGTGGAACTGCAATTTAAGGGAATATAGAGTACAAACTCTGTGAACTCAATACTGACCATTTAATCTACCCATGCTTCGAAACAAAACAAAAACACCACCCCTCCTGGACGTGTTTGTGGGCCTCACTAGGTCTTCTAGTGCTATTTTATGACATGCTTCCAGCCCAGGTATAGGTAAAATCTAAGGTTCACTATTATCCACATTTGAAGGTATCTTTGGGCACCCCAGTGAGTACATAGATTGTACTGTATTTATTTCTATATTATGGCATGACATACCCAACACCAATAACGTTCTTTCCAATACTCACCAGTGACTACTACCATCCATTAAAGAGTAAGCTATATAAGATTTCTCAAATAGTCAATTATGTCGGGTTGGACAAAAGCTGCAGAATATTGCATCTGGTGTCACAAGACTGGTGATCGTCTCTATTCTGTGTGTTTTACTCAAGGAATGAGGCAGCATTTATACTGTACAATGAATGCAGTCTGACACCACCTTAACTGCCCTGGCTCAATGTTATGGAAACATGAGAGTTGTAGTTTGACAAAGAGTCAGTAACCTTTGGCAGAGAGCGTGAAAAACCTTTAAAAACTACAACCCCCATGATCCTGTAGAACTGAACCATGATACGTAAAGTGGAGTCAAACCACATTCATTCTACACCATACCCTGGGTCCACCAATAATCGCAACCCAGATCTTTCCTAACCTGTTACTGTTCAAGCAATGGCGACTTCTACCCACCCCAATGCAAACTGTTTTAGTGTTCACCTTTTCTTCCTTGAGAGATTCTTCCTAACACTAAACATAAATCATTGCACAAGACGCTGAAACCCATTTTATTTTCGTCCAATTGATCTTAAAAGTCCCCGGAGGATCTCTGTCAGATCTGGTCGCCAGATGGGATAGTGTGCTCTCTAGGGCCATTGACCAGATAGCCCCAAGGCGCCCCTTCCCAGGGAAAACCTGCTCTCCATGGTTTACAACACATCTGAAGCAGATAAAACATCGGAGGAAGCAACTTGAATGTTCCTGGCGACGAAAGCCGAGCGCAGAAAACAGAGCCGCTTATAGAGCCCAGCACAGGCTATATGAACTCGAGATCAAAAAGGCAAAGAGATCCCATAACGCAGCCCAGATTTCTGCCGCGGGCTCCCACTCGGCGCAGATCTGCAAAGTTGTCCGGAGCCTCCTCGCCCCCCCACAAAGGGAACCCAACAACTCGGCGTTAACTGCTGACGACTTCCAAAGACACTTCATTGGAAAAATCGCGGCCCTTCGGAAGGACTTACCATCGATCCCCGAGGAAGATGGCCCGAGGTCCCAGCCCCCCACTCGGACAACTGGACAGCGTCTCTCAGAGTTCAGCCCTCTAACAATGGAGGAGGTGAGAAAGCTGGTGACCGGGCGAGAGCGACGACCTGCCCAACGGATCCCTGCCCATCACATCTAATCAAGTCCAATATTGACATTCTGTCCGGCGCTCTGAGGGACCTGGTGAATCTCTCTCTCGAAACAAGCACTTTCCCGGACTCCCTGAAAGAGGCGAGAGTCACCCCCCTCTTGAAAAAGACATCGCTTGATCCCGAAGTCCCTGCTAACTACCGCCCGGTTGCCAACCTACCCTTCCTGGGCAAGCTCCTTGAACGAGCAGTAGAAAGCCAAATTCGGGTCTTCTTAGATCAGTCCGGGGCCTGGACCCGCCCCAGTCGGGCTTCCGCGGGCCACGGAGTGGAGTCCGTTCGTGGCAATTACTGATGACATCCGCCGTCAACTGGACCGGGGAGGCTCGGCAATCCTAGTCCTTTTGGACCTTACGGCGGCCTTTGATACCGTCGATCACGACCTGCTTCTCCATCGCCTGGCGGCCTCCGGGATCCAAGACAGGGCTCTGTCCTGGCTGGAATCGTTCCTGCGAGGCCGCTCGCAGCGGGTCGAGTGGCAGGGTCAGTCTCTCTGAAAAACGTATTGGAGTGTGGAGTTCCTCAGGGCGCCATTCTATCTCCCACCCTCTTTAACATCTACATCCAGCCCCTGGCCAGCATCGCTAGGAGCCATGGGTTCTCCTGCTACCAATACGCAGACGACACGCAGCTGCTCCTGAAGCTCGACCCGGGGTCATCGTCAGTACCGGACAGTTTCAGCCTCGGACTGAGGGCGGTGACGGACTGGCTCAGAGCATATAGACTCAAGATTAACCCGGCTAAAACGGAGATCCTCTGGCCTGGCCGTCCCGACCCCCCGCCCTCCACTCCCACTCTTCGAGGGCGAGTCCTGGCTCCTGCCCCGGCGGTAAAAAGCCTGGGAGTGATCCTAGACGAAAAATCTCACGATGGAGGCACAGATCCAGGCGGCAACAAAGGCGCCTTCTTCCACCTCCTCAGGGCCCGTCGGCTGGCCCCCTACCTTCCACCATATGCATTGAGGACGGTGGTCCACGCCACCGTCTTCTCGCGCCTCGACTACTGCAACGCCCTATATGTGGGACTCCCCAGATAACAACTAAGAGGCTGAACGCATCCATAACGCCGCAGCTAGACTCATTTCAGGGTCATCAGTGAGGGATCACATCTCCCCATTCTTAAAGAACTTCACTGGCTGCCCCTGGAGTTTAGAGCCCTTTACAAACTTCTGGTGCTCACCTTCAAAGCCCGGCACTACATTGGGCCTTCCTATCTGAGCGACCGGCTGACGGCCCAATGCAGCGAGAGGCCAGCTCGCTCCATCAACGGTGACCGCCTGATTACTCCTGGAGTGCGGGAGGCCAGACTGGCGGAAACTCGACGGAGAGCCTTCTCCGTCGTGGGCCCCGTGACTTGGAACTCACTGCCGCCCGCCCTCAGAGCCTCTCTGACTCTATCTGGATTCCGGCCAGCCTTGAAGACCTGGCTTTTTCGCCTAGCGTTTGGGACTGGCTCGGTTCCTTGAACTACCTGAGCCACCCCTCCCGGTTATCCTCCATGTTTTTTTTTTAAACTGTTGTACACTGTTTTAACTGTTGTAAGTCGCCCGGAGCACCGTCGGTGGAGGGCGACTCACAAATATTAAAGTATTATTATTATTATTAATGAAAAGTATCTGATCCTACTTCTTTCTCTCATAGCATATCCCCCCATACAGCTGTATAAAACACATATTGAATATGATATGATCTGAAATATGGATTTCACGGTTATCTATGCTATAAT
Organism: Anolis apletophallus; assembly: GCA_030556195.1. Lineage (NCBI taxonomy): Eukaryota > Metazoa > Chordata > Lepidosauria > Squamata > Anolidae > Anolis > Anolis apletophallus. The sequence continues at coordinate 18,560,136 of JARBWK010000006.1, forward strand.
AGGATAAAAGTGGACGCAAATTTCAAAAATCATTATGTAAGAGGGGCACTACTAAAAGTTTGGTTAAAACACTATAAAAAGTTATTTCAAAAATATCTGCTATGGCTCTCCCCAGTGGAAGCATATAGAATAAGGCAAATGGATGACCTAAATTGGTGGACATACAAAGATCTAACCTATTGGGACGGGTCCGGATACACCCTGAAATCCATACAACAGCTGAAAAGCGAGAAGAAGAAAATAGAATGGTTTCCATACCACCAAATTAACCAAAAAATTAAAGAAGACAAAAACACCGGCTTTAGCGAAGAGCAATCAGAGATGGAAAGAATATTATTTGGTAAAGACAAAAAAATGGTAGAAAATTTATATAAAATATTACTGAAGCTAGAAACAGACGAAAGTAAGCCCAAAGGCCACATGAAGGAGTGGTCTAGAAATGTCGGGTATAAGATCAAACCAGAAGTCTGGAAAAGCTTATGGAAAAAGAATGCAAATATATTAACATGTTATAACTACAGGGAAAACTGGTTCAAGGTGCTATACAGATGGCACCTAACACCAGACAGGATCGCGAAAATGTACAAAAATTCCAGAACAAACTGCTGGAATTGTAACGAAAAACTTGGAACATTCTTTCATCTCTGGTGGACTTGCAAAAAAGCCAAAAAAATACTGGTCAATGATAGAAAAGGAATTAGAGAAAGTATTCAAAAAGCAAATTGAACGGAAACCAGACCTATTTCTTCTTGTAATAGTGGACCAGGATCTCAAGCTCAATATAAATGAGAGAAAGCTATTTCTGCTACTGACAACGGCAGCCAAATTGTTATACGCCAAATATTGGAAAGCGGAAGGACTCCCGTCAAGAGAAGAATGGATCTTAAGAGTCATGGACACTATCGAAATGGAATGGCTCACCGAAGCTCTAAGAGAGAAAAAAGAGGACAGAGTCCAAGAAGGGAAAGGTGATTGGACGCTGGTCCAAGAATATTGTAAGAAGGAATATAATCTAGAACTGGTACTAAACTGGAATTAGTGTATAGTTAAATAGTAATTGGGGAGAAAAGAATAGACAATCTCTACTGAATATACTGTTAAGGCTAGGTGTAGATTTATGTTGTCTTTCAAATTACAGGTAAGGTAATAATTCTTCGGGTGCAAATCCAAGACGAATGAAACAAGAAAAAGGTGAACATGCTTTGACATAACGCCTCACCGATCAAACCCATTCAGTGCACAGCTATAATCTAATGCTTTTCTTTTCTGTATCTCACTGCGACCACTATAGGATGGTTCACAGATACACTGTATGGCTTATTCTACACACCCTGTGTATTTTCTTTTCTATCTTTTAATTGTTCTGTAAAATCAATAAAGATGATTAAAAACCCATATTGAATGGGATTATATGGCAGTGTGAACTCAGATAAATCCAATTCAAAGTAGATACTGTGGATTATATGCCTTGATACGTATTCTGGGTCATAATGGCTGTGTGGAAGGGCCCTGAATAATACCACCAGAGGACAATAGTTTGGTAACCAAACTTTCTTTACAGGAAAAAAAAACCCCGTAGGAAGCACTATGAAGGCCCTTTAGGATATTACCAATTATATTACCAAATTATTGTAGTCTTCCACCGAAAACTCGTCAATAGAACATGTCCAGGCCTGCCCAGGTAGAACTCCTGTTTGAAATTTAAAAAATGCCTGCCGCCTTCCCACTCACACTTAAGCAGTCTCCATTCCTTTCCAGAGCATAAAATACTGAAGCCCCTCCCATTTTCCAGGGCTTCACCACTACCATCCACATCTCTACCTGCCCCATCGCTTTTTTCCTGAATTCCTTCCCAGTCCCTTCAACCCAGGCAAGCCACCCAGCCATTTGCAGCTAATCGCCTCCTCTCTTCCACACCCTTTTCCCTCCCTTGCTAGGCTCATTCAGTGCGGTTCCCTTTGTCAAGCTGCCATTGTTCAGATTTCGACTTAGGAGGCTTAGTGTTTTTTTTTACCCATAGAATTTTTACCCAAATCTCCCCATAACCCCTTAAACTTTGCCAAGAAACTCCAGTAGTAGCAATTTAGACTGACGTTTCTCCTAATCGTTATGCTATTTTCCAAACAAAGCCCAAATCTCGTCTAATAATACCATGCCTTCCCTTACTCTATGGTGGGAAGGAAGAGGAATCGCACCTACTCCCCTTTTCGGGACTTCACCCTAGAAAAGCAAACCAGGCAAATTCAGACATCTCCCACCTCTTTTCCCACATATCCATTTTAGTTAAGGGCACCAAATCATGTCGGAACCAAATCTCTTTGTGTTCACTGGATGTTCCCCATGTCTCATTCAGGGAACAGAATGAAATGGAGTAGTGTTCACTGGCTCTTGTTCTAAACCCAAGCTTTGTGCATAGCATAGTGGCTCAAGCATTGGACTACAACTCCGGAGACCAGGCTTCGAATCCTTGCTTTGCCATGAAAACTCACTTGGGTAAGTCACACTCTTTCAACTCCAGAAAATCCTGGGATTAGGTCTGCCTTAGAGCTCCCACGAGTTGGAAATGACATGAAGGCACACAACAACAGCCTTGTTTAAAGTGTTAACTGGATGTCTGATGCACCCAACCACTCTCACATACCTGTGTACTCATCTTGACCAGTAACACCCAAACACAGCCTCGATAAATTGTTAAACATGCCTTGCCCACATCATGAGCCTGTTAGCATATCATTTCTTAATTTTTCTGTTATTTTTTTGATTTGTTATTGAAACAAAAATACTACTTTTAAAAAATTCACTGGAGGATAGTAGCATCTATCTTCCTCCCTAATCTCTCTGTTTTGGACTGGATTTTCAAAGAACACAACTTACTTGGTACTCACACACACCCCTTCCATAGGCCCAGCTACTTCTGTTGGGAGGTATGTTCCCCATCCCCGTCCTTCTAATCCTCCCCCCTCCCCTCTTGGAAACCTCCCACAACCTGAAGGGAAGATGGAGGGTTGTACTGGATGACTCTTGATTTCAAGAATGGTGAACGAGTGGAAAGGAGAGAAGGGACGATAGGAAATGAATAGATGGAAGGCTGCACTAGGTGGACCTTGTTTCCAAGGGGAAAAGGGGTGGGGAAATGAATTAATCTTGGTTTCAAGGAAGAGATGGTTGGGGGATACATTGGGCGAACTTTGCTTTCAGGAGTGAGGTGAGTGGGGACCAAGAGCTGGGTGGGGACACTGGGAAATGGAGAACTGGATTTGCAGTGCCTGGGAAATTGTGTTCAAGGGGGAGGAAAAAGTGGAATGGGGGATGGTAGGAAAAGGATGGTTGGAGGCTGGTACAGGATGGCCCTTGTTTTTAAGGAAAGACAAGCGGAAGGAGTTGAAGGGTGGAGAATGGATGTTGGGGGTTGCAGTGGATAGAACTTGTGGTCAAAGGAAAAAGAGTGGAAAGGAGGAAATGATAGGAAATGGATAGTTGAGGGTTTGCACACGATGAATCTTGTTTTCAAAGTGGAAGGGAGTTGTAGAAGAAAATGAATGGTAGTTGGAGGAGGGCACCACCAGATGGTTACCGTTTTTAAGGAGAAAGGACTAGACGAGCTGGAGGAAATGACAGAAAATGGATCATTGAGGGGCTGAGCTGGGTGAACTTTTGTGTCTTTTGTATTTTAACAGTTTATTTAATGTATTGTTATGGTTTTAAGGTTTTATATTGATTTTAATGTATAATGTATATTGTATTTGTGTATTTACTTTTATTGTGCCATTGAATCGTTGCCAATTTGGAAGCCGCTCTGAGTCCCCTTTGGGGTTCAAGTAGAGCGGGGTCTCTCTCTCTGGCATTACTTCGCAAATGAAGATTTTTAGGAAGGACTCATCCCACGCTTTCTACAAGTGCGTTGATGACTAAGGAGGTTGGATGTGTCCTTCGAGCCTGTGCAATGGATTTTTCTGGTGGAGCGCAGCGTGCACAGAACTGGTCTCACCCTTTAAACCAAAGGTTCACCTGCTGGGGCCTAGGAAGCTTAGAACAGTGGCAGCGAGGTCCTCAGGTCGTAGAGGTTTGATTTGAGTTTCCTTCTCTAGATGGTTGACCTTACAGGGTTAGATGAGCACCATCTGCCCAGGTTTGAAATCAGAGTTTTCCTTCTTAGGATGGTTGCTAAAAGGTTAGAGAGCCTATCCTACCCAATGACGCTCTTTGTCAGACCCTTCGGTTGTGACCTATCTGGCATGGGAGGCCCTACCGGTGGCTATGCCACCATCAGCATAGCTCACAACTTCATTAGGGTATGCAAGCCTCTCCCCCGAGACAAGGGGGCACCAATGGAGAGGAGAGCGGGGTAAAAATACAGTAAATATTTTTCCCAAGGAGTGGGGAAGAAGAGTGGAAAGGAGGAAATGTGTGGTTGTGGGTTGCACCGCTGGGCCTTGCTTTCATGAGTGGAGGAGGAAATGGGCGATTGTGGGACCTTGTTTTCATGAACGGGGGTAAGAAGGGGAGTGGGAAGTTGAACTGGTTGAGCCTTGTTTTCAAAGGGAAGAGAGCTCCAAGGGAAGGGATAAAGGGATGGTTGTGGTGGTTGTGGGTTACATTGGCTGGGTCTTCTTTTTAGGGATGGATGAGGAAGGGGAGTGGGAAGGGATGAATGGTGCGGCCTGTTGGCTGGGCCTTGTTTCTAAAGAAAAAAGGCTCTGAAGGAAGGGAAATTGCAGTGGATGGGTCTTGTCCTCAAGGGAAAAAAGAGTGGAAAGGAAGGAATGACAGGAAATTGTTAACTAAGGATACCCACAGGATGAGCCTTGTTTTCAAATATGAGGAGTGGAAGGGAGCTTCGGGGAGAAATGAATGGTTGGGGTAGCGGCAGCGGTGTCCTCCTTCAGGAGCAGGCTAAAGTCAGACAGGATTTTAAAGATGAGGGTGTAAAGATCTATTCGGGGGTGCTGTGGTTTTTTAACTGTTTTGATGGATTTTAATTATAATTTTTAATGCTGTTTGTGTTTAATTCTATTTTAATGTTTGCATTTCTGTATAATTTACGTTGTATACTAATGTTTTTAAGTCAAGCCACTTTAAGCCCCCTTTAGGGAGATAAAGTGGAGTATTAATTTTTAAGGGGAAAGGACTGGGCGAGCAGGAGGAAATGACATAAAATCGAGGGTCTAAACTGGCTGGGCCTTGTTTCAAGGGGCAAGAAAGAAGACAATGGAAGGGAGGAAATGGGTGGTTGTGGGTTGAGTTGGCTGGAACTTGTTTTCATGAAGGAGAGGAGTGGAAGGAAATGTACAGTTGTAGGTTGCAAGCTGGGCCTTGTTTCTAAAGGAAAAGAGTGGAAAGGAAGGAATGATAGGAAATTGATAACTAGAGGTTTCCACTGTATGAACCTTGTTTTCAAAGAGGAGGAGGAGTGGAAAGGAGTTGTGTGTGTGTGTGTGGGGGGGTTAATTGTTAGGAGGAATGTTCTTAAGGGGAAAGAACTAGGAGGAAAGAAGGAAAACGAAGGGGCTAAACTGGGCAGACCTTGTTTCAAGGGGAGGGGAAGAAGAGGAATGGAAGGGAGGAAATTGACAGTTGTGGTTTTGTTTTCAAAGGGAAGACAGGTCCAAGGGAAGAAGGAAAGGGGTGGTTATGGGTTGCATTGGCTGGGCCTTGTTTCCATGATAGAAGAAGTAAGAACAGGAGGAGTAGATGTGATGAAATTGACAGTTTTGGCATTGTTTTCAAAGGGGAAAGGGGTCCGTGGAGGGGATGGGTTGCACTGTCTGGGCCTTGTTTTCATGAATGGAGGAGGAAATGTGTGATTGTGGAACCTTGTTGTCATGAATGGGAGACAAAGAGGAGTGGGTGGAAATGGACGGTTGTGGGTTGTGCTGGCTGGGCCTTGTTTTCAAAGGGAAGAAGGAAATGATGGTTGGGGTGGTTGTGGGTTGCATTGGCTGGGCCTTGTTTCAGTGAATGGAGGAGGAAGAGGAGTGGAAGTGGCTAAATGGCGGGCCCTGTTGGCTGGGCCTTGTTTCTATGGAGGAGGAGGAGGAATAGGAGTGGAAGGAAGGAAATTGACAGTTGTGGCCTTGTTTTCAAAGGGAACAGGGGTCCATGGAGGGAGGGGGTGAATTGCAGTGGTTGGGCCTTGTTTTTATGAATGGAGGAAGAAATGGGGGATTGTGGGACCTTGTTCTCATGAATGGGAGACAAAGGGGAGTGGGTGGAAATGGTTGTGGGATGTATTGGCTGGGCCTTGTTTCAGTGAATGGAGGAGGAAGAGGGAGAGGATGGATGGTGGGGCTTGTTGGCTGGGCCTTTTTCCATGACTGGAGCAGGAAGAGGAGTGGAAGGGAGGAAATGGATGGTTGTGGGTTGACGTAGCTGGGCCTGGAGGAGGAAGAAGAGGAGTGGAAGGGAGAAAATGGACAGTTGTGCCCTTGTTTTCAAAGGGAAAAGAGGTCCGGGGGTGGGGGGATGGGTTGATTTGGTTGGGCCTTGATCCCATGAATGGAGGAAAAAGGAGAGGAGTGGAAGGGAGGAAATGGACAGCTGTGGCCTTGTTTTCAAAGGGAAGATGGGTCCAAGGGATGAGGGGAAATGGACAGTTGTGTGTTGAGCTGGCTGGGCCTTGTTTTCAAGGGGGAGATGGATCCAAAGGACGAGGGAAATGGACACTTGTGTCTTCAGCTGCCTAGGCCTTGTTTCCATGAATGGAGGAGGAAGGAATGGAGTAGAAAAGAGGAAATGCACAGTTGTGTGTAGAGCTGGGTGGGCCTTGTTTTCAAAGGGAAGATGGATTCAAGGGACGAGGGAAATTGACAGTTGTGTGTTGAGCTAGCTAGGCCTTTTTTCCATTAATGGAAGAAAAGGAGAGGAGTGGACGGAAGGAAATGGAGAGTTATGGCCTTGTTTTCAAAGGGAAGATGGTTGGTCGCATTGGTTGGGCCTTGTTTCCATGAATGGAGGAAAAAGGATAGGAGTGGAAAGGAGGAAATGGACAGTTGTGTGTTGAGTTGGCTGGGCCTTGTTTCTATGAATGGAGGAGGAAGGAGTGGAGTGGATAAGAGGAAATGCACAGTTGTGTGTAGAGCTGGCTGGTCCTTGTTTCCATGATGGAGGAGGAGGAGAGGACGGGAAGGGTGGAAATGAACAGTTGTTGCCTTGTTTTCAAGTGGAAGATGAGTCCAAGGGTCGAGGGAAATGGACAGTTGTGTGTTAAGCTGGCTGGGCCTTGTTTCCATGATGGAGGAGGAAGAAGAGGACGGGTGGAAATGGACAGTTGTGGCCTTGTTTTGGATCCAAGGGATGTGGGAAATTCTCAGTTGTGTGTTAAGCGTGCTAGGCCTTGTTTCCATGAATGGAGGAAAAAGGATAGGAATGGAAGGGAGGAACTGGATAGTTGTGTGTTGAGCTGGCTGGGCCTTGTTTCCATGAATGGAATAAAAGGAGAGGAGTGGAAGGAAGGAAATGGACAGTTATGGCCTTGTTTTCAAAGGAAAAGAGGTCAAGGGAGGGGGATTGGTTGGGCCTTGTTTCCATGAATGGAGAGAGTGGAATGGAGGAAATTGACAGTTGTGTGTTGAGCTGGCTGGGCCTTGTTTCCATGATGAATGGAGGAAACTGGAGCCTTGTTTTCAAAGGGATAGGACTGAAGGGAGGAAATGGACAGTTGTGTGTTGAGCTAGCTAGGCCTTGTTTCCATGAATGGAGGAGGAAGGAGAGGCCTGGAAGGGTGGAAATGGACAGTTGTGGCCTTGTTTTCAAAGGGAAGATGGATCCAATGGATGAGGGAAATTCACAGTTGTGTCTTGAGCTGGCTAGGCCTTGTTTCCATGAATGGAGGAGGAAGGAGTGGAGTGGAAGGGAGGAAATGGACAGTTGTGTGTTGAGCTGGCTGGGCCTTGTTTTCAAAGGGAAGATGGATCCAAGGGAGGAAGGAAATGGGACAGCTGTGTGTTGAGCTAGCTAGGCCTTGTTTCCATGAATAGAGGAAAAGGAGAGGAGTGGAAGGAAGGAAATGGACAGTTATGGCCTTGTTTTCAAAGGGAAGAGAGGTCCAAGGGAGGGGGGTGGGTCGCATTGGTTGGGCCTTGTTTCCATGAATGGAGGAAAAAGGATAGGAGTGGAAGGGAGGAAATTGACAGTTGTGCGTTGAGCTGGCTGGGCCTTGTTTCCATGATGGAGGAGGAAGGAGAGGCCTGGAAAGGTGGAAATGGAAAGTTGTGGCCTTGTTTTCAAATGGAAGAGAAGTCCAAGGGAGGGGGGGGGTTTGCATTGGTTGGGTCTTGTTTCCATGAATGGGGGTAAAAGGATAGGAGTGGAAGGGAGGAAATGGACAGTTGTGTGTTGAGCTGGCTGGGCCTTGTTTCCATGACGGAGGAGGAAGGAGAGGAGTGGAAGGGTGGAAATGGACAGTTGTGCCCTTGTTTTCAAATGGAAGATGGGTCCAAGGGAGGCAGGAAATTCACAGTTGTGTGTTGAGCTAGTTAGGCCTTGTTTCCATGATGGACAAGGAAGGAGAGGAATGGAAGAGAGGAAATGGATAGCACCGGGAATGTGGCGCAGCTAGCTGGGTGTACTGACCAGAAGGTCATGAGTACGAGGCCTGCCCGGGTTTGGGTGAGCTCTCGACCAATTTGTGTAGCTTGTTGTCGACCTTTGCAACCCGAAAGACAGTTGCATCTGTCAGGTAGGAAAATTTAGGTACCACTTTGTGGGGAGGCTAAATTTAACTGATTTCTGGAATGTTAAATTGCCTCTATGTCTGTCTATATGTGTTGTGTGTCAATGGTATTGAATGTTTGCTTGTATGTGTGCATTATGATCCGCCCTGAGTCCCCTGCGGGGTGAGAAGGGCGGAATATAAATAAAGTAAATTAATAATAAAAACAGTTGTGTGTTGAGCTGGCTGGGCCTTGTTTCCATGATGGAGGAGGTAAAGGAGGACTGGAAGGCTGGAAATGGGCAGTTGTGGCCTTGTTTTCAAAGGGAAGATGGATCCAAGGGATGAGGGAAATGGACAGTTGTGTGTAGAGTTAGCTAGGCCTTGTTTCCATGAATGGAGGAGAAAGGAGAGGACTGGAAGGGTGGAAATGGACAGTTGTGTGTTGAGATCAAAGGAAGAAGGAAATGGACAGTTGTGTGTTGAGCCTTGTTTCCATGATGGAGGAGGAAGGAGAGGAGTGGAAGAGAGGAAATGGGCAGTTGTGGCCTTGTTTTCAAAGGGAAGAGAGGTCCAAGGAACGGGGGAAATGGACACTTGTGTCTTGAGCTGCCTAGGCCTCGTTTCCATGATGGAGGAGGAAGGAGTGGAGTGGAAGAGAGGAAATGGGCAGTTGTGTGTAAAGCTGGCTGGGCCTTGTTTTCAAAGGGAAGATGGATCCAAGGGAAGAAGGAAATGGACAGTTGTGTGTTGAGCTAGCTAGGCCTTGTTTCCATGAATAGAGGAAAAGGAGAGGAGTGGAAGGAAGGAAATGGACAGTTGTGGCCTTGTTTTCAAAGGGATGAGCGGTCCAAGGGAGGGGGGTGGGTCGCATTGGTTGGGCCTTGTTTCCATGAATGGAGGAAAGAGGATAGGACTGGAAGGGAGGAAATGGACAGTTGTGTGTTGAGCTGGCTGGGCCTTGTTTCCATGATGGAGGAGGAAGGAGAAGAGTGGAAGGGAGGAAATGGACAGTTGTGGCCTTGTGTTCAAAGGGAAGATGGATCCAAGGGATGAGGGAAATTCACAGTTGTGTGTAGAGATAGCTAGGCCTTGTTTCCATGAATGGAGGAAGAAGGAGAGGAGTGGAAGGGTGGAAATGGACAGTTGTGTGTAGAGATGGCGAGGGAAATGGGCCTTGTTTGTTGAATGCCTTGTTTCCATGAATGGAGGAGGAAGGGAGGGCTGGAAGGGTGGAAATGGACAGTTGTGGCCTTGTTTTCAAAGGGAAGATGGATCCAAGGGAAGCAGGAAATTCACAGTGGTGTGTAGAGGTATTTAGGCCTTGTTTCCATGAATGGAGGAGGAAGGAATGGAGTGGAAAGGAGGAAATGGGCAGTTGTGTGTTGAGCTGGCTGGGCCTTGTTTTCAAAGGGAAGATGGATCCAAGGGAAGAAGGAAATGGGACAGCTGTGTGTTGAGCTAGCTAGGCCTTGTTTCCATGAATGGAGGAAAAGGAGAGGAGTGGAAGGGAGGAAATGGACAGTTGTGGCCTTGTTTTCAAAGGGAAGAGAGGTCATGAATGGAGGGGAAAGAGGATAGGGGGTGGGTCGCATTGGTTGGGCCTTGTTTCCATGAATGGAGGAAAGAGGATAGGACTGGAAGGGAGGAAATGGACAGTTGTGTGTTGAGCTGGCTGGGCCTTGTTTCCATGATGGAGGAGGAAGGAGAGGGCTGGAAGGGAGGAACTGGACAGTTGTGGCCTTGTTTTCAAAGGGAAGATGGATCCAAGGGAAGCAGGAAATTCACAGTTGTGTGTTGTGCTGGTTGGGCCTTGTTTCCATGATGGAGGAAGGAGTGGAGTGGAAGGGAGGAAATGGACAGTTGTGTGTTGAGCTGGCTAGGCCTTGTTTCCATGATGGAGGAGGAAGGAGAGGGCTGGAAGGGAGGAACTGGACAGTTGTGGCCTTGTTTTCAAAGGGAAGATGGGTCCAAGGGACCAGGGAAATTGACAGTTGTTTGATGAGCTGGCTAGGCCTTGTTTCCATGAATGGAGGAGGAAGGAGTGGAGCGGATAAGAGGAAATGATCAGTTGTGTGTAGAGCTGGCTGGGCCTTGTTTCCATGATGGAGGAGGAAGAAGAGGATTGGAAGGGTGGAAATGGACAGTTGTGGCCTTGTTTTGGATCCAAGGGATGTGGGAAATGCTCGGTTGTGTGTTGAGCGTGCTAGGCCTTGTTTCCATGAATGGAGGAAAACGGATAGGAGTGGAAGGGTGGAAATGGACAGTTTGTGGCCTTGTTTTCAAAGAAAAGAGGTCCAAGGGAAGCAGGAAATTCACAGTGGTGTGCTGAGCTAGCTAGGCCTTGTTTCCATTGTGGAGGAGGAAGGAGTGGAGTGGAAGGGAGGAAATGGACAGTTGTGTGTTGCGCTGGCTTGGGCCTTGTTTCTATGAATGGAGGAGGAAGCAGAGAAGTGGAAGGGGGAAAGGGGAGGTTGTGGGTTGGCCTGGTTGGGCCTTGCTTCCATGCATGTGGGAAGAAGGAAGGAAGGAAGAAGGCCCCGAAGAGAGGAAGGGAGGGAGGAAGGCCCGCCTGGCTGGCGACTCACTCACTCACTCACCCTGCCGCCCTACGATCTCGGCCACATGCTCGGAGCTGGGCACCGGGACGCACTCGGTGGTGTTGACGCTCTTCCTCCGCAGCAGCGCCGCCGCCGCCGCCTCCCCGCCGTTCAGGCCCGGCCCGCCCCGCCGGGCGCCCCCGCCGCCACTCCCACCCCGGCGGCGGAGGAGGCCCGTAGGCCTGGGAGAGCATGGCGGCCACCACGGCGGGGCCACGCCTTCCTCGCCGGGCGCATAGAGCAGGCCCCCGCCGCCGCTTGTGGAGGCCGCGGGGGCCTCGAAGGGCGGCGGGAGGAGCACGGCGCGGGGCAGGAGCAGCAGCGAGGCCTGCCCGCCCCCTCCCCCTCCGGGCTCTTCCTCTCCTTCGTCCTCCTCGTCGCCGTTCTCTTCCAAATCGAGGTCGAGGCCTTCAGGCGGGGGCGCGGCCTCCTCCTCCTCCTCGCCTTCTTCTTCTTCCTCCTCCTCCTCGTCTTCTTCTTCCTCGGCGGCGTCCTCAGGAAAGAGCCGCGGCGCGGGGGCCTCCCGCAGGCCCAGGCAGGCCAGGCGCTCCCTCAGGAAGAGCGCCTCCTGGGGGAACAGGCCCTGCGGCCTAGCCGAGGAGGAGGAGGAGGGGCAGGAGGAGGGCAGGAGCAGGACCATCTCCCCCGGCGGCGGCGGCGGCAGCAGCAGCGGCGCCTCCTCCTCCTGAGGCGAAGGCGAGGCGCTGCCGCTCGGCATGGCCGCCCAGGGCAGCTCGGTCAGGCCCCAAGGAGGAGGCGGCGGCGAGGGAGGAGGGGGGCGGCGGGGAGGGCGGGGGCCAGTCAGGCCCTTGGAGGAGGCGGCGGCGACATGGCGGCTCCCCCCGTCCTTGCGCCGCTGCTGCTGCTGCTGCTGCTCTGGCTGCTGCTGCTGCTTCTTCTTCCTCCTCCTCCGCCTCCTCCTCCTCGCCGCTGCCGCCAGGGCCTTCCTCGCCGCCCTCAGCGCGCCCGCCTTTGTTCCATGGCGATGGCGGCGGAGGCGCCTCCTGCTGCTCCTGCTGCTGGGGCTCCGGCTGCTGCTCTCCCTCCTCTCCCTCCTTTCCGGCTGCTGCTCGGGGAGGAGAAGGCGGCGGCGGCGATGGCGGCTCCAGCCCCGCCCCCGGCTCCTCCTCCTCCTCCCCCTCCTCGGCCGACCGCATCCACGCGCCACGCCCGCCGCCTCGCTGCTTCCCTCCCTCCGCCGCGGCCAAAACCCACTCCCGGGAGAGACCCCCCGGGCCCAGGATTGTTGGGTTGGCCGGGCGGGGATTGTGACGGGAGACAGGCAGGCCTCCGGGAAGGGGCAGGCGGGCCGCTTCACACCCGGCCCGGGAGGGAGAGAGGGAGGGAGAGAAAGGCCACCGGGAGTGCACTTTGAGGGCCAAGGAGAATAGGGAGAAGGAGGAGGCCAAAGGGAAAGAGGCCTGGGGAGGAAAGAAGGGGAAGAGAGAGAGGAAGGGGGTGGGGATAGGAAGAAGGCAAGGGAAAGGGTGAGGAAGAAGAAAGGAAGAAGGGGAAGAGAGACACACACACATACACATAGAATAGGAAGAATGCAAGGAAAGGGTGAGGAGGAAGGAAGGAAAGAAAGGAAGAAGGGGAAGAGAGAGGAAGGAAGGGAAGGATACACAAGAGGAAGATGCAAGGAAAAGGGGAAAGGAAGGAAAGGAAGAAAGAGGAAGGGGGTGGGGGAGAAGAAAAGAGAAGAGAAAGGGGAAGAGAGACACACACACATAGAATAGGAAGAATGCAAGGAAAGGGTGAGGAGGAAGGAAGGAAAGAAAGGAAGAAGGGGAGAGAAGAAGAATAGGAAGAAGGCAAGGAAAGGGTGAGGGAGGAAGGAAGAAGGGGAAGAGAGACAAGGAAATGAGGAGGAAGGGAAGAAGAAAGGAAGAAGGGGAAAGAATAGGAAGAAGGCAAGGAAGGAAGGGGAAAGGGTGAGGAGGGGGAGGAAGGCAAGAGGAAGGAAGAAGGAAAGGGTGAAAGGAAGAAGGAAGGAAGAAGGGAAGAGAAGAGAATAGAAGGAAGGAAAGGGAAGAGGAGGAGAAGGAAGGGAAAGGAAGAAGGGAAGGAGAGGAAGGGGTGGGATAGGAAGAAGAGGAAAGGGTGAGGAAGAGAAAGGAAGAAGGGGAAGAGAGACACACACATAGAATAGGAAGAATGCAAGGAAAGGGTGAGGAGGAAGGAAGGAAGGAAAGAAAGGAAGAAGGGGAAGAGAGAGAGAGGAAAGGGTGAGGAAGAAGAAAGGAAGGAAGAAGGGGAAGAGAGAGACACACACACATAGAATAGGAAGAATGCAAGGAAAGGGTGAGGAGGAAGGAAGGAAAGAAAGGAAGAAGGGGAAGAGAGAGGAAGGGGGTGGGGATAGGAAGAAGGCAAGGAAAGGGTGAGGAAGAGGAAAGGAAGAAGGGGAAGATACACACACATAGAATAGGAAGAATGCAAGGAAAGGGTGAGGAGGAAGGAAGGAAGGAAAGAAAGGAAGAAGGGAAGGGAGAGAGAGAGGAAGGGGGTGGGGATAGGAAGAAGGCAAGGGAAAGGGTGAGGAGGAAGAAAGGAAGGAAGAAGGGGAAGAGAGAGACACACACACATAGAATAGGAAGAATGCAAGGAAAGGGTGAGGAGGAAGGAAGGAAAGAAAGGAAGAAGGGGAAGAGAGAGAGGGGAAGAGAGAGAGAGGAAGGGTGAGGAAGAAGAAAGGAAGAAGGCAAGGGAAAGGGTGAGGAAGAAGAAAGGAAGGAAAGAAAGGAAGAAGGAAAGGACACACACACATAGAATAGAATAGGAAGAATGCAAGGAAAGGGTGAGGAGGAAGGAAGGAAAGAAAGGAAGAAGGGGAAGAGAGACACACACACACACACATAGAATAGGAAGAATGCAAGGAAAGGGTGAGGAGGAAGGAAGGAAAGAAAGGAAGAAGGGGAAGAGAGAGAGGAAGGGGGTGGGGATAGGAAGAAGGCAAGGGAAAGGGAAGAAGGAAGGAAAGAAAGGAAGAAGGGGAAGAGAGAGAGACACACACATAGAATAGGAAGAATGCAAGGAAAGGGTGAGGAGGAGGAAGGAAGAAAGGAAGAAGGGGAAGATTATACACACACACACATAGAATAGGAAGAATGCAAGGAAAGGGTGAGGAGGAAGGAAGGAAAGAAAGGAAGAAGGGGAAGAGAGAGACACACACATAGAATAGGAAGAATGCAAGGAAAGGGTGAGGAGGAAGGAAGGAAAGAAAGGAAGAAGGGGAAGAGAGAGAGGAAGGGGGTGGGGATAGGAAGAAGGCAAGGGAAAGGGTGAGGAAGAAGAAAGGAAGGAAAGAAAGGAAGAAGGGGAAGAGAGAGAGACACACACATAGAATAGGAAGAATGCAAGGAAAGGGTGAGGAGGAAGGAAGGAAAGAAAGGAAGAAGGGGAAGAGAGAGGAAGGGGGTGGGGATAGGAAGAAGGCAAGGGAAAGGGTGAGGAAGAGGAAAGGAAGAAGGGGAAGAGAGACACACACACATAGAATAGGAAGAATGCAAGGAAAGGGTGAGGAGGAAGGAAGGAAGGAAAGAAAGGAAGAAGGGGAAGAGAGAGAGAGGAAGGGGGTGGGGATAGGAAGAAGGCAAGGGAAAGGGTGAGGAAGAAGAAAGGAAGGAAGAAGGGGAGAGAGAGAGACACACACATAGAATAGGAAGAATGCAAGGAAAGGGTGAGGAGGAAGGAAGGAAAGAAAGGAAGAAGGGGAAGAGAGAGAGGAAGGGGGTGGGGATAGGAAGAAGGCAAGGGAAAGGGTGAGGAAGAAGAAAGGAAGGAAAGAAAGGAAGAAGGAAGAGAGACACACACACACATAGAATAGGAAGAATGCAAGGAAAGGGTGAGGAGGAAGGAAAGAAAGGAAGAAGGGGAAGAGACACACACACACACACACATAGAATAGGAAGAATGCAAGGAAAGGGTGAGGAGGAAGGAAGGAAAGAAAGGAAGAAGGGGAAGAGAGAGAGGAAGGGGGTGGGGATAGGAAGAAGGCAAGGGAAAGGGCGAGGAAGAAGAAAGGAAGGAAAGAAAGGAAGAAGGGGAAGAGAGAGAGACACACACATAGAATAGGAAGAATGCAAGGAAAGGGTGAGGAGGAAGGAAGGAAAGAAAGGAAGAAGGGGAAGAGACACACACACACACACATAGAATAGGAAGAATGCAAGGAAAGGGTGAGGAGGAAGGAAGGAAAGAAAGGAAGAAGGGGAAGAGAGAGACACACACACATAGAATAGGAAGAATGCAAGGAAAGGGTGAGGAGGAAGGAAGGAAAGAAAGGAAGAAGGGGAAGAGAGAGAGAGGAAGGGGGTGGGGATAGGAAGAAGGCAAGGGAAAGGGTGAGGAAGAAGAAAGGAAGGAAAGAAAGGAAGAAGGGGAAGAGAGAGAGACACACACATAGAATAGGAAGAATGCAAGGAAAGGGTGAGGAGGAAGGAAGGAAAGAAAGGAAGAAGGGGAAGAGACACACACACACATAGAATAGGAAGAATGCAAGGAAAGGGTGAGGAGGAAGGAAGGAAAGAAAGGAAGAAGGGGAAGAGAGAGAGACACACACATAGAATAGGAAGAATGCAAGGAAAGGGTGAGGAGGAAGGAAAGAAAGGAAGAAGGGGAAGAGAGAGAGACACACACACACACACACATAGAATAGGAAGAATGCAAGGAAAGGGTGAGGAGGAAGGAAGGAAGGAAAGAAAGAAGGGGAAGAGAGAGAGACACACACACATAGAATAGGAAGAATGCAAGGAAAGGGTGAGGAGGAAGGAAGGAAGGGAAGATACACACAAATAATAGGAAGAAGGCAAGGGAAAGGGTGAGGAAGAGGAAAGGAAGGAAAGAAAGAAAGAAGGGGAAGAGAGAGACACACACATAGAATAGGAAGAATGCAAGGAAAGGGTGAGGAGGAAGGAAGGAAAGAAAGAAGGGGAATATATATCTTCCCCTTCTATCTTTCCTTCCTTCCTTTCTTCCTCACCCTTTCCCTTGCCTTCTTCCTATTATTTGTGTGTGTGTGTGTGTGTGTGTAATCTTCCCCTTCTTTCCTTCCTTCCTCCTCACCCTTTCCTTGCATTCTTCCTATTCTATGTGTGTGTGTGTGTATATATATTCCCCTTCTTTCTTTCTTTCCTTCCTTTCTTCCTCACCCTTTCCCATGCCTTCTTCCTATTCTATATGTGTGTGTGTGTATATATATTCCCCTTCTTTCCTTCCTTCCTCCTCACCCTTTCCCATGCCTTCTTCCTATTCTCTCTCTCTCTCTCTCTCTCTCTCACACACACACACACACACACATAGAATGTATAACCCAGGAGTGCACTTTGAGGGCCAAGGAGAATAGGAAGAAGAAGGCCAAAGGGAAAGAAGCCTGGGGAGGAAAGAAGGGGGGGAGAGAGAGAGAGAGGAAGGGGGGATAGGAAGAAGGCAAGGGAAAGGGTGAGGAAGAAGAAAGGAAGGAAAGAAAGAAAGAAGGGGAAGAGAGAGACACACACACATAGAATAGGAAGAATGCAAGGAAAGGGTGAGGAGGAAGGAAAGAAAGAAGGGGAAGATATATAGATATATATACACACAAACATATATACACATAGACAAAGAATATGAAGAATGCAGGGAAAGGGTGAGGAGGAAGGAAGGAAGGGAAGAATATATATATATATATCTTCCCCTTCTTTCCTTCCTTCCTTCCTTCCATCCTTTCTTCTTCCTCACCCTTTCCCTTGCCTTCTTTCTGTTATTTGTGTGTGTATGTGTGTGTATCTTCCCCTTCTTTCTTTCCTCCTCACCCTTTCCTTGCATTCTTCCTATTCTTTGTGTATATGCGTGTATATATGTGTGTGTATCTTCCCTTTCTTTCCTTTCTTCCTTCCTCCTCACCCTTTCCCATGCCTTCTTCCTATGCTTTGTGTGTGTGTGTATGATCTTCCCCTTCTTTACTTCCTTCCTCCTCGCCCTTTCCTTGCATTCTTCCTATTCTATGTGTGTGTGTATATATATATATACACACACAGAGAGAGAGAGAGAGAAAGAGAGAGAGAGAGAGAAAGAAAAGGAAGAAGGCATGGGAAAGGGTGAGGAGGAAGGAAGGAAAGAAGGGGGAAGATATACACACACAGAGAATAGGAGGAAGGCAAGGGAAAGGATGAGGAAGGAAGGAAGGAAAGAAGGGGAAGACATAGGCCTACACACACGCACACATATACACACACACACACACAGAGGGGGAGGATAGGAAGAAGGCAAGGGAAAGGGTGAGGAGGAAGGAAGAAAGAAAGGGAAGATATATCACACACACACACAAAGAATAGGAAGAAGGCATGGGAAAGGGTGAGAAGGAAGGAAGGAAAGAAGGGGAAGATAAACACATATATATACACACACAGAGAGAGGATAGGAAGAATGCAAGGGAAAGGATGAAGAAGAAAGGAAGGAAAGACAGAAAGAAGGGGAAGATATATCCGCACACAAAGAATAGGAAGAAGGCATGGGAAGGGGTGAGGAGGAAGGAAAGAAGGGGGAAGATATACACACACAGAGAATAGGAAGAAGGCAAGGGATAGGATGAGGAAGGAAGGAAAGAAGGGGAGGATATAGGCCTACACACACACAGAGGATAAGAAGAAGGAAAGGGAAAGGGTGAGGAGGAAGGAAGGAAAGGGGAAGATACAGGCCTACACACACAGAGGATAGGAAGAGGGAAAGGGAAAGGGTGAGGAGGAAGGAAGGAAAGAAAGGGAAGATATACCACACACACACACAAAGAATAGGAAGAAGGCATAGCAAAGGTGAAGATATGTGTGTATATATACACACACACAGAGAGAGAGAGAGAGGATAGGAAGAATGCAAGGGAAAGGATGAGAAAGAAAGGAAGGAAAGAAAGAAAAGGAAGAAGGATAGGAAGAAGGCATGGGAAAGGATGAGAAATAAGGAAAGAACGAAAGAAGGGGAAGATATGTGTATATATATACACAGAGAGGATAGGAAGAATGCAAGGGAAAGGATGAGGAGGAAGAAAGGAAGGAAAGAAAGAATAGGAAGAAGAATAGGAAGAAGGCATGGGAAAGGATGAGGAAGAAGGAAAGAAAGAAAGAAGGGGAAGATACATGCACACACACACACACACAAAGAATAGAAATAAGGCATGGGAAAAGGTGAGGAAGGAAGAAAGGAAAGAAAGAATTTGTTACTATTTTTTACTATTTTACTGGATTTTTTTGAGAGTTGCCTAGCCCCTCGGAACTGTTTATAATAGCTTCATGACATCCATAGTTAACTGGAAGCAAGTTTCACTCAGGGTGAAATTTCACAAGGGTCTGGAGAACAAGCCTTATGAGGAGCGGCTTGAAGAGCTGGTCATGTTTGATCTGAAGAAGAGAAGGCTGAGAGAAGATATGATAGCCATGTATAAGTATGTGAGAGGAAGTCATATATATGTTGTGTTCATCGAAACAGGCCCAGGTTTCACACTGAGTGTATAAATACATTTGAAAACATATTAACTATATGTATTACTGTGTTAGAGTGTCATTTTGGTTGGTGGTGTGCCCCAGGATTTTGTAAATGTAAAAAATGTGCCGCGGCTCAAAAAAGGTTGAAAAACACTGGTCTAAGCATCCACTTGATATTGGAAGCTAAATGGTCAGCCCTGGTTAGTGCTTAGATGGGAAAAGATGCTGTAGGTTATATTTCAGAGGAAGGAACTGGCAGAGGTGCCTCTGAGTATATTCCTTTCCTGAGAAATTCCTATGAAATCCGTGGTGTTACCATAAGTCAGTAGGCAACTCGAAAGTACATACACAAATGGTAAAATTTATGGGCCGTCATCTATTGGATAGGACACCCCCCCCCCCGGTGACACAAGGGATTAAACCATGATCTGCTGAACTTGCTAACCAAAAGGTTGGTGGTTCAAATCCGAAGCGTGGGGAGACCTCCCGCTGTTAGCCCCAGCTTCTGCCAACCTAGCAGTTTGAAAACAGGCAAATGTGAGTAGATCAATAAGTACTGCTTCAGCACTCATGCTGGCCACATGAGCTTGGAGGCATCCACGGACAACGCCGGCTCTTCGGCTTACGAATGGAGAGGAGCAGCACCCCTCAGAGTCGGACACGACTAGACAATGTCAAGGGGAAATCTTTACCTTTTATCTACTGGATGATCTTAGGAAAGTCACACTCTCTGAGCCTCAGAAGAAGGCAATTGCTAATTTTATTTATTTACATTTATTTATTTACATCATTTATATTCCACCCTTCTCACCCCGCAGGGGACTCAGGGCGGATCACAATGCACATATACAGGCAAACATTCAATGCTATTGACATACAACATATATAGACAGACATAGAGGCAATTTAACATTCCAGCTTCTGGCCACCAGGGGGAGCTGTCGCATTCCTTCATTCTTTTTTGTGTACTTCCTGGAGATTTAAGGACTCGTAAATCAGTTAAATTTAGCCTCCCCACAAAATGGTACTTCAATTTCCTACTTGACAGATGCAACTGTATTTCAGGTTGCAAAGGTCGGCAACGAGCTACACAAATTGGTCGAGAGCTCACCCCGACCCGAGCAGGCCTCGAACTCATGACCTGGTCAGTAGAGATCTTATGCAGCTGAGACCCAGCCAGCTGCGCCATATTCCAGGTGCATTTATTTACATCATTTTTACCCCACTTTTTCACCCTCGCAGGGGGACTCAGAGCAGCTAACAATGGCAATAATTCGATGCCGCAATAAAATACAATATAAGATAAAAACATACAAATCTCCGAACAAATCTTGGCAAGAAAACCCCATGATAGGGCCACCATCAGTCACAAACGACTGGAAAGCAGCAACAACATCAACAAATTGTAATTATTGGAAATGGTCAGTAGACATAATTGATAAATTGACCTGCTCTATTAACCTTGTCAGAAACACACATGTTAATCCTGATCCAAATTAACAATACTTCTTACATTAGCAGCCTGGAAAAGGTGCTTTGCTTGTCATGGATGAGCAGAAACTCCATTTATAGGTTGGGATTAATTGCCCCTGTGATTGTTCAGCTATGCTCTGTTTTCTGCAATGATTTGCTTTAAAATGGCAGACAATGGTGTTTCTAGAGCAGTGTTTCCCAACCAGTGTGCCGTGAGCGATCATCAGGTGTGCCGTGGGAAATTGGAACCTCCAATACCCTTATTAAAGGAGCACCGCTACATCACAGTACAAAATGCACAATTAATCATACATAATTGTATGCAAAAAAACCATTCAAAGTACCTAATCCTGCTGGAGAAAATTAAAAAGTCTTCCATAAGGTAGTTCGGCGTGGTCGCCACAGAGAGCGGAGGAGTTGCGAACCAGGAAGTAGCGAGTTCACGGAGCGCTCCTCTATGGAAAACCCGCGATATTTGATGAAATCACGGAAGTGAGTGCAAAAAACAAAGTATCCTCACAATGTTATCCAATGTCAGTTCCGGGATCCGCACAATAACACAGTCGCTTTGCGGACAATTTAAAGAAGCAGCACCATAATCATAGCCACAAGGTAGAAAATCACGTAGATAATCACATATATTCAAACCGCCAGAGGCTGAAGATAGATGTGGCGATGGAATCGAAAGCTGGCATGGGCAAATTTGGACCTTCCCACGATTCCTAGCAGCCTCAGGCCCTTTTCCTTTCCCCCCCTCAGCCACTTAAGCAGGAAAGGGCCTCAGGCTGTTAGGAATGGTGGGAGTTGAAGTCCAAAGCACCCATACGGCCGAAGTTTTCCCATGACTGACAGCTGTTGAGCAAGACCTTCGTGCGTGTCTTTCTGCCGTTCCTGCCAGGATATCTATGTTGTGTTCATCGAAACAGGTCCAAGTTTCACACTGAGTGTATAAATACATTTTAAAACATATTAACTATATGTATTACTGTGTTAGAGTGTCATTTTGTGTTATTTTGGTTGGTGGTGTGCTCCAGGATTTTGTAAATGTAAAAAATGTGCTGCGGCTCAAAAAAGGTTGAAAAACACTGTTCTAGAGACATATCTATGGACAATGAAGTGGATTTTAAAATGAATTGGTGGTTGAAAGTATCAGACTCTGTGCATAGGAGCCTGGAGTATTTGTATGACTTTGAAGTAGAAAATTAAATTATTCAGCTTTTAAAATTCATTTTTGTTCTGTTTTAAACCACCATAATGCAGCCTTTGTGTTCCTTGCTCGTCTGTGTGTATATATAAGATTACAACTTTATGTTCTATGCCAAAACACTGTTTTGCAAAACTTTGTTCTGGGGATATTTGAGGCTCCTCAAAAGCTTAATGGGCTCTTGGAGAGGATCCCTAATGAGAGGTGAGAGCATCCTTCAAGCTAAAAGACAGTTTGCTCACTGCTCATTATCTCCTCCTGCAAGGAGTCCATACAGTTCATATCTAGGTCATATGTGTAGGGATCATATATTATTCATGCAGGACAACGCTGAGGTTTCTCAAGGGTTCTGGGAGATTTTGGCCTTTAAAAAGTAACATTTCAGGCTCTGTTCAAGAGCTCGAAAAGCTTTTTTTTGTCATCCGATGTGTGTGATATTTTTAGATTCTGTGGTAAGGAGGTCTGGTCAGAGTGGTACAAAATCAGATTTTATGATCTTTGTACTGCTTTTTAATTATTTTTGTTGCTTATTTAGTTTAGTATACTTGAGGCCACTGTGGGTTTTAATGGATTGTTATGATTTTGTCTGTGCTCTCTGCTGGAAATACTCTAGTTTGAAAGGTGAGTTGTAAAAGAATAAAAATAAACCGAGCGTACGTCCCAGAATATTTATTTATGACTCTCGTTCCAGCCATACATTTGGGAATCATTACAGATACGGGGTTCTGTAGTGGAACAGTTAGTATAGATGGTTGTGGGGAAACTACTGCTCTTTGGATTTAAAGAGAATTGAGGTTTCTGTACACAAATACAAATTAAATCAATATGGCTTAGGACTTTGGCTAGGATTGAAAACTGAAGGTTAAAAATATGTAGACTTTAGGTTTATTTATGTAATGACGTGAATGGAAGACAACATTTGCTTTGAAAAATACACCTTTTTCCACAATCTTGTCCATGGTTCTGTGTTCATCAGCCACATGGTAGATCTACACTGCTACGGTATATAATTACAGTTTGAACTGAATTATAGGGTCGGCATTTACTCATTTATTTATTTACTGTACAGCAGGGCTACCCACAAAGTCGATCGCGATCGACGAGTCAATTCTGAGTCCAAATGAGGTCGATCGCAGCTGGATGGGGCGCTTCTGCCCTGCGTGCGCGCACCATTTGCACGGCACTCCATCTGCGCATACGGTGCTCCTTCCGCGGGGCATTGCGGGAATGAGGGAGCGCCTTCCGTGGGGCATTGCGGGAACGAGGGAGCCCGAGGCAGGGCCTCTGGAGGCTGCACGGCTGCTTCCGGACGAGAGAGAGGCAGGGCAGAGCGTGAGGCGGGGCCTCCAGAGGCCCTGCCTCGCTCTCTCTCATTCCCACAATGCCCCACGGAAGGAGCGCTGTGCGGCGGCAGGAGCGTGCGCGTGGAAGGTAGATCTTTTGGACTTGGTTGTTTTAAAAGTAGCTCGCATGCTGAAAAAGTGTGGGCACCCCTGCTGTAGAGTGTTCCCTCGCTACTTCGCGGGTCACTTCTTGTAAACTTGCTGTTTCGTAGATTTTTTTAAAAAATTAATGTAAAATATATATCATGGTATTTTCACTGTTTTGTGGGGTTTTGCCGCCGCCACTCTCCAAGTCACTTTCCCTCCTCAGTCCTCTTTTCCTCCGGCCTTGAAGGGCCTTTCCTTCCTTTCCTTCACTTTATTTTAAGTTTATAAAGACTTAAAATAGTATATAACTACTAAAATAATGTATAAATATTAAAATAGAGTATCCCTACATTGCGGTTTTTCACTTATTGTGGGGGGTCCTGGAACCTAAGTGAGGGAACACTGTGTTTATATATTGCCTTTCTCACCCCTTGGGGGTACTCAAGGTGGTTTACAACATACTAATGGCAAAAATTCAATGTCAACATACAGTGCACAAAGAAATCATCATAACGAATTACTACATATAACTACGTAAATCAATTAAATCAGTGTTTTTCAACCTTTTTTGAGCCGCGGCACATTTTTTACATTTACAAAATCCTGGGGCACACCACCAACCAAAATGAACACTCTAACACAGTAATACATATAGTTAATATGTTTTCAAATGTATTTATACACTCAGTGTGAAACCTGGGCCTGTTTCGATGAACACAACATATATATGACTTCCTCTCACTTACTTATACATGGCTATCATGTCTTCTGTCAGCCTTCTCTTCTTCAGGCTAAACATGCCCAGCTCTTCAAGCCACTCCTCATAGGGCTTGTTCTCCAAACCCTTGTGAAATTTCACCCTGAGTGAAACTTGCTTCCAGTTAACTATGGATGTCATGAAACTGTTATAAACAGTTCCTTGGGGGGAGGGGGGGGGAGGCAACTCTTGAAAAATCCAGCAAAATAGTAAAAAAAACCAAAACATTTCCAAGCGGAGAGGCTCAATTTGTTTCTTGGAAACCTGAATGCTTCAGCCGCCCGATGCTCCCAGGTTCGCTCACTGTCCAATTCACTGACGTGGAGCTTCCGGCTTTGGCTGTTCTTGCAAGAAATCCAAGCAAACGCGAAAACGCCGACTCAATCACTTCCACCCAGTACTCTGCTTTTCCGGAGGGAGGCAGCGAAAGAGGCCACACAGATCTATGAAACGTATAGAGTATGGATCCATGCTGAGTCGAGGCTTCTGGAGGCTTTCTTAAGGTGGGCCTGGCCCTGGCATTCAGCGGAGCCCTTCCTTTGCCTCGGGGAGGATCTTTGGGGAGGAAAAGACGGAGAAAGAGCTGCTAGGAGGGGGAGGAGTGCCAATTTCCCACGGCACACCTGATGATAGCTCACGGCACACTAGTGTGCCACGGCACACTGGTTGGGAAACACTGAATTAAATCCATTAAACTTAAAATCAATTAAAATAATTAAACTTAAAATCAATTTTAAAACCATTAAACATAAGGCACATATAAAATTTAAATGTTTGGACAAGCATAAAATCTTCCTAGTATAAACGTTAAAATCCCATGATCCAGAAATCGTATACCATAGCCATTCCAAATTGTCATTGCTCATGTTCCTTAATTATTATTTGTACTGCATTATTTATTAGCCAAAGGCTTGATCCCACAACCGCATCTTTGTTCTCTTTCTAAAGGCCAAGAGGGAGGGCCTGATATAATCTTGTTGGGGAGGGAGTTCCAGAACCGAGGAGCTACCACTGAGAAGGCCCCATCATTCCCACAAACCGCATTTGCAACAATTCAATGCATTCATTATATGACCAGTGACTATTCTAATTCATTCCTCAGTGTAGGATGACATCATGCACTGGCCAACCAATGGATTTTCAGGAGACATTTAGTAGCATTTTAACCTCCACTAAAATCCATAATGGGTAATATAGCTTAATCTTCATACGGTGTTACACCTTGTGCTAAAGTTCTCAATTGTTTTGTGCTTTCAAGTAGTTTTTGACTTATGGCAATGAGGTCATGCAGTTTTCTTGGCAGGATTTGTTCAGAGGGGTTTGCTATTGCCTCCCTCTTTACACTGCGAGTTGCCCAACATCAATCAACCAGTGGGCTTCCAATGGGATTCAAACCCTGGTTTCCAGAGTCAGAGTGAAACCATTGCACCACACGACTCCCAAAACTTATCAATCCATATTTCTTTTTTTACTTTCAAGACCACATGAATCAATGGTCTAACGATTTTAAAAAGTCTTGCGAGGTTACTATTAGGAAGTCACTTTAGTCAATGGTTTACACCGGGACTGTGGCACAGCTGGCTGGGAGTCAGCTGCATAAGATCTCTACTGACCAGAAGGTCATGAGTTTGAGGCCTGCTCGGGTCGGGGTGAGCGCTCGACCATTTGTGTAGCTCGTTGTCGACCTTTGCAACCGGAAAAATAGTTGCATCTGTCAAGTAGGAAATTTAGGTACCACGTTGTGGGGAGGCTAATTTAACTGATTTACGAGTCCATAAATCTCCAGGAAGTGTGTAAAAGGAGTGAAGGAGTGCGACGGCTCCCCCTGGTGGCCAGAAGCTAAAATGTTAAATTGCCTCTGAGTGTCTTGTCTTACATGTTTGTATGTCAAAGGGCATTGAATGTTTGCCTGTCTATATGCATTGTGATCCGCCCTGTGTCCCCTGCGGGGTGAGAAGGGCGGAATATAAATGATGTAAATAAATAAATAAATAAATACACTGAGCACAAATTGCCAGCAAACAGGTTACATTTTAACCAAGTGCAGCTGATTGAAGTTTTGAGAAAATAATGTGATTATTCCGAATGAAAAAGGATTGCTAATGGGACCAGGATAGAAAATACCAGAAGCATTATGGTTGAAAATGGTCCCCCCCCCCCAATCATTTTCAGTTTGTCCTGGAGAAAAGTGAGAGAAAGAGTAGTACGGTAGTATCTAAGCACAAAAACCTGTTACAAACGCTTGCAACTTGACTCCACTGCATAATGCAGATATTGCGAAACTCTGAATAATTTAGAGATTCACAAAGCATCCCATCTTGGCACAGGCCCATTTATTTAACTTGGATTTCAAGTTTGAGCTGCTGATCTGTTTTTATCATTGAGGAGGAAGGAACTGCATCGTAGTTTGTGCAGAAGGAGTATTTTATCTAGTTTAATTTTTAAAATATTTTGCCCAGTCTCCCTTATTTTCTCAATCCTCTGCCTTGTGGTTCCTTCAAATGCTGGATTTACAGGAATTATAGAAGTGAATTTTCTGGTTCATAGAAGGCTGGCTCTTATTTCATCCTTATTTTACAGGAGAATACCCACAGAGTCACTCTAGGGCAGTGTTTCCCAACCAGTGTGCCGTGGCACACTAGTGTGCCGTGAGCGATCACCAGGTGTGCCATGGGAAATTGAGAGTTCAATATGCCAAGTTTGATTCAATTCAATTGTTGCAAGAGTTCAGGATGCTCTTTGATTGTGTGTTAACTATAAATCCCAGAAACTGTAACTCCCAAATGTCAAGGTCTATTTTCCCCAAACTCCATCTGTGTTCACATTTGGGCATATTGAGTATTCATGCCAAGTTTGGTCCTGATCCAACATTATTTGAGTCCACAGTGCTCTCTGGATATAAGTGAACTACAACTCCAAAACTCAAGGTCATGCCCACCAAACTCTTATAATATTTTCTCTTGGTTATGGGAGTTCTGTGTGGGAAGTTTAATTCCATTCCATCATTGGTGGAGTTCAGAATGCTCTTTGATTCCAGGTGAACCATAACTCCCAGCTGTTGAGCAAGATCTTCATGTGTGTCTTTCTGCCATTCCTGCCAGGATATCTATGTTGTGTTCATCGAAACAGGCCCAGGTTTCACACTGAGTGTATAAATACATTAAAAAACATATTAACTATATGTATTACTGTGTTAGAGTGTCATTTTGTGTCATTTTGGTTGGTGGTGTGCCCCAGGATTTTGTAAATGTAAAAAATGTGCCGCGGCTCAAAAAAGGTTGGGAAACACTGCTCTAGAGCAAATGCTATCTGCAAGAATCTATTTTAATCGGGGCTCTTCAATTTTTTTTCTTTGGAAAATAATATTCACACTTTAGGTAATAAAAACCAGTTATGATGACACAATGGTTGCCATTGCCATGAACCCATGATTCCTCCCTGAGGCTCTGAAAATAAGCCGTTGAGTCAGCCTGGCTGACACCCATAAATCACTTAAAAAGGCTTTCACCTTATCAGTATCAATGCTACAAGTAGACATATTCCTCGACTAGTAAACAATAGTCTATGGATAATGTGCAGCACTTGCTATACCAGCACTCCAAAATGGGACATTAAGATGATCCTACAGGAAAGTATGGCAAGTACAACATTAAGCATTATCTTGTAAATTCGAGAACATAGCTTTCCTCAGCTTAATTTGCTTCTCAGTTACACAGGAGTGAAATTAAAGAGTAATACAATGAGGTAGGATGACCAAGTGGTCTGGATGTTGCTACACAACACACTGGTAAGTCACCAGCAACTATAAGATCTATCAACTTAAAAAATTTTGGTAGCCCTCTTGGAACATGTTCCAGCTTGTCAATATCTTTTTGAATTGTGGTATCAGAGCTGGACACAGTATTACAGGTGGAGTCTAACCAAAACAGAAGAGGTAACAAGTTTGAAGCCCTGGGTCGGCATGAACACCCAACTCAGACCTGCTCACTGTTTACCTAAGCAGTTGAAAATAGCTTTAGTTGTAATTAGAGAAATTAGGTACTGCTAAAAGCGGGGGAGGTGTTTTACGATGCCATAAAGAAAGATCAGAAAATGCTGGGCGATCAAATGGAAGGAGGAAGTCCTGATGGTTTGTCATAGAGGATGGAGCGACAGCACCCCCTGTGGTTGGACTTGGGCCCAACCTTCCACAGTACCAAAGCAGCTGGACATTGACTCGAAACAACACACATTATTATTATTATTATTATTGAATGTAAAATTGTGTTTATTTCCTCAATGTAGATTCTCTGCCAAAATGGGACCTTCAAACTCAGCTCTCTGGAGAGTGAATATTATTATTACTACGAATTAATCCAAGCCCTCCTGACAGATGACCATCCTGCCTCAGAGAAATTAATGGGTTTGTGGTAGAAATAGGGCTATGGAATCCTAGAAGGGACCCCAAAGAGGGCCATCCAGTCCTTTGGGGGTCCCTTCCAATTATATATATTTATTTTTTATTCATCTATCTACACACAAACACAGGCAGTCCCCAAGTTACAAACATCCCACTTAGAAACGACTCATAGTTAAGAACACAGCTGGATTGGATGGCTTTTAGGGGTTGCAGTTCATTTGATTGGGCATTTCTAATATAGTGAAAACAACAAGGTGCAACAATGGTGTAGCTTTTAAATCTTTCATTCAACAATGTTCAATAAGCATTTCATTACATATAAATCATAAATCAGACGCAACCGATCAAGTTCCAGTCCTACCAGATGTATAAGCCAAATAAAAGTCCAACCGGCTAGAATCCAAAAGGGTGCCAGGTTATTTGTAATCCAACATGAAGGGTAGTAGAAGGATAGTAGAAAATAATGATGCCCGAAATCGGGGGAACAAAGGGCGATGCGGTTGCGTGGTCTCAGTGGGTTGGAGGAGCAGGGATAATACTCCTCATTGTGGATGATGGAATGCCAAAACGCCGACGGAATGCAAATGCTGCTAATCCCAGGCCATGTTGGTATCCGTTTCTCCCGCAAACCGGGTTTTCTCAGGGCGAGATATATCAATAATGAGTAACCAACCACATTCTGAGTAGAGCCATAAGTACAACCCCATTCACAGTCAGAAGGGGTGACCCAAAGGTGTCACCCCTTCTGACTGTGAATGGGGTTATACTTATGGCTCTACTCAGAATGCGGGAGAAACGGATACCAACATGGCCTGGGATTAGCAGCATTTGCATTCCGTCGGCGTTTTGGCATTCCATCATCCACAATGAGGAGTATTATCCCTGCTCCTCCAACCCACTGAGACCACGCAACCGACGCCCTTTGTTCCCGATTTCAGGCATCATTATTTTCTACTATCCTTCTACTACCCTTCATGTTGGATTACAAATAACCTGGCACCCTTTTGGATTCTAGCCGGTTGGACTTTTATTTGGCTTATACATCTGGTAGGACTGGAACTTGATCGGTTGCATCTGATTTATGATTTATATGTAATGAAATGCTTATTGAACATTGTTGAATGAAAGATTTAAAAGCTACACCATTGTTGCACCTTGTTGTTTTCACTGTTTAGTAAGATAACTTGGCTTGTTTAAATGCATTTCTAATATACACATACACAATATACATATACACATACACACACACGCAATATACATATACACATATACACACAAAAATAAGCACACATATATACACACACATGTACACATAGACACAATATATATACATACATACTCACACAAAACACATACATACAGACTGGGCCACAGGAAAGAGGAAAACAAGGAAGAGGAAAGAACAGGAAATAAAAAGTGAAAGAAGGAAGGAAACAGGGAGGGAAGAAAGATAGGATGGATAGAAGGAAGGAAGGTAAGAAGGAAAGGAATGCTAATTCATTCCCTACTTCCTTCTTTGCCTCTTCCCTACTTCATTTTCCATACCATCACACAACGCCACAGCAGCGCGTGGCCGGGTACAGTTAGTATCTTAATAAAGTTAGCTTACTAAAGTTAAAACAAATACAATGAAGAACAGATCCAAAAAGAGAGGCAAAACATTCAAAAAGTTAGTATTAAAGATTTCCCCAGTAATCCATGTAATTTTGAATGCCAGCTGGAAGAGACGAACCAAAATCTAGAAGAAAAAAAAGACTGCCATACCCTACCTGAGCTTCATGAATCTCACACATTGTGTAGAAAGGGGAGGGCAAACTCTGGTCTACTTCTGAACCTAGCCTGTGAAAGCTATGGCTAGTGCACAGATACAGCATGTGTGACACCTGGCTTGAAAACAGTACATGTGAAAGAGATTTGGGAATCTTAGTAGCCCACAAGATGAACATGAGTCAATTGTATGATATGGCAGCTAAACACCCAAAATGATTCTAGGCTGCATCAATAAACATACAGGGTCTAGATCAGTGGTTCCTAACCTTTTTTTGACCATGGACCACTTTGACCATGGACCACTTGACCAGGGACCACTCTCCAACATTAATACCCAAAGGGTTACAAATCAGTTTTTGGTCGACCTTAGATTTGATTTGAGGTGCTGATTCAAAAAATTGCATTGGATAGACTACAGCTCTAGTTTCTGATACAGAACATATGCTATGGTCAGCGATGGAAGGAGTAGCAGCCGATGCAAAAGGAGCAGAAATACAATAATTAAGGGGAAGGAGGCTCATGGTCTGCAGCCCACAGGTTAAGAACTACTGGTCAGATAGAGGGAAGAGATTGTACCACTCTCTTCCGTTTTGGTTAGACTCCACCTATAATACTGTGTCCAGTTCTGGATGCCACCATTGACAAGCTGGAACATGTCCAAAGAAGGGCTATCAAAATTATTAAAGGTTTGGAAGCCAAGCCCTTTTGGGAGCATCCGAGGGAGCTGGGAATGTTTAGTCTGTAAGAGACAACTGAGAAGAGATATGCTAGCCATGTTTCAAAATTTAAATGTTGTCACTTTGAGAGGCCAAGCTTGTTTGCTGCTGCTCCTAAGACTAGGACATGAGGCAATGGATTGAAGTTGCAGGAAAAGGAATTCCGCTGAAACACTAGAAAAACCTTCCTAATAAGTGCTGCACAACACTGGATTATGCTGTTTGGAAGTCTAGTGGAGATTTTAAAGTAGAGGGTGGATGATAATCTTTTGGGAGTGCTTTGATTGTGGGTCCCTGCATGACAGAAGGGAGTAGGTCTGGAAGATCCTTGTGATCTCTTCCAACTCTATGATTGAATGGCACACTCAGTGGATCCCCTCTCTCTTTCACCTCCCAGTTGGAAACTGGAGCACAGTCCTGCACAACATGTGGCCTTCATTCACAAAGATTTGGTGTGGCCCTTGGAGGCTTATGAGTCTAAGCCTTTGGAACCCAGCATTCCCATCACTATGTGTTTTTCCTCTACACATTTCTGGAACTGAAGGAGATGACAGAGGCAATCCAAACACAAAGAAAAAGGAAGAGCGGTGGAGGCAAAAACTGTTGGACTTCTCTTTTCCCTTAGAAAAGGACTGCAAGTGGCTGCCACACTTAGGGGAGGCAGGGATGTCAAGGCTAATTATCACTCTAGAGCAGGGGTCGGGAAACTATGGCTCGCGAGCCAGATGTGGCTCTTTTGGTGAGTGCATCTGGCTTGCAGATAGGGTGGCAACCCTAGCGCATGCGCAATACACTGGGGCAATGGCCCAAGTTCAAATGAGGGACGCTGCAGCAGAGAGAGTGCATGCTCTAGTCTTCCTCCTTCAGTCAAGGAGACAGCATTAACATGCATGCGTCGCCTGGGAGCCTTCCCTGGCGCAGGTGCAGTGGCGTCGGTGGCTGACGTGCGCGGATTCTGAGGCTGGAGACAGAGGAAGAAGGCGACAAGGGGAGCCCACTGCCTCAGAATCCGCGCACTTCAGCTGGCGACGCCACTGCGCCAGAGAAGGCTCCCAGCCGATGCCCATCAGTGGTTTCTCCCCTTCGCCGTCTCTTACTCGCTCACCCGCATCATGTCATCCTGGCCTTGCCGAAGCCACTCGCTGCCAACTCTTCCCACTTCCAAGAGCCCCGCTGCCCTCTGGCAGAGTGTACTCTGGCAGAGTATGGCCCCCGCACCAGGGGGCGCGGCCATACTCTTCCAGACTGCCAGATCCTCTTTTGATCAGAATTCAGTCCTAAAATACAGTATATTATATGGCTCTTGCTGAAATAAATTTCCAAATATTTTGCTTTCATGGCTCTCTGAGTCAAAAAGGTTCCTGACCCCTGCTCTAGAAAATGAATCCACTTTAAATCCAGTTTCTGTCTTCTACAGAATTCTGGCATTTGTAGTTTAGTGGGGCTGTTAAATGCTCCATAGAGCATTCTAATGAGAGATTGGTGATAACTGGGAAATTCTCTAGTTGGAAAGATTGTGATATGTTAGAGAACCCCTGTAATATTATCATCTATGGCAATAATAGGGTGGATCTTCATCCCAAATGGGGGAAAGCAACTGCCTTGTGTTCTTTCCAAAGGGAAAAATGTAGGGGAATGTAAAGTCAAAGAGAGGTGAAGATAGTTCATGATGTCACCACTTGGCTCTGCATGTAACGTTGCCCCACCTTCCCTCTGCTGGGGAAAGGAAAAATAATAATAAAGTGGCTTTTCTCCTTTGTTTAAAATCATGATGGAAGAAACTTCCCTAGGAAAATCCCTTCATTATATCATACTCCTGTTTTAGCCAGACGGAGTATTTCCAAGGCCCAGATTATGCGAATTGCCCGTGTAACTAGCCTTGGATGATGAACTCTTTCCCCCATTTATAAATCTTGGCAATTTGTAAACATTTTAAATAATAACTCAACTGGGGGCACTAGGCTTTAATTGAGTCATCTGCATGATTAATCAATTAAGGATTAAATGGAAGAATGTGAAAACATGATGGTTAATTAGGAAAGTCATGAGGCCCATGGAACACACTTCCAGCCGTATCCTGACCAAATTTCCTTGAAAGTAAAACCAATTCCATAGAATCATAAATTTCTCATGCTTCTTAAAACACAAAGCAGCTCCAACTGGGACCATGGTGTGGCAGGAAAGGGTTCAATCATTTGTTACTGTACTACATATCCCTTGCTAGAGTTACTAGATTTCAAAGTCTCCAGTTTCCCAGGTCATCTCAAGGCAAGAAGATAAATTCTCCAATTTGGATGGGTTCATCTCCAGGCAAGAGGAAAGGGCTGTGTGAAAATTTCCGGTTCACCTGGGAGAGAAGCAGTTTGCTACAGCCTCCAAGGCATAATTAATTTCTTGTTGCAACTTGCAAAGACTCCCTGTGAGGTCTATGCTTTTACTGCCAATTTCGTCCTGCTCTCCAGTCGTGGCACCAGAGTTCACCCTCCATTCTATTCTGCACCCACTCTATGGCTAGACTCAAGTTGTTATTGTACCGTGCCCTCTTGTTGTTTCGGCTGATGGTGAACCTAAGGTGAGTCTATTATGCGGGTTTCTTGGCAAGATTTGTTCGGAGGAGGTTTGCCTTTGCCTTCCTCTGAGGCTGAGAAAGTATGACTGGCCAAAGACACTCAGTTGGCTTCCATAGAGTCATTGTTCAATGTTTAAACCTCAACACCACATTGACTAGGCTAGATTAAACGATCCTTGTCCTATTTACCTAAATCAGTGTTTTTCAACCTTTTTTGAGCCGCGGCACATTTTTTACATTTACAAAATCCTGGGGCATACCACCAACCAAAATGACACAAAATGACACTCTAACACAGTAATACATATAGTTAATATGTATATACATAGTAATATATGCATATACACACACAACACATATAGCCTACACAGAAAGGGAGAATGGTGGGAATTGTAGGCCAAAACACCTGGAGGGAGGGCTCAAGTTGGCCCACGCCTGCCTTAAGTGAGCAAACCTTGTTAGTTTTCGGCCCCTGCTTAAAGGTGCCTCAACCCTGTGTCCCGAACGCCCCTTGACCCGCCTTGGCTGAGTCCGAGGGAATCACAGGAGTGGTAGTTTGACACCATCCTGAGCCTCCCCAAACTACAAATTCTGGGATTCCACAGCCTTGAGCCCTGGAAAACCAAGGGGTGCCTCACTGCATGAATGCTATGGTGTAGATCCGCCCCCAGGCAGCCGGGGATCCCGGGGAAGTCCTATCCCAGGATCTTCTCTGTCTCAGTGCGGCTCTTTCCACCTGAAGCAGTCCCCGCCTTTCGGCTCAAACCCTTCCGAGGCCGAGGAAGGAGCGGAGGGAGGAGGAAGCCCAAGAAGGCAAGTGGTCAGTCTGGCGGCACAAGGCTTCCCAAAAGGAGGCTGTGTTTGCGGGACTCAGGCAAGGGATCGAGCCCCGACTAGGGCTTCCTGGTAGGACAGGAGGGCTCTCTCTCTCTCTCTCTCTCTCTCTCTCTCTCTCTCTCTCTCTCTCTTCTCTCTCCAATTTTCCATGGCACACCTGATGATTGCTCACGGCACACTAGTGTGCCATGGCACACTGGTTGGGAAACACTGACCTAAATGACTGAGAAGAAATAATCTCTTAATTTACATTGGATTTGGGAACAGATCCTTTAGCTAAGCTTTCTGTCTTAATTTGCAAAGAGGTCCTCCCTTTCTCTGTATAACAAACTGTGAACATCTGTGACTTGTAATATAATAATAATAATAATAATAATAATTACTATTTTGCATATTTGTATCCCGTCCTCACCTCCGGAGGGAGACTCAGGGTGGATTCATTCAATGCCAACAACAGTAATAAATGATAAAAGCAATTAAAACAATTTGTTAATGCTTTAAAATGACCAAAACATTGTTTAAATCATGCAGGTTTGAAATCATAGTCCAGGTCAGTCTATTGTCATTCACACAAATTGGGTCTCATTCTAAATTGCTGCCTCTAGTGTTCAAATGCTTGGTTCCATAACCAGGTTTTGAGTTTCCTTCTAAAGGACAAGAGGCAGTGGGCCAATCTAATGTCATAGGGGAGAGAGTTCCACAGGCGAGGGGCCACCAATGAGAAGGCCCTGTCTCTCGCCTCCACCAGTCGTGTTTGCGAGGATGATGGCACTGAGAGCAGAGCCTCTCTCGTCGATCTTAGACTTTGTGATGGTTCATAGCAGGAGCTACGTTCAGATAGGTAAGCTGGGTCAAAATCATTCAGGGCTTTATAGACTAAAGCCAGCACTTTGAATTGTGCTTGGTGTCAGATTGGCAACCAGTGGAGCTGGCGTAGCAAAGGGGTGGTATGCTCTCTGTTGCTCCAGTGAGTAACCTGGCTGCCGTCCGTTGGAGTTTCTGAGCAGTTTTCAAAGGCAACCCCATGTAGAGTGTGTTGCAGTAATCTACCGTATTTTTCGGACCATAAGACGCAGTTTTTTTCCTCCCAAAGTAGGAAGAAAAATTAGCTGCGTCTTATGGAGCGTACACCAACATGGATGGAGGAGGCGCTGGAGCAGGGGGGCGCGATGTACTTACGCTATATTCGCGCGCCCCTCCGGCGGCTCCGGCGGCTCCTGCCCATGCCCATACTCTCCGCCGCCCGTGTCGCTGCATCCAGCGGCGGCGCGGAGGAGGGCTGGGGCGGAAGCGGGACTCGTGGGGCGGCCTCGCCACTCACGAACCCGAGGAGGAGAGGGAGGCCACGAGGGCGGCCCCCCGGCGGCGCAGCGGCAGCCGTAGCAGCAGCCGCAGCAGCAGCAGCAGCGGAAGGGCCCGAAGCCAGGCGCTTCTTCCTGACGTCAGGAAGAGCGCCTCTGCCGAGGAGGAAGGGGAGGCAGCCGCGGCTGTAAGAACGCCCGAAGAGAGGCCGCAGGGAGGGAGGGAAGGAGGAAGAGTTCCCTCCCTCCGGCCTCTCTTTAGGGGCCTCCTTACAGCGCGCGCCGCTTCCCCTTCCTCCTCGGCACAGGTGCGACAGTGGCGTCAGTTCGTCGCGCCTCTGACGAGGGGAAGCCCTCGCCGGCTGCGCTTACAGCGTTCTTGGCGCGCAGTCGGCGAGGGCTTCCCCTCGTCAGGCGCGACGAACTGGCGTCACCTGTCGCGCCTGTGCCGAGGGAGGAGGGGAAGGGCCGCGCGCTGTAAGGGAGGCCCCTAAAGAGAGGCCGGAGGGAGGGAGGGAACTCTTCCTCCTTCCCTCCCTCCCTGCGCCTCTCTTTCGGGCGTTCTTACAGCCTCCGCAGCCTTCCTCCTCGCAGAGGCGCTTCTTCCTGATGTCAGGAAGAAGCGCCTCTGGCTTCGGCCCTTCCGCTGCTGCTGCTGCTGCGGCTGCTGCTACGGCTGCCGCCAGGCCGCCGTGGGGGCCGCCTCGTGGCCCCCCCTCCTCGGGTTCGTGAGTGGCGAGGCCGCCCACGAGTCCCGTCTTCCGCCCCTCGCTCCTCGCCGCCGGCTGGATGCAGCGACACGGGCGGCGAGAGTATGGGCATGGGCAGGAGCCCGGGAGCCGCCGGAGGGGGCGAATATAGCGTAAGTACATCGCGGCCCCCTCTGCTCCAGCGCCTCCCTCCATGTTAGTGTAGCCAGCCCCCATTTTTTTCCCCAATTTTGTCCCTCAAAAATCAAGGTGCGTCTTATCATCAGGTGCGCCTTATGGTGCGAAAAATACGGTATTTGGGATGTAACGAGAGCATGGATCACCGTGGCCAAGTCTCACTTCCCAAGTACATAATAGCACATGATGATATCACCAACAGCTTCCTTAAGGTCTCCGATTTGAGTGTGGAAATCTCAGGGCCTGGGATATAAGCTAGCAAATATATTCCTTATTTAAACCCACCTTCCGGCAAATTCTTAATAATGGTGGAGGCAAAATTTTGGGAGCAATTTTCAGCAAGGCCAATACTGCTCCTATGCCACAGTCAAGAATATGAACTCCTTCTGCACAGTATCTGTTTTTTACTTTTCTATGATAAAGCAAGTTCATAAACACAAAGATGTATTCAAAAGAATATCGTTTCTTCTTTGTCTGCTTTAGTCTGGTTGAATGGTACTAATAGTATTATTATAAATTTATCAAGCAGATACTTATCTTTAGGAGGATTACCAAAGGCTAGTCATGATGATGAGGCCACCTGGAAAACGGGTGAATCTAAGCTTCTCCTAACCTACAGGTGTTGGAAATCTTTTGGAGCGACTCCTGCCCTGGCCTGATTTTGTGGCAGCATTGTGGCTGTATCCTTGAGAGATGCATCTGGCATAACCTGCTTCTCCTCTTGCCTCACCCATCCTCTGCCCTTTTTTGGGCTCTTTTGTCTTCAGATGTTAGCTGGCAGAACCGTCCTGGTAGCAGATGGCTCATTCAGCAGATTTCTGCAATCAACCAAACAGAAGAAATGCCCCGTTTTAATTTTCTAAAACTTGTATATCTTTAAGTTAGAATTGCACTATTGCTTTCCTCTTCCCAACAGAGTTGCAGTGTTACACTGACACACATATTTATTGATGTTCTTGTCGAGCGTGTTCAAATAGGTTTGATCTATGGTGACTCTATCTCAGGAATTTTCCTGGCAAGATTTGCTATTGCCTTCCTTTAAGACTGTGGTTATTCTAATAATGGGTTTCGTGACCCAATGGAGATTCAAATCCTGATCTTCAAAGTCATAACCCAATACTCAAACTACTACATCCCACTTTATGTTAATGGCTGATATTGTTCTATGCATATTTTATTTATTGTTTCAATTTTTATACCGCCCTTTCCAAATTGGCTCAGGGTGGTTTACAAAATGCACAAGGTAACATAGCACTAAAACGATAAGAACATTAAAAAGCGTAAAAACTTCTGCCGGCAAGGCATTCCATAGGCTCAGTGCGACGATGGAAAAGGCTCTCTGCCTAGTTGATGACAAGTGAAATGACCTAATGGAAGGGACGTGTAACAGGTTTTGGTTCTCTGACCGAAGGGATCTCTGGGGAGCATATGGGAGTAGACAGTCCCTCAATTACACCGGCCCCAGACCATATAGGGCCTTAAAGGTCAAGACCAACACTTTGAAGGTGATACGGTACTCGATTGGCAATCAGTGCAGTTGCTGCAGATTTGGAGTGATATGGCTCCTGGCCAGTACTCCCGCCAGGAGTCTAGCTGCTGCATTCTGCACCAGTTTGAGTTTCCGGATAACTGCCAAAGGTAGACCCATGTAGAGGGCGTTACAGTAGTCTAGCCTCGAGATGACCGTTGCTTGGATCACCATAGCTAGATCGCTCCCAGTAAGGTATGGTGCCATCCGCCTAGCCTGTCGCAGGTGGAAAAAGGTGGATCGGCTGACAGTGGAGACCTGGGCCTCCATCGTCAGCAGTGGGTCCAATTGGGCCCTCAGACTCTTTACTAAGGGTGACGGGCATAATGCTTTGCTGTCCAGAGTAGGCAGCCGGAGCTCACCCCCCCCCCCCGGGCAACCCAGCCTTAGGATCTCCGTTTTCGATGGGTTCACTCTCAACTGGCTGGCACGTAGCCAACCAGTCACAGCTTCAAGGCACAGCTGGAAATTATCAGGTACTGAGTCCGTCCATCCTCAGCACCAGCTGGGTGTCATCAGCATACTGATGACACTCCAGCCCAAAACTCCGCACCAGTTTGGAAAGTGGTCGCATATAGATGTTAAATAATAAAGGGGAGATAATAGCTCCCTGAGGGACCCCACAGTTTAGCGGGAGCCTTTCGGAAACCATACCTCCCCTCTCCACTCGCTGTCCCCAATCCAGGAGGAAGGAGGACACCCATTTGAGAGCAGTCCCCCTCACCCCCGTCACAGCTAAGTGATGGGTTAACAATGCGTGGTCTACTGTGTCAAACGCTGCCGTGAGGTCCTGTTGTCTCTGATGCCTGTTATTTTTCTTGTAGTCTATGACTGTTTGTTTATTATTTGTTTAATTTATATCCTACTTTTGCTCGATGTAGGACTTCCTACAAATTATATCAAGGTATGGCTAAAATCTCTCTCTCTCTCTCTCTCTCTCTCTCTCCCCCCCTCTCTCTCTCATAAAAATAAATAATTATGTTAAAAGTACATATTTTATTTAACATTAATTTAATGCACATTTAGGGCATAATATAAAAGATAAAAGCGCATCACACTACCCTTAAAATCCTTCTGGGGCATGAGTTAAAAGCCAAAGGCCTGCCTAAATGAGAAGGTCTTTCT
Source organism: Anolis apletophallus (assembly GCA_030556195.1). Classification (NCBI taxonomy): domain Eukaryota; kingdom Metazoa; phylum Chordata; class Lepidosauria; order Squamata; family Anolidae; genus Anolis; species Anolis apletophallus. Next base: position 18,598,836 of record JARBWK010000006.1, read on the forward strand.
TTGTGAAATGGCAGAAAGAGAACAGGGAGTTCCCAGCCTGAGACCAGTTGCTGATGAAGTTCTCACCTGAGTCTTCCCCAAATATGGTTGTGATGGTGGCCAGACAAAAGAAAGCCCTCCCTAGAAGATCTTAACCCTTGGGGAAGCTTCTGATATTGCTTCTTGTGTCTCTTCCCATAGTCACATTTCAATTGCCCTGACACATTCCAGAATGTTCAGAATTCAACATTCAGTAAGTTGGTTCACATAAAGCAGGCACATGTGAAGTATTGCACATGGTAAGTAATGACGCTTAGGATGCATCCACCCTGCAGAATGGAACTCGGCATGGAACCATGGCAGTTGTAGTTTGATGAGGCACCAGCATCCTATGGCAGGGGAGGCTAAAAACCATATAAAACTATGATTCTTATGATTCCGTAGCACTGAGCCGTGACAGCTAAAATGGTGTCAAACTGCATTAATGTTATTTATTTTCCAATATTTCTATCCCGCCCTTCTCAACCCCAGAGGGTGGACTCAGGGCAGCTTACAAATCAGCCACAATTCGAAGCCTCAATATAATACAAATATAAACACAAATAGCAACAGTTTAAAACGGTAAATAAAACATTAAGTTAAAAACACGTTAAAAATTGTCATCAACCATATAGCCAATTTCAGCCATGCTTGGTGCTGTCATGCTTGTTGTCCAAAAGCCTGGTCCCAGAGCCATTATTTGACCTTCTTCCTAAATGAAAGGAGGGAAGAAGCTGACCTGATCTTGCTGGGGAGCGAGTTCCACAGACGTGGGGCCACCGCCGAAAAGGCCCTGTCCCTCGTTCCTGCCAAGCGCACTTCCAAGGCTGGCGGGACCAAGAGCAGGGCCTCCCTGGATTATCTTAAGCTATGAGGTGGGACGTAGAGGGAGATACGTTCGGACAGGTAAGCTGGGCTGGAACAGTATGTTACAGTATATATACTGTATATACACAAGCAGTACCACCAAGTCCCCTTGTGAAGATAGGGCGGAATATAAATATATTATTATTATTATATTATTAGTAGTAGTTCCTATTCCTAGAATATTCCCTTCCCTTTCCAGTGGCTGACATTATTGCCTTTCTTTTTTGGATACTCCATTAACTAGAACTTGTTGGCTTCAGTAGTGTCTGATAGCATTTTGGATGAGTTAAAGAGTGTAGAGTTCAATGCCACTATATATGTCTACATGAGAGTATAGATATAGCGGCTTATATCTGAAGTTTGGGAAAAGTTATTTTGTTCCTAGGACCAACAAATGTGGAGGGGTGACTATAATTGTTTTAGAGAGACGAGAAACCAAGTGTTCTTTGTTATGATGGTGGGCCACATAATGGTTCCTGCTCTGGTATTGTTCAGTTATTGATGAAATAAAGGGAGGCCAAACCATGGCAAACGTATCTTCTGAAATCTCTTCTAACCATGCAGGGCCTGTCCAGACATTGCCTTTATCCCAGGAGCTCCCGCAGCAAACAGGAGGGTGGCCAAATGCAGTTCCCTGTAAACCCGGAATCAATCAGTATGAATGGGGAAAATGTGAGAATTTCAGGTGCTGGAATATCCTGGTTCTGAGCTGAAATTCCAAATCTTCAAATGTCTGTATGTCCATGCACTCAGAAATCACAGGATTTGCTCCCAAGTTTTAGATGGCTGTTCTTGATTGGTTGGTTCCTAAAAAGAAGGTGACAGTTGAGTAGAATGCAAAAACTTTATTGTGTGCCAGAAACTTCATGGCCAGGACAAAGTTGTGCCCTTCAAGTCAACGTTGGGCATCTTTTCACAATAAGAGCAATCAGGAACAGACATGTATAACCCAGGAACAACACCCTGTCTGCACAGATAGCCCAGCACAGTATCACGGAGTATGGGTTCCAAAGAATAGTAAAGTGAATACTACAAGGTCAATACAAGTATAAAAGATATTCAATTTATAGAATTAGAGCAAAGTCATATAGTACATCTAGCCATACCAGGGCCCATGTACATATATGGGGGTTGGGGCGAATAGGGTGGTAGCCAGGGAAATCCGGATAAATCACAGCATCACAAATATATCGCAGCTCCACAAATATATCGCAGCTTCACAAATGTAATCGCAGCATCACAATTCGCAACAACACAGTAGTCCAAAAAATTCAGAGCTCAAGCTCTAATAGTATGATAAGTTCCAACAGAGAAAGGACTAAAGGAGGCTGGAATCAGCTCCTTAATAAATCGAATGAAGAAAGGCCGACGGGCTGGCGATGCCTATGTTCTGGGGGCCACTTCCCCGTTTCGCCCCCGGGCGGGGCTTTATCAAGGCCTTCATTGGTGTAGCCGTAGTCCTTATCAGTAGTCAGAAACGACGAGGCATAACCTCACCACGAAGTGACCATATGGCACTACTTCGTGGTGAGGTTATGCCTCGATTTATCCGGATTTCCCTGGCTACCACCCTATTCGCCCCAACCCCCATATATGTACATGGGTCCTGGTATGTCTAGATGTACTATATGACTTTGCTCTAATTCTATAAATTGAATCTCTTTTATACTTGTATTGACCTTGTAGTGTTCACTTTACTGCACAGATGGCCCTGCAGCTTATATAACCCAGGAACTGAACTTATATGATGATTCGCATGTTTGCATCTTAAGCTTCTTTTAAAAAAAAGCTGTAATTTCCAGCAGAAGTCCTGTGGCGGCTATCTTGGGGGCTGGAAAATCCCACAACAAAGCAGCAGGTGTGGACGACGGAGACAGAAACCCCAGGAACAACAGGTCTGAGTCTGGACATCTTCTCGGGTCCCAGGGGGTTTTTTTTGCCCCTGAGTGAAGCGTGCAATTTAGTGATGTCTGGAACCACCCACAGACTCCTCCAATATAGCAATACGTTATTCATGCGAAACACTTGCATAGCCTCTTTTATTAATGATGATTCTTTGCCTTCTTTATTTCCCCTCTGGGCTGCAGCTCTTGAGAAGTTATTTTCTTCAAAAATTATTTAGTTCAAAATGTTACCACTGTGGGGCAATGCAACAACATATGATCTGTGGTCCCAATGGCACAATCTCACTAATAGAAATGTTACTGTTTATTTTGTGAAAGCTTAATTGGAGTTAAATGCCATCTACAAGTAGTCCTTCAATATAATTTTCCTAAGCTCAGCGAGTACTTCATACAGAAGCCCTGAATTCCTACTCACTTATGAGAAATCCATTGTGTCTTACACACTTGGCCTCATGTACAGCAAACAGACAACTACACCGAATGGGTTTCTTTTAGTTTTCTTTATTTAATTGGTGTTGAAGTGATGTCTTGTAGGACTGCAGTTTCACATCTCTATGGCTTTAATCTTATGAATGAATAGTATGCTAATTGTTTCAGCACACAGGGAATGGAGATTGTTAAGCAGGCTAGTCATGCCTGGAATTCAGGTTTGTGTAATTCTCTCTGTGTCTGTATAATAGATTGGCGGCACACTGCTATCTGAAGTATAAAACCTCCTCCTTGTTAAAAAGGCATTTAGTACAATACAACCCACTTCGGGGTTTTTAAAATGTACTATTTGCAGCTCAGACAGCAAGAGAAGCTGCTCAGGGAGTTCTTGATCTGAATGTCAGTTGTAGTTGAGCCTGAGGCTCTTCCTACTTCTGGTAGAAGAGAATTGGTTGGGGCTGATTCTTCAGTGTCTAACAGTAGTATGGAGTTGGGTGGGGCTGATGATAGCCATTCAGGGAGGAAGCAAAAGGCTTACTCGTGAACAAAGCGAGAAGGAGATCTCCCAGTGTAAAAGGATAAGGCAAATACTTACAGAGCCCACTGATGATGAGTGTTTTGAGGGCTTTCCTGGGGAGGATGGGAGTCAGAGTGAGCGAGATACTTTGGATGAAGAGCTAGAGATGGATTGGGCTAGGGTGCGGGAAGTTCAGGCTGTTTGTGAGGAACCCACAAGCAGTGACACCTTTTTGGGGTTCTCTGATGACAGTGAATGGCCCTTGGGCTATCCTGATGACTGCTGGGGAGAACTAAGTCTTGACAGGAGATGGAGAACATGGAGGGGTGGTGAAGAGTCTGCCGCTGCTGAGGCAACAGCAGCTGAGATTGCTAATGGACGTGGTGTTGTCAAGCTCAGGTGGGTCCGAGATGGGAGACTAATAAAATGCGGTCTTTTGGGTGCTTTACTTTGCTGCAAGCAAGGTGTTGCGTTTGGGACTTGTGACTCTGAATTGCTATATCCTGTGAATCTTGATTCCTGTAGGGAGTAATGTGAGTTGGGAAACTGTTTTGCTTTTCGGGGCTGGGATGCTGCTGCTCTAGCTGGGGTTTGTGGGAAGAGTTTGGGGACTTCAATGTTGTGCTTTTATGTTTAGACACTGTTGCCGCCCGCACCACATTTGGTGTGGTTTGAATTCCTTTGAACTACTGTGAGTGCCAGATGCTGCCTGCCTGCAAGAGTAGGGTACAGTATGGAGGGGGGTGGAAGTTGGGTGTTTGTAGGGGTTACGTTGTGCATTATTCCCCTGCACCTTGGACCTTGGTTTGCCTCCTCCCTCTGCTTGATCCGGTTTCCTTGACTATGCTTGCTGTTCAACCCTTAAGGACGGCCCACCAGTGACGACCCAGGACTTCTATTTGACTTCGCTTTTGTTCCTGCTCCGTTTGTGTTTTTCCGTTTGTTATTTCCATCATCTTGCTAACGTGCATTTACCAGGTTAAAGTGCACGTTATTTACAAATACTGTTTATTTTTATGCCAGTTAGGCTGTTTTTTGAGTTGTTTTTCACTGACTTTCAAGTGTCTTTAGTTCTTTTGAGTGCTTTTAAGCACAGAGACTTGTGTACAATAAACTCTTTTGTTAACTCTTTACTGGGTCTGGCTCTTTAAGAGGCGTCTGCTGCTGCAAATGTCAGCTCTGATATTTGCCTGCCTTAGGCTACGGATGGAGAGCTTTTGCCCTCCAGATGTCACTAGACTACAATCTATATCATCCTTGTCCATTTGGCCATTCTTTATGAGGTAAATGGCTGTTGTTGGTATTGAACTTCAGGTGCATACATCAACCTTATAGGGTTTTCTTGAAATATTTATTCGGAGAAGGTTTGCCAATGCCCTCCTCTGAAACTTAGACATTACTACACAAGATCTTCAAAGTATGGTCTTAGGCTGCAAACTCATCCTCACAGAGAGCTAGAATACACCTGGATAGCCAAGCTTCCAGTCACACAAAATGCTTTCAAAAAGCTGACTCAGCTTTTAGCTTAGTCAACCAGCTCAATGCAACTCCTCCCAACCCATACATTGCCCTTTGTTGTCCATGTAATACCCTTTTCTCCACTGAAAAATTGCACAACTCCAAGATTTCTGTCAGTTTTGCAAGATTCTGCCATTTTACAGCTTTGTCAATGAATCAGTTCACAGTTGCATGGTGTAACGGAATAACTAATTATAAGGGAGGTTTTGCCTAGGTTTATTATTGTTAATATTATACCCAGGTCAGGCAGAAGTGGATGAATATGATTGGTTGATATGTTGCCATGGTTGCCAAGCCACTGTTGTAGAAATGTACCAATTTGAGAGGGGCTAGCAGGCAAAAGTGGGCGGAGCTAACTTAGAAGAAAAGGGGAGATATTTTAAAATAAGGCCGTCTCTAGCCGGGAGAGCTAGAGGGAAGAGGTTCCTAGTTAAGTTTAGGTCTTCAGCTGTGGTATTAAAGTAATAAAGGAACCATTTTGAATTCATCTGTTGTCTGTGAGACAGAGGAAAAGGATCCCTATGTAGGATTGTGCCTTCAGTTGGGATACTGAAGTAATAAGGCAGTGTTTCCCAACCAGTGTGCCACTGCACACTAGTGTGCCGTGAGCGATCATCAGGTGTGCCGTGGGAAATTGGAACCTCCAATACCAGACCTGGGCATTTCGTGGCCTGCCGGCCAATTCTAACTGGCCTGCGTAACGGCCCCGGCAGACAGGCAGGCAGGCAGGCAAGCAGAGTGGCCAACGGAGGGGAAGGGAGGGGGAGAAGAGGAGGAGGCCAGGAGCAAGCACCGCAGCAGAGCATGCCTTCGCTCTCCTCCTCCTCCCCTTCCGTCTCGCGTGCTCCCCCTCCCTTCTCTTCTGCCTCGCTCTCTCTCACCCCTCCCTTCTCTTCTGCCTCGCTCTCTCACCCTTCCCTTCTCTTCTGCCTCACTCTCTCTCACCCCTCCCTTCTCTTCCGCCTCGCTCTCTCTCACCCTTCCCTTCTGCCTCACGCACTCCCCCCTCCCTTCTCCTCTGCCTCGCTCTCTCTCACCCCTCCCTTCTCTTCCAGCAATTACAATTCCAAATTGTCAAGATCTATTTCCCCCCAAACTCCACCAGTGTTCACATTTGGGCATATTCAGTATTTGTGCCAAGTTTGGTCCTGATCCAACATTGTTTGAGTCCACAGTGCTTTCTGGATGTTGGTGAACTACAACTTCTAAACTCAAGGTCAATGCCCATCAAACCCTTCTAGTGTTTTCTATTGGTCATGGAGTCCTGTGTGCCACTTTTGGTTTAGTTCCATCATTGGTGGAGTTCAGAGTGCTCTTTGATTGCGGGTGAACTATAACTCCCAGCAACTACAACTCCCAAATGAGAAAATCATTTTTTTGGCTGATGGTCCCTCCTTGGGTTAATCTATATATATAAAGGAACAGTCGTCATGTACTTGAAAGTATGTTTTGAAATAGGCCCAAACGTTTCCCCTCAAAACCTAAAAGGCCCCCAAAACAGCAATTTGTCCAGTGGTTTTTGAATTATGTTAATCCCATAAATGAACAGCTGTTGAGCAAGACCTTCTTGTGTGTCTTTCTGTCTTTCTGCCATTCCTGCCAGGATATCTATGTTGTGTTCATCGAAACAGGCCCAGGTTTCACACTGAGTGTATAAATACATTTAAAAACATATTAACTATATGTATTACTGTGTTAGAGTGTCATTTTGTGTCATTTTGGTCGGTGGTGTGCCCCAGGATTTTGTAAATGTAAAAAATGTGCCGCGGCTCAAAGAAGGTCGAAAAACACCGTAATAAGGGACCAGTTTGAGTCCAAGTCCTCAGTCAAGGGGAACTGAGAGCCAGAGAAAGTTCTTTGAGCATAAGTTTCAGTCAAAGTATTGAAGGAAAGAAGAGACATGAATTATATAGTATCAGTTTGATGTTTTCATAAGAGGAAAATATTTATGTAACATTATCCAAGTTGAACTGAAGAAAAATACTGTGTAACCAATATGCTTTATGTGCACAAGAATTTATGGATAAACCTTTTCTTTGTTTCAAATAATACATTGAACTCCTGTGCCAAATTAAAAGTCTGAAGATATATTCCTGGAGGACAGCTGAAGATCATATTGGTGTCAACAGTGGAGAGATTATTTTGAAACTACATATTGACAATAGTACTGAGTTAAACAACAAAGAGATACATACAGACCACCGGGAATGTGGCGCAGCTGGCTAAGTGTCAGCTGCATAAGATTTCTCTGACCAGTAGGTCATGAGTTCGAGGCCTGCCCGGGTTAAGGTGGGTGCTCGACCTTTAAGTGTAGCCAACCTTTGCAGTCCGAAAGACAGTTGCATCTGTCAAATAGGAGATAAAGATATCACATTAAGTGGGGAGGCAAATTTTGACTGAATTATGAGGCCATTAAAGAACTCCAGGAACGCTGAGGAATGCAGAAGGAACAACAAGGGACACTGGGAATGCTGAGAAATGAGAAGTGCGTCAGCCCTCCCTGGTGGCCAGAGTTTGCCTCTGTTCGCCTATATGTATGTATGTGGAAACGGCAGGGATGTGTACCTGTAATCCGCTCTGAGTCCCCTTCAGGGTGAGAAGAGCGGCATATAAATAAAGTGTATTATTATTAATTGAAACCCCTAAGTTTCTGAGTTTCTGAGTGGATTATTTTTATTCCTCCCCTTTAACAGCGTCATTGCCTTGGTGCCTAAACATAAGTTTACTGGTGGCAATAGGTGGTAAATTAAAAATAAAATAAAATTCAAAATAAATATCTTCCCCTCCCTGCCAGTGTGTGTGTGTGTGTGTGTGTGTGTGTGTGTGTGTGTGTATTCCTGTCCCACATGGTAAATAACTTCAGGGGTTTTTCAAGTATGGTACCTTCAGACACATTAAACATATATAACATAATAAAGATGCATTTTGCAGTTCACGGTATTTTCATGAGTGTATTCTGAAAGGGGAAGGTGTATTTATGAGTGCCAAACCTTGTTCAGGGGATTATAGAAGCCAAAATGTTTGCAATCAATCAATCAATCAATCAATCAATCAATCAATTGGAAGTCTTGCAAATAACAAGGAAATGCTTATGCAACAAAGGAAATCTATATGAGTATAAGGAATAACCTGCAAAACTGCAATTGCCTAGAAATTAAAAAATAAAAAAGGAAGTGAACGGGATGAAAGGGAAATTTTGGCTATGTGGTTGGATGACTTCTCTGCTTGCTCACTGGAACATAAGAACATAAGAAGAGCCATGCTGAATCGGACCTCAGCCCATCTAGTCCAGCATTCTGTATCACACAGTGGCCCCCACCGTTGTACACGGGGATCTCGAGCAGAAGGGAGGGCAAAACCCTCACCTGCTCCCGACCCCCCACAACCAGTACCCGGGGAAATCCTGCCTGCCTCCATCAACACAGAGGTGGCACTTGGATGTCCATTTCAGTAGCTACTGATTCACTTGGTATCCATGAATCTGTCTAATCCTGCCTTGAAGTTGTCCAGGCTGACAGCTGTCACAACCTCTTCTGGAAGTGAGTTCCATAACCCAATGACCCTCTGGGTGAAGAAATATTTCCCTTTGTTAGTCCTAATTTTCCTACCTTGGAGCTTCAGGAGTGCCCTCTAGTCCTAGTGTTTTGTACCTTTTCCAGTTCTGTTATATCCTTCTTAAGGTGCGGAGACCAGAATTGTACACAGTACTCCAAATGTGGCCTTACCATCGATTTGTAGAGAGGTAATACAACATTTGCTGACCTATTTTCGATTCCCTTTCTGATCATGCCTAGCATAGAATTTGCTTTTTTCACTGCTGCTGCGCACTGGGTTGACATCTTCATTGAGCTGTCCACCAAGACCCCAAGATCCCTTTCCTGGTTTGTCTCGGAAAGCTTTGACCCCATCAATTTGTAGGTGTAGTTGGGGTTCTTTGCTCCGATGTGGAAATGGAATGGTCAGCAGTTTTGGGACAGGGAAGTGAAGTGGAGGAAAGGGATGATTACAACAATACATTTCCCCAAACTTTCTGCAATAATGCTTTTGACTTATTGCACCACTGCCAACACTGGAAGAAAGCACTTTATATAGCCTATTGACAGGCACCCACTATGCATAGAAAAGGACAACTTAACAATCTCTTGCTACCTGGTTTGAAGTCAGTATGAGACAACATCATGTGATCAGGAGTGTTTCCAGTTGTTAGGAAGGTGCTAATGCACACTTAAGCTCTTATGCAATATTGTCCTTACTCATGGTCATCCAATGGGTTTCCATGGCGGAGAGGGGATTTTAATCTAGTCTCCTAGAATCCTTGTCCAAGATTCAGACCAAGTTCCTAAACATCTGGAGTACACCTCCTGCTTTAGCCAGTCCACATACACACATGCTCCATCTTCTCATCTGCTGTATATAAAGGTTAAGGATAGCTTTCCTGATAGGAGTGACACGTGGCCTGTAGGCTACTTATATCCCTATCTGCTTTTGTGAACTTCAGTCTCTCCTTGACCGCCACCAAGTAGCATTAATAATGGAAATTCACAAGAAGCATTTCTCTTAAAATCACACTGTGTTTAATGGAAAATTGGTGAAATAGGCTCTCATACCTTTTCAAGTTGCATTCTTATGCTTTACGGTTAGATAAAGCACGTGAAGTACTTTGGCTGCTGGAAAGCACTTCAGATATTAAACACAGTTGAACAGGATCAACAAGGTCAACTCATTTGAGATGTAGTGCTGGGTGAGAGTTCTATGGATCACACAAAACCGGCAAAGCTGTCTGAACTCTGCAAAGGACCAAAACAAAAGGGATATATAGGGCAATTATATCCTGCTATGTAGTATATAAATCAGATGTGAACGTAAATATTATATTATATAACAACTATACAACAACGCACTGTTAATGTGGCCCACCTGAAAATATCTAGTCTGCAATGTATGTGAATCCTAAGAGGCATGTATAAAATACAATTATAACCAATAGACGTTATATAACATCATGTTAATATCTTTAAAATGCAATGTAGAAACAGGTAAGCATATGGAATTACAAATACATTACACAATACACAGTGAAATACACATAATACATTGATACTCCGAGTTATACACAGGCGAGAGAATGGTGGAATAGAATAGAAGATAAAGCATTTATGTGATCATAAATATACTCAATATCAGCAAAATTGGCAAAATACTCAATATCAGCAAAATGGCTTGGGAAAACAACATCCAACCATTCCGTTCCTTGAGTATGTTATGTCGCAGTCTTCCCAAGAGATTTGCAGGATTTTCCAGAGGCAGAGCTGATGGTAGAAAAGGTGAGACAGACTTTAAAAATATTGCTGAAGGGAGTGGTAGCCCATCAATATCTGGAGAGCCCCACAGTTTTCATCCCTGGACAAGGGTATCCTAGATGAACTGTTGTGCATTTTGTAGGATTGCCACCTTTCCTAGACTGCCTCTTTTCTTATAATATTGGTTTCACATAAGCAGGCCAAGATTGTCTCATATTTACAAAATATTTTTATTCAGCCTCCCAAGAGTGTCTCTTAAAACAGTATGGAAGGGATTCTGGTAGTTTAATGCAGTCCTGTGTGTATGTAATATGCAGTATGACCCCTCCCCCTGGTATCCAAAGGATACCCAAAATCATGGATAAGGGTGAATACTATTGAAATGAAGACATCTGCCCCAAGAGTACCACAGAGTCATGCTGAGGAACCTAGAAAATGTGGATAAATAAAATCATGGGTACCAATAACATGAGTACCCATCCCATGGGTAAATATTGTACACAAAACCTATCAGTAATTTGTCACATAGAGATCTAGCAGATAAACTTTAGTCCAGGATATGCTCATGGCTAGAAAAACTTCCTTTTTTATAGTTTAGACTGGTTTTAAAGGCAACAGAGAAAGTCTGGTTAAAACATGGCAAATCTAATTAGGTTAGCAAATGACAAACAAGTCCATGTAACAAGGCACTAGTTGCTTTTCTTCTTTCTTCAATCCCATAGCTTCCGGAAAGAGATGACCTCTCTATACATAACATTCAGTTTCTGTTTCATGCTGGATGGATTTTCACTAAACTTGGAGAAAGTGTTTGTGATAGTCTGATTTAAAATATAGGCTCTCTCTCTCTCGGCATTACTTCGCGAACGAAGATTCAGGAAGGATTCATCCCACGCTTTTTACAAGCGCGTTGATGACTAAAAAGGCCAATCTGAGATAGGCAAGTTCGGTTGCAGAAAGCGCAGCAGAAAGTCTCCTTGGGTGATGTTGTTTCCAAGTTGTCGTTTCTCTTCGAGACCCATTCGGCATGTCTTCTCGAAAGAGGCCGCAGCATTGTGGATAGTGCTTCTCCATGCCTCCCGATGTGAGGCCAGGGTGGACCATTGTTGGTGATCAATCTGGCCAAGCCTGAGATGTTGTTTCAGGGCGTCCTTATATCTCTTTTGGGGGGCGCCTCTCTTGCCCTGACCCGTGGCGAGTTCACCATAGAGTAGTATCTTTGGGAGGCGGTGGTCCTCCATCCTAGAGACGTGCCCTGCCCAGCGCAGCTGTGTTCTCAATAGCATGGCCTCAATGCTGGTGATCCCTGCTTGCTCAAGGACACCAACATTCGTCTCATAGTCGGTCCAGTGTATATTTAGGATTGTGCGAAGACAGCGTTGATGAAAGCGCTCGAGGAGTCGTAGGTGTTGGCGATAGGTGACCCATGTTTCAGACCCATAGAGGAGAATGGACAGTATGATAGCTCTGTACACACTGATTTTGGTGCTTTGTCCTAGGTGCTTGTTGCTCCAGACTCTTTTGTGAAGCCTTCCGAATGCACTATATGCCTTTGATAATCTGTGATCTATCTCTTTGTCAATCTTGGCGTCTGAAGAGATGATGCTTCCCAGGTAGGTGAACTGCTGAACGGACTTAAGCACAGATGTGCCTATGCTGATGTGAGGATGATGGTGTTCTTCCTGTGGTGCGGGCTGGTAGAGGACTTCCGTTTTCTTCAGGCTGACTTCCAGCCCAAACAGCTCTGCAGCTGTTGCAAAGCAGGATGTGAGATGCTGCAGGGCTGCTTCTGAATGGGCAACAAGGGCAGCATTGTCAGCAAAAAGCAGCTCACGGACTAGATAGTTTAGAGTCTTAGTGTGAGCCCTCAGACGGCTTAAGTTGAACAAGCTACCATCAGTACGATAGCGTATATATATGCCGTCTTCTTCTTGTAGATCTTCCGTAGCCCTTTGGAGCATCATGCTGAAGAAGATTGTAAACAGGGTTGGTGCAAGAACACAACTTTGTTTCACTCCATTAGTTATTAGAAAAGGCTCCGAGAGAGCATCGCCATATCTGACTTGACCGTGCTGGCCCTCATATAACAGGAAAATCATTTTGAGGAATTTGGGGGGACATCCTAGACGTTCCAGGATCTGCCATAGACCTTTCCTGCTCACAGTGTCAAAGGCTTTGGTGAGGTCGACAAATGTGACATAGAGTCCTTTGTTCTGCTCTCTACATTTCTCTTGCAGTTGTCTAAGGGCAAAAACCATATCTGTGGTGCTCCTATTAGCTCTGAAGCCGCATTGGCTTTCAGGGAGAAGTTCTTCTGCAATAGCCGGAACTAATCTGTTCAGGAGTATCTTTGCAAGGATTTTTCCAGCAATGGAGAGCAGTGTTATACCTCGATAGTTTGAGCAATCGGATTTTGTTCCCTTTTTCTTATACAGGGTGATGATAACTGCATCTCGGAGATCTGATGGCAGTTCACCTTTTTCCCAGCAACTTACAAGGAGCTCATGGAATTTAGCATGCAGTACATGACCTCCCTGTTTCCAAGCTTCAGGTGGGATTCCATCAATCCCGGCTGCCTTGCCATTTTTCAACTGCTGTATGGCCTCAATGGTCTCTTCCAGAGTGGGAGCTGTGTCCAGTTCATTTTTCATTGGTTGTTGTATCATGTGTTGGATAGCTGAACCTTGGACTACTCGGTTGGCATTAAAGAGACTCTGAAAATGTTCAGCCCATCGGTTCAGGATGGAGCTTTTATCAGTAATTAGTGTTTGACCATCTGTACTGTATAAGGGGCTTTGGACCTGATAAGTAGGTCCAAACACTGCTTTGAGAGCTTCATAAAAACCTCTTTGATCACCGAGATCTGTACAACGTTGTGTCTTTTCTGATAAATCAATCCACCACTTGTTCTGAATGTCTCGGAGTTTTTGTTGGAGTTTACTACATGTGAGACGAAAGGCTGCTTTTCTTACATGGCAAGATGGCTGGGCGAGGTATGCCTGGTGAGTGGTTCTCTTCTTTGCCAACAGCTCCTGGATCTCTTGGTTGTTTTCATCAAACCAGTCTTGGTTTTTCTTGAGGGAGAATCCTAGGGATTCTTCAGCAGACTGCAGGATATATTTAAAATATAGGCTATGGTGGTGCTTAACTGGGGAGTGTGAGTGTAGAACAGGCAAGGGGAAACTGAGACACAGGGGGTGGATATGGCCCCCTGGGCGCTTACCTCAGATGCTCCTCATTTTCCTTGTCCTCTTGGTATAAGGATACTGTGGCCTGCCGCGTCTTTATGCCAAAAAGACAAGGGGAAAAGGCATGCAGCAGCTGAGAGCCCTCTGGAGTGCTCTCAGCCACCGTGTGTCTCGACCTCTTCCCAGCGTAAGGGTGATGCGAGTGGCTCCATCCTTATGCCAGGAGGATGGCTCGAGGCAGGCACACGGAGGCTGAGAGCCCTCAAGAGCACTCTCAGGTACTGCCTGCCTCACCCTCCTCCTGGCATAATGTCAAGAGGGCAGCTTGAGGATCGGGGGAGGAGGATCGGGGCAGTTGCCTCGTGTCTTGCCTTTCTCCCAGCATAAGGATGAGGTGAGCAGTCCTGTCCTTATGCTGGAAGAACAACCTTAGGATGACCCAAGCCATGCCCTTTCTTGGCCCTTCCTCTCCCGGGTCCACCCCACTCAGTGTGTGGTCAGCTCTCCGCCCTCCAGGCAAGACGGCAATGCAACCCCAGGGCAAAAACGTTTGCCCATGCCTGGTGTAGAGGCACCCCAATTAGTCTTTTACTCATATAAAGCAGTTCGTTTAGTGCTGAATTGGGAGACAGCTTCTATCTCAAGGGCAACTGAGACTAATGTGCAATGTGAACATCATTTGAACACTTAATGATACTCACTCAGCCTCCAAACATTTGAAACTCGACAATAATTAACAATAGCAAATGATTCTCCCAAACATTACTGGAAGCCTAATACAAATATATATTTGAACAGCTAATTTTGATTTTTTTTTTAGTGGGTGTATAAAAAACAGCCAAGCATTTGAAGCATGAGCCAGTGGAGAACAGGTGCATTTGAAGATAATGTAGGCTGCTGCAGTGATCCACATGATAATAAATGAGCCTGGAGCCAGAAAAATGATAAACTCAGCAATAGACATAATTAATCTACATTAATTGAACATGTGCCTAACCGTGGATAAATGTGCTCTCCAGTTTGGGAAAAAGGTACAAAGGTTAATTGGCAGACAGTTAATCACTGGCATATTGTACAGCTTGCTGATAAAAAAATTAATCAAGCAACATTGATCCTTAATTGGTATTTATATAAGCAAAGTTTTAGTCTTGTGCTCTGAACTTGTCTAAATAATAAAAAGGCACATATATAGAATGAACACATGGGCAGTATTTCCAGCAATGCTGTCTGAGGGAAATAAAATTCTATTTTTTGGATCTCTGTAGGGGAAATCTATGGAATGCACTAGGGGTGAGTCTACACTGAACCTGGAGATGGCCAGATACACCAAGCTGGAGGTCCTGGGTCACTGCATTAGTGCCCACACAGTCCAACCAAGCCAAGATCATATCAGCCCCACTTTTACTCCCAGCTGACATGGAAATTGATCCAAGTTACTGCCCCTTGTGGGCGCCTGTGTTGGCAGCAGCAGAGATGCCCACTCGGTGAACACAGTAGTTGTAAGAGGTGACTGGACAGAGTGATATCCTGGCCAATAATGGGACACACATAGCCTCCCACATATGAGCTGCTCAAGATTGTGACCAAGTTTAGCTCTCTTACTATTTGGATTCATGAAATGACACCTCCATTGACTTCACGATTGAAAGCTGTCCTAGAAAATATGGTGATTTAGGCCTACATTATCTGCTTTGAACTGGGATATATGGCCGTTTGGACTCAGATAACCCAGTTCAAAGCATATATAGTGGGTTATTATGCCTTGATATTTTGGATTATATGGCTGTGTGGAGTGGCCCTTAGAAGGACGGAACTCCAGTGTCGTTAATAACTGTGTAGGTAAAGGTTTCCCCCTGACATTAAGTCCAGTTGTGTCTGTCTCTGGGGGTTGGTGCTCATCTCCATTTCTAAGCTGAAGAGCTGGCGTTGTCCGTAAACATCTTCAAGGTCATGTGGCTGGCATGACTGCATGGAGTGCCATTACCGTCGCACGGAGCAGTGCCTATTGATCTATTCACATTTGCATGCTTTCAAACTGCTAAGTTGGCAGGGGCTAACAGCAGGAGCTCACCCCGCTCCCAATATTCAAACCTACAATGTTTTGGTAAGCAAGTTCAGCAGCTCAATGGTTTAGGCCACTGCACCACCGGGGACCCCCTAAAGCACAAACTTATTGTCAGAAGTGGGATTCGAACTCATGCTTACAGGGGAGACTACGACCTGAATGCAGTGCCTAAGACTGCTTGGCCATCCTGACAGGTTAATTTGGGGTTGCTGTGACATCTCATGGAGGGCAGAGGAAAACTGCCTCTGTGCACACAGGGTGGAGAAAGTGTGATCTATGGGGTGCATGAAGCCTCAGGAGCATTTTGGGAACAAGGATGATGGCTTGAGGGCTGGACTAGGAGTTTAGGAGACAAGATTCGAATCACTACTTGGCCCAAGAAACAAACGGGGGGACTCTGACAAGAACTCCTCTGAACAAATCTTATTGAGAGAGAAAAAAACCCAGTGATAGCTTTAATGTAGGAATTACATAAATCAGGAAATAATTGAAGGCAGCCAAAACAACACATGCAATTTTTTTCAGGGATTGCAGCAGGAATGCCTTTGCTGATCTCAGCCAAGATGCCCAGAAATGGCCACAAGGTCTCCAGATCCAGCTGCTGTGCCAACAACAATCCATGTAAGGGTGGTCAACTGGGTTCAGCCTGACTGGCTATTCTGGACTTCATCCTGTCGCTGCAGAGGAATGAAGGTGGTTATGGAAGCCACTATCAGGACTAGGCCAGGGTATTGTCATTCTGGACTGGCCTTGACTTTTGTGGCCCGTGTAGGCAATTATCCACGGTCTCTTGAGAGGCCAGTGTGGCTCCTTGCTTCCCAAATGGTTATTCAGCATGCATTTAAAACCAGTCTGTGGGCATCTGGCTGATGTGCTGATCTGAGTCAGAGAAGAACAGATGAAAGCATCTCAAAGGAGTAGACTCCATTGAGCCTGGGTGGTCGCTAGATTCTCCTGGAGAGGAAAGAACATAAGAGACAACTATGCTATGTTCAGGTCAGAAGGTCTTCCTATCAAGGTCAATACTACTATTACTGAGCCTTCCAGGAAGAGCTCCCACAGTATTGTTAATGTGTGCCAGTCATTTCCAGAAGTGTGTGGGCATAAACAGCTTGTTCTCAGAGTATCAGTGCAATTGACCAGGAACTCATAATGGAATGTTTCTGTTGATCTAATTTTAACAATTAGGGACTTCTAAGTGCATAAAACAGTGCTTCCCTCTTATGTATTTTTTTTATTTGGATCAAAGCTTTCCTCTACTTTTTTGTCTGCATTTTGGGGATAGAGACAGTGTATTGCTTGTATATCTTTGCAGCTCTTATGGTCTCCTGATTAGATTGGGAGACTGAAGATGAATGTACATATGGGTTGGAATCTTGGTTGTAGCTTTGTACATGCATACATTCCTCTATGGAAATGGCCAGGTATTTTTGGCTGTACTCAGTAGGCCTGGTTAGGTTTGTCGGAATGCTCATAAAATAAGAATATATTTGGATTAAATTAATTTTTGAAGCAGTTTTGAAGAAATGTAAGCAATCTGGAAGTGAATTTGCCATTTTGAAGCCACCGCCACCATTTTCGGAAAGGAATCGGTGGGTTTCCCTTCCCTGGACTTCCCTTCCATGTGCAGTTCTGACGCGGAGGAAAGGCATCCACATCCAAACTAGGTTAAACATGCGTGCCCTACACAAACACAAGTGGGGAGACCGTGTCTACACAAGTACAAGTAAACACACCGGAACGAATGCAAATATCATAAATAACTTCATTCATAGGCAATAAAGATATAATTGCAATCTGATAGGGACACTATTAAATAATAAATATATCAGACATGGTTCCTACCGATGGTGGGTGAAGTCCAAAGAAAGAATATGTTTTCAGTCTTTCAACGGATATTCTTTCTTTGGACTTCATCCACCATTGGTAGGAACCATGTCTGATATATTTATTATTTAATAGTGTCCCTATCAGATTGCAATTATATCTTTATTGCCTATGAATGAAGTTATTTATGATATTTGGATTCGTTTTGGTGTGTTTACTTAAACATGCGTGCCTGCCATTAACGAAGCCATTCCAAAATTTCGGAATTCAGAGAATTCCAAAGTTTTTCCAGAAAATTTCAGAAGTCAATCAGATTCAAAGCACCAGCGCCCCCTACATCTGGAACGAGTTTTGAACCATTGTTTTTTTTTGGATCAACCAGGCCTATTACTCAGTTTAAGGTTTGGAAACGGCATGTGGCTGCACATTGTGCATGGTGTGCATGGTTGAGAATAGATGCAAATGCACATGTACTACAACTTGAGCATGGCTGTGAATTGCACACTATATGTTGTGCATGCTTAGGCACACATACACTGGATTGCATTTTTGGTTCACAATTAACTAACAAAGTACCATTGCATGATGACAATAACTCAGTGAATGTAATGTTACACCCTCTCTCCTTCATGTTGAATCTTGCTCATTCTCTTAAACAGGAAGGCTTTAACCCTTCTTAATCCTTGCCTCTTTTCAACTATAAGCTGCATGTGCAAACTTCTCAAAAAGATGAAGTGTGGATCTGATGAAGTTTATTATGTTATTTCAAGCTCAGGTGACATTTTTTATGGTTATCTATCCTTCTTGATCTATTCCAGGGGTGTGAAACTCTTTCTCACCAAGGGCCACACCAGCCTTATGGTTGCCTTCAAAGGGCCATTTGTAATTGTAAAACAAATTCCCTCACTACTTCGCAGTTTACTTTTAGTGGACTCGCTGTTTTGCGGTTTTAAAAAAATATTAATTTAAAATATATATTGTGGTATTTTGACTGTTTCGTGAATTTTTGCCGCCGCCGCTCTCCGAGGTGCTTTCCCTCCTCAGTCCTCCCTCCCTCCAGCCTTGAAGGGCCTTTCCTTCCTTTCCTTCACGTTATTTTAAGTTTATAAAGACTTAAAATAGTGTGTAACTGCTAAAATAATGTATAAATATTAAAATATAGTGGTTTTTCACTTATTGTGGGAGGTCCTGGAACGTAACCCCCACAATAAGTGAGGAAACACTGTATAACTATGTTGTCCTGGCATTGAAAGCCTCGTGAGCCACATAAAAAGACATGATGGGCCAGATTTGGCCCGTGAGCCTTGCATTTGACATATGTGATCTATCCTAAATGCTATCCTCTTATCCGCACCAAATATTGCATGGCTGTTCCAAAAAAAATTCCATTACATAGATTTCTTGGCAAGATTTGTTGGGCGTGGAGGGATTTGTTTTTACAATCCTCTGAGGCTGAGAGAGTGTGCCTTACCCAAGGTCACCCAGTGGGTTTCAATGACTGAGTGGGGATTTCAACGCAGTCTCCAAAATCCTAGTCTGGTGCTCAAACCATTAGATTACTCTGGCTAGTAAAACTACATGGGAAGGCAAAGACAGATAAACTGATGCCCCAGGCATTTCCTGTTTCCCCATCAAAAAGCAGTAACAATACAAATTAAATAATTTTCTACCAGAACAAGATAATTAAGGTGTGCTGACTATACGGGTATGTTATACAAAAGCTTCAAATTTCAGAGAAAACCAGTTAGTCATATTTTTTGTTTGAACTTCCTTGTATAATTGCCATGAGGACAAACAGAGAAACCTATGAAAGGGATAAATGGATCTTTTCTTTTTCAATCAGATCATCTGCAATGCAAGTAGGAATTCCAATATTTTCCCTTATGCTGTATCTTAATGCCATCAAAACTGTTACCTCTTGCATTTCTACCTGTCATTTTTTTAAAATGGATGATGACCTAACAAGAGAGCCTGCTTGATTTAGTGGTTTGTGTGCTGGACTAGGATTTTGGAGACCAGAGTTCAAATCCTGAATCACTCAGTGAGAAAGGCAATGGCAGCCCTCGTCTGAATAAATCTCTCCAAGAAAAGCTCGTGATAGGGTTACTTTAGGATCTCTACATGCAACAACCAAGTTTCACTCCAGAAAAGGCCTAACATCTTTAGAATATCCTACTAAACTTTACAGGGAAATACTCCTTTTCGATACTATGAGTGGATGGAGAGCAATCTCCAACATAATGTGCATGCTTTCTTATATCGACATAGCTGTATAATATCATTTGTAGCTCAGATAAAAGTAATTTGTTTACATTTTTAAAAAAGGAAATATTTAAGTGATTTCAGCTAGGATCGCAGTTAGAGAGGTCTGTGCCTGGTGAGATTGCGCAAAACCAGATCTGCCAGGACAGAGAACAAGCTTTCTGGGTTGAAGGCAAAGTCACAGAGGTTTATTATGATTTAGCCAAAAAGGATGCAAATACAAGCAATACACTTCAAAAGGTACAAATATGAATCCACAGAAAAATACATGACATCTTATACAGTTCTGACATCTATTCACACTTCTCATGTCCTCCCCTGATTGGCTGAAAAGAGAGGCAGGCTAGGATCCATGCCAGGGATGGTCAGGGGTTCCCTTGACATCACAGCCTGCAGGAGGAGATTCTGGTGGCAGAAAGAAAGACAACTGGTGGTTGGATATTTTAAAGAGTCAGTCCATTGCAGGGAGAGCACAATCCAGGAGGAAATGGTGACATGGGTATGTTGACGAGTCCTTGATTTAAAAGTGCAAGACCCAAAAGACAAAGATGTTGAGTCCAAACATCTAAACACTTGGCTGCCCAAGTGGTAATGTATTCATGTTTGCTGAGCCCCCCTCTTCTGCAGGAGTGGCAGATTCTCAGCCTCAATGTGAATGAACAAACATCCTGAGCTTCTTCTGGTGACAAAGAGAATATATACAGAAAGGTTTTGATATTAATCTGGCTTGGGAAATAGCTGGAGGAACTCTGGTTGTGATTTTTCTTTCCCAAGGGATTATGCGTGGAAAGTTAGATGCCTCCTAGATACATTTTGATGCATTTCACTTAAGACAGTTTATACAGTTTCTACTTTTAGGAATTGACACAGTACACAAAAGATACAAGTTATACATGAAATATCAAGTTTATCAATTTATTGAATGGTTAGATTTGATACAGGTTGTAGGGTAGAGCTACTGCTAGGTCCACTCAACCTTTCATAACTTTGGAGCTGCAAAAAAAAAATCATACAACTTGTTTGAAGTCTATTGTCCTTATTTCTTTGGAAAAGGTTTTTTTTTCTTGCCATGGCTCGATAACAATGTGACAAACATTCCCCCAAGTATTCAATTTTGAACAGGAAGAAAGTAGATCTCATAGGGTTGGACAGGTTACAACTCAAACTGAAATGAATTTTCAACAAAGAAATAAAAATGAAATCTGATCCCTCTTTTTAAGAGTTTAACACATGACATCAACATTCAGAGTATGATAGTTTTTGTATATGGATTCTTCCTAATTTATGTCAAATGAATGAATAGTTGGTCTTAATTTTTGGATAAACTATTGCGGCACACTACTCTAGGACGGGTTATTGCCTGATGTTGAAAACAACATGT
Organism: Anolis apletophallus; assembly: GCA_030556195.1. Taxonomy (NCBI): domain Eukaryota; kingdom Metazoa; phylum Chordata; class Lepidosauria; order Squamata; family Anolidae; genus Anolis; species Anolis apletophallus. The sequence goes on from JARBWK010000006.1 coordinate 18,620,109, forward strand.
ATCAATTAATGCATACCCACAAATACAACAGTATTGTTGAACTCTAGACCTGAAGGATCCCTCAGTAAACCACTTGAGACCAGCCGTGATTAAATGCTTTATTTAGAATAAATGAGAAAAATAAAAGAGATAGAAATATAGTCCGATGATGCTTCTAAGCATCAGGGTATTGCAATGCAATTGTCCATAAAGTAAAAGCCCAATAAAAGTAGAAAGAGTCTTGATGCCCCAATGGGCTAAATCCAGGGAAAGTTCTTGGCAACAAAGACTTGGCAAATTCTTGAATGCATGGACTGGAAGGCCCAATGGCCCAGGCTTAAGTTCCGTGAAGCTTGGCAAGGTAGCTGAACGTTGGCGAGAGATACGGAGCCTCTCCAGGACCCAACTTAAATAGGCCCCCCAGAGCTTTGATCTTGGATACGTTGACTTCGATGCAACCCTTTCCCATGAACAGTTTGCCGGCTTGACTTTCTCAGGCCTCCCGAGTCAGGATGGTATGTCAACTCATTAGTGCTAGCACCTGGAGACAAGGGAGGCATCCAGGCACCGCTTTCCTCTTGCTCCTTATCGGCCTGAGAAAGAGAAAGGCTGCGTTTGCCCTTGAACGCTGGATGAACCAGAGGCTTCTGCAGAAGCTTGAGGCTTTGGAATTAACATGGCATTGGTCTTGCTGGGCTCTAGAGTCAGGCTGGGGCATGACAAGTATGTATGGTAAATAATCAATAAACAGATATGAAATATAAACTTATATTGAGTAAACAAGTACAAATTTACAATTATAATATTGATGCTCCATACATCAGAATGAGTAACAAACTAAACATAAATTTGCTGCTTGTGCAGTCAGTCAGTCGAACTGAAGAGTTTGCAGGCACATGACCGGTTTTGACTTTTTTAGTCTTCCTCAGGCAACTATGTTTAAGAATATTGTAATACATTAGCTGGAGCATATGCCATTTTCATATAAATACATTTCAATCAGGTATGAATACTCACAATTATACATTTATTTAACAATCAGTATTTCTCTCCCAAGTAGTGTTCTATATCTGTTCTCTTTATTTCTTTTTGTAAATTATATCAGAGGAGGGTACTAAAAAGGAACAAACAGTGCTATAACCAAATCAAAATTACTTGAGATTACAATTACAAAAATATATTCATATACTCACAGTTTCCATGAATTTATATTTTTTAGATACTCTGCTCACTTCTTTGGTTCTTATTGCGAATATGGAATGTTACTATTGGGCTCATCCATAATATACTTAAGGACTTGTTATCAGGTGGAATGATTTAAAGTATCCAGATAAATTGTATGTAACCATTTAAAGGAGTTACTTGATGTAATAGTGTCAGGCCAGCCGAATGCCGAAGATGAACCACGCGGACTCCTTCCGGTTAATTCAATTTCTTTATTCAGGAACATAACAGTTGAAGCCAAAAAGTACTGTCCCAACCCACCCCAGCCCTTTTATACCCCTACCCTGGGAACCATCCCTTATTCCCAGTCTCACGGGGAGGTGCAGATCCCTTGGGAGCGGCCCTATCTCCCTGCTCCCAGCCGGCCAGCTGGGGATTGTTATGGCTAGGGTGCTGGTCAGGATCCGGATCCCATCGGCCTTGTTGATGGCCGTGGGCATCAATCCCTGACAGGACGGCCACCTCTTCTTCCTCCACCTCCTGCGAAAAGAATGAGGTGCCATTAGTCTCCGGCCCCCACGGGGCCGTGGTAACGTTTCAACAGGCTGCAGTGAAATGAAGGGTGTACCTTACCCATGCCCTTGGGCAAGGCTAGCTCGTAGGTCACCTGGTTGATTGCCCTGGCAACCCGGAATGGCCCCAAGTATTTGGGCCCCAACTTGCGGGACGGCAAGCCCAACTTTATGTTTTGGGCCGACAGCCACATCACGTCCCCTTCGCAATAAACCTCGGCCTCCTGCCGCTTGCAATCGGCGAAGCGCTTGTGGGTGCGCTGTGCCACACTCAATGCCTTAGTTACCCTTTCCCAATCCTCTCTGGTGTCACACCTCCAAACCCCTTCCCTCTCCTCTTCTTGCCATTTCGGGAGGCGAGGCAGGGGGGGGGGAACCTCCTGCCTGTATATGATGGAAAAAGGGGTTTTCCCAGTGGAAGAGTGCACCGACCCATTGTATGCCATTTCCGCATACGGGAGTAAGTCTGCCCAATCGGTCTGCTCCTGGTTGGTGTAAATGTGGAGGTAATGGCCTAAAGTCTGTTGTGCTCTCTCCACACTGCCATTACTCATAGGGTGATACGCTGACGTGAGGTTTCGCTCCGCCCCCAAGCTCGAGAGGAACTGGGCAGTGAATTGAACCCCCCGGTCGCTGATGACCTGCTCCGGACACCCATGTAACCTGTAGATATGCTGTATATACAACTTGGCCAACCTCTCTGCGGATGGCAGTTTAGTTAAGGGGATGAAATGTGCCTGTTTCGAAAACAGGTCGAGCACAGTCCAAATGTATCTAAACCCCCCGGCTGGGGGGGAGCTCTCCCACAAAATCCATGCTTACATGCATCCACGGCCAGCTGAGGGACGCCACCACCTGTAGTAAACCCCTGGGCTTCCCGGTGGGGACTTTATTTCTGGCACAAACCTCACATCTTTGAATGTACCTGCGAATGTCACCTCGCATCCCTGGCCACCAATAGCTCTGTCTGAGGGTCAGGTAGGTCTTAGTGGGGCCCCAATGTCCTGCGCTTTTATGGTCGTGATTCCTTTCCATGACCCTGGTGCGGAGTGCCCATGGGATGTATAGTTTGGTTCGGGCGAACCAGAATCCCCCCTGGAGTTGGCAATCTCTGCGGTTGTGATCAAGCCACTCGTCCCCCTCGTACCTCTTGAGCAGCGCAGCCTCCCACTCACCCAAGGGCCTTTTTCCAGGTACCCCCTCCACCTTCTCTTTTTTGAGCGTCTGGGAATGGGTCTGGACCGCCAACCCCCACTGCTTTTCGGAGAAGATGCTCTCTTGTCCCTGCATGGGCGTGGGCCCTGGGGAAGGGTATCGTGACAGAGCATCCGCAACTACATTGTCCTTTCCCTTTACGTAGCGGATGGTAAAGTTAAACCGGGAGAAATATTGTGCCCACCGGACCAATTTGGGCGAAAGCTTCTGGGGGGTCCTAAGGTATATCAAATTTCGGTGGTCACTTAACACCACGAAGGGGTGCCTGGCCCCCTCCAGGAAGTGGCGCCATGTTTGCAGGGCAAATTGTATCGCAAACGCCTCCTTCTCCCAAACCGGCCATTTCCTCTCCGCCCCCCCGAACTTGCGGGAAAAGTAGGCACAGGGCCGGAGGTTTCTCTGCGCATCTTGTAAGAGGTCCCCACCAAACGCCCAATCCGAGGTGTCGCACTGAACCACAAACGGCTTTTCCTGGTCCGGATGGATCAGGAGTGGTGCCTGAGTGAATGCTCTCTTGAGCCCCTCGAATGCCCTTTGGCAGGTCTCGTTCCATCCCAATTTCGCTCCTGGGGCCTTTACTCTTTTGGACTCCCCCTTACTCTTGGTTTTTAAGAGCTCCGTGAGGGGAAAGGTGAGCGCCGCAAACCCCTCTATAAAAGACCTGTAGAAATTTGCAAAGCCTAAAAACGACTGGAGCTGCCTCCGGGTCTGTGGGGCCTCCCACTCCTGGACATCTGCCACCTTGCTGGGATCCATGGCTATCCCCTCACGGGAAATCCTGTAACCCAGGAAGTCGATTTGTTCCCTGCTGAACTCGCACTTAGCAAGCTTAGCGTACAGCTTGGCTTGTCGCAACCGCTCCAGGACCTCCCTCACCAGTTCCACGTGCTGGTCCCTGGCCTGAGACACCACAACAATGTCGTCCAGATACACGTAAACCCTCTTGTAAAGGAGGGGGTGAAGTACTTCGTTAATCAGCTGCATGAAAATCCCCGGGGCTCCGGACAGGCCGAAAGGCATGACGGTCCATTGATAGAGCCCCAGGGGACATGCGAAGGCCGTCTTCCAGGGGTCACTGGGCTTGACCCGGACCATATGGAAGGCGTCTATCAAATCCAATTTGATGAAGTATTGACCCCCTCCCAGTTGGCCGATGAGGTCCTTAATAAGTGGTAAAGGGTAGCAGTTGGTGGTGCTAACTGCATTAAGGCCGCGGTAATCTATGCAGAGCCACGGGGCCCCATCTTTCTTTCTTTGGAAAAGTATCGGGGCTGCTATTGGGGAGTCGGACACCTCTATAAACCCCCTCTCCATGTACCCGTCAATTTGTTCTCTCAGAACCTCCTTCTCGGATTGGGAAAGAGGGTATATCTTTGGTTTGGGCAACGCCTCTCCCTCCCGGATTTCCACCCGACACTCCACGTTCCTTTGGGGTGGCATGTGGCTAGCCCCCTCAGGGCTAAAGACATCAGAGTAGTCTTGGTAGTCCGCCGGCAACCCGGGGACGGGCACAACGGTCCCCGGGCTGGGTGGATTTTGCCCAGCACTCTATCCCTCCCTTGAGGGTTGGCAGGTAACAGTCCCCCTTTCCCAATCTATCTGAGGGTTGGCTTGCGCCAGCCAGGGCATCCCCAATATGACATCTTGGTCCATAGGGGCGATGACAAAATCCACCACCCCCTCCCATGGCTCCACCCGGGCTCGCACTCCTTCCGTACTCAAAGGAAACGGCCCTCCCCCGGCCAGCGACCCATCGAGCTGAGCAAACTCTATGGGTGCCGGCAGGGTTTGCACTTTGCACTCTAGGTGCTCAGCTAATTTGGGGGAAACAATGTTCTCAGAGCACCCACTGTCCACAAATGCTCGGTGCGTGGTGTAGCCCCCCTTCTTCCAAAGTTCGATCGGGCAGTAAATGTTCTTGCGGGGTTTGGAACTCACCCCCTCCGGTAATGTCTCTATGATCTCCGCCATCCGTCCGGATGCCACGACCGGTCGCCGTCCCTCCATGCCCTTGCGCTGGCCACAAACCGCTGCCTGATGCCCCGTCTTTCCGCAGACAAAGCAGGCACCCATCTTATCTCTGGGGATGGACTTGGCCAGCCTTGGTCTCTCCTCCGACGAACCTGGCATGCGTCTGGGCTTGGTGCGCGCCCTGGCAGGGGCCACGGGGGGTGCCTTCCTCCGCTGCACCTGGGCGATGGTCGCCTCCACTCTCCCCGCCAACTGCTTCCAGCCATCCAGCGTCCCTGGATCGTCGCGGTGTAGGCTTCACTCCAGGATGTCGCGGCGCAGGCCATCCTTGTAGAGTTCTAACAGGGTGGCCTGGGACCATTCTGCCACCCTGCCGGATAACGCCAGGAACTCCTCGGTGTACTCCGTGACTGAACGAGTCCCTTGGCGGAGCGCCCGGAGCGCTTCTTTGGCCTTGACTCGAGCCAACGGATCCCGGAAACGTTTCTCCACCGCACGCAGGAACGCCCCCACGTTTTGTAGGCAGGGGTCGCGTCGATTGTGGCACTGCACGAACTAATCGGCCGTCCGGCCTCGGAAGGTGGCCCCGATAGCTCGGACGCAGCCCCTCTCACTCAGGTAGGTGTGCCCGTAGTCCTCCATGTGGTTATGGGCAATGGTGGTGAAGAACGCCACTCTGTGGGCCTCGCCTCCGAATTCCACCTGGGAGGGGGCCATACCATCCCCGGGGCTGCAGGAGCTGGAGGCCCCTGCCACAACTCTCCCAGGCTTCCTGGAGCATCCCAATCCACGTGGGAAGAGCCCCGTCTGGCGCCCGCCACCCCTGTGGGGGCCGAAGGAGGGGAACGTCCCAGGCCCTGGGATCTTGTGCTGCTGAAGTTCCCCTCTTCGCGCAGGGTCTCCATCCCGAAGCCCACACCATAAGCCCTCTTCGGCCTGGTTGCCCGGGTATCCAAATCCCCCTCGTCCTCCACTATGGTAAAAAGGCTGGGGCGCCCTGCAGCATACGTAGTTGAGGTCTGCCTCCTATCCTCCATCCACGTATAGTAAGTAAAATCCCCCGCACCCGGAGCACTCCATGCCGACCGGGATCGTTGTCCTCGTAACAACGCTTGGTCCCTTTTATCCAACGCTTGGGAAAGGGACTGCACAGTGGTCTCCAGGCCACCAACTTGGCCCTCCAGCTTGGCCACCTGCGTTGGAGAAGTCGCTCTCGGACTCTCCTCTCCTCGGGAAGCGGCGGCGGCCTCCCCTGCCCGGAATGGGCCCTCATGCTTACTCCAGGCCTCCGTCATCCTGGTCTCATCCGGCGTGAGGCTCCACAGCGGCAATGGCGCCTCTGCCCCATAGCCTGCTCCGCCAGCTTCCTCCTGCATGTTGAGTCTCTCCGGATTGCCCGGGAAAACTCGATGACTTTTTGGCTTCTGTCAGGCCAGCCGAACGCCGAAGATGAACCACGCGGACTCCTTCCGGTTAATTCAATTTCTTTATTCAGGAACATAACAGTTGAAGCCAAAAAGTACTGTCCCAACCCACCCCAGCCCTTTTATACCCCTACCCTGGGAACCATCCCTTATTCCCAGTCTCACGGGGAGGTGCACATCCCTTGGGAGCGGCCCTATCTCCCTGCTCCCAGCTGGCCAGCTGGGGATTGTTATGGCTAGGGTGCTGGTCAGGATCCGGATCCCATCAGCCTTGTTGATGGCCGTGGGCATCGATCCCTGACACAATAGTATAGGTGACAACAGTCACCAGATGGCACTAATGATACTCACAGTAGAGTAGGGAATTTGTAGTATGATAAAGTACCACGGAACAGGCTCATATAAAGCAACTATAAGAGTTGTGTTCATTAAGACCACGGGGATGTTCAGTTTGTAACCTGAACATCCAATATGATCCTCTTTGAAGGAGTTTAATGTTGTGTTCCATATGCTTAGTTTGTGTCACCACTTCCAGTATGTGAAATTTGAATGATTCTGAGTTGTGTTGTTGTTCAAAGAAATGTTTATAAAGTATTGATTCTCTGGACTGATTTCTAATTCTGCTTTTATGTTCAACGATCCTTGATTTAACTACATGTTGGGTCTGTCCTATATAAACCAGTTTGCAATTGTAAATTATTGCATACACCACAGACTTTGTACTACATGTAGCAAAATGGGTGTAATTGAACTCCAAAGTTGTATGTGGATCTATAAAAGTTTTTGATGCTACCAGTTGGGACCAAACAGAGCAGTGGTGGCATGGGTAATTCCCTACTAAATTGGGCTTCGTAAGATGTATACTGTGTTCAATGTCTGAATGAACAAGTATGTTCTTAATGTTTTTTGTTCTCCTGTATGCAATTAATGGGGGTTTCTCACAACCTGTGATATCGGTGATTAAATTCCAACATTTCTTGACCATTTTGATGGCAACATTGGACATGCTTGTAAGTGTGAGTGGCTATATCAAGATAATCAGGAACCCATTTAATGTATATTCTTCCAAAAACAACATGTATGCCTGCTACTATTATATATTGTTTCCTGGGGGGACCCATACATGGATGTTGAATATCAAATTTGTTGTGTTATTTATTTATGCATGGACTTGTATATAGTGCCATCAAATGTACATGGCATTTTACAGCAATACAACCCCCAAAAATGGGTCCTGCCAAAGGAATATACTGTAGTCAAAAATATATGTTGGTAGGCATGCCTACACAAAGTGAAGGAGGGATAGAAAATCACAAAACTGTACAATGCAATTGTGAAACCATTCATTCCGATAAACTGCAAAACAGAACAAAGCAAAAATTCATTGAAACTACATAAATTGAAAGATACATGACATCACAATGTACAAGGCTAAAAAACAATGTCAAACTAAACCCCCCAAAACTTTGGGAAATAAACGACATTTTCAATTGATATTTAAAAACAACTGGGAAAGAAGTTGTCTTCTTGTGGTTGTTGTTTGGTGACATATTAATTTTGACTTTCGCCCTATGAATGAGAAACTTCGAAAAGCCAGGTTCCTTGCTCAGGTTTTGCAAAGCCTGGGGTGGCTTCCTTGATTGTTTTCTACCCACCTGTAACATGGTCAGTGTAGATGCTTTAAACTGCTTTAAATGAATATACAGATAGTCTGCAAGTTACGAACAAGATAGATTTTGTAGGATTGTTCTTATGTTGAATTTGTTGTAAGTTGGAACAAGTACATTTTTTCAGTGTTGGAAGGTTTCACCACACTTTCTGTCCCTGTGAGAAGTGGATTTTGAAAAATTTGGCTTGTTGTGGAAACAAGGATTAGTGATAGAGCTTCAGTGGAGAGACTTTCCCCCCATGATAACTCTTTCAGGAGTGAATTTCCCTTTCTAGGGATAGATTTCTCTCACTTCCTGTTGTCTCACCCCAGTTTGTAACTATGAGTCATTTTTAAGTCGGATGTTTGTAACTTGGCAAGTGCTTATTTATGAGTCTGTTGGCTTACATACATACGGTACATAGAAATTGGAAATACTCTTAACCTGGATGATTCTGATCTTGAAAATTAATGACATACCTTTCTGTTTGAGGATCTTACTGAGTTCCTTCATGGCTGTCCTTCCATGTCTTGGTCTTGAGTATCATTTCCATTTTGATGAAAGGCCAAGCGTTAACCATTTGTCTTCATAACTTACTTTAAAGTTATGTAAAGCATCTGTAATTATTATTTTTGTACTCCCAAGATCAACGGTAGCTCTGCTTTTGTAGTTTCTTCCTTATCATTTGCAATGCTGTTGCATCTAGAAGTTTAAGGTAAAGGTAAAGGTTTCCCCTGACATTAAGTTTAGTCATGCCCAACTCTTGGGGTTGGTGCTCATCTCCATTTCTAAGCTGAAGAGCTGGTGTTGTCCATAGACATCCTCCAAGGTCATGTGGCTGGCATGACTGCATGGAGTGCCGTTACTTTCCCCAGAAGTGATACCTATTGATCTACTCACATTTGCATGTTTTCAAATTGCTAGGTTGTCAGAAGCTGGGCCTAACAGTAGGAGCTCACTCTGCTCCCTGGATATGAACCACTGACCTTTCAGTAAACAAGATCAGCAGCTCAACTGTTTAACCTGCTGCTCCACCAGGGGGACAATGTAGAAGCTTATAGACTCTAAAATTTCAAATATTATTTCCAAATTATTTGGGAAGAGTGATTTTTTAAATTAGAGGTTCAGTAATAGCAGAATCCCTTAGAGCTAATTTTGAGTTTTCATTTAGTTGGTCCTTTGAAATTTAGCCATCAATGGGATGTGAAGTTGTATATGTGCCTTCAAGTTGCCTGTTGACTTATGGAGACCCCATGAATTTCAAACACAGGGGTTGTTTTTCCATTTCCTTCCTCTGCAATATAGTTTACAGGGTCTGGTATGTGCTTGTGGTCTCCCATCCAAGTACTACCCAGGGTTGACCCTGCTTCGCTTCCAAGATCAAATGGGATCTGGTGTTTGGGATTCTATAGAAATGATTTTACAAGTCTGTCAAAATACAGGAGTTTTCTCCCCTCTAGTGGTGGTTTCATGTAAAAGGACGAGAGCTAATGGATGTAATTAAATTTGCAACTGTCCTATTTTGCTCAGCTGATACTGAATCTTAATAGGCAAGCAGGAGTGGGAGGTGGTTGGCGATACAACAATTAGAAAACACTTGTTACAAATAATTAGCAAGAGCACACCTCCGGTTTCAGCACCAATCTTTGGTTTTTGGTTATGTGATGTACTTACTTAACACGTCTGGGTTTTAATATAACCTTGCTAAAAGGTGATTCACACTTGCCTGGTATGTGTCACTCACATTCTGTTGTAAGGCTATTTTTTATACATATTTTGATTGCTAGATTTGTGACAATCTGTTTTGGTGGAAGGATTCAGGCAATTATATGTAGATAATAATGTACATCTCATATTTTCCCCTTTTAATAAGAATTGAATGAAGACATTATAATTGGACTTCGGCGCCCACAGTTTCAACCAACCACACTTGAAAATACTTTTCTCCCCCATTAAAAAATTGACATCCCTTATCTTTATTTATTTAAAACATTTATATTCCGCCCTTCTCACTCCGAAGGGGACTCAGGGTGGAGCACAACATATATATGGCAAACATTCAATGCTGGAACATAAAATAAACCATAAACACTAAAATCAATTGTCTTCACTTTAAAATCAATTGTTTAAACCACCTCAAATCAGCCATACCTGATCCGGTCAGCAGGATAAGGTTTCCTATTATTACCTTATTGTACTATCCCAAAGGCTTGGTCCTACAGCAAAGTTTTGCCCTCTTTTTGAACGACAGGAGGGAGGGGCATGGTATCATGACATCTTCCATATTTATTGAAAGCATTTATATTCTACCCTTCTCATCTCGAAGGAGACTCAGGGCGGAGCACACATATATACGGCAAACAGTCAATGCCAGAACATAAAATAAACTATAAATATACATAAACACTCAATTATCTCCACTTTAATATCAATTGTTTAAACCATCTCACATCAGCCATACTAGATCTGGTCAGCAGGGTAAAGTTTCCTATTGTTGCCTTATTGCACTATCCCAAAGGCTTGACCCCACAGCCAAGTTTTACCATCTTTCTGAAGGACAGGAGGGAGGGGGCTGATCTAATCTCATTAGGAAGGGAGTTCCATAGCGGAGGGGTTATCACTGAGAAGGCCTTCTCTCTGGCCCCTACCAATTGTGCCTGTGACAGTGGCAGGACTGAACAAACACACTAACACAATAGCTTACTGCAAGTAAATGGGTACAACACAATGCTATATCCCAAAAAAAAGTAAGAGGGCTGGACAAACTTTTGACGCAAAAAAGAAACATTGATATATTACCAAAAATATCAAAATTGTATTCATGTATTAAGTAGAACAAAGTGTTATATTAAACATAATATTATGATCATCCTTTTGAATTAACTGCACATTGTATATCATACATATTATATATCACACAACAATGAATTATATACAGACTAAACAAATGCAGCCCAAAACGATATGTTGGGCACAGGCGCCAAGCCCGGGAGGACTTTTGCTTTAGTGATGTCATTGTAGTGTGGAAACGCGGTATGTATTGGTATGTAAAATGTATTTTAGCACTCTTCATGCTGTTATATGCTCATTGTATGCTATCCCACATCCAGAACACCCCCCGTCAAGACCTTTATTGATGTTAATGGACTACAATACCAGGGAGGAGCGGTTCGAAGTTTAAGCACCCTGAGGAAGCGTTCCAACGCGAAACGGCCATTTTGGCGTCGTCGTAGTACCTCCAGCTGTAGGCGCCTTTCCAGCCGGCATCGTGCCAGCTCTTCCATCTCTCTCGGCTCCCCCAAGGACTTGGTCTTCTGTTCGTGAGTGAATTGCCTCCGAACTTGCTTAAGGGTTCATGTGGACCTTTTACTTGCGTCGCCTGTGCCCAACATCTTGTTTTGGGCTGCATTTGTTTAGTCTGTATATAATTCATTGTTGTGTGATATATAATATGTATGATATACAATGTGCAGTTAATTCAAAAAGATGATCATAATATTGTGTTTAATATAACATTTTGTTCAACTTAATACATGAAAACAATTTTGATATTTTTGGTAATATATCAGTGTTTCCTTTGCGTCACATGTTTGTCCAGCCCTCTTACTTTTTGGGATATAGCATTGTGTTGTACCCATTTAGTGGCAGGACTGAAAACAGGGCCTCTCCGGAAGATCTCAATCTTCGTGGTGGTTCGTAAAGGGAGATGCATTTGGACAGGTAAAGTGGGCTGGGACTGTTTAGGGCTTTATAGGCCAAAGCCAGCACTTTGAATTGGTAGCGAACTGGCAACCAGTGGGCCTGACACAACATGGGAGTTGTGTGTTCCTGTATGCTGCCTCACTTATTAACCTGGCTGCTCTCGTTGACTATTTGAAGCTTCTGAACAGTCTTCAAAGGCAACCCCACAAAAGAGTGCATTGCAGTAGTTTATTTGAGGTCTCAAAGCTGGCTGAAAAGGAATGCGCTTCTTGCATGCTGAGACGTGAGCTGACATGATTGAAGGTTGCTCTGTAAATAGTGTCAATAAAGATGAGTGCCGCTTTCCAGTGAAAGCTGGAATTGAAGGAGTCTGGTGGGTTTTAAAATACCATCTTGTGCCTTCAAGCAGAAGCTAAACATAAGAAACAACATAAGCAGAACATAAGAAGAATACTGAACTAATCTCAGCCCATCTAGTCCAGCATTCTGTATCACAAGAAAATTCACTAGTTGTACATCGGGATCTGAGCAGAAGTAGAGGGCAAAACCCTGACCTGCCCTTCACCCCACAACCAGTACCCAGGGGAAACCCTGCCTACCCCAACTAATTCGAGGTGGCACTTGAATGTCCTTTTTCAGTAACTACCATACACTTGGTATCCATGGAAAGGTCAAAGAAATGAGATAAAGGCCAGTCATTTATTCTTAATTTACTCAACAAGACCATCACCTTGGCTAGGCACCGGTTCATAACCTGATAAAATGTCAACATCAAAGTTGTTTTTCTGGAATTCTTTGAATATTTTCATGTCACGAGTGACTGACTCTGCAGATGCAGAATCTATGGATATGAAAGGATGATTGTATTTCCAAAAAAGGTGCTCTGGAAGATACTAAATGATGATGTCAAGTAAAAAATTTATTAGCCAGCAAACACAGGGATGTGGATCTTCCATTGGCTGCTGTTTCTTACTGCAACCTGAGAGGCTACTGCAGCGCATTTATCATGACATCTTCCATAAATTCATTTTGATCGGGTGACAAATGGCCATTTTGAGAATAAACATGAAGTTTTGAATGCATTCTATAAATCCTCTGCAATGATTTTTGCTTACTAACATATCCATGACATCCTCGACCGACTGTCTTAGACTGAGTAATGTATTCTTCTTTGGCTTCCAAATAAATATATATAGATGACACACTGCTACAAGGAGGGACACATTACATCAGTGCCCCACGAGCAGCAGTGGCTCTGCCTCACGATCCCTGGGATCCACCTGGAGATTTTTGGAACAATGTCTGTGTGTGTGTATATATATATATGTATATATATATATATATATATATATGTGTGTGTGTGTGTGTGTGTGTGTGTGTGTGCCTCCCATGTTACTTGTCACTTTACTGGGTTACTTCTGATCAGCCTTTTAATACTTTTGATATTGTTCATCTCGGCTCTGGGATATTAATTAATAAGAGTAGTCAGATAGCCCTATTTACTTGTTCCATGCTGGATTTCTACTGCATCATTTGCTCCAGTTGATTCACTTACCTATAGAAGATTGAGGCAAAGAAGGTGTGCCTTTTCCCTTGACCCCTGCTAGTACTGTAGCATCTTCTCCATATATGGTTCACCAATTTTCTTGTTGTCCCATTTGTTACGACATGACCAAAAAGCCATTTTTGGTGATCTGGTGTCTTTAGGTATTTTAAGTCAGGTCCTGAATGATACCATGATGACACCAGTCAGGAAGCAAGTGAGATAAACTTCAAAGACCCCTTAAAATTGATTACGACAGATCAGCTCTATTATGATAGCAAAGCCTAAGGCTGCATAACTTTTCGAAGAGTACGGCTGATGAACTCTAGGGGTCATGGAATCATAGAATCAGATAGCTGGAATGGGCTTATAATAGGTCCATCCCCAGCTCAATGGAGGATCTTCAGCTAAAACATCCCTAGTGCAGGAAACCTGCTTAGAGCTCTTTTTGAAGAGATCTAGAGCAGGATTTTCAACCTTTTGAGCCGCGGCACATTTTTTAAGCATTTACAAAACTTGGGGCACACCACCAACCAAATGATTACAAAGTGACACTCTAACACAGTAATACATATAGTTAATATGTTTTAAAATGTATTTATACACTCAGTGTGAAACCTGGGCCTGTTTTGATTCCTGGCAGGAATGGTAGAAAGACGCACGAAGCTCTTGGCTCAACAGCTGTCCGTCTCTCTGCTTCTGTTTGGCACCATGGCATTATTGGATGAAGCCACCACACACCGAGCACAGCGGAGTCGAAACTGCCGCATCTCGTGTGAAAGTGGAATCCAATGAGAGATAGCTTTCTCGCTGCATTGCCCTGAGCCTACCTGTCTTTTGTCCACTACTCATTAGGCCTTCATCCAGCCAATTTTGTCCAGGGACCTGTCTCGGCATTTGCATTTTCCCTTCTCAAAAAACTTACGAAATGCTGCCTGAGCAAATCCAATATGGCGGAATTGAGAGCATCTCGCGCCACTCAGGTGGGACGCGAGAGTGCTATGGTTACATTTTTAAAGGGACAGATGCGCTATAGTTTATAGCTTTATATAATGGTATCGAAGTTCGAAAATAATTTCCCACAGCACACCTGATGAGATCTCTCATGGTACACTAGTGTTCCACTGCACACTGCTGAAAATCACTGATCTAGAGGAATATCTCAGCACTCCAGACAATTGGCTCCATTACAGAACTAATTTATCACATTATATATTCCAATGAACTACTTTAGGTAGAAATAGTCCTCCAGTGCTGTTGGATCGCAGAGCCTGGAATAACCCAAACCAGCACAAATAAATTCCTGTAGAGGAACGCTTTGGGCTTCAGAAGTTCAACATCTGAATCCCCCACTTCTTGTAGATAGGCAATAAATGGGTAAAATAGACAAAAGCACAAGGCTAAATAACATATATATATATACAGTATATATATATATATAATTCAAGAATAGTACATAATGCACCTAGGTAGTAGACCAAATAGGGTAGGTAAATCTCGAGCACCAGGAACAGGGGTATTCCCCAAGGACCAAATGATCACAGGCAATATGCTTCACAACGTGTGAGTCCCAAAGTTCAAAGCCCGTGAGGGCAATAAAGTTCCTTAGTGCTGCAAAGTCCGTACTTCTAGGTGGACATCGATTGTAAACCGTAGATGGGAGAGTAGGAAAGATTGTTCAAAGTGGATCGGTAAATGGAAGGTATTAAAGGAAAATTCCAGGACACGGTGGAGATTAGGGATAGATGCTCTGTAGAGATGTAGATGTAGAATCGCTATAGGTAACAATGGCAGCCACAATCAAAGTGTCCGGCAGCAAAGTAGAACAAAGTTCATACCAGATTCCTTGGTTTTAGCCTGGCCTTTAGTGTGAATGACTAGCCTTCCAGGGACACACTTTTTATGATCATAGCATGTGTGCTACTGGGGAGATGATAACCATATTTTCTTTAATATATTGTGAGGAAGCTCCTTTCTGATTCTGCCATTGTCATAGACTTGTCAGTGAGGCCTCTCGGTGATTGCCCGGTTATGGACCACAGTTCCAAGGAGGATGGACTGTATGCTCCTTTTGTTTATGTCAACATTTTGCAATTTAGTGGCATCAGCAATTGCTTGGCTGTTGAGAAAAGGGTGGATGCTGTTCTATTTCATTGGATGCATTTTCAAACTGTTTTAAACCAGTGCTTTCTATGCCATAAGTTTTAAACTGACTTCAGCATTGTGGACTGTTTTATTGTATTTAAAACTCGGCTGTGAACATTCATTCAGTCCCAGTTCTGGAGAAAAAGGTAGAAATATAAACAGACAAATAAATGAACCATGCTGCATTATCATGGTTTGAGCCCTTTACTCTTCCCACTCATAGTTTATTGCATGCTGTCATACAACACAATCAACACAAATAAAGGTGCCAGGAATGTCCCACTTCTTATGCTGTATATGGTATGTAATGCAGCTTTCCAATTTCTATCAAGGAGGCTAATTGATTTTAGGAAGGTAAAATGGAAAGTGATTGTCTGCCTTTTTAAGCTGCAGTTCTTGAGTAATGAGACATGCCAGCAGCTAAAAAAAGTTTCTAAGTTTTAAAAAACTTCTTGATGTTTTAAACTTATTGTCCATTATGCTTTGTAAGCATTTTCACCCCAAACTAAGCACCAGTTTCATACTTCAGGGATTTTTTCCATTTGTTCCCAAAGCACAAGGATTGATTGACTATATAGACTTTTACTGATGACGACGGGCATAGCGTCACGCCATCCAGGGTTGGAAGCTGGATCTCCCTACGCCCGGGCGACCAAGCCACAGGATCTCCATCTTCGCCGGGTTCACCTTCAACCTACTGGCTCGCAGCCATCCAGTAACAGCTTCAAGGCAGCGATGGAAATTATCGGGTACGGATTCAGGCCTGCCCTCCATCCCCAGAATGAGCTGGTGTCACACCCCAGCATGGTCCCCAACCTGCTTCCCTGGTCAAGCCAGACCGAAGTCATGTTATTTCATCCAGGCCTGCTAAGTTAAAAAGCAAACCTCTGCCAGGCAGTTCTTGCAGAGCCTCACAGGTCATCCCTCGTTCAAGGACAAGCTCTTGGGCCGATAAGCGGGGATGGATTCACTCCCCATTGCCCAGGTGCTGCTGCTAATTGGAGCCGCATCCCAATCCCATGTGAAAGGCCTGAGTAGGCCCAGCTGTAGAACTGTTGTGAGAACTGGTTGCGACGCCTCAGTACGTTGCCACTTCAAAGCTTGTGGGACCCATTTAAGCTAGGTCCCAGAGATGGAAGCATCCTTCGTCAACGTTCAGTACTCCAAGCCAAGCCTCCATGGAACTCTGCCTGGGCCTTGGGCCTTCTAGCTTCTAAGACTCTGTTTGCCAAGCCTTGCGCCAAGACCCTTTCCCTGTATCTAGTTGGGGGCAAGAAGACTCTCTTTACTTTTGTTCCTGTTTGCCAAAGGACTATAGCTTTGTTTCCTGCACCTTTTGGACAATTTGCTGCTATCTGTCGCTGCTTTGAGAGCATCAATAGACTATATTCCTAGCCTCTTTCCTTTATCCATTTATTCTAAATAAAGTATTTAAACCTCGCCGGTTGTCAAGTGGTTTACTGAGGGGCCATCCGGTCTACGGTGCAACAGCTGGGTGTCATCAGCATATTGGTGACACTCCAGCCCAAAGCTATGTACCAGTCGAACAAGTGGTCGGACATAGATGTTAAATAACAGAGGGGAGAGGATTGCCCCCTGGGGGACCCCACAAAGTAGAGGGGAGCCCCCGGAGACAACCTCACCTCTCCTCACTCGCTGTAGCCGGTTCCGGAGGAAGGAAGACAGCCAATCCAGTCCCCCTCACCCCGGCCCCGGCAAGGCGGTGGGTCAAAAGATCCTAATCGACTGTATCGAACGCTGCTGTGAGGTCCAATAACACAAGCAGCGTTTGGTTTTTAAATGGTTATCAATGGGAAATGGTTACAAATTGAAAGAAATAAATATCCTAACTGTAAAGGGAACATTGCCATAAGATATATACCTAAGAAATATACTATCCGTGTAATTGTATATTTCGCCCTGCCTTGGCACGCCGCAAACAACAGGTCGCCTCTCACCACTCCCGAGCCCTCTTTAATAAGATGCTGCTTTGATTCAGTTATGCTCCTCACTCAGCTGTATATCAAACATGTTATAGAAACAGGGCCTTGACTCCAACATGTTTGGTTTGGATCAGTGAGTTGAGCGCTTGCTGAGCTCTGGAATACAAATGCTCAACCTTCCTCTCCCGGCAGTTCCTCGCCGGTGCCATCTTCCTCCCGCCCCTGGACTCCGGATAATGCAGTCGTATGTATGCAGCGCACAGCCATTTTATGAGGCTGCCACTTGACAAAATGTGCCAACTCATCATCGTCTCCAGACGAGACGGATTTATTATAATTCAATATGTTCCTCGTGAGCACTCCTTTCTGTCTCGGGTTACAATCTGGCCCCAGCGTTTGGCATAACAGCAACACATCCTTATGACACTGCAAGTTGGAGGGGAAAAGGGTGGGAACGAGAGGGAAAGAGAGGAGGAGGAGAAAGCATCTCCCTTTTTTGTCTCTCGGTATGCACATTTTGCTAGGTGCAACCCCTGCTCTTGTGTGTTAAATTAACCCGGGTGTTCCAAAGTGTGAGAGCAGAACAGATCTCTCACTCTGGAGCTACGTATTGGCGGTGTGGAGATAATTCTTTAACAGGACTTGCTTTATATTCATGGAGGAGAGAGGCCATGTGCTCTGAGGAGTGTGCAAGGGGGAGCCAAGACACTGCAGAAGAAAGGCAGTCTTGAGGCAAAAGTGATCTGAAATTCTAAACACTTGCGGAAAGCTCTTTCAAAGTCAAAGGAGAAGCTCGGCAGGATCAGCCACATCTCCAGACAAACAGCCACTTGGAAAGGTGCAAAGCATTTCCCCCGATGATGGAGATCGGCCCCGTTTACTGACTTACAAGTGTTTCCATGCAGACACTTGCTGAGAAATGCCCACTGCTCGCTATTAGCTCCAATTGTGTCCTTTTAAACAGGATCGGTCACCCCAGAAACCAGGTCTAGTGTTGACAAAGTAGTTGTGTGTGCAAGGGTGACACACCTCGCGCCAAGCAAAAGGGAGGGGCAGCGGGCATGCTATATAGCTAACTAGCTGTACCCGGCACGCGTTGCTGTGCCCTATTTAGGAGATGCGAGAAAGTCTGAGTATGTAAGGGTTGGAAATGATGTTACTTGGTGGGGTCATGGCTGTGTCGTTGTGGGTTGTTCTTGTTTTGTGTTGTGTGTCTTGTTTTGTTTGTGGAGCTGTCATTTTGATGTTGATGTGGTACCCATCTGCGCCATCCCAAAATATGATTGGGTACTGGAGGGCGTCATAGCAGCGATGTGTTTCTGATACGGTGGTCAATTCAGAGTTTCCTCGCTGAAGTGCTATGTCTCTGGGTAGGAAGTGATCGCCGACCATGACAATGGCCACTTCATCGATAGTTGGAGCGTTGTATCTGCGTTCATGTTGCCCTTCGGGCTTTTTGTCGGGATGTATTATAATTCTGTGTGTGTCCGTAGGCATCTTGTCCAGAGCGGTCTTGAATAAGTGGACTAATTGATTGTGTTCATGAAGGAGGTGTTGAAGTTGTGCGATAATGGGGTTTTTTAACTTTTGGGAAAATGTGGCAGCGTGTGTTGATTTCCGTGTCTTCATAACCAATGAAAAACATTTGAAGACATTGATGTGCTCCCAGGGTGTTTGGGAGCAAGGAGCCAGCTCGGTGATAGAGTTGTCCTGGGAGTTTGAAAGTAGGCATGAATTGCGCACTTTCTATGTGTGTGCTCCAAATGATGTCATCTGGAAGCATGAGTTGTATTGTCTTATATATGGAGGAAGTGTTTTGATTCTGGAGTGTCTCCACTCAGCAAAGTCTGTAGTGGTTGTGGAGGAGTGGCAAGTGGTGGTAGAGAGACTTTACCGCTAGGCAGCACATTCCTGGTGTTTCTGCTGGGTATTTCAGGGCTTTGCAGTGTGTGCAGATGTGCGTTAGGTACCAATGTCAGCCTCTGGCGCCATGCTGTAGTCTCTGCAGCGTTGTATCTGAAGGCTAGGCGGTAGAATTGGTTGTGGTGTTTTTGAAGTTTGTTTTCTGTGTTGCGACTTGCCGTTTTTCTGTGCTCCTTGCGCTGCTGTTGTGTTGCATTTCGCGCGTCTTTGTTGTTCCTGGCTGCGCCGCTTCTTCTTGTCATGCAGTTCTTTGCATTTTGGTTCTCAGCAAAGTGCCGTGCAGTGACCTGTTGTCTGTGTCTCTGCTGCGCAGTGTGTTTCTGTTCTGGCGTTTGTTCTGCCCTTTTTTTTTTGTTTGATGTATGTAGCGTTGTGAGTGTGTCGTCCGATGCTGTTATTTTTATAAGGCATGGCTTGTCTTTTGGGTCAGTTTATGTCTGTGTGGGAAGGAAGGAATGGTTTTTGTTTGTGGTGTTTGTAAGTGTTGTGTGTACGGGTCCCGTAAGGTTGGTGGGATGGGTTGTGATTGGAAGTTGTGTTGTGTTGTGTGGGTAGGAATTTGCTGAGAATTGCTCCTCAGAGTTTGGTTTTGGCAGTTTAACCCTCAAACACCAACTGAAATCTCTCAGCATTCTATCCTAGCCTTGGATGGCTCTTGCCAGCCTTGCTATGGTAACTGGAGTTATTCAATAGAGACCTTATAGGCAGCCAATCAGGTTGTTCAGAATGTAGAGGCTGGGGGAGTCATTGGCTGCCGGAGGATACTGGGAAATGTAGTTTTATTTTTACTCGTTGTTTTTGGGGGCCTTTAGGTTTTGGGGGAAAGTTTCTTTGCTACAAACGTACCTTGCTTGAGGCCTATTTCTGTTGGCAAGTATTGTGTTTCTGCGTTGTATGGTTTCTTTGTTTGAGGTATACATCCCATGACGTGAACCCATTTATATAATAGATAATGCAAGGTAAACAAAGGGGCATGCAAAAATACATCCAACCACCCCATTTCTCCCACATTTCCATATTCCCTAACATATATTTCTCAAGGAACAAAGCAAGCAGAGAGCTTTGGAGCTAAATGCCATTTTTAAACATAAAAAATAAACAAAGAGACATGCCACAGAACAATCAAGCACCCCACCCCAAAGTAAAAAAACCGACCTTTGAGATGCGGTAAGGAAATGACCCCAAAGCGTCCTTCTTCTTCTCCTCCTCCATCGTTGCTCCTATTTCCACACTGTCAGCATGCATGCCACCTCCAAGAGCTCACGAGAAGTCCGAGAGGCAGAATGGGCACTTCTGCGCATGCGCGCGGGGCCAGCCATGCATCGCGTCATCCAGGCCTGCCCCCTTTGGCCTCCTATGACTCTGAGTGGCTGGAGAAGGACGGAGGGAGGAATCTAAAAGAGGGGGCCCATTCTGCCTCTTGGACTCTGGCTTTTGGAGGTGGCGCGCGAGCAGGGAGCGGGGAGGAGCAACGACGGAGGACTTCCTTGCAGCGTGCAGGGGCACGTGAATTGGACCAACAACAAAAAACCTGGTCAGGGGCCTGAAGATCACCAGGATGAGGCCCGAAGATCACCCTGGTGATCGAGATCACCATTCTGAGCACACCTGGTATAGGTGATAACAGTCACCAGATGGCACTAATGATACTCACAGTATAGTAGGGAATTTTTAGTATGATAAAGTACCACGGAACAGGCTCATATGAAGCAACTATAAGAGTTGTGTTCATTAAGACCGCGGGGATGTTCAGTTTGTAATCTGAACATTCAATATGACCCTCTTTGAAGTGTTCCATATGCTTAGGTTGTGTCACCACTTCCAGTATGTGAAATTTGAATGATTTTGAGTTGTGTTGTTGTTCAAGAAATGTTTATAAAAATGTGATTCTCTGGACTGATTTCTGATTCTGCTTTTATGTTCAATGATCCTTGATTTAACTGCATGTTGGGTCTGTCCTATATAAACCTGTTTGCAATCATAAATTATTGCATACACCACAGACTTTGTACGACATGTAGCAAAATGGGTGTATTTGAACTCCAAAGTTGTATGTGGATCTATAAAAGTTTTTGATGCTACCAGTTGGGAACAAACAGAGCAGTGGTGGCATGGATAATTCCCTACTAAATTGGGTTTGGTAAGATGTATACTGTGTTCAATGTCTGAATGAGCAAGTATGTTCTTAATGTTTTTTGTTCTCCTGTATGCAATTAATGAGGGTTTCTCACAACCTGGGATATCGGTGATTAAATTCCAACATTTCTTGACCATTTTGATGGCAACATTGCACATGCTTGTAAGTGTGAGTGGCTATATCCAAGATAATCAGAACCCATTTAATTTATATTCTTCCAAAAAACATGTATGCCTGCTACTGTATATATAGTTTCCTGGGGGACCCATACATGGATGTTGAAAACATCAAATTTGTTGTGTTATTTATTTATGCATGGACTTGTATATAGTGCCATCAAATGTACATGGCATTTACAGTAATACAAAGCCCCCAAAATGGGTCCTGCCAAAGGAATATACTATAGTCAAGTAATATGTTGGTAGGCATGCCTACACAAAGTGAAAGGAGGGATAGAAATGCAAAACTATACAATGCAATTGTGAAGCCATTCATTCCGAGCAAACTGCAAAACAGAACAAAGCAGCAAATTCATTGAAACTAGAAAATTGGTAGATACATGACATCACAATGTACAAGGCTAAAAAACAATGTCAAACTAACCCCAAAACTTTGGGAAATAAACGACATTTAATTGAGATTTAAAAACAACTGGGAAAGAAGTTCTTCTTTGTGGTTGTTGTTTGGTGACATATTAATTTTGACTTTCGCCCTATGAATGAGAAAACCCGGTTGAGCCAGGTTCCCTTGCTCAGGTTTTGCAAAGCCTGGGGTGGCTTCCTTGATTGTTTTCTACCCACCTGTAACATAGTCAGTGTAGATGCATATAATGCAGTTAAACTGCTTTATATGAATATACAGATAGTCTGCAAGTTACGAACAAGATAGATTTTGTAGGTTTGTTCTTATGTTGAATTTGTTGTAAGTTGGAACAGGTACATTTTTTCAGTGTTGGAAGGTTTCACCACACTTTCTGTCCCTGTGAGAAGTGGATCTTGAAAAATTTGGCTTGTTGTGGAAACAAGGATTAGTGATAAAGCTTCAGTGGAGAGACTTTTCCCCCATGATAACTCTTTCAGGAGTGAATTTCCCTTTCTGGGATAGATTTCTCTCACTTCCTGTTGTCTCACCCAGTTTGTAACTATGAGTCATTTGTAAGTCGGATGTTTGTAACTTGGCAAGAGTGGTTATTTATGGAGTCTGTTATTACATACATACGGTACATAGAAATTGGAAATAATCTTAACCTGGATGATTCTGATCTTGAAAATTAATGACATACCTTTCTGTTTGAGGATCTTACTGAGTTCCTTCATGGCTGTCCTTCCATGTCTTGGTCTTGAGTATCATTTCCATTTTGATGAAAGGCCAGCGTTAACCATTTGTCTTCATAAATTACTTTTTAAGGGATTATGTAAAGCATCTGTAATTATTATTTTTGTACTCCCAATATCAACTGTAGCTCTGCTTTTTTGGTAGTTTCTTCATATCATTGCAATGCTGTTGCATCTAGAAGTTTAAGGTAAAGGTAAAGGTTTCCCCTGACATTAAGTTTAGTCATGCCCAACTCTTGGGGTTGGTGCTCATCTCCATTTCTAAGCTGAAGAGCTGGTGTTGTCCATAGACATCCTCCAAGGTCATGTGGCTGGCATGACTGCACGGAGGCCGTTACTTTCCCCAGAAGTGATACCTATTAGTCTACTCACATTTGCATGTTTTTCAAATTGCTAGGTTGTCAGAAGCTGGGCTAACAGTAGGAAGCTCACTCTGCTCCTGGATATGAACCACTGACCTTTTCAGTAAAACAAGATCAGCAGCTCAACTGTTTAACCTGCTGCTCCACCAGGGGGCAATGTAGAACTTATAGACTCTAAAATTTCAAATATTATTTCCAAATTATTTGGAAGAGTGATTTTAAGAGGTTCAGTAATAGCAGCATCCCTTAGAGCTAATTTTGAGTTTTCATTTAGTTGGTCCTTTGAAATTTAGCCATCAATGGGATGTGAAGTTGTATGTGTATATGTGCCTTCAAGTTGCCTGTTGACTTTGGAACCCCATGAATTTCAAACACAGGGGTTGTTTTCCATTTCCTTCCTCTGCAATATAGTTTACAGGGTCTGGTATGTGTGCGGTTCCCATCCAAGTACTACCTAGGGTTGACCCTGCTTCGCTTCCAAGATCAAATGGGATCTGGTGTTTGGGATTCTATAGAAATGATTTTACAAGTCTGTTGAAATAGGGGTTTTCTCCCCCTCTAGTGGTGGTTTCATGTAAAAAAGGACGAGAGCTAATGGATGTAATTAAATTTGCAACTGTCCTATTTTGCTCAGCTGATACTGAATCTTAATAGGCAAGCAGGAGTGGGTGGTGGTTGGCGATACAACAATTAGAAAACACTTGTTACAAATAATTAGCAAGAGCACACCTCCGGTTTCAGCACCAATCTTTGGTTTTTGGTTATGTGATGTACTTACTTAACACTTCTGGGTTTTAATATAACCTTGCTAAAAGGTGGTTCACACTTGCCTGGTATGTGTCACTCACATTCTGTTGTAAGGCTATTTTTTATACATATTTTGATTGCTAGATTTGTGACAATCTGTTTTGGTGGAAGGATTCAGGCAATTATATGTAGATAATAATGTACATCTCATATTTTTCCCTTTTAATAAGAATTGAATGAAGACATTATAATTGGACTTCGGCACCCACAGTTTCAACCAACCACACTTGAAAATACTTTTCTCCCCCATTAAAAAATTGACATCCCTTATATTTATTTATTTAAAACATTTATATTCCGCCCTTCTCACTCCGAAGGGGACTCAGGGTGGAGCACAACATATATATGGCAAACATTCAATGCTGGAACATAAAATAAACCATAAACACTAAAATCAATTGTCTTCAATTTAAAATAAATTGTTTAAACCACCTCAAATCAGCCATACCGGATCCGATCAGCAGGATAAGGTTTCCTATTATTACCTTATTGTACTATCCCAAAGGCTTGGTCCTACAGCAAAGTTTTGCCCTCTTTTTGAACGACAGGAGGGAGGGGCATGGTATCATGACATCTTCCATATTTATTGAAAGCATTTATATTCTACCCTTCTCATGTCTAAGGAGACTCATGTCGTAGAACACATATATACGGCAAACAGTCAATGCCAGAACATAAAATAAACTATAAATATACATAAACACTCAATTATCTCCACTTTAATATCAATTGTTTTAAACCATCTCACATCAGCCATACTAGATCTGGTCAGCAGGGTAAAGTTTCCTATTGTTGCCTTATTGCACTATCCCAAAGGCTTGACCCCACAGCCAAGTTTTACCATCTTTCTGAAGGACAGGAGGGAGGGGTCTGATCTAATCTCATCAGGAAGGGAGTTCCATAGCGGAGGGGTTATCACTGAGAAGGCCTTCTCTCTGGCCCCTACCAATTGTGCCTGTGACAGTGGCAGGACTGAACAAACACACTAACACAATAGCTTACTGCAAGTAAATGGGTACAACACAATGCTATATCCCAAAAAGTAAGAGGGCTGGACAAACTTGCGACGCAAAAGAAACATTGATATATTACCAAAAATATCAAAATTGTATTCATGTATTAAGTAGAACAAAGTGTTATATTAAACACAATATTATGATCATCCTTTTGAATTAACTGCACATTGTATATCATACATATTATATATCACACAACAATGAATTATATACAGACTAAACAAATGCAGCCCAAAACAATATGTTGGGCACAGGCGACGCAAGCCCGGGAGGACTTTTGCTTTAGTGATGTCATTGTAGTGTGGAAACGCGGTATGTATTGGTCTGTAAAATGTATTTTAGCACTCTTCATGCTGTTATATGCTCATTGTATGCTATCCCACATCCAGAATACCCCCCGTCAAGACCTTTATTGATGTTAATCGACTACAATACCAGGGAGGAGCGGTTCGAAGTTTAAGCACCCTGAGGAAGCGTTCCAACGCGAAACGGCCATTTTGGCGTCGTCGTAGTACCTCCAGCCATAGGCGCCTTTCCAGCTGGCGTCGTGCCAGCTCTTCCATCTCTCTCGGCTTCCAAGGACTTGGTCTTCTGTTCGTGAGTGAATTGCCTCCGAACTTGCTTAAGGGTTCATGTGGACCTTTTACTTGCGTCGCCTGTGCCCAACATCTTGTTTTGGGCTGCATTTGTTTAGTCTGTATATAATTAATTGTTGTGTGATATATAATATGTATGATATACAATGTGCAGTTAATTCAAAAAGATGATCATAATATTGTGTTTAATATAACATTTTGTTCTACTTAATACATGAAAACAATTTTGATATTTTTGGTAATATATCAGTGTTTCTTTTGCGTCGCAAGTTTGTCCAGCCCTCTTACTTTTTGGGATATAGCATTGTGTTGTACCCATTTAGTGGCAGGACTGAAAGCATCTCCAGAAGATCTTAATCTTCGTGGTGGTTCGTAAAGGGAGATGCATTTGGACAGGTAAAGTGGGCTGGGACTGTTTAGGGCTTTATAGGCCAAAGCCAGCACTTTGAATTGGTAGCGAACTGGCAACCAGTGGGCCTGACACAACATGGGAGTTGTGTGTTCCCTGTATGCTGCCTCACTTATTAACCTGGCTGCCTCTCGTTGGACTATTTGAAGCTTCTGAACAGTCTTCAAAGGCAACCCCACAAAGAGTGCATTGCAGTAGTTTAGATGTAACGAGAGCGTGGACCACCATGGCCATATCTGACTTCCCAAGGTATGGGTGCAACTGGTGCACAAGTTTTAATTGTGCAAAAGCTCTCCTAGTCACCGCCGAGATCTGGAGTTTCTGCCTTAGCAATGAGTCCAGGAGGTCTCCCAAGCTGTGAACTACACCTTCAAGGGGAGTGTAACCCCATCAAGCACAAGCTGTAACCCTAAACTCTGTTTGGCCTTGTGGCTGATCAGAAGTGCCTCTGTCTTGTCTGGATTTAGCTTCAATTTGTTTGCCCTCATCAAGACCTATCAGAATATATTGTTATATGATATAAAAATTGCTTATACTTTAAACTGTGTAGTTTCAGTAATGCATGAGTTAATACATAGAGATGTGTAGTATTAGTAGAACGTCACTTTTGGAGGTTCCTGTGCTGGCCGGAAAAGGAATGCGCTTCTTGCAGCATGCTGAGATGTGAGCGGACATGATTGAAGGTTGTTTTGTAAATAGTGTCAATAAAGATGAGTGCCGCTTTCCAGTGAAAGCTGAATTGAAGGAGTCTGGTGGGTTTTTTAAAATACCACTTTGTGCCTTCAAGCAGAAGCTTAACATAAGAACATAAGAACATAAGAAGAGCCATGCTGAATCGGACCTCAGCCCATCTAGTCCAGCATTCTGTATCACACAGTGGCCCACCAGTTGTACACGGGGATCTCGAGCAGAAGGGAGGGCAAAACCCTGACCTGCTCCCGACCCCCCACAACCAGTACCCAGGGAAACCCTGCCTACCTCAACCACTCCGAGGTGGCACTTGAATGTCCTTTTCAGTAACTACCGATACACTTGGTATCCATGAAAGGTCAAAGCAGCTGAGATAAAGGCTGTCATTTATTTCAATTTACCAACAAGACCATCACCTTGGCCAGGCACCGGTTCATAACCTGGATATAAAATGTCAACATCAAAGTTGTTTTTCTGGAATTTCTTTGGAATATTTTCATGTCACGAGTGACTGACTCTGCAGATGCAGAATCTATGGATATGAAAGGATGATTGTATTTCCAAAAAAGGTGCTCTGGAAGATACTAAATGATGATGTCATGTACTATTAGCCAGCAAACACAGGGATGTAGGATCTTCCATTGGTTGCCAAGCCTCTACTTGCAACCTGAGGCAAGCGACTATAAAGCATGGTATCATGACATCTTCCATAAATTCATTTTGATCGGGTGACAAATGGCCATTTTGAGAATAAACATGTGAAGTTTCTTGAATGCATTCTGCATAAATCCCTCTGCAATGATTTTTGTTTTATTAACATATCCATGACATCTCGACTGACTGTCTTTTTAGACTGAGCAATGTATTCTTTCTTTGCTCAAATAAATATATATGAGATGACACACTGCCATAAGGAGGGACACATTACATCAGTGCCCCACGAGCAGCAGTGGTTCTTTGGCCTTTACGATCCCTGGGATCCACCTGAGGATTTTGGAACAATGTCTGTGTGTGTGTATATATATCTATATATATATATATATATATATATATATATCTGTGTGTGTGTGTGTGTGTGTGTGTGTGTGTGTGTGTGTGTGTGCCTCCATGTTACTTGTCACTTTACTGGGTTACTTCGGACTGGCCTTTTAATACTTTTGGATATTGTTCATCTGGCTCTGGATACTTTAATGCATTAAGAGTAGTCAGATATTCCTATTTACTTGTTCCATGTTGGATTTCCCCTACTGCATCATTTGCTCCAGTTGAGCCCTATTTACCTTTTGAGAGAAGATTGAGGCAAAGAAGGTGTGCCTTTTCCTTGCCCCCGGTTAGCATTGTAGCATCTTCTCCATATAGTGGTTCTACCATTTTCTTGTTGTCCCATTTGCTACGGACATGACCAAAAAGCCATTTTTGGTGGATCTGGTGTCTTTAGGGTATTTAAGTCAGGTCCTGAATGATACCATGATGACACCAGTCAGGAAGCAAGGAGATAAACTTCCAAAGACAACTTCTAAATTGATTACGAATAGAGATCAGCTCCCTATTATGATACAAGCCTAAGGCTGCATAACTTTTTCGAAGAGATGCATGATGAACTCTTAGGGTCATGGAATCATAGAATCAGATAGCTGGAATGGGCCTAAGGGGCATTAGGTCCATCCCCCAGCTCAATGGAGGATCTTCAGCTAAAACATCCCTAGCAGGAACCTGTTGAGTTCTTTTTTGAAGAGATCTAGAGCAGTGATTTCCAACCTTTTTTGAGCCGCGGCACATTTTTTACATTTACAAAATCCTGGGGCACACCACCAACCAAAATGACACAAAGTGACACTCTAACACAGTAATACATATAGTTAATATGTTTTTAAATGTATTTATACACTCAGTGTGAAACCTGGGCCTGTTTTGATTCCTGGCAGGAATGGTAGAAAGACACACACGAAGCTCTTGCTCAACAGCTGTCAGTCTCTCTCTGCTTGCTTGGCACCATGGCGTTATTGGACAGCTTCTCACCACACACCGAGCACAGCGGAGTCGGTGCCGTCGCATCCCCGGTGAAAGTGAATCCAAATGAAAGATAGCTTTCGCTGTATTGCCTCGAGCTCACTGTCTTTTCTTTTGTCCACTACTCATATTAGGGCCTTCATCTGTGTCATAATTTTGTCCAGGGACCTGTTCGGCATTTGCATTTTCCCTTCTCAAAAACTTACTTAGCCGCGTCTGAGCAAATCCAAGATGGCGCAACCATAGCACTCTCGCGCCACTTCTTAGGTGACGCGAGAGTGCTATGGTTACATTTCTTAAAGGGACAGATGCGCCTTATAGTTTATATAGTTTATATATGAATGAAGTTCGAAAATAATTTCCCACAGCACACTGGATGATCTCTCACGGCACACTAGTGTTCCGCGGCACACCGGTTGAAAATCACTGATCTAGAGAATATCTCAGCACTCCAGACAATTGGCTCCATTGCAGAACTGATTTATCACAATATATTATCTCCAATGAACTACTTTAGGTAGAAATAGTCCTCCAATGTTGTTGGATCACAGCTCTGAATAACCCAAACCAGCATAAACAATTGTGAGGAACGCTTGGAGTTTTGCAGTTCAACATCTGAATCCCCCACTTTTGGTAGATAGGCAACAATGGGTAAAACAGACAAAAAAGCACAAGGCTAAATAACATATATATATATGTATATATATATATATATATAATTCAAGAATAGTACATACGTGCACCTAGGTAGTAGACCAAATAGGGTAGGTAAATCTCGAGCATTCAGGAACAGGGGGTATTCCCCAAGGACCAACATCAATACAGGCAATATGCTTCACAACGTGTGAGTCCCAAAGTTCAAAGCCCGTAGGCAATAAAGTTCCTGTAGTGCTGCAAAGTCCGTACTCCTAGGTGGACATCGATTGTAAATCCGTAGATGGGAGAGTAGGAAAGATTGTTCAAAGGATCGGGTAAATGGAAGGTATTAAAGGAAAAATTCCAGGACACGGGAGACTAGGGATAGATGTCTCCTGGGTAGAGATGTAGATGTAGAATCGCCATAGGCAACAATGGCAGCTCCACAATCTGAAAGTGGTCCTGGTAGCAAAGAGAATAAAGTTCATACCAGATTCCTTGGTTTTAGCCTGGTTTTAGTGTGGCTTAGATTTCCATTTCTCCTAGGGACACACTTTATGATCACAGCATGTGTGCTACTGGGAGATGATAACCATATTTTCTTTTAATATATTGTGAGGAAGCCCTTTCGATTCTGCCATTGTCATAGACTTGTTTGGTGGGAGGGCCTTCTCGGTGATTGCTCCGAAGTTATGGACCACAGTTCCAAGGGAGGATGGACTGCATGCTCCTTTTGTTTATGTCAACATCTTGCAATTTATGCAGGGTTTTAGCATTGCTTGGCTGTTGAGAAAAGGGTGGATGCTGTTCTATTTCATTGATGCATTTTCAAACTGTTTTTAAACCAGTGTTTTCATGCTATAAGTTTTAAACTGACTTCAGCATTGTGACTGTTTTATTTGTATTTTTAAAGAAACCTTGCTGTGAACTATCTATCTTCCGTCCTAGTTCTGGAGAAAAAAGGCAGAATATAAAGACAAATAAATGAACCATGTTGCATTATCATGGTTTGAGTCTCTTACTCTTCCCACTCATAGTTTATTGCATGTTGAAATACAACACAACACAATCAACACAACAAAGGTGCTAGAATGTCCCACTCCTTATGCTGCATATGGTATGTAATGCAGCTTTCCACTTCTATCAAGGAGAGGCTAATTGATTTTGTAGAAAGGTAAAATGGAAAGTGATTGCCTCGTTTTCTTAAGCTGCAGTTCTGAGTAATGACATGCCAGTGTTGCAAAAAAAAAGTTTCAAGTTTAAAAAAAACTTTTGATTTTTTTTAACTTATTGTCCATTATGCTTTGCAAAAGCACATTTTCACCCCAAACCAAGCACCAGTTTTGTATTTCAGGGGATTTTTCCATTTGTTCCCCAAAGCACCAGGATTGATTGACTACAGTAATGTTGCAAAGCCATAGGGGTGTTATAGTTATGTAGCACAATTCAGAAAAAAATATCATGTGTTGGAAATAATATTAAGCAGTAGCAAGAATTTATGTTCAGCACTTGCCTCAAGAGAAAGCCAAGGAGCCGGAAAATGAGAAACTGCCCTAAGATTAAGACATTGCTATTTATTTACTTATTAATGTATTTCTACCCAACCTCATATTGCTGGATCTCAGGGCAGTGTGCAAGTGAAATATTATACACAATTGCAAACAATTCCAGTTTTAAAACAGTAAAATAATTCAGATGGGATCAAATATATCCAACAAATAAATAATTTAAAAGAGTTTAAAAGGTTAAAGCAGTTTGAATCACGTATATTCATGGTGTGCTCTTATATTTTCTGGTTTTTGGTTCCAGGATCCCCTGTAGACATCAAAATCCATAGGTACTCAAGTCTAATTTCATTAATATATCATCATCAGCTATCTCTCATGTCTAGTATGATTGCCTTCCAAGTGTAGAGTCTTGACGGTGGGTCCGTGAATGACTGTAGAGATCTATATTTATTTTATTTTATATTTTTTAAAATCAAGGTATGCTTCTTTAGGGGAGTGGTCTTTTTAAATTAGGGATGGCTGAATTCAAGGATGTAGACTCTGTAGATGGGGAGGACTGACATATGTTTGGGTGGTAAATCAAGACACCAAGGCTATAGTAAAAAGCCATGTCTTGACCTGATGTCAGAGAAAGAAAAATCCTCTTCCACAACCTCCCAAATATATGCATTGCTGTAGCCTGTGGGATGCAGCCTGCATTTACACTGTAGAATTATTGCAATTTGGCTCAACTTTAACGACCATGGCTCAATGCTATGGGATTTGTAAATTTGTCATGTGATTTCAGCTCCACTAAAATCATGGGTTCGGAAGCCCGGAGTGTCTAGTTAATCCAGAACAGTCTTTCCCAACCTTTTTTGAGCCGTGGCACACTTTTTACATTTACAAAATCCTGGGGCACACCACCAACCAAAATGACACAAAATGACACTCTAACACAGTAATACATATAGTTAATATGTCTTTAAATGTATTTATACACCCAGTGTGAAACCTGTGTTTTGATGAACACAACATAGATATCCTGGCAGGAATGGCAGAAAGACACAAACTTCCCACACAGAACTCCCTTAACCAAGATAAAATACTATACGAGTTTGGTGGGCATTGAACTTGGGTTTCGGAGTTGTAGTTCACCTATATCCAGAGAGCACTGTGGACTCAAACAATGTTGGATCAGGACCAAACTTGGCATGAATACTCAATATGCCCAAATATGAACACAGATGGAGTTTGGGGAAAATAGACCTTGACATTTGGGAGTTACAGTTTCTGGGATTTATAGTTAACACACAATCAAAGAGCATCCTGAACTCTTGCAACAATGGAATGGAACCAAAGTTGGCATATTGAACTCTCATTACAAACATAAAGTACTGAGAGGGTTTGCTTGGGAATTGACCTTGAGTTTGGAAGTTGTAGTTCACCTATATCCAGGGAGCACTGTGGACTCAAATAATGATGGATCTGGACCACACTTGGCATGAATACTCAATATGCCCAACTATGAACACACATGAAGTGCCTTTATTGAGGTAGGTTTCTTAGGGTTTTCATATTTCAACACACTAGACTCTCCCCCCTCCCCTCCTGGAGGTTCCAATTTCCCATGGCACACCTGATGATCGCTCACGGCACACTGGTTGGGAAACACTGATCCAGAAGGTCAAAATAGACATGGATGAGTTCAAAGGCAAAAACAAGGTTTTTAATTTTCTTGGCCAGAAAGGATGTTAGCAGAGTCAGCATTTGCAAAGACTGACACACCCTAACTATGAGCACATGGGTTTATTTATGCAGGCAGTCCCTGACTTACAAACATTAAGCTTAAAAATGACTCATAGTTAAGAATGGGGGTGAGAAAACAGGAAATGACAGAAATCTTCCCCTCAGAAGGGAAATTAACTCCTGGAAGAGTTGTGATATGGAAAAGGTGTCTCCACGGAAGCTTTATCACCAAACCTTGTTTCCACAACAAGCCAATTTTTTTTCAAAATCCAATTATCACAGGAACAAAAAGTGAGGGGAAATATTTTGAACAGGGGCACAGGTAGCAAAGGAAGCACCGCAGGGAAGATAACCCTTCCCTATGCTATCTATCTATCGTGAGTTACATTTAAAAATGTACCTATTCTGACTTCCATACAAATTCAACTTAAGAGAAAACCTACAGAACCTATCTTGTTCATAACTTGGGGACTGCCAGTAGTACATTTGATAGAAAGGAGAAGCAGTACAGAACAGCTGAAAATGGCTTCTCATTGTTCCTGGAGGGTGCCAGCTAGGATCCTCAGTTTCATTAGAGGAGGCACGAGTCTGTTTCTGCCTCTGGGCCAATCAGAGGCAAAGTGGGAAATGTAATAAACTGTAATTTATGGATTCAAAGTCTTGTGTTTGCTGTGAATCCTTCCCAGAAACTGGGTGTATCTGGATGGAATGTGGTTTGATAAGTGGTTGATGGGTCCTGATGGTCCAATGCCAGCAACACAAAGGAGGTGCCGGCCAATGGACAAAAAGGTGTTTGAGTTTCAGTTACATACAATGGAGGATTCACAAAGGGGGTCTGGATAGATGCTTGTTGTGTACTCCTCTTCTTCTGAGGAGGAGGTAGAACAGGAGACTGAAGATGTAGGAGTTGGTGATTTAGGGGCAAGGGTTGAGCAGGAAGAAAAGGGCGAGGAAAACATTCTGCCGGTTCCTACGTTTCGGGGACACTGAAGGGTGAAAGAAGTAAGATAAGTTAGAATTTGCTGCAAGGATGCTAAGCAATTAGACCTTGCCCTAGGAACATCTGTGCTGGGAGCTGGGGGCTATAAATCAGCAGTAAAGCAAGTATTCAATGCTAGCAGCAACCATTCTACTTAGTGCATTTGTGCCACGGTTTCCTTGCTTGCAGCTCCAGCGTTAGCGAAGTGCCTCGCAAATGTATTGTCG
This sequence comes from Anolis apletophallus, assembly GCA_030556195.1. Classification (NCBI taxonomy): domain Eukaryota; kingdom Metazoa; phylum Chordata; class Lepidosauria; order Squamata; family Anolidae; genus Anolis; species Anolis apletophallus. The sequence continues at coordinate 18,653,778 of JARBWK010000006.1, forward strand.
AAGGCTTTCATGGCCGGAATCACTGGGTTGTTGTAGGTTTTTCAGGATGTATGGCCATGTTCTAGAAGCATTCTCTCCTGACGTTTCGCCTGCATCTATGGCAGGTATCCTCAGAAGTTGTGTGAGGATACCTGCCATAGATGAAAATACTTTTTGCCAAAAACTCTTGTTTCATGTCTGATGTAAGACTTTTTTGCTTTGCTTTTGGTGTTTATCTTCTGTTCCCTTATCTTCTGCTATTTGTTACATTGATATCATTTTGCTTTTTAAAGTTGCCTTAACCCTTGTTGTAAGGCTGTTTCTGGAGAAAAACAGGACAATGCTATAGACGAGGCAGTGCTCCCAGGGCTAGCCTAGATCATATATCATGCCAGATAGATAAAGGAAATTGGATTACAGTGATTTTCTCTGGGTGAGGTAAGGGTGAGGTGAGTACATGTTCTGTGGAAGGTTACTTTTTAGGGCAATTAGAAATGACCATTTGGCTGGCTATATTTTCCACTTGAGCCATGACTCATTATATTTTTTATCATTCATATTGCTGTGGGTGGGGGTGGGTCTGATTTCTCAATAAAAGTTTGGTGAGGCACCAACACTCTTTGGCAGAAAAAAACCAAGCAATCTTGTAAAACTGCAGCTCCCATAATTATAGTGTACCGTGAATACAATAAAACATATTACTGTAATTCTATGTATGACCACATGGTGGAGGAAGCAGCTCTATTGAATAAAGTGGGACTGAAGTCAAAACAAACATGCTCAGGACTGGTTATTATTCTTTCAGCTGTGACTGCCTTATAACTGTCGAGCCCATCGTTACTATCTTATCCACTGAGGTGTTTTTAAATTATTATATTGAATGATGAATTCTGCATTCTGCTTTTTGAACATGTCTTTCTAAGCATCTTCAGCACTTAACGGGATGCCGTTACATTCTGTGTGTGACTGTGAATGGTGCATTGTGATCTATAAACATCTCTTGGGAATGCATACTGCATGCAAGTGCTAGAGCACAAAGCATAAATATTTCATCAGTAATTACTTTTTTTTTGGTTTGGTAGATAACTTGCTACCCATGCAAAATAGGAACATTAGAGTCTTTCATATATCGTAGTTATAAATTGATTTGTTGGTTGAAAGTGCCTTCACTAAAATGCATTATTCTCCAATGAGATGGGATGCACATCTTATTAAATGGAATACCAGGCACAGGGGAAGTTGTTTTTAGAGACTTGCCTGAAATCATTTACCAATGCTTCCAGCAAAGTTCAGCTGTGAGGAGGACCAGATCTGTCCCAAAAGCCATTTAGATCCAAATTTTAATACCTAAGCATTTTGGTCTTGAGTCAAAGGAAGGTGCTGAAGCTTCAAGGCCCTTCTACACAGCCATATAACCCAGAATATCAAGGCAGAAAATTCCACAATATCAGTTTGAACTGGGTTATCCGAGTCCATACTGCCATATATTCCAGTTCAAAGCAGAAAATGTGGAATTTTATTTAGTTGTGTGGAAGGGAGCTCAGATCATTGGTGGCTGAGGAAACAGATTTTACTCCAGATCTGAACTGTAGTTTGAAACTTTTTTGAACTGTTCAGCACCCTTTGGTATTGTTTTTAATGTTTGGCATAAAGCACAGAATGGGCAATGTCTCTCTTCAGACCCATGGAAGTTAAATGCAGGGTAATGCATAATAACTTTAAGTAGGATTAACAATAATCCCTTTATCTGGATGGAGAAACAAAGTTGACTGTGTAATGGGTGAATGTGCATCTTAGGTATGGAAAATAAGCAGGATCAGCACTGGTGAGTACTTGGATGGGAGAAGGGTAAGGAATACCAGGTGCTATACATGATATCTCAAAGGAAGCAACTGGCAAGCTCACCTCCGAACATTCCTTGATGTTAAAAAAACCCAAATAAATTTGTGGGATTGCCATAAATCCACATATGATTTGATGGCACATACTCAAAATCTCTCATTTTGTTGCAGGCTAAATTTCAAAGAATCAACTTAAAATGCACTCCAATGGATGTTGCTACTGTTTAGCCACATTATCATCATCATCATCTCTTCCCAAATATTTTGAAAGTTTAAAAGTTACAAGCCACCTCTGAATATTTCTTGCTTTGCATAAGAAAACCTATGGGGTTGCCAAAAGTTGACAGGTGACACACCCAAGACACATCTTCCCACATGAGACTGTCTTGAGCAGGAAGATCTTTGTGGGAGAAACTTCTCTTGATTCCATTATTATTATTTGGTGCTGTTTTTGAAATTACTAACTGGTTGGGATTAGAGAGGAGGAATATGGTTCTATTAGTCAGAGACCAGTGAGCTTTGTTGAGTAGATAGACTTCAAGAAGGGATTTCCTTTCTTTTTCATAAATTGCACATTGATGGAGGATATGATTTAAATCTTCCACCTCCTGGGCCCCACAGACACATGTTCTCTCTGTGTAAGGGATGGAATGGTATCTACCGTATCTAACCATTGACTCATTCTGTTCAAACCTTGCCCCTGTCAGAGTCACTCTTAACTGTCTTGGAAGGTTGGCCATCAAAGTAAGGGGCACGACTGAAGCTGGAATTCAGTGCCGCTAGCCATTTCAAAGAGCCTACACTAGCAAGGCAAGCGAGATCCTCTTGGGCTTGGATGTCTAAGATTCTCTGTTTCACCTCTCCTCTGACTTTGGTGGTGGTGTTGCTCAGGTATTCTGTGGGTATCCCACATGATCTCAGTGAGTGGATTAATTTATTTGCCCAAGTAGATTGGGCAGTATTTTTAAGTTGGTCTTCTAGACCAGTGTTTCCCAACCTTTTTTGAGCCGCGGCACACTTTTAACATTAAAAAAATCCAGGGGCACACCACCAACCAAAATGACACAAAATGACACTCTAACACAGTAAAGAACGGCTGGGGGTTGGTGGCCTGCTGGGAGCAGCTGCTGGGAGTGCTGAAGCCGGGGAGGGGGCGGAGCCAGGCTGCACCATGCCCCACCCCCTACCCCCAGCTTCACTTCTCCCAGCAGCTGCTCCAGCCTTGAGGGGGCAATGCCAAGCCAGCCATGCCAGAGCCAGCACAATGCTGGCTTGGCACTGTCCCTCAAGGTTGGAGCAGCTCCTGGGAGTGCCGGGCCAGGGGAGGGGCAGAGCCAGGCCCCGCCCCCTCCCTCCAGCTTCAGTTCTCCTACAGAGGAGGAGCATGAGCAGTGGGCGGGGCTCCTCCTCCACGTGGCTTCAGCGAGCGAGGGGCGAGAGTCATGGTGGGAGTCATGGCGGATTGGAGGCTGGCTGGGGAAACGGCCGAAGGAGGTGGCGCCCCAGTCCCTTCTTCTTTTTCTTCGCCACTGCCTGGCCCTTCCTCCTTCCTCAAGCAGCAGGAGTTCGGCAGGAGGGGGGGAGGAAGGGGGCAGAGAGCTTTTCTCGCGGCACAGCAGGAGGTCCGTCACGGCACACTAGTGTGCCACGGCACACTGGTTGAGAAAGACTGTTCTAGACAGCAACGCGGGAGTCTGTGAACTTCAAGATTTTTGATTTTGCTGCCGTAGGTAAAGGCTCTGGCCAAAGCAAGCCCTTCTAATCGGTGCATCTCTGTCTCAACTCTGACTGCTGCTGCTGGCGTGCTTTTATTAAAGCCAGTAAAAGTAGGCAACGATTCATTGCATCAATTGGGATTGATTGTAGAGGGGATGAGGATACATGAGGATCAAATAGAAGGTTATACAAGCCAGGATATTTGATCAAAAGAATCAGTAGGGTAGAGGTGATAGGAGAATGTTTGCTACTTCACAATGGAACGGCTGTTTGATGTACTGCTGCACATTATGGAACCATTGTTTAATGCTTGATATATGTATCTTTTATACATGGTTTGTTCTATTTGATATGGCTTTGCAGCTAATGCAATAAAATTTGATTGATATTATTTGATGCACAACAATATTAGTACACAGCAAACAAGATCACTATGCTGGCTTTTGTATTCGATCACATGTCGGACACTTCCCAAGGATTATGTGATGTATCAGCGAATAATGTGTGCAGATCCGAGTAGGATGGCTTTTTGCAGTTGACAGATAGTAATTTTGTAAGCACCAATTGTTTTTAAGTGCAGGCCAAGATCTTTAGGGACTGCACCCAGTGGACCAATCACCACTGGGACAGCCTTTACTGGCTTATGCCAGAGTCTTTGCAGTTCAATTTTTAAATCCTAATATTGTGTAAGCTTTTCCAGTTGCTTCTCATCAATTTTGCTGTCACCTGGGATTGCAACATTGACAATCCATTTGTTGTTTTTTAACATGATTGTGAGGTCAGGAGTAATGTGCTCCAAAACTCTTGTCAGTCTGAATTTGGAAGTCCCAGAGTAGTTTGACGTGTTTTGTGTAACTTTTTCAGGCTTGCAAACCCATCAGTTCTTTCTGGCAGGCAAATGTTATTTGTGGTATAGTTCTAATACAGTGTTTCTCAACCTGTGGATCCCCAGATGTTTTGGCCTTTGACTCCCAGAAACCCTAACAGCTGGGTTGGGATTTCTCTGAGATATTGCCCAAAACACCTGGGGTCTCACACGTTGAGAATCACTGTTCTAATGGATCATCTGAGCAACAGTATTATGCCTCTGCTGGTAGTCCGTCTGTGCGATCTTCTTGCAGCAGCTGAGTATGTGATCCATCATTTTGTCTGCTTCCTTGCAGAGTCTACACTTGGAATATGTCATCGACTTTTCAATTCTGGCTTTGATGGCATTTGTTATAATTGCTTGTTCTTGGGCTGCAAGAATTAGGCCCTCCATCTTCTTTTTCAAAGTTCCATTTGTGAGCCATATCCATGTTATTTCCTTGTCAGTTTTGCTCTCCGTTTTTCCTAGGAACTGTCCACGGGGAGCCTTCTTTTGCCTATTAATAATAATAATAATAATTATATTATATTATTATAATATCCTGCTTTTTCTCTCAAAGATAACACTAAAAAAACAACAGTATGTGAATTAAAACCCAGTGCATATAAACATTAAAATAGAATTAAATACAAACATATTAAAATACATAGTTAAAAGTAACACAGCTATTAAATAAATATATTAAATTACAGAAATACAGCATTTAATGGAAACATACGAGAGGGCATTCTCTATTGCTGCTCCGGGGTTCCGGAGATCTAGGCTGCTCTGTCTTTGCTATCCTTTTGGCAGCAGATTAAGATATGTTTTATTCAACTAAAATTTTAGAAATTTATGGTTTTACAATACAAGACCTTTTAAAAGTGTGTTGTACTACATGTAATCTTTGCTTTTATATAAGTTATTTAAAATGGTTTGAATACTGTAGGCAGTTTAATGCTATTTTAATCATTACTTTGTGTATGCATTGAGCTAAATGTACTTCAAGCTGTAATTCTTTTGCTTTTGCAGTTTATCTTAATTCCCAGTTTTGGGGAAAAGCCAAGGTAGAAACCAAGAAATTAAAACAGATCATGGTTGCAAACATTGATGGCGTTTAAAGAGGACTTAATACATTTATGGAGGATGGGACCATCAATGACTCTTAGCTGGGATGGCTACATCATGTCATCTCCAGTATTGGGGTCAGAGATTCTCTGTATATCATAGAATCATAGACTACAGAATATTAGAGTTGGAAGGGACCAAAAGAACCATATATTCCAACCCACATGCCATACAGGTATAAATAGCAGAAATATGCATGAAAGATGCCCTCCCAACCTCTGTTTGAAGATCTCCTAAGGAGTCTACCATCTTCTGCAATAGTTCTTAGATGAAAGACATTCTTCCTAAAGTTTAGGTGGAATCCTCTTTCTTGTAGTTTGAATATTTTGGTATGTGTTTCTAGTGGAGATAGCGGAAAACATCCTTGCTCCATCTCCCACATTGGCAGCCTTTCGGATAATTAAAGATGGCAGTCAGACCATCCCTAAATCATTTCTTCTGTAAGCAAAACATACTCAGCCCCTAAGCTGATCCTTATAGAGCAATGTTTCTCAACCTGGGGGTCAGGACCCCTTGGGGGGGTTGTGAGAGGGGTTTCAGAGGGATCACCAAAGACCATAAGAAAACATATATTTCTGATGGTCTTAGGAATGTCCATCTCTTCCTTTTTGGAAACAGATGGGAATCCTCCCAGCAAAAGCCCTCCTCCTGCTCTCTGGTTGTAGGTGAACCACAACTACAAAACTCGAGGTCAATGCCCACCAAACCCTTCCAGTATTTTCAGTTCGTCATGGGAGTTCTGTGTGCCAAGATTGGTTCAATTCCATCGTTGGTGGAGTTCAGAGTGCTCTTTGATTGTAGATGTACTATAAATTCCAGTAACGACAACTCCCAAATGTCAAGATCTATTTTCCTCCAAACTCCACCAGTGTTCACATTTGGGCATATTGAGTATTTGTGCCAAATTTGGTTCATATCCATCATTGTTTATTTATTTATTTATTTGTCACGTTTCTATACCGCCCCTCTCAGCCCGAAGGCGACTCGGGATGGTTTACACAGGCAGTCTCTGCCCTCAATACAACACAGCAACAAGTCAAACCCCCCCCCCCAAAACACATATAATAACAACTTAACAATTAAAACATACAATTGCAGCCTCAGCATCATGTTAAAATCAGTTTCCATTGCATCGTCGTCATTCCATATATCCAATTAAGCCTTATATTTCATCAACAAATGCCTGCTCAAATAGCCAGGTCTTGACTTTCTTGCGAAACGTCAGGAGGAAAGGAGCCGATCTGATGTCTTTAGGGAGGGCGTTCCAAAGCCGAGGAGCCACCACTGAAAAGGCCTTGTCTCTCGTCCCCGCCAGTCGCGCCTGCGAAGAAGGTGGGACCGAGAGCAGGGCCTCTCCAGATGATCTTAAACATCTCGATGGTTCATAGGGAGAGATGCGTTCGGACAGGTAAGTAGGACCTGAACCGTTTAGGGCTTTAAAGGCTAAAGCCAGGACTTTGAATTGTGCCGGGTAGCAAACTGGCAGCCAGTGGAGCTCCACAGTGCTCTCTGGATGTAGGTGAACTCCAAGTTTGGTTCAATTCCATCACTGGTAGAGTTCAGAATGCTCTTTGATTATAAATCCCAGCAACTGCAACTCCTAAGTGACAAGATCAATCCCCTCTCAACCCCACCAGTATTCAGATTTGGGTGTATCGGGTGTTTGTGCCAAATTTGGTCCAGTGGATAAAAATACATTCTGCATACCAGATATTTACATTACAATTCATAATAGTAGCAAAACTATAGTTATGAAGTAGCAACAAAAATTGTGGTTGTGGTGTTAGGAAGGTTGAGAAACACTATTATAGAACTTGGTTATCAATTAATGCTCGATGGATAATGCAGTCATATCCTGGTGGGCTTCCTGTCCTCAGGAGCTGCTATGTGACCAAAATATAGTTTTGGTGATAGCATTGTGGGCCATCCAGTCAAACCTCCTTCCTTGCAGGAGCGCACCATCAAAGCACACCTTCCAGCCTTTGTTTTAAAACATCCAGAGAAGGAGACTCACCACACATCGAGCATTTCCCATTAATTGATAACCAAGTTGTCATGATGCAACTTAATAATCAGCTAACTACTTTATTGAAGAATAAGAAACAGTTGAAAAGGTAATTGTCCATAAAAATATCAGAAGTAATCCAAAAGCAAGGTAATGTCCAAAAGCAAACTTAGCCTGGAAGTTTCCAAAGACTTGGCAGGGCTCCGCTCAACAAAAGCGGATCAGGGAACAAAGCAAGATACAAGATCCAAGATACTCCTTGGCAGGCCACTAGCCTAACTTAGCTACGTGGACTTGCCTCGCTACACATCTGTATAGGATAGACGTGGCCGAGGTACTGAGGATCCGTTCCCATGGATCCTATACTTAATCCCCCTGGCGAGGCCCCCGACGCTCTAGGCTTCTCCTCCTCCAATCTGTGCTGCGAGACCGTGGTCGGTCTAGGCTGTGAAACCAGCCCCTTCTGCTAGCCTCGATGTTCCGTCTCCTATCAAAGGTTCGTCCTTGCCTCCCAGCACCTGCGTCCCTATCTTCGTGAGAGTCTGACTCCCTATCAACTTCCCGGGCCTCCTCCTCCGTGGACCTCGCCCCCCCCGGCCGTTCGTAATCTTCACTATCACTGCTTACAGAATCCATCTGGCCTTCCAAATCCTTGTAAGGATCAGGCCAGCCAGGATCCCACGCCAGGCTCTCTGTGGGGGAAGAAGGCCCAGCTAACTCAAAATCCCCTTCTTCCAGCCCCTCCAAATCCTCCTCAGAATCTACCTCAGCTCCAGCTGGCTCTAATGCAAGTGGGACCCCTGGTGATGCCCCTTGTCCCCCAGGCACGAACGAGAACTGGGGTGCTACACAAGTTCTATAATAGTGTTTCTCAACCTTCCTAACACCGCCACCCCTTAATACAGTTCCTCATGTTGTGGTGACCCCCAACCATACAATTATTTTTGTTGCTACTTCATAACTATAATTTTGCTACTATTATGAATTGTAATGTAGATATCTAATATGCAGAATGCATTTTTATCCACTGGACCAAATTTGGCACAAACACCTGATACACCCAAATCTGAATACTGGTGGGCAGTGAATTCCAAACATTTCTCACCATCAGGAGATTTGTCCTAATGTTTAGATGGAATCTATTTTTCTGTAGTTTGAATCCATTGCTCCATGTCCTAATTTTTAGAGCAGGAGAAAACAAATTTGCTCCCTCCTAAACATGATATCATTCCCAATATTTCAACATGGCTGACGTGTCACCTCTTGATGTCCTCTTCTCCAGGCTAAACATGGTCAGGCCATCAATTACTCCACGACACCGCCAGTTTGTATTGGGCTTGGCAAACAACAGGTTGGGTTGAACTCATTTGCTATTTCTTTGTGCCAGTGGCAGAAATCCCAAAACATTATACATTGGGGATTAGTGAGTAGAAGAGGCTGATTTCAGTCACAAAAATAGCAAAGCCGGGTCCAATGTCCTCATTACCGTATGCGGCAAATGAGCAACATTTTCAGGAATAAGTCAGTGAAGTAATGATTCCCAGAGATAATACAATTGCAAGGACTGAGGCTTTTGAGAAATGGGCTGTCATTTTAATTGATTGAAGAATATTAATTGTTTTTTGGGGGGGATGTGGGATAGGAAATTCAAGGACTCTTCAAAGAAGGTGGCACGGCTGGAACTTCAAGATATCTATTATATTCACACCTACAGCTCTTGGATCTCTTTTTGAGAGAAAGCAGTATATAAAGTCATCTTAAAAATGAAAACAGGATTGGAATTATGCAGTCCTCCAAATGTTGTTCGATTTGCATCATGTGGACTAGGACCACCGAGAGTTTGAACCCCAACAACATCTGGAGAGGTACACGATTCCCTCTTCTCTTGTGGATGAAGGCAGCATGAATTTATTAACACTGTAGAGCTATAGTAAAAAAGGATGTTGGTTTGTTTCATTCCTCTGCTAATATGCTGGTTATGGCTTGGACTGAAAACAGCTTTTCGTGTAGTTTTCTTCCTGTAATAATTGGGAAGTGGGATATTATCAAGGTTTGTCAAATTTGGGTTACCATGTATCAGGACTAAAGACCAACAGGTTGCAGGTTCGAATCTGGGGAGAACACAGATGAGCTCCCTCTGTCAGCTCCAGCTCCCCATGCGGGCACATGAGAGAAGCCTTGCACAAGGATGGTAAAACATCTAAACATCTGAGTGTCCCCTGGGCAATGTCCTTGCAGACGGCCAATTCTCTCACACCAGAAGCGACTTGCAGTTTCTCAAGTCACTCCACACATACACACACATATCCCCAAGTTTTGTGACTGGGACATCAATCTCATAGAGAATGGTGTTGCAGAATGAGAAAGTCTGATGATGGTCTCTCATTCAAGTATTACCCAAGGTTGAGAATGCATAGCTTCCAAGACCAGACAGAATCTTGTGCCTTCAGGGTGTTTAGGCCGTCTGGGAAGTATAGATGAACGCTTTTAGTGAAATATTATTTTTGAAATGGAGTGTGTGGTAGTTTCCATGCGAGACCAATATGGGCCTTCCCAACCTTTTAAAGGCCCTTTGCACAAAATAAATGAAATTTCGGCTCCTTCAGCACTATTTGCCCTGAGATTAAGGGAAATATTGACAAGCTGGAATGTGCCCAGACGTGGGCGAGTGAAATGATCAAGGGTCTGGAGAATAAGCCCTATGAGGAGCGGCTTAAAGAGCTGGGCATGTTTAGCCTGCAGAAGAGAAGGCTGAGAAGAGACATGATGCCCATACATAAATATGTGAGGGAAATCACAGGGTGAGGGAGCAGGCTTGTTTCCTGCAGCCCCGGACCAATGACTTCAAACTACAGGAAAGGAAATTTCACCTGAACTTTAGGAAGAACTTCAAACTGTAAGAGCTGTTCAATAGTGGAACTCTCTGCCCTGGACTGTGGTGGAGGCTCCTTCTTTGGCAGAGGCCCTCTGTCGGGGGTGCTTTGAATGCAATTTTCCTGCTTCTTGGCAGGGAGGTGGACTGAGGTCTAGCAAATGAGTCTAGAATTCTATGATTGTATGATTTTTTTCCAGTTGGAGTTCCAGAAAAATACAGCAGATCCTTAATAAATTTATAACAGCCTCAAATTGAGCTTTCAAGACTATTTAAGGAATGATGCTTTCCGACATCCATGGAAATAGAAGTATTTATTTGAAAAAGAATGCCCAAACCGAATCTAACACAATGATTTTTTTCAGTTAGTAAAAAAAAGTTATAGGCAGAGTTCAAAATTACCTTTGAGATCTCATGCAGAGTAATTACAGCCTTCATATTCTCTCCTTTATTCTTTGTGCTGAAACAGATGATGAAACGATATTTAGTCTGCTGCTATCAATGCTATTTTCCAAACTAAATCTGAAAAACATACACATCTTCATTCAGAGCTAAATTGAGGAAAATCAATCACTGTTGGGAGAGAGATTCATCCAAGGGTTATTTTCCCCTGCCCTCTTTTAACAATTTTTTTCATTTATTCTCCATATTAATCCTACTAAATCTCTTTTGCGTTAGCAGCATGTGCAAATAACTCAGGTACTCTGTTACTGCTGAGAGAGAACATTATGCCTTGCAGGTGGCAAGGTAGATATTAATTTTACAGTTGAAGCAAAGAGAAATTGACTGGAATTAAGAGTAACAGGGAATAACTAGATTTTCTATGGTAGTTTATGATGTGTGTGCATGAATGAAAGGAGACATAGAAACCAGACAATTGCTTTTCATTGCTTGTTCTCTCACTTCTATCCCCAAACTTTCGATATGCAAGTAGCATGGGACTTTCCCCTGATTAAAACTGGAGGTTTCATCCTATATTAAAAAAAGGAAATAGAGCTTCAAAGTTGGTCTGAATCCCAACAGCCATCTAACCAAATCCCCAACCAATGAAGGAAAACCATAGCTAAAGCACCACTTAAAAATGGTCGTCAACTTACCACCTCCTGAAGTAATCTCTTCCACTTTGAAACAGCTCTTATCATTTGGAAGCTCTCCCTACGGTTTAGTAACAATATTCTTTCTTGAGATGTGAATCCATTGCTTTAAGTCTGACTCAATGAAGCACTTGCAAAACAAGCTGGCACAGCCTTTTAGGTGACCAACTTTCAGATATTTCAAGATGGTTGTCATGTCTCCAGGCTAAACAAACCCAGTTCCCTCCAAATATTCTACATTCTGTAAAGAGATTGGGAGTAATTTGAGTTCAGCAACACCACTATCAAACCTTTGTTGCCTTTAAACATGGCTATCACATCACCTCTTAACGTTCACTTCTCCAAGCTAAACATACCCAGCTTTCTAAGCTGTTCCTCATAGAACCTAGCTTCCACACCTTTGACCATTTTGCTGCTCTTCTATGGACATGTGACTGCCTGTCAATATCCCTCTTGAATGATAGTACCCAGAACTGGATATACTATTTTGGATTAGAACTGATCAAAGCAGAATAGAGTGGCATTATTATTACTTCTCTTGACCTAGACCAGTGTATCTCAACCTGGGGTCGGGACCCCTGGGGGGATCGTGAGGAAGGTGTCAGAGGGCTCGCCAAAGGCCATCAGAAAACACAGTATTTTCTGTTGGTCATGGAAGTTCTGTGTGGGAAGTTTGACCCAATTCTACCATTGGTTGGGTTCAGAATGCTCTTTGATTGTAAGTGAACTATAAATCCCAGCAACTACAACTCCCAAATGTTAAGGTCTGTTTTCCACAAACTCCACCAGTATTCACATTTGGGAATATTGAGTATTCATGCCAAGTTTGGTCCAGATCCATCACTGTTTGAGTCCACAGTGCTCTCTGGATGAACTCCAAAACTCAATATCAATGCCCACCAAATCCAGTATATTCCCTTGTTCATGGGAGTTCTGTGTGCCAAGATTGGTTCAATTCCATCATTCGTGGAGTTCAGAATGCTTTTTGATTGTAGGTTAACTATAACTCCCAGCAATTACAACTCCCAAATGACAAACTGAATCCCCCCCAACTACAACTATCTTCAAATTTGGACATATTGGATACTTGTGGCAAATTTGGTCCAGTGAATGAAATTACATCCTGCATATCGGATATTTACAATACAATTCACAACAGTAGCAAAATTACAGTTATGAAGTAGCAACAAAAATAATTTTATGGTTGGGGTCACCACAACATGAAGAAGTGTATTAAGTGGTCATGGCATTAGAAAGGTTGAGAGCCATTGATCTAGACACTACTCTGCTATTGATACAGCTTAGAATCACATCAATAGGAGTGTAGTGTCTGGATCAAGGGAAGTAATAATACCACTCTATTCTGCTTTGGTTTAACTTCACCTGAAACATTGTGTCTATTTCTGGGAAGATATAGGCAATGTGGAAATTTATTATTTTTTTCCAACATTTCTACCCCGCTCTTCTCTACCCCCAAGGGGGGACTCAAAGGAGGCTGTTCACTTCTCATTGTAGCCAAGAAAAGTATCATTTGGAGAACCTGGAATGATTGAGAGTTGAAACAGTCTTGTGACGGTATGGTGGGTGCCGCCTGCATAGAAAATTTGAGTTATTAAAGGTTTGCTTTGTTAAAGTGTGTTTTTACAGCCTACACAGTTTGCAGGAGGTTTTATTGCATTGATTGGTCCTTAGCAACTGCCAATCATCATTTGCAGAGCCCAGTTGAGTTTGTTCTGCCCCTTTTACAAGGGATCTGGGGAACTACCCATTTTTACATTCAGAGACAACCAGGACCTCTCCTGCCATCTGACTGGGACTGCGAGTATCCCTACCTCAAAGCCATTGAGGGAGAAAGGACCCAGAGAGCTTTTCAGCTACAGCTTCTTGGACCAATACAGCAAGGGAACTTTAAAGTAAGAACTTTTCAACCTTATTTGGGGAAACTAAGCAGCGTGCCTGAGTGAAGTTAACTCATGTTATGGACAATAAAGTGTCCAGTTTGGTCCTTGGAGCCCTGAGCCTTTAAAGGGAGGCAAAAAGCAATCCCCTGGGATAGAGAGATCACGTCCTTGCCTTGTCACAAGGTATCCATAGCCTGGGTGCGACGGCACAAGCCTTGTGTGGCCAAATCCTCTGGTTACCTATTGCTTGCTCTTGAACAAACCCATTGAGCCCATTGAAAGAACTTCTCCATTCTGTATGGAAGTCATATTCACTATCATGCATCTGAAAAAGTGGAAGAAGAACAGACTGATCAGGATGGACCTTGCCAAACTGGAGACAGTTTCAGAGTGTGCTCAGGATACATGGTAATAAATTTTAGGAATACAAATGGGTTGATTCTTTATGTAGCCAAGCAATTATGGTAGGAACACTGTGATTTTACCTGGTAGTAAGGTCCTTAGAGAACTGCAACAAGAACGATAATAATCCTCATGTGCAGTTATGAACTTAGTAAGTCTTCAAATTTTTAAAACCTGCTTTGCATTTTGCTTCTCTCTAGGAATGTCAGTTAATGACTTGCTTCTCTACAGGTTTATCTACCTTGGCAATAATGGAACCCTTTCTATTGTTTGCAAATCTAATTAACACACATAGCTTGGGGCTATCTGTCTGAACTGTTCAATTGATCTTAAGATGATCAGAGCAGAAGGAACTGTCAAAGGAACTGTGTAAGCAACGATAGTGAAAGAAAAGAAAGCAATGAAACACCCACTTTTATTCCTTTGCAGTGAATAAATCTCCATGACTTGATTGCAATTGGGATGCTACAGCTGGGTTGTTTCTGAAATCATCTCCCTTGAAATCTCAAATTTCAGAAACAGCATACCTGGGAAAAGCTACTTTTGTTGTTGCTAACTACCATCAAGGCGACTTTGTCTATGGTGACCCCACGAATGAGAGCCATCTAAGCCACTGTGTCCTCAGCAATCCTGCTCAGGTCTTGTAGGTTCAGGGCTGTGGCTTCCTTCCTTGGGCCTATTGATATGTAATGTAATCTTCCTCTTTTCCTATTGCTTTTTGCCTTACCAAACATTGTTATTTTATTTCTAGTGAGTCATTCCTTCTTATATTTATTTATTTATTTATTTTTTGTATCAGGAGTGAACCACTTGTATTGTATTTAAAAACAAACAAACAAAAAAACCCACAAAATTTTAAAACTTGGCATTATACTAAATGCCCTTTGACCAGTAGCTGGCCACTTGGAGGGCCTCTGGTGTTGCTATAAGGAGGTCCTCCGTTGTGCATGTGGTGGGACTCAGACTGCATTGTAATAGGTAGTCTATGGTTTGTTCTTCTCCACACTCGCATGTTGTGGATTCCACTTTGTAGCCCCATTTCTCAAGGTTGGCTCTGCATCTTGAGGTACCAAAGCAGTCCATTTAGCGCCTTCCAAGTCGCCCAGTCTTCTGTGTGCCCAGGAAGGAGTCTCTCATTTGGTATCAACCATGGATTGAGGTTCTGGGTTTTAGCCTGCCACTTTGGGACTCTCACTTGCTGAGGTGTTCCTGCAAGTGTCTCTGTAAATCTTAGAAAACTATTTCTTGATTTAAAGCATTGGCATGGTGGCTGATATCCAAACAGGGGATGGACCGAAGATGTCACTGCCTTGGTCCTTTCACTATTGGTTGCTACTTCCTGGCGGATGTCAGGTGGTGCAATACCGGCTAAACAGTGTAATTTCTCCAGTGGTGTAGGGCGCAGACAGCCCGTGATTTTGCAGCATGTCTCATTAAGAGCCACATCCACTGCTTTAGCATGCTGAGATGTGTTCCACACTGGGCATGCATATTCAGCAGCAGAGTAGCAAGGTGCAAATATGGCCGAACCAGGAAGCCCCAAATCCAGCAGAGAGTCCCCAGTATTCCTTTTGGCCCAAGGCCTAAGTTGCACCAGTACCAGACCCTTTTTTTTCCTTCTGCCCCACCCAGTTCCAAAGTTCACCACACCAACTTCGTCCCTCCCAGTACACCTAGCCACCATTGCTTCCCCTCACCCCAACTACACAACATTTGCACAGCCAATAGCACATGTAAAAAAAACATTTTAGCAAACATCCCACAGCATAGCAATACATCAGACATACTTCACATAACTTTGCATAAACAATAGAATATAACATTACCATAACCCACACAATCCCATAAGCCAACCCCTGCACAAAAATCACAAACACTCTTCCATGCCACTAAGCCACAACAGACTGGCTACTCTCCACCCAGGCCTGTGCAAGGCCGCTGCAGTACCACCACCCACCACTAGGGCCGAAACGCCCGTCCCTCCCCTCACCGCTATAAGAAAAAACCCCAAAACAACCCAAACACTTCAAAAACAAACAAAACAATAAACAAGACCTTCCCCCTGTTCCTACCTTTGGTCTCCATCCCCCTCACCCGATCGTCCGTGCTGCAACCGTCCTCTAACGGGGGGCCCGCGAGCGGACGGCACCTTCTGCACCCCCGCTCGCGACGTCGACATCTTGGAAAAGTGGGGGCAAGGAGCAAGGAACGATCCGCGGATAAGTGAGATCGCCATAGGAAGAGTGGATTCAGTATCCACACTTTGGAAGTGTCCCCGATTTGCCCGCTGTTGTCCCCGAAGCACTCTGCCTCTTCCCCATCTTGTTTCTGCCTCTTTCTTCTCCCCTTTTTCCTCCCTGGCCTGAGGGAAGCCCGGAAGAGCGGCCGCTCGCAATCAGCGGCCTGGCTCTCAGCTGAGCGCTCTGTTTACCCGAGGACAATCGGCCCCCACCTTTTTTCTCGCATTAAGTCCCATAGCCTCTAGCAGCAATAACGGATCCAAATCCGGCAGCGGGTCAACGGTTTTGGACTGTAAGGATCCTGAAGGGGGGAATGGGACCCCAAGCCTCTTGCCGACCGGGGAGGCACGGAGCCCAAGTACCAGAACTCTTTTCTCTCTGCTTTTTGACCACTTCTTCCTTGAACGAATGAAGGTCCCTTTGCCTGGCTGGAAACTGCCAGGGGGAACCAAAGAGAACAACCATGGACTATGGGGGAAGGAAAGATGCCTTTGCCTCGATGGATCGCCTTCAGAAGGGTTAAGGGAAGGGATCCATGCAAATAGGGGGGCCTCGAACCAATAACCCGGGTCTGTGCAGGCTGGGACCTGAAGTTCACCCAAGGACACTGGTCATGGACTCTTCCTGCTGCCATTTCCCACTGCTTTGAGTTCAGCTCCATGTGGGCTGACCCAGGATCCCCACCCTCAGACTCTCTCTCTCCCCTGATCACAGACTTTATAGTTTCCCCAAGTACACTGGCCCATTTTGCCCTTTCTTCATGCTACATAACCCGGATTATTCCTGGACTGCTCTTCACAGCTGATTCCAGCAAGAGTCTTGCCACAGCCCATAGATCATGGACCCCAGAGGCTCCCTTTCTGGGTAAACTGTGTCCGATGTTTTCCGGAGGGGTTTTGCCCAGATTGCAAGGGGACTGAAAGGGAACCCAGGTCTTTTGGGCTTTGGGAGAAGCAGTTCACCAAGGACACTCCACAGTTGAACATTCCCAGCCCTTTCCCTTCTGACCACATGGACTTTGTGACTCTTTGCCAATCTACTGCACTCCAGAAGTCATTCTGCCCCTCAGAGAATTATAGTTTCCACAAGGACGTTCCTTCCTTTGGACATTTCCTGCTTTCCCTTTCACATCATGGACCCTCAAATGACTTTGCCTCTGCTTGGCACCCCAGCCCCAAAGGCTCTACAGTTCTCAAGGACCATGGAGGACTACAACTCCCTGGAAGTGCCTGTTTTGAAGATCATTACTCTGGGAGCAACAGCTGCATGGGAATATATTTGGGGATGATTGCTGGGGATCCCTGTATTGTCTTGTACTTTGTACCCCTCATGTGTTCCCTTTTTGTGTCAATGTAACTTCTAAGTTAATGCCCTCAGCAGAGCGTTCCAAGGATGAACAGCGCAATAATCCATTTTTCTACCCAATTTTACCCTGCACAAATAATAACTTTGGGGAAGGGACGTTGGGGTTCCTTCGTGGGGTGAGGCCCACTCTCTTTATGCCCAAGACTTCCCTGCATAGGTCTCTATTATTCTCGGAGCTTGGCCAATAATAGGGAATATGTAATGGTCATGTAAACAGACCCAAAACACGGTTGCTTCATGCGAGCTTCGGAACCTCGCAGCCAGCCCCAATAGCTCTCTCAGGACCATTTTAAACTAAGCAACCATGCTTCCAAGCCCAGCCAGGGCTCCCATCCGCGGAGAGTTCCCTGGCAAACAAATAATACGTTTTTCTGGCCATATGAGGCCTTTTTCTCCAATATGGGAGGGAGGTCAGGTGTTCTGTGGAACATAGATTCCGCCATTATGAGCCTGGATCCCCCCTGCTTGTGTCTCCCCTTGGCCTCGGAGCTGGACCCCCAAGGGATCATGAGCTCTGGCAAACCCCGAGTCACACAGCCACCCCATAGCTGACCAGAGTGGGCTTCGGACCCCCGCTCACCGGCTGCAATAAGTTATACTTTGGCCATTTTTAACTAAGAAATCATGCTTCCCGCTAGACTGAAACTCTCAATACAAAGGAGTTTCAGCCAGGACAAAAGATTCCCATTAAGGCACTCAGGACAAACAATAAACAGGAAGGTGGGCTTTCACATCGAAGGCCCTCCAGCCGCAAGGTATCTCAGCCATAAGTTACTTCCTCCACCCAGCCGTTTCTCCCTTTGTGTCTTTTCCCGCCTTGCTAGCTAGCTAGGATAGGCTCGTTCGAATTCTGGCGCGCTTCTCCTATTGGCCAAAGCGCGCCGGTCTCCTCCTGGCTCAGCTGACTTTGACAGCCAGGCCAATCAGCTGAAGCTACACATGGAAGGGGAAGGCGCCCGATTCAAATGTAAATGACTGCTTTTGACTGCTTTTCTATATATTGGACTGCTTTTCCATTAAAGACTATGTTTTTGCCTTTGGATTCCTGGCGTGGCATTACATCCTATTCAGCTGAATTAGATCCTTCTCTCGGTAGTGGCGTTCTTCCGTCTGGGTGAGCATTGATCTGGGTTCTTTGGGATTTGTAGTTCTGGGAAGATCATCCAGATTTTGGGCCTCGATCCTCGCTTTTAGGGGCGGCCTGGGTTCTGTCCCCTTAAGGGAAGACCCCCAAAACGTGGTTCGGTAATACAAAGATAGATGTCTTCACTGTGTTTTCTCCAGCACCACATTCAAAACAAGTTTATTTTCTTCATATCAGTGTTCTTCACTGTCTAGCTTTCTCATGCTTAGAAATAGGAAACACAATGGCAGGAACAACCCTAGTTTTAGTATTTCCCTACCATTTTAATATTCAACCTGGATAATTTTCAAGCTACCATGACAATCACAAAGAGTGCATAACTTTCTTCTTGCAACAATTATACTTTTATTTTACAGGTCCATAAATGGCAAACATTCAATGCCACAATAAAAAAGAAAATGGGTTCCCTGACAACTAGAAAGACCAGAATCTACTAATTGCAGTGATGCAAAAAGTATTTAAACACATAAAAGTTCAATGCATACATATAAACATAAATGGGGCCAGTAAAACATAAGATTGTTACTTTCACATTGAAAAGAAATAACTTGATCTTTTCTCAAAAGATGAATAGACCTCTCTTCATTTGTGTAGTAATAGTTCTTAAGTCTTTACTACAGATGAGTAGACTCCAAATCCTTGCACAGTAAATGTTCTAGTTTCTTTCCTACAAATGAGTAGGCTCCAACATTCACTCACAACCGGTTTCGACTCTCAAGAGCCTTCATCATTAAATATTCAATGCCGTTATACAATTGGCAAAGACAGACAGTACATAAACAGAGGCAAGGCTTTCCCTCTGGTTTGATCAAACCAGTCCATACTCCAGGAAGTAAATCCCAACTGCTCACTGGAGGGAATGATAATATAGGCAAAGATGAAATACTTTGGCCACATAATGAGAAGACATTATGCTGGTGAAAGTGGAAGGGAAAAGGAAGAGAGGCCGACCCAGGATGGATGGATGTTATCCTTCAAGTGACTGACTTGACCTTGAATAAACTGGGGGTGGCCATGGCTGTCAGGGAGCTCTGGTGTGGGCTGGTCCAAAGAGTCCAAAGTGCCTGAATGAATAAACAATAACAAGGCTTCCCTCTTTTCATGTCTGGTATTTGGCTGTTGTTTGATTTGGCCATGGGAATGTGCTGTTGTTTCATTTTCCATGTCGAGGAGCTTGTTGTCTATGGATGCCTTTCCTGGTCAGATTTTGCCGGCATGTTTTTCAGGGTGCCTTTTACCTCCCCGCCAATGCGGGACCTATTAAAATACTTACATTGTTGTTTTTGAACTGCTAGGTGAGCAGATGCTGGGTTGATGGCAGGAGCTCACCCTGACCCAGGCTTGAACTGCCAACCTTCCAGTCGGCTGGATCTTCTATAGCTGATGGTTTAACCTGCTGGGTTAGCCCAGCTAGTTCCACTAATTAACAGTCCATTTCCAGGCGCAATTTAAAGTGATGGTGAAGACCTATAAATTCCTATATGATCAGTTTCCTTTGTATTGTAATGTTTAAAATTTTCTGGGTATTCTCAGATGAAACCGGAATGAAACCATAATATTTTTTATTTAAAACACAAATTAAACCAGAATATTTTAATTGGGTCTATTGGACATGAAAATGGAAACAAATACATAAATGATTTTTAACTATTTGGTAACTATTTGGTAACTGTCTATCCCAGATATTGAAGACGCAAAGAAACACCTTCCACAGACAAATGATTAATTAAAACAATGGACATAATGAACATGGATAAGCTGACAAAATTGTTAAAAAAAAATCCAGGAAAACTAGAAAAAGTCACAGACTGACAAATGTTTAAATAATTTTTGGAAAGGAATATAACTATATAGCCAGCTCCTGTATGGAAGCGAAGAAATGGACACTAATATAAACAATAGGCATGCTAAAATTGAAACGGAAATCTAATTGATTCGTTAGAAATTCGTAATTAATGGGACTTTTGTTGTTTTACGGCTCGCTGTCGTGAACCCGAAGTAGACTTCCTTTACGGCACTTCGCGGCGCCATTTTTGTATCTGGGCCGTAAAGCATTCGTATGGCTTCGTTGCCCTTTTTAAGCGTGTTTTGTCATTGGCTGAGGAGAAAGGCCCCCGCGCGCCTCTCTGCCTCTCTCTAGCCTGGATCCAGGCTAGAGAGAAGCAGAGGGGTGCGCGGAGCGCCTTTCCAGCTAAAATATAAGCCGACCCAGGCGCGGAGCGCCTTTCCAGCTAAAATATAAGCCGACCCAGGCGCGCGGGGCGCCTTTCCAGCTAAAATATAAGCCGACCCAGGCTTGGGTCGGCTTATATTTTAGCTGAAAGGCGCTCGCGCACCCTCTGCTTCTCTCTAGCCTGGATCCAGGCTAGAGAGAAGCAGAGGGGTGTCTTGTGCCTTTCAGCTAAAATATAAGCCGACCCAGGCTTGGGTCCTATATTTTAGCTGGAAAAGCCTCCGCGCACCCTCTGCTTCTCTCTAGCCTGGATCCAGGCTAGAGAGAGCAGAGAGAGGCGCTGGGCGCCTTTCCAGCTAAAATATAAGCCGACCCAAGCCTGGGTCGGCTTATATTTTAGCTGGAAAGGGGCTCGCGCCTCTGCTCTCTCTAGCCTGGATCGAGGCTAGAGAGAAGCAGAGGGGCGCGAGGGGTTTCTTTCCAGCTAAAAATAAGCCGACCCAGGCTTGGGTCGGTTTATATTTTAGCTGAAAGGCCTCGCAGTTTCTTTCTGCTTCTCTCTAGCCTGGATCCAGGCCAGAGAGAAGCAGAGGGTGGCTTGAGCCCCTTTCCAGCTAAAATATCCCCAGACCCAAGCCTGGGTCGGCTTATATTTTAGCTGGAAAGGGGCCCCACGCGCCCCTCTGCGTCTCTCTAGCCTGGATCGAGGCTAGAGAGAAGCAGAGGGGCGCGCGAGGCCCCTTTCCAGCTAAAATATAAGCCGACCCAGGTGCTAAAATATAAGCCGACCCAGGCTTGGGTCGGCTTATATTTTAGCTGAAAGGGGCTCATAGTGCGCCCCTCTGCTTCTCTCTAGCCTGGATCGAGGCTAGAGAGAAGCAGAGGGGGCGCATGAGGCCTTTTTCCAGCTAAAATATGTCGACCCAGGCTTGGGTCGACTTATATTTTAGCTGGAAGGGGCCAGCGCCTCTCTGCTCTCTCTAGCCTCGATCCATGGATCGAGGCTAGAGAGAGGCGAGGGGGGGTGAGCAAGGGCACCGGCGAGCGGGGGAAAAGAGGGGCGAAGAAGAGAAAAGAAGGGATGGGGAACCAAAGAGCAAAGGAAGGAATGAAAGAAGAGTGTAGAGAAGGAAGAAAGGAGGGAAAGGGGAAATAATAAGGGAGGGGGGGGGGGCAGAAACGTAATTCACTTTCACAATTGTCCTGAGAGCTAGTAGCTAGTAGCTACTACCTCTTATATTTATGTTATACATTACAGCTCCACTTAATTGCACTGCAGAGGTGAAGGGAATGTTCCCCTTGATTTTTAACTGTTTCCTGCTTTTCCTACTTTAGAACCACTTTAGAATTTCGTTAGTACTTAAGTTACATTTTAGCACTTTTTGGAAATTTTTTTGTAAGTCTTTGATATACTAATCAAAATAAAAATCCGCCCCCCCCATTTGATTTTAAAATCCCGATTTTAGGATTCTAAACCAACCCTAATAAACAACTAAGTTATAGCGGCATTAAGGAAGATTGGAAGACCACAAAATATTTTTTTATGTGTGTGTTTTTCTTTTCCCCCTTTTTTCTTTTTCTTTTATCTCCTCTTCTCACACTATCCTTATTTAGTTTAATGCCATTTAGCTTTTTCATTTTTTTAAAAAAAATCATTATAAAGCTTTTCAATAATGAAAATACTGGAAAATGAGATTAACAGGAAGACATTGGCAATTATACAGTATGTTTTTAATGGTTTTTATATGAATTTTTATAATGTTTTAAAAGCTTTTAATTGTATTTTATGACGGTTGTGACATCTAATAGCTGCCAATTTGTAAGCAGCCTTGACTTGCCTTTGGGCTGAGAAAGGCGGGATAGAAATACCGCAAATAAATAAATAATAAAACTTATTGCTATTTTTTTTCAAAAAATATATATGCTCAGGTCCATGCTGTTTGGTAGACAAACAAACAAACAAACAAACAAAACATTTGATTTCTTACCTGCCTCTCCTCAAGGCAGGTTACAACAAAGAATTAAAGTACTATAGATTACTAAAAACACACCAACCATTTAAAACACATAGAATAAATACTCATAAACCTAAGATTAAAAATCTAATTAAAATCATCTATACCTATAAATTCCAATTTAAAATGGGAAGAGATAACTTTTTTAAAAATTCAGATGACATGTCTGGCTGTTGAACCTCTAGTTCAGTGTTTTTCAACCTTTTTTGAGCCACGGCACTTTTTTTACATTTACAACATCCTGGGGCACACCACCAACCAAAATGACACAAAATGACACTCTAACACAGTAATACATATAGTTAATATGTTTTAAAATGTATTTATACATTCAGTGTGAAACCTGGGCCTGTTTCGATGAACACAACATGGATATCCTGGCAGGAATGGCAGAAAGACACACACGAAGGTCTTGCTCAACAGCTGGGAGTTATAGTTCACCCACAATCAAAGAGCATTCTGAACTCCACCAATGATGGAATGGAATCAAACTTCCCACACAGAACTACCATAACCAAGAGAAAGTACTATAAGAGTTTGGTGGGCATTGACCTTGAGTTTCGGAGTTGTAGTTCACCTATATCTAGAGAGCACTATGGAGGGGAGGGAGGAAGACTGCGAGCTACTGCGAGTCTGTGCAGTAGCGCCCGCATGGGTCACGTCTTCCTCCCTCCCCCCTCCCGCAGAAGCAGCAGTGTGAGCAAAGTGAGGCAAAGCGAGCAGAGCGAGGCTGGGAAGAAGGGAGCCCGAGTGGAGAAGAAAAAGTGTTCGGTAGGAGGGGGAAGAAAGGGTATTGGAGGTTTCAATTTCCCACGGCACACCTGATGATCGCTCACAGCACACTGGATGGGAAACACTGCTCTAGTTCATTCCACAATGCAACTCTGAGCTTCCCTCATGCTGACCGTGGAATTCTGGGAGGTGTAGTTTTAAATATTTTTGAAGTCTTTCCCTCTCTTCCATCCCATGTGCAAAAATTGAGTGGGTGATGACCCAATATCCTCCTTTGTAATAAGATGGTATTATCGAGGGCAGGAAGAGGGAAGAGGAGTTCAGATGAAAGAGGCAAAAGACTGCCATTGCCACCCCAAAATGTCTCCCACCTGAGGCATGAGATTCCCTTTGCTTGTTGCTCACCCCAGGTCAAGATGAGATAGACACTGCTGATTGCTCACAAACATATTTATTCTTTGACCTTAATTCAGATTTTCACTTGATAGATGTGGCACCTTAAACAAAATTAAGGCACGACCAGTTCAATTTGCGATGTAACAAAAGCTTGCAGAGCATTTTAAAGGCAAAATATGTCATCGGAGGAAGGTAGCGCTGCTTATTGCTAGAAGCAGTGAATGTTCCAAGAGAGAGAGAGAACAAAAATTGCATTGATTGCCTTTAACCACCAAATTGCAAAGCCTGCTTATTACAGCAAAGAGGAGTGTAATTATGCACTTAAGCATTGTCTCCTTGCTCACTCGGCAGTTGTTAATGGAGAGGCTTGGCTTCCCCTCCCCACTCTATTGCTATGCTGAATTTATTACTGATGTGCTTGACAGAAGAATTTCACTTTTGAGTCTTGCTGGGAGATTTTCTTTTACACTTTTCCCCCAAAATAGTTGAGTAAAATAAAATATTGTGGTGGTGGCAGATGCCGATATATTTGAATTCCTCCTTGACCAGGTCTGTCAAGAGGGGTTTTGGGCCCCGTGAAAAAAAATGCAGAGACATCACCCATAACTATCTGCCAGCAGCAGATCTGTGTGACTGGGGTGGTGGGCATTATATGCTGTAACTAAAATCTAAAAATCATTATATGGATTTTAAAAATTTGATCCAGGTCTTAATCATCTTAAAGGCACCAGATCCCAGTCCTGTTTAGTACTTGCATGGGAACTGCTAGTGAATCCCAGATACTGTGTGCTATATTCCTGAAGAAGGAATTGAGACAACCACCTCTGAGTATTCATTGCTTGACAAAACCCTTTGAAAGTCATGGGGTCGCCATAGATTGTCAGGTGACTTGAAAGTGCATAAATACCCATGCTGCTACCCTGGCAGCCACCTCTCCACAAAAGTCAACATTGACACTGAAATACAACAACGCTGGAGCTCTGTGAGTGCAGCATTTTTCCAAATGAAGCAGAGAGTGGTTGAGGACCAGGACATCCGTAGTGAGACCAAGGTGCTTGTTTACAAAGCTATTGTCCTCCCAACTCTGGTATATGCCTGCAAAACGTGGATTATCTACAAATGTCACATGCAACTCCTAGAATGATTCCGTCAGCATTGCCTCCGAAAAATCCTACAAATCTCTTGGGAAGACAGGTGGACAAATGTCAGTGTGCTGGAAGAAGCAAAGACCATCAACACTGAAGCAATATTCCTATGCCATCAACTCTGCTGGACTGGCCACATTGTCCGAATGCCTGATCACGAAGACACCAAGATTTTTTTGGTTGGGCAGGCTGTGTTATTATCTATGGATTTTGTTAACACTTGTGTAAAATAAAGAAGGGGAGGGGGCGGAGGTTGAAAAAAATACAAAAAATGGGACACGAGACCCAAGAAACTGTCCCTAATGACTTTCTCTCACCTCCTCACCATGAGTGCATGCCATGAGGACGGGGGCATGTTCCATGGGACATTGCAACAGTATAGTAACAGTGAGGCTGCATACCATGTTTTAGCCCTTGTGGACCACTGGTTGGGAACCACTGCTTTCCAGTCATTGCAACCATCACCTTGGACCTGTGGGATGATGACCACTGTGAATCTTCATTCTCTTTTCTGCCATTGCTGCGAGATGATCATTTGCTGGGGAGAAAGTTGAGGAGTAAAGTGAGGAGCAGCAGATAATACTTTGTTTTCTTCCTTGCTCTCTTGGCTCCTTTCTTGGTCATCCTCACACTGGGCCAGAGACCATGTGGGTAAGCAAGTAGCAGCACCACGAAGTAGCAACACCATGAAGCAGCAACAGCAGATGTGCGAACTTTTTGTTGTTATTTTCTATTACATCAGTGTTGACTCATGCATGAGGGACCTCTATGTCCTCCATAGAAGCCAGATTGACTCAACCAACTGTAGTTTGGACATATCAGGAGAAGACATCACTCACTAGAAAAGACAATAATGGTAAGGCAGTAGGAAAAGAGGAAAATCATATTTCAGATAGATAGATCCAATAAGGGAAGCAATTGCCCTGAAACTTCAAGATCTAACCAGGAATGTTGAGGATAAGGTGGTCTATCATTGAAATGGTTGCCATACGTCAAAGTCAACTTGTGGGCAGTTAACAACAATAATGAACACCACTTCTGAAATGTTGAATCAAATGTGGATAGTCCACACTGGAGAGAAAACTCCAATCACTTCTATATGTGCGTAAAGTATGAACAGGATTCCAATGAAAGGACTGGGGAAATTGCAGTCTTTTACAACTTACCCAATCTGTATTGCCACGTGGTTTTTTTTTTTGATGATGTGATTAGATCTGAAGATAGTGGTCATCTGTATTCCCAAGCTGATCTATTCTTAGGTTTTTGATCTGATGCTAGTTAGGAAAGAGAGAACATTGCTATATTATGTTTCCAATTCATTTCTTCGTGTAGTTCTTTAAACAGGTCAAATAAAAGCCACTCAGATCTATTATTTCCAATTACAAGGTGTTGCAGGGCGACAAGAGAGCTGAAAGAAATAAAGAGAGAACACGGAACTGTGCTGAGTTAAGCCATATAATAGGCCAATAAAACATTTTCTGAAACCAGATATTATAATCCTCAGCATAGCTCCAGACACAAAATACCTATGCTTTAATCTCCTAGGGGCAAATAGAGGTATAAAAGAGCAGTTGCTATTCATACAGTCTGATAATGTAATTAAATGATGTGTAAAGTTGCTTTTAGGGGTAACAGCATTTATTCAGGTCACATGATAATTCATTCCGCCACATTAGCACTAAGTAGAAACCATTTGCTTCTTGGGCGGCGGCGGGGGAGGGGAGGTTCTCAAATCAAAAGTGCCTGTGATGTGATATAGAGAGATGTGGAATGTAATTCAGGAGCAATTCTTCAGCTCATCCATAGACAGTCTCCATCATTTATGGCGGTTTCTGCATACTTGGGTTTTATAGTGTCGCCTTACTATCCAGAACTCGGAAAAGTGATTTTTATAGATCACAAATTCAGGGCTAAGACAAGGATTGGAATCATGTGACCCTCCTTATATTGTTGGACTGGAGTTCCCAGCCCTCCTCACCAGGAACCATAATGGCTGGTGTTGATGGGAACTATTGTCCATCAATATCCAGAGAACAGCATACTTCTGTCCCTGGAGATCATTACGGGGTACACTGATCAGAGTCTTCCTTCATGGTTCCTCAGCAGGTGTTGGCAAGAATCCTGTTCAAAAGTCCAAATTAGAGTAGACTTATTTAACTGAGAACTGAATTGATTGACACATAGGTAAATCAAATTGATTTGATGGGTCTACTGTAATAATAGTATTGAGTGTTTTAAGTCAGGTATGGGAAATGTAGATCCCTCCTTCTTTGGGTCATACTTCTGAGTACAATCACTTGGCTTTAAAGGAGTTGAGTTTTTCTTAAGGTGTTTCCAGATAATACTGGCACACCTCATTGTGGTCTTGACTTACTTGCAGTGTAGTGGGACAATTTTAATGGGAGGGGGTGTACAGAGAGCAAAATTGGGGAGGGGACAGAAGGGTTTGGCCATTGATCAATATGAAATAGTTTTCCGTGGGAAGAGGTTTCTAAGAAATGACAAAAAACCCATCAGTGAATTAGAAAGGATGTTGAGAAGTTTAGAAAAATGGGATTTGCCATATGTAAAACCTCTATTTTCACAAGCTGATTAAATCTTTAAAGGCTTGTGTAACCTTAATGCTGTACAAATCACTCTACTATAATGATGTAAACTCTAAAATGAGCTACAAAACTGTCCAATGAGCCATGATTTCTTTCCAAACTTGTGGAGAATAGGCCCATTATTTCAAATATGTTATGAGGATCAGTAAGTTTGCCTTTTCCAATTAAGTATTAAATGCCTGTGTGGTGTCAGCGCCATGTGAAAAAGTTGACAATGAATTTCAGCAGCAGCTGTAGATGCACCAAAGGTGAGTCTTGCAGCATACAAAGTATTTGCATGGAAAGGTTTCCTTGTACAACAATTGCCTTGATATTCATTGGGGTTTGGTTCCAGGATCCCATCCAATGGATACCAAAATCTGTGGATGCTCAAGTCCCATGATATATAATTGGGTGGTAAAATCAAGATACTGGAAAGAAATCCTGGTGGATACTAAGGACCTACTGTAATTAATTTGATTATCAAAACTATCTACTGTATGTATATAATAAAAGTCAGTGTTTGCAGCGGTGCGGAGGGCGGGAGGTGCAGAGGAATATGTGCCAGCATTTCGATTGGTTGCCACTGTGGGATTATTTGCATAAAGGACTCTGATTGGCCAGCTTCAGAACTCCGACACTCTAAGGCACCAGATTATTTGCATAAAGGACTCAGATTGGCCAGCCTCAGAACTCCAACATTCTACAGCCCCAGACAGAGGGGATAGGTTGCCACTGAAATGGTATTTGCATAAAGGACTCTGATTGGCCATCCACATTCCAACATTCTAAGGTGACTCAGAGGGAAAAGGACACTGCGGCCTACAGCAGTGATGGATCAGGACCAAACTTGGCACACAGGGGCCCAATGGCCCACTTCACAACGCGACCCTCACCCAATGACCAATACAGACCAAAATTAGCACACAGAGCCCCCTTGACCCACTCAACACCTTGGTGCTGTTTCAAGGAGGATGGACCACAGATGATGGGACTTGAAATACCTTCACTCACCTTCCGAGACCGCTGCAACCCTCATCCAAAGAATGATCAAGACCAAATGTGACACACAGAGCCCCCATGACCCACTCTACATCCTGGTGCTGTTTGGAGAGGGATGGACCATGGCCAGTGGGACTTCACTAAGTTCCTGAGACCATTGCAAGCCACATAAACATCTAAGAGGAACCAACCTTGGCACACAATGCTTTCCTCAAGTAACTCGGGCACCGCCAGGTCCCCAAGCTAGTTGTATATAAAATCAATAGTAAAAAAGAGATGCAAAGTTATAAGTAGCACAATTATGCAGTAGATATTTATATCAATACACAGTTGTTAAAGTATCTCATACCTCTATAACAAAATACAAGTATAACACAAGTATATTTCTTGTGTAAATTATAGCAAAATCTTGGTGCAGTCAAAGTTTCGAGCATGCCAGCCAGATCTTCCACCTCAGGCAAACAATTTATCCATGGAGGAAAAATGTTTCTCCGTGCTCCATTTGGAACTTTATATAAAAGCCACCAGAAACATGCTTAACTCTTCAAATTTCAAAGCCAAGATATATACATGGTTTTTGCAGACTTCAGCTCTGACTATCCCCAGGCTATCATGTCCCCCCAAATCCACTTTTAAGCCTTTTTCAAAGAATAGAAGTATGTGACATATCTCTTTTGGGGTGTAATATTTCAATATATAAAATAACATTTAAGGAGAAGTAACCAAACACAAACACAATCCAATGCAATACATACAATATATAATACCCCACACATCCAACAAGACAACCACACTAAACTACAATTAAACCTTTGCTACATATAAGGGAATACAAATGACCTCAACCTTCTCAATTATTGGTTATGAAGGTCAAAACCATGAACGTTCTTTATTAAGAAGTTTCTTGATTGGGTTGTTGTAGGTTTTTCTTAATTGTGCATCTATACTACTACTACTACTACTACTACTACTACTACTAATTAATATTCCCCTCTATCTCCCCAAGGGGACTCAGAGTGGATTACACAATACATATATGACAAACATTTCATGCCATTATATAATCAATAACAAAGACAGACAGTACAGAGGCAAAGGCTTCCCTCTTTTTCATCTCTGGCATCTGAAGACTGAACTCATCTCCAGCCATAGGGAGGTACTGTTGTTCCATTTTCATGCCAAGAAGCCTGTTGTCTGTGGACGCCTTCCTGATTGAATTGCCAGCATGTCTGCATAGGCGCCTTTTACATCCCTGCAAAGCAGTATTATTAATTATTATTATTATTTATTAACTTTATTTATACCCCACACCCATCTCCCCAAGGGGACTCGGGGCGGCTTACATAAGGCCAAGCCCAATAACACATAATAACAAAACAATAACAATTATTTAAAAAAACAATATGATCAATACAACTCAAACACAAGCAGTAGCAGACAATTTAAAACCATTTGGGGTGGGCCAAATGTGAATGTTAAAATTTTAAAATAAATAAACACTGGGTGCAGGCAGAGGTAGTTTGCATATTTCTCTACCTATTGATATACTCACATAACTATTTTTCAACTGCTAGGTAGGAAGAAGCTAGGGATGATGGCTGGAGCTCACCCCAACCTGCGGCTTTGAATGGTCAACTTTTCAGTCAGCAAGATTTTCTGCAGCTGCTGTGCCACTGTGGTCCCATAAACATAAACATATAGGTCTATTTTCCCCAAACTCCACCAATGTTCACATTTGGCCATATTGAGAATTTGTGACAAGTTTGGTCCTTATCCATTATTGTTTCACTCCACGGTGCTCTCTGGATGTAGGTAAACTACAACTCCAAAACTCAAGAGCAGTGCCCACCAAACCCTTCCAGTATTTTCTGTTGGTCATTGGAGTTGTGTGTGCCAAGTTTGGTTCAATTCCGTCATTGGTGGAATTCAGTGTGCTCTTTGATTGTAGGTGAACTATACATCCCAACAACTATAACTCCTAAATGACAAAATCAATCCCCCCAATCTCACCAGTGTTTAAATTTGCACCTATTGGGTATTTGTGCCAAATTTGGTCTAGTGAATGAAAATACATCCTGCAAAATTTGAATGATGAAGTAGCAATGAAAATAATGTTATGCTTGGGGGTCACCACAACATGAGGAACTGCATTAAGTGAGTCATGGCGTTAGAAAGGTCGAGAAACACTGATCTAGGTTTTACTGGAGCTTTCCAAGGTGATGAAACTCCCGAATACCTTGGATAGCGCCTTTTAAAGTTTGGTATACTTTCTACAGCAGATTCACTGCCTTACTGATATGAAAGCCTTTGGCTATCTCTCTTTTTACTGCTAACTCTTTAAGCAATTTGCTGGGTAAATTCCTGCAGAGGTCCACATGGCTTTATTGTGCAAGTTAGGTGTGTACCCTGCATGGGCTCTAATTAGCTGAAATGCATTGGAGTGTAGCCAAGTTGTCATGACAAATACTAAGAAGCAATTTCCAGCCTGGAGAATCCAATTACCCATCTCTTGCAATCCATCAGGAAGTCAAGCTTCACCAACATTGATTTTCAGCTGTGTCAATGATTGCCTACCCCATTGAGAAGCCTTGGAGAAAACGTCCATGCAACCGTATTACATATTTTCAGAAGTCTCATCCCAGAGTTGCTCAGTGATGGTCTTGGATTAGGATGAGGAGGAGGAGATACAAGCCAACAGTAAATAAATGGAGGACGCAATAGCATACCTGTTGACAAGCAGTGAACTAGGTGCCTATGTGCCCCCTGAGGCCAAAATGCACCCCCCCCCCCAACAATTCCACTATCAAATTTCATCTCCTCACTTGCCACTGATTCATTACAGATTATGATTGCCATTAAGAAAAGAGCCTTCTATATACAACTGCTGGTGCATGGGATCCTCTAGCCATACCACATACTGATTGCTCTTTCCAGAAGTAGATTGCTAATTCCAGACTGATGTGGACACACAGAGAGAAAGCTCTCTCTAGATCAGGAGTGCTCACACTTTTTCAGCATGCGAGCTACTTATAAAACAACCAAGTCAAAATGATCTACCTACCCACTACAAAAATGTGAAACATATTTTTTTTAAAATAATTTTTATTGAGTTATAAGGTGAAGATAACAAACAAGACAAAGACAGCCGTGCAAGGCTGCCCCACACAAACACCGATTAGCCTCCCGCCCCCTCCCCTTCCCCCCAACCCCCCCCGCACAAGACAGACCAGGGCAAGACAAAACAAAACGTACACAGAGTGCTTCCGACTCACTCAACTCCCAAAGAATTAACTACCATGTCGGTAGAAGCCGAATGGCCAAAAATAAATGCTAGTTTTATAATTATTCAGAGAAAAAAAGAGAAAAAAGAATCTAATCTTCGAACTTCCTCCACATAGTCCTCGTGGGGTAGTACTTATGTACCAATGTTCTAAAGTAGATTTATTAAAATAAGTGGTGATGAGGGACCAATCTGTCTTTTTCTGTGGATGTCTTCCGCTAGTGCAGATGTTAATGAATCCATATTTGCTATGTCCAAGATTTTCATTTTCCAGTCCCATAGCTCAGGAGTATCTTCAGCCTTCCACCTCTTTGCATAGGTCATCCTCGCCGCTATTATACAATATATAAACAATTTTTCCTTATTATCCTCTAGATCAAAATCAATGAGACCTAAGAGCATATATTCAGGTTTAAACTCAAAATCGATCTCTAACATCTTTCTCATCTCCCTAAAGATCACCTTCCAAAACACTCTTGCTTTGTGGCAATTCCACCACATGTGGTATAGGCTCCCAATTCCTTTTGCATTTCCAGCAAATATTACTAACGTTCTTATTAAACTTTGCCATTTTCGTGGGTGTTAAGTACCATCTATGGGTCATTTTCATTATGTTCTCCCTTAGGTCATAAGCATAAGTCAATTTTAGATGTTTATTCCACACTCTATCCCAGCGATTCAGAGGGATAGAGTGCCCTATGTCCTGGGCCCATTTAATCATGCATGATTTGACTCTCTCCTCCTCCGTCTGCCATTCTAAGAGTATGTTGTATAGGGATGAAATCCTCTTATTCTTTTATCTACTAGCTTATCCCAGATTGTATTAGTTTCTCCGAAGCCCTGTACTTTGTCTTTTTGAAGATCTCATTTATTTGAAAATACTGGAGCCAGTTCATTGAATTATCCAACTCTTTCAGTGCACTCATGTCTTTTAGGGTCGGCCCTGCTGGGGATTGCTTTAACAACATCTTATAGGGTAGCCATGTTTTTTTATCTTGCTGTCTCCTATAGAAGGCTTCTTGGGGGGAGATCCAAAGGGGAGTTTTCTCACATAATCTTCTTTTATATGTGTTCCACACCTTCAGCAGAGCTCTTCTTAAATAATGATTATTAAAGTTTTTTTCTATACTGGCTCTATCGTACCACATGTAGCAGTGCGGACATTGAATCCACCCCTCTGTTTTTTATCGATCATGTTTATCCAGTTTATTCTAGATGGTTTCCCTTTCCAAATAAATTTTCTTATTTCCTTATTCCAAGTTAGGAAATATTTTTTATTATATAGAATGGGAATGTTTTGAAAAAGAAAAATCATTTTCGGCAAGAGGTTCATCTTAATTAAAGAGATTCTTCCCAGAAGGGATAGGTTAAGATATTTCCATTTAATTAACTTCCCTTTTAATTCAAGCCACGTCCTATCATAATTATTTTTAACTAGGTCCGTGTTGTTCATGGTTATAGTTATCCCTAGGTATTTGATCTTGGCTGCTATTTTTATACCGTATCTCTTTTCTAGGTCCTCCTTTTCTCTTCTTCCTATATTCTTTGATAATATTTTAGTTTTTTCCTTGTTTATTTTAAAGCCCATAGCTGATCCAAAGTCCTCAAATTTATCTAACCATTTTTCCATGTTGTCTAGTGGCTCCTCTATTATGCAGACCAGATCGTCTGCGAAAGCTTTGATCTTTGTAGACTCTCTTTTTAGTGATATACCTCTAAGTCCTGGGTCCTTCCTGATATTCTCTAATAGGGGTTCCAGACAAAAGATGAAAAGTAAGGGTGACAGGGGACATCCCTGACGAGTGCCTTTGGAAATCTTTATAATTTCTGAGTACTCCCCGTTGATTACTAACTTTGCTTGTTGTTTAGAGTATATAGCCTCTATTGAGTTGTAGAAGTGGTAGCCTATGTCCATCTCTTTTAATTGCAGTTTTAAGAAATCCCAGTTCACCCGGTCGAAGGCCTTTTCTGCGTCTATAAACAGAAAGGCAACCTTCTTTTGAATGTGTAATCTGTAGTATTCTATGGCATCAATAAGTATTCTGACATTGTCTTTTTGTTGTCTCCCCGGGAGAAATCCTGCTTGGTCTGGCTTTATCCATTTACCCAAGAATGCTTTAAATCTATCTGCTAGTATACTTGTGAATATCTTGTAGTCCGTATTGAGGAGTGAAATTGGTCTATAATTTTTCACTTCCATTTTGTCTGAGCCTTCTTTATGTAATATAGCAATATTAGCGGTGTTCCATGAACTGGGAGGGGGTTTATTGTCTAGTATATCGTTCATTGTTAATATAAGGTTTGGCACTAAGTCCTCCTCGAATATCTTATAATATCTTGCTGAGAACCCATCGGGTCCTGGTGCTTTGTTGGATTTCAGCTCCTTTATTGCCTTACTTACTTCTTCTTTTGAGATATATCTATTTAGATTTTCTCTCTCCTCCTCTGAAATCTTTCTTAGCTTCAGGCCACTTATATATTTTTGTATTAGCTCTTTAGGAATTTCTTCCTTTGTATATAGCAATTTATAGAATTGGGAAAACTCGCCTAATATTTGTTTAGTATCGCATAGAATCTTGCCCTTATTTCTAATTTGTGTTATGTGGTTTCTTTGGATTTTTTTTCTTACCTTGACTGCCAGCCACCTACCCGGTTTATTTGCATGTTGGAAATATTTTTGTTTAAGGAACTTTAAGTTTTTTTCCAGGGATTCCAGGTCCATGCGCTCTTTTTGCTTTAACAGCATATCATATTGGGATTTAAATTTCTTATTCCTTGGATCCCTTTTTAAGTTGGAGTCTGCCTCCTTGATCTTTAATAACAGCTCCTTTTCTTTTTTTTGTTTAGACTTTCTATTTATAATGTCATGTTGTATTAGGAGACCCCTTAATACAGCCTTGCTGGCGTCCCATACTGTGCTATTTGGTAGTTCTGGGGTGCAATTAAATTCAAAATATTCCTTTAGAGCTTTCCTATATTTCTCGATGTTGATCTTTGTAGACTCTCTTTTTAGTGATATACCTCTAAGTCCTGGGTCCTTCCTGATATTCTCTAATAGGGGTTCCAGACAAAAGATCCTCTTTTAGTTTCTTTTAGTTTAGTTAGAATTCCTCTTTTAGTTTCCAGATGGTAGATGATGTTTTGTATCCTATATGAAATTCTAGAAGGCCATGGTCTGAGAACATTTTGGGTATAATTTTAATTTCGCCCATGGATGTAAATAAATTCCTGGTTGTCCAGAGCATATCGATCCTTGACCAGGAATTATGTCTGTTGGAGTAATAGGTGTAGTCTCTGGCCCCCGGGTTCTGCTCTCTCCACCCGTCTATAAGATTTAAGTTGTCTAGTATACTGATTCCTTGTTTCGGAAGTTGGCCACCATTTTTTTCCTTTCTCTTCCCTCCCTCCCTCCCGATGGTCCTGTCTATTACCCCATTATAATCCCCTAATATCAATAATTCATCATGGGCTACATTTTCTATTTGTTTCCTCAATAGCCTTAGGAACTTCATCTTAGGCCCATTAGGGGCATATATGTTGCATATTAGTACTTTTTTGTTGTTCCAGATTATTAAGACACCCACCACTCTACCTTCCAAATCTCTGAAAGCTAGTTCGCTCTTTATATTTTCCTGTATGTATGTTACCACCCCTCGTTAAAAATGTGAAACATATAACATGATATCTGCTTTAAACTGGGTTTTCTGAGTCCACACTGCCATATAATCTGATTCAAAGCAGGTAACATGGGATTTTATTCAACTGTGTGGAAAGGACCTCAGACAACCCAGGGCCGGCAGCACTTGGGTGGCGTTGGGAGCCTGCGGGGCGGGACTGAGCCTTCCTCCCGCCCTGCCTGCGATCTACCAGGACGCTCTATGCGATCCACCAGTAGATCGTGATCTACCTAATGAGCACCCCTGCTCTAGATGAACCTGGTGAAGAAAGGGTATAGCTATGATGTTGCACATGGGCATACACTTTTGTATGCGTGGCCCCTGACTACATAGTCAAGACTTCCTGTGGAGCATTGGGCTGAAGGGTCCATGCACCACATGTTATTGGCAATCATATAAAGGAGCTAGTGTAATGCAGATCTCTATGCTCTTCACATCACCATTTTGTCTAGAATATATGTATGGATACTAGGTGGATGGGTAGAGAATGGAATTACCCCCACAGACTGCATTCTAGACCTCCATCCAAAAGTCAGAGCAGAGTCTGCTTATAATATGTATGCAAACATATTGCAAACATAAAGATTACAAAATGCAAATTTCTCCTCTGAGACACCATACAAGGTGTATGCGCAGAAGTTGTGTTCCAAACTTATGTAAAAGCAAGGTGGTTAATATGATTTCAGCACTCTACCTATTTAACTTCTATGCTGAACATATCATTCATACATCGCAAATAGTCTGGGAGGAAGGAGGCAAGAAAATTGGAGAAGGAATATTTATTATTATTTACTTTATTTATTTACTTTATTTATACTCCGCTCTTCTCACCCCGAAGGGGACTCAGAGCGGATTACAGTACACATACTTGCAGACAATCCCTGCAGTTCAATATATTTAGACATATATAGACATATTTAGGCATATATAGACGAACATAGATAAACAGAGGCAAACTTCTGGCAAACGTCTGGCCACCAGGGGGAGCTAACACACTCCTTATCTCTCTCAGCATTTTCCAGTGTCCCTTGTTCTTCCGCAATCCTCAACGATTCTTTATGGCCTCATAAATCAGTTAAAATTTGCCTCCCCACTTAATGTGGTACCTTTATCTCCCACTTGATTAATTAACTGTCTTTCGGGCTGCAAAGGTCGACAGCAGGCTACAGTTAAGGTCGAGCACCCACCTTGACCCGGGCAGGCCTCGAATTCATGACCTACTGGTTAGAGAGATCTTATGCAGCTGACACTTAGCCAGCTGCGCCACTTCCCGTTGCTTTTTGAACAATTGAAGATATGCAGATGACACCATTCCACAGTACTAGGAGAAATTAGCAAAGACTTGGAACAGTTACTGAAGGAAGTCAAGAAACAAAGTACAAAGATAGGAAGTTGGCAGATGAACATTAAGAAAATGAAAATAATTATCACAGATGGTTTGCATAAGTAAAAAGCAGACAATGAAGACATCGTAATAGTTCAAGCTTTCCCATACATTGACTCAATCATTAATTAGAATGGAAACTGCAAGCACGAAATCTAATAAGACTAGGAGTTGGATGGTTAGCTATGAAACAATTAGAAAAGACCCAGAAGTATAAAGATATAACATTGAACACTGTCCCCACCATTGTATTCATATATATATATATATATATATATATATATATATATATATGTGTGTGTGTGTGTGTGTGTGTGTGTGTGTGTGTGTGTGTGTGTATGTATGTATTTGTGTGTGTGTGTGTTTGTAAAAAGTGGACTGTGGAAAAAAGCCAATAGGAATAAGAAATGCGGGGACATGAGAGAGGCCTCCCACAAGGATGATAACACATCAAAAACATCTGGGCATCCCCTGGGCAACGTCCTTGCAGACGGCCAATTCTCTCACACCAGAAGTGACTTGACACGACCAAAAAAATATATAATGATGTGTGGTGATGCAGTTCCATGGAGTTTAAAAAAGACAATAAATGAGTCCTAAAAGAAATAAATCAAGAATTCTCCCTAGTCGTCAGGATGACTAAACTGAGTATTTGCATTTTTCACATGAAGACATGATTCAACTGGAAAAGACAATATACTTGGTATGTTTCTTTAAAATCATGTCAGGAGCAACTTGAGAAACTTCAAGTCACTTCTGGTGTGAGAGAATTGGCCGTCTGCAGAGACATTGCCTAGCAGACGCCTGTGGGATGCTTCGCTCGTGTCCCCACATGGGGAGCTGGAGCTGAAAGATGGGAGCTCATCCCATCTCAAGGATTCGAACCACCGATCTTCAGCAATTCAGCTGGGATAGAGATTTAACCTATTGTGCCACTGTGGCTCCGCACTTGGTATGGTAGAAAGCAGAAAGAGGAAGACTGTATTAAGGTGGATAGACTTCATTGGAGGAGCCCCCTGTTGTGTCAGGTCCACTGGCTGCCGATCCACTTCTGAGCTCAATTCAAAGTGCTGGTTTTGACCTTTAAAACTCTATATGGTTCTGGCCCAGCTTACTTGTCCGAACGCATCTGCTTCTATGTCCCACCTCGTAATTTAAGATAATCCGGGGAGGCCCTGCTCTCGCTCCCGCCAACTTCTCAAATGTGGTTGGTGGGGACGAGAGATAGGGCCTTCTCGGTGGTGGCTCCCCACCTGTGGAATGTGCTGCCAAGTGAAATGCGATCTACCCCATCCCTCCTAGCATTCAGGAAAAAAGTAAAAACCTTGGTTATGGGACCAGGCTTTTGCACATTAGCACAATGCAGCACCTTGGATTGGAAATGGACTGGCAAGTTGATGGATATGGCTCAATGCTTATGTTGTGGACAGAACACTGTTTTAACTTAATTGAATGCATATTATGTGTTTAATGTTAACTGTATTTTAATGCTGAATGTTTATAGTTTTATATTGTATATTGTGTATCGGCATCAAATTGCTGCCTTTTGTCAAGCCATTCTGAGTCTCTCCTTGGGGGTTGAGAAGAGAGGGGTAGAAATAATGTAAATAAATAAATAATAAATAAGATCTGAGCAGGGCTGTTGATAACAGAGTGACTTGCCATAAACCAAGGTTGATTTGACAACAATTTGCATATGAATATTTGAAACAAACCCGTTTATATTCTAGAGGCATCTGTCCTGATTCTATTTCGCCCCAATGATGAATGATTTTAGAAATAAACAATTTCCATTCGATGATGTGTCCACTAGGAGGCACCAGGAACATGATTTAGGAAGAGAGCACTATGCTTCCTCTTTGTCTCTGTTCATTAAAAGACAAATTTTGGGGTGAAATGTGCAACCAGAGACCAATGAAGTGAATGCTGATTGATTTTATCCAATCTACTTTGATTGGCCATATGTATATGTGTGTATATGTATATGGAGTTGAGAATAAATTGCTCCTCAGCGATTTATACCCTCTAATTCCATATGTACATTTTGCAGTGAGCTGCATAATAAATAATTATGCAAACTACATAAGAATTAGAACAGTGGGGTTTTGAACATGTTGATCTTTTTGGGCTTATGAATAATGATAATGAGAACTTTCCCCCTTTTGTGGATCAAGGAAGCGTGCACCATGGTTTCTCCAGATGTTCTCAGTGCCGGACTTTTCATTTCTTTCAAGCTTTGGGACTATCCAACACAGTACGACCCCAGCATGAAAATAAGGGGTGAGGACCACTTAAAAAGGGGGAGTAATAAATATGTAACTGGGTTTTTTTTAAAAAAAGCATCATACCCTTCATGTATATTTCATTGTGAGTTACTTGCTGCGTCTCCGTTCTTCCATCTGAAATCACCCAAATTACATTTCAACGCAATTTGCTTTAATTGTCTCATTTTCATTTAATTATAAACCTCTTGTTGCTGCGATGAAAGGCAAGCTTGAAGGCACAATTGAGAACCCTCCTGAAGATGTTTCAATATAGTGTGCAACCATTACTGATTCCTAATGTAGGCATATTTGGTATCTATATGCTGTCCAAAATTGCAATTTCAATTATATAGACTTTTCAAATACCTTGTATATTAAGCAAAGTGCAGCAGGGCTAATGCAATTTGAGCTTCCTCACAGAAGAAGCTGAAGGAATTATTCTGGAATCTCTTTTAAGGTAAAAAAGAGAGAAAGATTACATTTATTGTCTTGAGTTAGTAGATAAATAAAGGAAGATGGCCTATACTTAGAAGAGTCCTTAAAAGTTGGCTGTTATATGTGTGTGTAATCTAGTAGACATAAT
The DNA here is from genome assembly GCA_030556195.1 of Anolis apletophallus. NCBI lineage: Eukaryota > Metazoa > Chordata > Lepidosauria > Squamata > Anolidae > Anolis > Anolis apletophallus. Next base: position 18,693,548 of record JARBWK010000006.1, read on the forward strand.
TGGGGTTGGAGTCCCATGGAGGCTCCCATCCAGACGAGGGGAACGAAAAGACTACGTCCTTGAAGAACTGGTAATGACATCTGCAAATAAGAAGGAAGCAAACGTCTTGAGTGCATAGTCTCTTGAGTATGCATCCAGCCAAAAAAAGTAATCTCTAGGGATTTTCAGTCTCCTCCAGGTGGTGAAGTGGGTTAAACCGCTGAGCTGGTGAACTTGCTGACTGAAAGGTTGGCAGTTCGAATCTGGGGAGTGGGGTGAACTCTTGCTTTTAGCCTCAGGTTCTGCCAACCTAGTAGTTCAAAAACATGCAAATGTGAGTAGATCAATAAGTACCACTCTGGTGGGAAGGTAAAGGCATTCCATGCAGTCATGCTGGTCACATGACCTTTGAAGTGTCTATGGACAATGCCGACTCTTCAGCTTAGAAATGGAGGTGAGCACCATCCCTCAAAATCAGACATGACTGGATTTAATGTCAAGAAGAAACCTTTAAGTTCACCTTTACCAGGTGATTCAATGGTTTGTTCCCGCAGAAAGTTGCCATAATCTTGGTGGATGTAACAAATCCCTAGGGCAGGGGTGCTCATTAGGTAGCTCGAGAGCTACTAGTAGATCTTCGGCCCTCTTCCAGGTGATCTTTGGGCCTCACCAGCCGGATGGGGCGCTCCTGCCATGCGCACGCACACCCTGCGCACACGCATACCCTGTGCACACGCACGCTCCTGCTGCTGGCTTCCGCTCTTGCAGTGCTTCTTTCGCCTGCGAGGCATTGCAGGAAGAAGGAAGCACGAGGCGGGGCCTCTGGAGGGAGCGCCCTGCCTCTCTCTCGTCCAGAAGCAGCAGTGCAGCCTCCATTGCTGGGGAGACAGGCAGGGCGGAGCGCTCCCTCTGGAGGCCCCACCTCGTGCTTTCTCCTTCCTGCAATGCCCCGCAGGTGGAAGAAACGCTGCGCGGGCAGAAAGCAACAGCAGGAGCACGCGCGGTGGCAAGAGCGCGCGGCAGCGGGAGCGAGTGGGAGCGCACGGCGGTGGGGGCAGGTAGATCTTTTGGATTTGGTTGCTTTAAGAGTAGCTCGCATGCTGAAAAAGTGTGAGCACCCCTGTCCTAGAATATCAAGGCCGACTCTTCACCTTAGAAATAAAGATGAGCACCACCCCTCAAAGTCAGACATGACTGGATTTAATGTCAAGAAGAAACCTTTAACTTCACCTTTACCAGGTGATTTAATGGTTTGTTCCTGCAGAAAGTTGCCATAATCTTAGTGGATGTAACAAATCCCTAGGGAATATACGTCTCTAGGGATATTCTAGGTTCTCCAGAACAACTTTATGTTAACTTCTGGTGGAAGTCATTCATTTCCATAGGGTTCAATATTATCCAGAGTTTCCTATTTCCATGCTAAATTCAGGAACATATCCTCTATGATAATGCTTTTGATGATCTTGATTTATATCCTGCCTTTCTTTCTGTAGCGTACAGGGATTGTATTGTATGCAGAATAAAGAGAGGTGAATCAAAGCACGTTATCTAGACTTTCCACTCTCACTAATCACTTTATACAACTGTTGATGCCTCTTTGCTTCCAGCACTGAGGAACTCAGAAGGATACACAATAATAATAATAATAATAATACTTTAATATTTGTGAGTCGCCCTCCACCAGTGGTGATCCGGGTGACTTACATCATTTAAAAACCCTAAAAACAGCAATGTACAGCAGTTTAAAACAGGTACATGTCTGAGGAAAGGCTCAGACATTCAGAGGTACCGATCAGGCCCCAAACGCTAGGCGGAAGAGCCAGGTCTTTAGGTCTGACCGAATCTAGTTAGGGTCAGAGTGGCTCTGAGGGCAGGTGGCAATGAGTTCCAGATCCTGGGGCCGCCACGGAAAAGGCTCTCCGCTGGGTTTCCATCAGCCGAGCCTCTCGCACCCAGGGATGGTCATGCGATCGCCATTTATGGCACGTGCTGGCCTCACGCTGCGTTGGACCGTCAGCCGGTCACTCAAGTAGGCTGGCCCAATATTGTGCCGAGCTTTAAAGGTGAGCACCAGAAGTTTGTAGAGCACTCTGAACTCTAAGGGCAGCCAGTGGAGATCTTTTAAAATAGGAGAAATGTGGTCCCTCACTGATGACCCAGAGATGAGTCTGGCCGCTGCGTTGTGGATGGGGGGAGGCCCACATATAGGGCGTTGCAATAATCAAGACGCGAGACAACGGTGGCATGTACCACGGTTCTCAGCGCCTCAGATGGTAGGGGGCCAGCCGTCGGGCCCACGGAGATGGAAAAGGCGCCTTTTGCTGCCGCCTGATCTGGGCCTCCATCGTTAGTTTTTCGTCCAGGATCACTCCCAGGCTTTTCACTGCCGGAGCCGGGGATAAGGGCTCGCCTCAAAGGGTGGCAGTGATGGGTGAGAGGCGGTCGGCCAGGCCAGAGGATCTCCGTTTTGGCTGGGTTGATTTTGAGTCTATGTGCTCTGAGCCAGCTCGTCACCGCTCTCAATCCTTGGCTGAAACTGTCCGGCACCGACGATGACCCTGGGTCAAGCTTCAGGAGCAGCTGTGTATCGTCCGCATATTGGTAGCAGGAGAACCCATAGCTCCTGGCAATGCTAGCCAGAGGCTGGACGTAGATGTTGAAGAGGGTGGGAGATAGGATAGCACCCTGGGGGACTCCACATACCAGTTCGCTTTTCCGAGAGACGTGACCCTGCCACTCGACCCGCTGCGAGCGGCCTCGCAGGAACGATTCCAGCCAGGTCAAAGCCTTGTCTTGGATCCCAGAGGCAGCCAGGCGGTCGAGGAGCAAGTCGTGATCAACGGTGTCAAAAGCCGCACCTTTTTACTCTTGTAAAAAGTACAAGAGTACTTGATATTCAATTTTGTGTTTATTTCATCCCATGTGTCAGCATTCATCCTCTTTTTTGACCTCAGGGCAGTCAACGTTGGTTCTTGTGTTTGTGTTGGCTGTGACAATATGCATAGGCCTCAGAACAGGGGTAGTACCATGGGTGTATGTGTAGGTGTGTTGTATTCCCAAATAAGAATTCTGATCCCCATTTCTAGCATTACAGTAACGTAAAACTTCAGTTGAACATTTAGAAATGCACTTTAGGTATCCAAAGAAATGAGGCAGGCAAAATTACCTGGTCTGAAAGAAATGTTTCCAAGTGCTGGGTAAAAGTGTGCACAGGGAAAACAACACAGTTGCCTCAGAACACACGTCAAATACTGAGTTGTTTTAGTTTCTGACTACAGAATTCAAAGTGGAGCATTGCTTTGGGAAAGCCAATGCTTTGTTTATCTCCTCACTGATGTTAATGTGGAAATCAATGAACAGGTACAACCTTTTCACACTTTTTGACAGGAAGTGGATGAAACTTGCAGACACAACAGCACCTTTGTGAGGGAATGAAGCATGTCAAAGTTTTGACAAATGGTTTCACTTGTTGTCTTTCATTTTGGATCTTTTCTGATAGAAGACAAAGCTTTAAAGCTTTCTTGATGGAACTTGTGTCCTCAATATCGCCACTTTTGCAGTTGAAGGAAGTTGGCATGTGGAAGACTTTCTTAATGCCGTCATGTCACAGGCAAGGGATAGAATCAGAAAGAACTGTGAAGCTGGCATATAGTTGTGTGAGTGTGGGAATTACACCCAGAATCATCTTGGGAAAACTGGAACCGTCCATACAAGAGAAATGACAAGAATCCATCTAGCTAACCAGGTTTAGAGCATATAGTTTGTATGGACAAGGATCCAGGTTCAATTCATAGTTTCAGGCAGGACAGGAAAGAATTCCACCTAAAACCCTGGAGAACCACAGTCAAAACTGCTGAATCAGGATTTTATCACACTAAGATGATAAAGCACAATTACAGCAAGATACAAGCACCTGTGTCTCGTGTAGTTGACTTGTGATTGGATCATCTTTCATTGATGGGGAAATACTTTCAATGGACCCATTATAAAGACCAACATTTTTTTCTTGGTGTCTTGGTTTTTAGGCCTGTTCCTAGGATTATTTGGGGAATTATTCAGAAGATTGCATTGAATAGACTGCATCAACTCTAGCTTCTTATATATGGTTATCATGGCTTTCTATGGGAGAGCAGATGGCAACTGGCAGGTGGCATATGTTCTGTATCTCAAAAACTAGATCTGATAGGGGGAAACTGGTACCATTTTGGGAATCAGCAGATAAAATATACTCAGAAATGGGGCTAACTTTTGAGGCACCAAAATGTGTGTTGGCCAGTGCTATTGTTGATGTTCTGCTACTATTTCTTGTGAGATAGTTTTCTTCTGCTGTAGTCTCAATATTGCAAAGTGAAGGAAGATCTCATGGGAACACCAAAATCATATGATTGTGTAGTTGCAACAAAATGGACCCCCCCCCCCAAATGTGTATATGGCAAACATGATTAGGAAATGAGGCTATGTAGGGGCTGATAGACAGTGTGATAGTAAAAGCCTATTCTTCAGGATAAGTGAAGGGAATCTCAGCATGAGAGTGCTGCCTTGAAAAAAATGATATATCAATCAATCAATCAATCAATCAATCAATCAATCAATCTATCTATCTATCTATCTATCTATCTATCTATCTATCTATCATCCCTGGGCAATGAGTTAAACTCTTGTGCTGGCCTGAAAGGTTGGTGGTTCAAATCTGAGGAGCAGGGTGAGCTCCCATCTGTCAGTTCTAGCTTCTCATGTGGGGACATGAGAGAAGCCTCCTATAGGATGGTAAAACATTTGGGCATCCCCTGGGCAAAGTCCTTGCAGATGGCCAATTCTCTCACACCAGAAGCGACTTGCAGTTTCTCAAGTTACTCCTCACATGAAAATAAAATTTATTTATTTATTTATTTACATCATTTATATTCCGCCCTCCTCACCCCACAGGGGACTCAGGGTGGATCACAATGCACATATACAGGCAAACATTCAATGCCATAGATAGACAGACAACGAGCTACACAATTGGTCGAGAGCTCACCCCGACCCGGGAAGGCCTCGAACTCATGACCTTTTGGTCAGTAGAGATCTTATGCAGCTGACTCCCAGCCAGCTGCACCACATTCCCTCTTATCCATAATTTGTTGGACTTGCGTTGTCCCTCAGTTTCACATTTTGGCACTGAAACATCAGAACCTGGAACAGGCTTGACCTCGCAACCCTAATAGCCAGTGCTACATTCCTGTTTTCACTACCCGAAGATCAGGTTAGCTTCTTTGCTATTTTTGCCTATCTTGACAACACTTTGGAGATCTTCATTTTAGAGAAGATCTCTTTGCATATCAAAAGAAACAGGAGTCCTTTATACAAAGACAGTTTTTCTGGAGACATGGCTTCTTTTCCTTAATTAGATAGACTCTAAAAGACGTCAGAAGTGCAGAATGTTTGAAACTGATCTTGACTTTATAAATTGGATAAGTTCTACAGCTGGTTATCTTAGGAAGAGATTTGTAATTTGCAGGGTTTTTTTAAATTCAAAAATTACATGTTGCACTGCGATACTACTAATGAGCTTTCTCTGATCACTTTGCTCTTGCATAGGTAGACTCTTTAATTGTCTCAGATCTGCAATGAAGGCAATTCCAAAGTTTAGATTTTGGAAACAAAACCACCCTCAAACTACATCTTTTTGCTTGTATCGTGCTCTAAGATTCAGAGAGTGCTTAATATAGGAGAGGCATCAATTAGGTAGTCCAACACTTGTGTTACAAGAGTTACATATCTTTCAAGGGTAAACTTTCAATCTCTTTTCTGTATTATTGTAATTATTCAAATGGTAGCAGATATGTGCAGCATTAACCTAGGATAGCAGAAACCATGGCAAATCGTTACATGTGAAAGTCCTTTCAAGTTGTCTATTGATTTGTGGCAGCCCTGTGAGAAGCTTTTCTCAGGGAAGGTAGACTCAGAAGTGGTTTCTCTGAAATATAGCCTACAGCAGTGATTTTCAACCAGTGTGCCGGGGAACACTAGTGTGCCGTGAGAGATCATCAGGTGTGTCTCACACTCTCAGGCCACGTAATCACTCCTGCTGGCCCTGGGCTCAGCAGCGTACCGTGGCGGAAGTGGGGCCGGAAGGAGAGGCCGCCTCCAACTCCCAGCCAGCCTCCGGGAGGAAGTGGCGTCAGGATGTTGGGCCGCAAAGAAGACCCTGCCCCTTTCCCCTGCGAGCGGGGAGCCGGCATTATGCTATTGGCTAAGAGGAGTAAGGGGACGTGGCCTCCGCCATTGTTGCTCTTTGGTCCTCCAGGCATGTTTGGACTTCAAGTCCCAGAATTCACATGCACTGACTTTATGACTGAGGTTTCTGGGTGATGAAGTCCAAAATGCGAGGAAGGTTGAGAAAGCCGGATGCCCGGCAAGTCCAGTTTCCTTTCCCATGAGCAGGTAAGTAGGGGTGGACCTGCGACAGGTAACATGCACCGGCTGGGTTGGGGGAGCATCTACACTTGTGGATTAATGCAGTTCGAAACCATTTTAATGCTATGGAATTATGGCACGTGTAGTAGTTTGACGAGCCACCAGCGTCCGTTGACAGCGAAGCCAAACACCTAAAGTCACAACACCTGGAGGCCGAAGTTTGCCCAGGCCTGTTCTCTTGGACCATTAGAACTGCCATAATCCCATTCCAGTTGGGAGCTCTAGGCCACAAACATGTGGAGGACTATAGTCCTCTTTCCCTGCTGTGGGAAGCAGGGACTGCAATTAGAAAGCATGCTGGAGAGAACTGTGGAGTGGTAAGGAATTGGAGGAGGCTGATATAATGAGTGGAGTGGATCTGGCATTAGCCAGGTGATTTTCTGAACACCTCCTGGGATCCAGAGGAGCCTGGAGTGCAATCAGCCCTACTCTACCCTCCGGATTCCCTGTCCAGATACAATACACTGCTGTCTCACTCAGTGTTTTTAATTTTTAATTTTAATCCCTTAGAACTGGCCCTGCCCACAGTGTTTGATATCTGTGTTTTAAATGTTGTGATTTTAATGAAGCTGCTTGCAAGTAATGAGTGGTGTGCAAAGCGAGAGAGACTGACAGCTGTTGAGCAAGAGATTTTCGTGTGTCTTTCTACCATTCCTGCCAGGATATCTATGTTGTGTTCATCGAAACAGGCCCAGGTTTCACACTGAGTGTATAAATACATTTAAAAACATATTAACTATATGTATTACTGTGTTAGAGTGTCATTTTGTGTCATTTTGGTTGATGGTGTGCCCCAGAATTTTGAAAATGTAAAAAATGTGCTGCGGCTCAAAAAAGGTTGAAAATCACTGTCCTACAGCACCTAATACGGTATTCATTGATGGTCTCCTATCCAAGTACTGACCAGGGCTGATCCTGCTTAGCTTCCAAGATCATACAGGATCTAGTGCTGTTTTAAGGCCCAGGAAGCCCTTACAAATGAAAAAAGAGAGAGCTTTGAACCTCCTGGTAGATCACACAGAACTACTTCCACAAAGCACTGGTTTGTCCGAAGTAGTAAGGCAAGGCTATTGGAAGGAAAGAACCCCCCTTTACAGATAGATCTATATCTATCGATATATGTATTTGAAAAATCCAACCAGTTTTAATCATGAATTTTACACTCACGCCTGGTGTCCACTATATTTTAAGCATTTTTGGGTGTATTTTAATATATTTTGTAGAAATACATTTTAATATGTGTATTTTATATAATGATTATGTGTTTTGAGCTATGTTGTAACCTACCTCGAGTGATGAGGAGAGGCGGGTAAGAAATAAAATTATTATTATGCATATGTATATGTCTATCTAGTGCTGGGTTTTAGCACAGCTGGTTAATCGCCAGCAGCAATGCATCTTACCAATCAAAAGGTTGGTAGTTCAAAGCCCAGGTTGGTGTGAGCACCCGACCTTCAGCCCAGCTGACTGTCCATCTTGGCAGTTTGAAAACAGCCGTGAGATGTGAGTAGAAAAATTAGGTATCGTTTAAGCTGGAAGGTATTTTACGGCACCATAAAACAAATACCAGAAAATGCCAGCGATCAAAGGAAGGAGGAAGTTTGTGATCAAGGCTCTTCATCATAGAGAATAGAGCAACAGCATCCCCCTGTGTCCGGAATCGAGCACAATCTCCAGGGTGCCAAAGTTGGGAAAAAATGCTGACATATTTACAAGTGCTACTTATGTCTGTTGTCCGAAAGCCTGGTCCCAAAACCACAATTTTAATTTCTTCCTAAAGGCCAGGAGGGATGGGGTCGATCTTATCTCATTTGGGAGTGCATTCCATAGGTGGGGGACCACGGGCGAGAAGGCCCTGTCCCTCGTCCCCGCCAGAAGCATTTGCAATGTTGATGGAAGCGAGAGCAGGGCCTCCCCAGATGATCTTAGAGTATGAGATATACTTCTATCTGTTGTCTGTCCTTTCTATTTAACAGGGTTGAATGTTTGCCGTGTATGTTTGTTCTTTGATCTGCCCTGGGTACCCTTTGGGGTGAGAAGAGTGGGATATAAATGCTGTAAATAAATACATATCTATATAAGAAGTCATTTTGTGGTTTTTCTTTGAACAGAAGACAATGGGCAAATGGGCAACTGGAAGGTGTTGAAAATGAAGAATGGAAACAGTTGTGCCAAGGAGTGCTATCTATCTATCTATCTATCTATCTATCTATCTATCCATCCATCCATCCATCCATCCATCCATCCATCCATCCATCCATCCATCCATCCATCCATCCATCCATGCCTCTGACTTTCCCCTGGCATGGGATCTGGCAGCTTACAAAAGCCTAACAGTGCACCTACATTGTAAAATTAATGCAGCTTGACACCAATGTAACGGCCATAGGATTTAGTGGGATTGGGGATGTTAAAGAATTGTAAAACTTCAATTAATGATTTTGTAGCATTCAGTCAATCGGAGTGAAATTTGGAACTTTACGGCACAAAGCAAGCAAAACAGCATTGCAGCTGGGACGCTGTGGGCCTTTGACTCCTGGTCTGCCTTTTCACCGTGGTTGTCCCATCTTGGGTGAGTGATGGGTAAAATCAAACAATAACTCCAAATCCCATTATGTTACTATCATCTACTTTGGTAAGAACCCCAGGTGGGGCAATTGCTTAAACCCTTGTGCCGGCAGGACTGAAGACTAACAGGTTGGAGGTTCGAATCTGGGGAGAGTGTGGATGAGCTCCCTCTGTCTGCTCTAGCTCCCCATGTAGGGACATGGGAGAATCCTTCCACAAGAATGGTAAAACATCAAAAAAATCTGGCCGTCCCCTGGGCAACATCTTTGCAGATGGCCAATCCTCTCACACCAGATGTGATTCTCAAGTCACTCCTGACATGGAAAAAACTACTTTGGTGTGACGTGTCCCTTAAAATCATAGAATAATAGAGCTGGAAGAGCCCACATCTAGTCCAACCCCCTGCCATGCAGAAAAAACACAAACTACCTCAGAGAGATGGGCATCTAGGCTCTGTTTAAAAGCCTCCAAGGAAGCAGCTTGGGAAGTTCTTCCTAATGTTTAGGTGGAATGTCCTTTCCTGTAATTTGAACCCATTACACCTCAGTCCTAGTTTCAAGGGCAGCAGGAAACAAGCCTGCTCCCTCTTCCTTCTGCTTCTGTGCCAGCATGCTAATAGTAAAATGACACCAGAGAGTGGGATTTTTCTCCTCTCTCTTTCTTCTCTGCTATACTTTTTATTTTATATCTTAGAGCTTTATTTGCTTTTTCTCACAGCTGCAAGTGCGAAATTGATCAATAATAATAATCAGCAATGATAATGCAGGAAGGCAGGGTTACAATACTATGTGGAAATATGATCAAAATTGAAGGTGTTCAACCTGCTATGTATTCACTATCAATTATATTATTATTTTGTGTGACAAAGTCCATAGACTATCATGCTATATTTGTGTAATGTGGATGAGCCCCAGCTAGACAGTGGGTGAATGTGGAGCTGCCATTAGTTGTTTTGCCAGAGGCAGCAAAATCTTAAAGAGGAAGATGGATATTCCTTTTAACCTGCGAATTCTGAGGTGGCAGAGTCCCAGAAGGGTGCAATGAAAGTTCAGATGTTCCAGGATCAGCTCCACTTGCCATCTGAGAAGTATTTCACCTGCTAATGGAAGCTAACAATTTACACATTGCAGATTTCAGCAATGCCAAGTTAATAAGCAGCACAGTAAATAAAGCCTGAAGCATTAAAATGATAAATGATAAAGCCAAGACGGCTTTTCCAAACAAAAGTTCCCTGCAACCTTTAAAATGCTGTGCCACACAGAAAACCTAGACACAGAAAACCATTTTTTATTTGGCATATGAAAACGTTGACTGTAGTACGGGAATCCTTAATAGTAATACACATTGCGCACAAAATAATTCACTGGTTTACTTATAACAAAATCTGTTTATGCTCTGCTCTGTAGAAATCTCTTATGGAAATGCTCTGCATACCCAACCAGTGATAAAATAATCAGATTCCACTTCCACTCCCCAGTTTTCTCATCCTACACTCTAAAATATTTTTAAAAATAGACATGTTAGAACATTTGTTGTTTGCTACATCTGTCTATATAAAGAAGCACATCTTTTTTGAAAAATTAAACTCAAGCCAAAGAACTCTGAAACATATTGAAATGAAGCGGGATGCTAAATTCTTGTTTACTGGCATTATGGGTTCGCTGACACCACACTATTCACAATCCACTTTAAACATGATGACAACACCCTACAGAATTGCAGGATTTGTTGTTTTGGGAGGAATACTGAGATTTTCCAATAAGAGAACTCTACCGCCTTACCAAACTACAAATCCCAGGCCTCCATAGGATGCAACCATCTCAGTGGAAAATAGCACTATAATTATGTAGTATGAAAAGGCTCAATCATGTCAAAAAAATAAATCTCTAGAGAACTCCAAGGGTGAACTTCATTGGAAATATAATTTTGGATAATTTTAATAAGATTTTGTATTGCCTTCTCATTGCATTGTTAATTTTGCTCCTTATGTTTGCACCTTTCCAGAGTTTCTTTTTCTCTCCATAGTCTTGCTCGTGGACTTTATTGCATGGAGGTGTTATTCTGCAGCAGTTGTGCGATAACAGTTAATCAGTGACTGGTGGAAATCTGGGACTGGATTAGATAGGTATTTGTCTATGTCTCCATAGTCAGGTGCAAAACAATTTCATCATTAGTCAAAATTTTCACAGGGGATTGTGTCATAGCACTAGTGGGACTTTCAGAAGGAATTGGCTAAGCTGCCCTCATGTCCTAGCATGTATTTACAGTGTAGAACAGTCTTTCTCAACCAGTGTGCCATGGCACACTAGTGTGCCATGACGGACCTCCTGCTGTGCCGCAAGAAAAGCTCTCTTCCCCCCTTCCTCCCCCCCTTCCTGCTGAACTCCTGCTGCTTGGGGGAGAAGGAGGAAGGGCCGGGCAGTGGCGAAGAAAAAGAAGAAGGGACAGGGGCGCCGCCTCCTTCAGCCGTTTCCCCAGCCAGCCTCCAATCCGCCATGACTCCCACCATGACTCTCGCCCCTCGCTCGCTGAAGCCACGTGGAGGAGGAGCCCCGCCCACTGAAGCCCGTTCACCACTCATGCTCCTCCTCTGTAGGAGAGCTGAAGCTGGGGTAGGGAGCGGGGCATGGCATGGCCTGTAGGTGAGCTGAAGCTGGAGGGAGGGGCGGGGCCTGGCTCTGCCCCCTCCCCAGCTTCGGCACTCCCAGCAGCTGCTCCAGCCTTGAGGGGACAGTGCCAAGCCAGCATTGTGCTGGCCTGGCACCGCTGGCTTGGCACTGCCCCCTCAAGGCTGGAGCAGCTGCTGGGAGAGGTGAAGCCGGGGGTAGGGGTGGGGCATGGCGCAGCCTGGCTCTGCCCCCTACCCCGGCTTCGGCACTCCCAGCAGCTGCTCCCAGCAGGCCACCAACCTCCAACCGTTCTTTACTGTGTTAGAGTGTCATTTTGTGTCATTTTGGTTGGTGGTGTGCCCCTGAATTTTTTAAATGTTAAAAGTGTGCCGCGGCTCAAAATAGGTTGGGAAACACTGGTGTAGAATAAAAGCAGTTCGACACCACTTTAGCTGTCATGGCTGAGTAGTATGGAATCCTTGGAATTGTAGTTTGGTGAAGCACCAACATTCTTTGGCTGAGAAGGCTAAAAATCTTGTAAAACTACACCTCCCACAATCCTATGGCATGAAGACATGGCAGTTAAAGTAGTGCCAAACTGTATTCATTCTACAGTGTAGATCAGGGGTGCTCATTAGGTAGCTCGGGAGCTACTAGTAGATCTTCAGCCCTCTTCCAGGTGATCTTCAGGCCTCACCAGCCAGATGGGATGCTCCTGTCATGCGCGCGTATGCGCACTCCTGCTGCTGGCTTCCGCTCTCGCGGTGCTTCTTTCCTCTGCGAGGCATTGCAGGAAGAAGGAAGCATGAGGCGGGGCCTCTGTAGGGAGCGTCCTGCCTCTCGTCCAGAAGCAGCTGTGCAGTCTCCATTGCCGGCGAGACAGGCAGGGCGGAGTGCTCCCTCTGGATGCCCCGCCTCGTGCTTTCTCCTTCCTGCAATGCCCCGCAGGCAGAAGAAGCGCTGCGCGGGCGGAAAACAGCAGCAAGAGCACGCGCGGTGGCAAGAGCGCACGGCGGCGGGAGCATGCGGGAGTGCGCGGCAGCGGGTGCAGGTAGATCTTTTGGACTTGGTTGCTTTAAGAGTAGCTCGCATGCTGAAAAAGTGTGAGCACCCCTGGTGTAGATGCACCCTGAAATCAAAGAGCAAAAAGAGTTTGCATTCAACTCAACAGGAGGAGAGGTGGGGAAAACAACGTTGACTTTCCCAGCAGGCTGAGGAAATAGCAAACTGGTTTCATCCTCTGAATATGTGTGCTCTTTCCTATTAATAACTTCTTCACTTTGATGATGTCGCTCGGCATACCCTGTTTTTCATCTTTTAAATGTCAGAAGATATGGAACAGAACTCACCAGCTTCTTTTAGAAACAACCTCCGTTTGTTGGCTTCAGTAACCAGCAAGGTCATGAAGATCTTGGTGAGACTCCACGCATAGCATGGTACCATGTTCTTCAGTCCTAGAGTATAACAAAAGTAATACGTGATCAAATGCAAAACCTGTGTGTTTGGAGGTATATTTTCTTCTCCCTCAGTTGAAATCACTTACCCTACGGAAGCACAGTTGATATCTTCTGTTCCCAAGATAATGAGCCAAGAGTAGAAGGACTGGAGGAGAACTTCTTCTTTGATATTTACCAAATGACACACCGTGACATTCTGTGCTCCGGCTGAAAAGGAGACAAGCCCTGACATTTCCCTTAGCGATTTTAATCCTCCTTGGGGGATAGAATATCCTTAATAAGGCAGTTTATGTTCCCTCCATGGACTTAAAGCAAGCAAATTCATCTTGGAAGAAACTAAAAATTGTGTTTATGGATTATCTTGTCCTTTGCCTGAGATTTGTTCATTTCCCCTTCTTCTCAGAGTCTTTTGCTAATAAGTCTGGAAAGAAAGGGAAAACTAACATGACGATTCTGTTTGCTGGTTCAAGAAACACACAGTAAAATGTAGAAATGGTATTTGGGATGAAATAATATTTACTATGCATAAACCACAATACTGTCAATATAACTTTTGAATCTTCTACCCAATGGACTACCAAAGGACAAGGTTCTGGTATCCTCACATTTATGTAAGTCAATGCAGATAATAATGGGACCAAAGTGAAGAAAGGGGGCCAGGAAGACAGTTCCACCTTGTCTCCAGCACTGTGCTAATCCCCCCCTCTATATATATAAATGGTCCGTGTGCCATGAGTACCTTAATAACAAAAAAAACCACTGGGCCAAAACACATTGGGCAACAAAACGTCTCACAATGCAAGGTGTGACCAACAATAAAGAACTTACAAATCCTAAAAAAGGAGAAGATGCCACTGGGCATGAGTACAGAGATGGGTGGGTGGGGGCCCTGTGTGCCGCCTGGAGCCAGCCTCGGCTCCTTGTGGTTGTCCTGGAGAGGAAAGGTATGCACCAGCCTGAGCAACAAAGTTGGAGGCAGAGGTTCTTCTTCTTACTCCTTCTCCCTCGCTCCCTCAGCAGCAGAGATTGGCAATTAGTATGCCAGGGGAGGAGGAAGAGGTCTGATTTAGCAGCAGGAAGGAAGGATAGGAAGGGAAGGGAAAGGAAAGAAACTATCATTTGAATTTTCTGCCATTCAAATTGTAGTTCAAACTCTTTCCCTTTCCTCTCCTTCCTTTCTTCTATCCCTTCTTCCTCTCTCCCTCATCCATCTCTCCCTCCCTTCTCTCTTTCCTCATTTCCTCCCTTCATGCCTTTCATTCTTCCTCTCCTCCCTCTCTTCCTCATCCTTTTTCCTTCTCTCTTTCCTTCTTCCTTTCCTCCCCCCTTCTCTCCTTTCCTTCTATTGTTCTTCCTTCACTTCTTCCTCCCTCTTCAGCTCTAGCCTTGAGTGTCGCCATTAAGCAGAGACTGGATGGTCATTTCACGGGAGGGCTTTATTTGTGTTACATTATGGCAGAAGGGTGTTGCAATGGGTGGCCTGTGGGGATCCCTCCCAGCTCTAGGATCCTATTATTATCAAGCAGAGGCTGAATGGCCATCTGTCATAAAAACACCGAAAAACACAGCAGAAGAGACTTAAAAAGCCAAAAACCAAAAAAAGTATGACAATGCATGCGCAAAACCACATATATACACAAATACACATATATACACATATACACAAATACACACACACAAAACACATATACACAGACTGGGCCACAGCAACATGTGGCACAGAACAGCTAATATACTATAATATTATATAGATCAAAACCTACTAGAGGTTCCCCCCATCCGAACCTATCACCTGTCTTTGACTCGACAAAGAGCTTTTTCTGTAGCAGCCCCTACACTTTGGAATGCTCTGCCAGACAATGTCCGGGCTCTTAGGGAGCTTTCGGCCTTCCGAATAGCCTGTAAACAACCCTATTTCGGCAGGCCTTCAACACTTAGTGCTCCATGTAATTTATGCTGCGGTGCTCCATGTAATCCATGCCGCAGTGGTATGGCTTGTTCAATTGCAACTGGGGGTGATGGTTTTACTGTTTTTACTGTTTTTACTGTTGTTCTTATTGATTTTATTGTATTTGCTGTTATGTTGTGAACCGCCCTGAGCCTCCGGGAAGGAGCGGTATATAAGCATGAATAATTAAATAAATAAATAAATATTGTATTATATAATGTATATACATTATATTATATAATGTATATACATATAATATTGATAATTATATATGTTATATTACCTGGAATATTACTAATAATATTGCAGTATAATAGTATAGTTACAATATAGTAATATATAATGCTAATATTGTGCTATGGTAATAATATAATATATTGTATTTACATATTACTTGTAAGCTGCTCTGAGTCCCCTTCGGGGTGAGAAGGGCGGCATATAAATGCCATAACTAATAAATAAATAATATTAATTCTAGAATTTCAAATAGCAGAAAGCCAACGGAAGGCTAAATGATGTAATAAATTACAACCACCAACAGATGGCAGCACAAAATAGGAAAAGATCAAGTTTTCTGGAATACAAAAGTGTTTTGTGTCCAAGGAGGTCAAAACTGCAGCCTCCTAGATCAAGGTGAACAAATTATAGATCTCAGATTATGGACTGCAAATTCCAACATCTCTCCCATGCTAAGAGTAATGGGACTTGTGGTTTATCCCTGTATGAGATACACGAAACATTAAGGATGTGGTTTATAGGGAGCTCCCTGTTGGTTTCATCTGTATAAAATATGTAAACGCAATTGTCACTGAACTATTCTCATGTTCAAGCAGCATATCCACCTTTCAATAAATGAATGAAATTGTATGAAAGATCAGAATCAACAACTAATCAAAAGCAAACACTGGGCATAGCGAATCCGGACTTTGTGTCATCTATGTATGTAGAAAGCCAGCATGGTGCATGATTCTGGAGACCAGGACTTGGTGATGGAAACTCACTAGGTGACCTTGGGTGAGTCACACTCTCTGCCTCAGAAAAAGTCAATGTTAAGGTCATCTTAGGGTTTCCATAAGTTGGAAATGACTTGAAGGCACACAACAGTGACAACCTTTATATACTGTGTTTCCCCGAAAATAAGACATACCCATGAAATAAGCCGTAGCAGGATTTCTAAGCATTTGCGCAATATAAGTCATACCCCGAAAATAAGACATAGTGATACAAGCTGAGGCATAGAGAAAGACATAGAAAATGAAATGCAAGAACTTTCCACAGTGGCGGCAGAGGTGAGTCTGGGCCTCCCTACCTCTCACTTCCTGCATCGTCCTCCTTTTCCTTATTCTTTTCCTCCTTCTTTTGTTCTTTCTTTCTTTGGACCAGGCCATGCCAGGCCAGGCAAGGCAATGCTTCCTCCCCAAATGAGTGAGAGAGGGAGTGAGTCACCGGGCCGCGGCTCCAATGGGGCATAGTTGGCGACACTGCTTCCCTTCGGCCCATCCCCGAGAAGTCTCCTCAGTAAAGTGAGGAGCAAGACGCTCTGCTTTAGGTATTGTGCGTTGTCAGGAGGAAGAAGTAAAGCTGTGGTTGCCATTTTACTCAGTACTATATTTGAATAAATGAAGATTGTTGTACCATACTTAATAAAAATAAGTATGGGGTTTGGGGGCTAGGCATCCCGGGGGGATGCCTAGCCCCCAAACCCACCTCCCAGCTGGGAGATCAACGCTCGCAACGCCCAACCCCCCCTTCCAGCAGGGGTTCGCACCCATTCGACCGCCCCTCCTCCACCCGCCGACGGGACGAGACGGGGGCGAAGACGGAGAAGGAGACGAGTAAAGGGCCATATACAAGCAGGAAACTTCAATCCCCCACCTCCCTGCACACCTCCCCGCGATCCTGAGGGCGGGCCTGATGCCAAAAGGAGCCGGGAGAACAGGCGGGCTAAGAGAAGGGCAGGGAAGGCCCTGAGGCGCCTGCGAAAAAGAGCAGCCACTAGGGCATGCCTCGAGACGACGGCTTCCCCCCATCCATCTGACTGTTGCGCCCCCTGCCCCTTTCAGACTGATCAGCCCAGCAACAAGCGGCCGGAGTGCCCCCCAGAGCTGACGGGAGCACTTGAACCACCGGTTCCCGCTGTGAGAGGGCCTTCACAAGAAAGGAGCTCCAACGGTCCGCGTAAGGAGCCGATTAGGCAGATCAATCAAAGTACCACCTCCCATAGGAGACACAAAGACTCCAGGGAACTCCCGGCCGGGAAACCTGGTCCATTTAGGACCAGAACCTTTTGGGCCAGAAAAGCCACGGCCCCCACCGGCCCCCCACCGGCCCCCATGGCACAGCTACCGTATGGCCCCCAGTTCATCACCAGCGTCGCGGGCCCATCGGGCTGCGACCATAAACAGACCCCCCCAACGTCCCCTTTTCGGGGGACGTGCCGCAAGCTCAGCGCCGGAGCGCCCCAGCGTGCCCCATCCCAGTGATTGGTGGTCGGAGGAGGGCGAGGATCAACAATCCACCCTCCACCAAACATGGCCGCAGCCTCTCCTCTACCTGGCTACGACCCATTACTTGCCATGACCGTCAGCAAACATCCACCACGCCCTGGTCGTCACTCCTGCTCTTCAATGCGAGGTCAATTTGTAACAAGTTGGCCACGCTGCGAGATTTCATCGCTGAACAGGAAGCAGATGTCATATGCGTTACAGAGACGTGGACCCAGGACGCTGACTGTGTCCTTCTTCAGGAGATAGCCCTCCAGGCTTTCGAGCCTTCCACCAGCCAAGATCCACCGGCCGGGCGGGGAGTGGGCCTGGTCGTAAGGACGCTGTCACCACCTCAGTCCTCCAGACACCAGAGATGACCGGCATAGAATGCCTGGGAGCAACTCTCGGAGTGGGAGAAAAGACGGGGATTCTAGTGGTCTACCGAGCCCCTGGGTCCCATAGGGAGGCCACTTCCGCCTTATTGATTTGATTGCTGATTGGGCCCTGAGGTTCCCAAGGCTCATCATACTGGGTGACTTTAACATCCACCCGGACACAGATCCTCTCTCCTCCAGCGCACGGGAGCTCCTCCAACACATGGACGCCCTAGACCTCCCCCAGGACCGAGACGGGCCCCACCCACCAAGCTGGCCACGCGCTGATTTGATCTTCAGCCATGGCCTAGCCATTAGACACCGAGGCACTAGAGCTGTACCCTGGTCGGATCACCTGATCGTGAGGGCAGACGTTGACATTCTCCTCACAGCAAGGCCGGAGCCTAAGACCATCCTAGTCCGCCAAAAGAGTGCGATGACCCCGAGGGCATTCTCGGCAGCTCTGGAACCTCTGGCGGTTCCCGGAGGAACACTGACAGATCTGGTTGCCAGGTGGAACAGTGCCCTCGCAAGGGCCATCGATCAGGTGGCTCCAAGGCGCCCTCTCCGCCCCAGGAAAACCAGCTCCCTTGGTTCACAGCGAACCTAAGGCAGATGAAACGCCGGAGGAAACAACTCGAGAGTGCCTGGAGACGGAAACCCAGCGGGGCAAACAGAGCAGCCTACAGAGAACAGCACAGGCTATACGAATGTGAGATCAAAGAGGCCAAGAAACTCTATAACGCTGCCTAGATTGCAGCCGCTGGCTCCCCCACAGCACAGATCTTCAGTGCAGTTCGGCGCCTCCTCGCGTCCCCACGGAGTGAGCCCAAAAATTCGGTGATAACAGCAGATGACTTCCAATCACATTTCATCGGAAAAATCTCGGCACTCCGGCGGGAGTTGCCGCTCATCCCTGAGGAAGAGAGCGCGAGGTTCCGGTACCCAACCCGGCCCGAGGGGCACTGCCTCACTGAATTCAGACCCCTAACATCGGAAGAGGTGGAAAGGCTGGTGTCCGTGGCGAGAGCGACGACCTGCCCCACGGACCCTGGCCCATCCCACTTAATCAAGTCCTGCATTGACACCATGTCGGATGCTCTGAGGGACTTGGTGAACCTCTCCTGGATACAGGCACCTTCCCGGACTCCTGAAAGAGGCCAGAGTCAGCCCCCTCTTGAAAAAGACGAGCCTTGACCCCGACGACCTGGCAAACTACCGCCCTGTTGCCAACCTACCCTTCTTGGGCAAGCTCTAGAACGGGCAGTGGAAGGTCAACTGCGTGACTTCTTAAATCGATCCGGGGCCTGGACCCGTCCCAGTCAGGTTTCCGCGGGTCACGGAGCTGAATCTGTTCTGGTAGCGATTACAGATGACATCCGCCGCCAGCTGGACCGGGGGCTCGGCAGTCTTGGTTCTCCTGGACCTAACCACGGCCTTTGACACTGTTGATCACGACATGCTGCTCCATCGCCTGGCTGCCTCCGGGATCCAGGACAAGGCTCTAACTTGGTTGGGGTCGTTCCTACGGGGCCGCTCGCAACGAGTCGAGTGGCAGGGCCAGGTCTCTAGAATATGCGGGTTGGAGTGTGGGGTTCCCCAAGGTGCCATCCTGTCTCCCACCCTCTTCAACGTCTATGTTCAACCCCTGGCCAGTATTGCTAGGAGCCATGGTTTCTGCTGCTACCAGTACGCCGACGACACACAGCTGGTGCTGAAGCTTGACCCAGGGTTGTCGTCGGTGCCGGACAGCTTCAGCCAAGGGCTGAGAGCAGTGACAAGTTGGCTCAGAGCTTACAGGCTTAAAATCAACCCGGCAAAGACGGAGATCCTCTGGCCGGGCCGACCCAACCCCCACCCCCCCATTGCCACTTTTCGAAGGCGAGCCCCTGTCCCCGGCCCCGGCGGTGAAGAGCCTGGGAGTGATTCTGGACGAGAGACTGACGATGGAAGCCCAGACCCAGGCCGCAGCCAAGGGCGCCTTTTTCCATCTCCGTAGGGCACGACGGTTGGCCCCCTACCTACCACCAGAGGCGCTGAAAACCGTGGTACATGCCACCGTCGTCTCGCGTCTTGATTACTGCAATGCCCTATACGCGGGCCTCCCTCGGTCCACAACCCGGAGGCTGAGACTCATCCAGAACGCAGCGGCCAGACTCATCTCTGGGGCATCAGTCAGGAACCATATTTCTCCAATTTTAAAAGACCTTCACTGGCTGCCCACAGAGCTCAGAGTGACCTACAAACTTATGGCGCTAACCTTTAAAGCACGGCACAATATTGGGCCAGCTTATTTGAGCGACCGGCTGACTGACCAGCGCCGTGAAAGGCCAGCGCGCCATAAATGGGGACTGTATAGCCATCCCTGGGGTGAGAGAAGCCCGGCTGACGGAGACCCGCCGGAGAGCCTTCTCCGTGGCGGCTCCCATGTTCTGGAACACCCTCCCGCCTGCTCTCAGGGCCACATCGTCCCCAATCAGATTCTTGTCTGAACTGAAAACCTGGCTCTTTCGCCAGGCATTTGGGGTCTGACCGGCCGTCCGGAGACTGAGCCTCTCCGGCGCTTTATACCTATGTTCTTTACTGTTGTATTTGGGGTTTTTTAATTGTTGTAAGTCGCCCGGAGCACCAGGGGTGGAGGGCGACTCACAAATAATAAAGCATTATTATTATTATTATTAAAAATAAGACATCCCCTGAAAATAAGCCACAGTGTACCTTTTTGAGGAAAAATAAATATAAGACAGTGTCTTATTTTAGGGGAAACATGGTGTCAGTTACAATAACAAGATAACATACTTGGCCACAAATGATCACCTATGGTATATAATAGGATGAGATAAGGCATCCTCTACCACACAAAGGAAGGTCCTCTTTTTAGTCTACATCTTCCCAAAATGTCTAGGTTGCAATCATATCTGGCAACAGTAACAATGTTCATCTAGATCAGTGGCTCTCAACCTGTGGGTCCTAGGGTATTTTGGCCTTCAACTCCCAGAAATCCTAACAACTGGTAAACCGGCTCGGATTTCTGGAGTTGTAGGCTAAAACACCCGGGGACCCACAGTGTTGGGCCTGTGTCCTCAGCAGGGATTCTGGGATCTCCTATGCAAGGGATTGCGGCAGCCACAGTTCATGATAAAGAGGAAACTTTTGCAAATATTTTGCAGAGATAGCGTTTAGGAAAAGCTGTTAGGGAGGTCAGTTTCACTGAGAGTCATCAGTGCACAGATAAGGCAGCTGGCTGTGGAGCTTGGGATAGAAAGAAGGAATGTCAAGGTATTTCCTTCTAGCAGTGGTTTTCGGTTTGCAAGTAAGGGAGGGAAATCTAGTTTCCTGATATAAGCTATGCTTTGCAGTTTGAATTTCAGATCAGGTCAACTTTTGCAATAAGCTGCATGTGTTTCCAAGCCTTCTGCATTTTAGCCCATGCATTTAGCCTCATGTATTCTCGACACTCCTGAATTTTAGCTCAAGTACTCAAGTCTGGACTTTGATTCTTTGGACTTTATCAGCTATTGAACTTTGCCTGCAATTGATTTATGGAAATCCTTTGGACTATATCTGCTCCTGAAATTTGCTTGCTTTGGATTTACTAAGTGACTCTGCAGCATACCTACTGCCTTTGGGCCTATGGAACTATTCCTTGGACTATTGATTGGATATATCTCTTCTTATATATTTATACTGCTCATATTGATTATATTGCTTGCTGTTTGCTTCAATAAAAGACTATTCTTTCAGCTGGAGTTGTGTGTTTGGATTCTAAGGGCCCAGGTCTACGCTGGGGTGCGATACACAGGTTGAGAACCACCGTTCTTGATTCTTATAGACTTTTCAAGCAAACAGGGGTAGAAAGACTCCAAAGTAGAGGCATAGAAAATGCCTCTACTTTGGAAGTCTGTTACTTGACTCTTGGAATTTCTTTCATAAAAATGCAAATCAGCTGAAAATTGGGTGTGTATCAACATCCATAATTATAGTTCATTAGACTTCCCTTATTCAGACTTAGAAGAACAACATGACTCCTATCTCCTCACAGATGATTGATGATTGCCAATGAAAAATTTAGCAATATCGAGATGGTTCCTTGCAAATACTATCCATACAGACCTCCAAGTCAAATCCTCACGGTCAGATTAGGATGCAGATCTGTCATACGTATGATGTGCTTTCTCAAAATGTTAAATATGAGATAAGTTTCCCCTCTAGCTAGTTAAATTATGCTTAAATTACTCTTTCAATTTCTTGCGAAAAGACAAGGTGCATGTGAACCTAAGGTTATGGATTTTTAGTTTACCGCAGGAAACGGCATACTTCTCACATCTTATTAGAATGTAGCCTGAAGTAACTGCTGCATTTCAGGTCAGTAAAACTGAATGTTCTTCGAGGCAGTTTTCTAATTAGGTGAAGCTGAAGTATAGTTAATATGTCCATTATATTACTTTTCCTTAATAATGTGAACTATGCCATGCATTAGTCTGTTTTGATTTCCAGGTAGAAAATAAGTGTGCTAACAAGGTGTTTTTTCCTATGGAAAAGCATTTAAGGAGTTATTTAGCTGTTGAGGGAATTTGACAGCAAAGGGAAGTTACAGGGAATGGGAATAAATATTTGAACATTTTTTTGCCAAAAGTATTGGAAAACAGTCCACGAGAGATTATTTTTCTATGCTGCTGAACATATTAGTGAAAAACATCTCCAGAGAATTTAGTTCAACTCAGTAGGTCAGCATGTGGCCACTGAATGAAAAAACAACTTTAAAAGTAATTTAATAACTACCTAAAAAGTTTGTTTAGTAGACTACTGACATCATTCGTTAAACCACTGGCAAATCTGAACAGAATTGCTAAATCACAGAATTGGGAAAGGCTCACAAGGGTCATGCAGTCTAACCCCCTTCCATTCAGGAATACATAACCAAAGGACTCCTGAAAAATGCCCATCCAACCTTTGTTTAACGGTTTCTTTGGGAATCTTTAAACAAAGGTTGGATGGGCATTTTTCAGGAGTCCTTTGCTTGTGCATTCCTGAATGGAAGGGGGTTAGACTGCATGACCCTTGTGAGCCTCTCCCAATTCTGTGATTTTGCAATTCTGTTCAGATTTGCTGGTGGTTTGAGTCCCCTGACCCCCTCCCAGAAATCAATTTAACCGTTGCATTGGACGAGGGAGAGGGCCTTCTTGGTGGTGGCCCCCTGCCTCTGGAACACCCTCCCCAGATAATTAAGACAGGCCCCATCACTCTCCTCTTTTTGTAGGGATTCAAAGACCTGGTGGTTTCATCAGGCAATTCAATTATTAGTCTTGGGCCCAAGACCCTCGGTCATCAGTGAGGGCCCAGCCAGCACCTTACCTGTTTTCCACGCTTCCTCCGCTTCATGGTATCAGTCTTGGCCCAGACCTCTCCTCAAAATTGCCAGGTGGCCCTGGAAATAAATAGTTCTAGGCCCTATCCTGGCCATTAATTAGGTCCATGTTGTTGTTCATTCGTTCAGTCGCTTCCGACTCTTAGTGACTTCATGGACCAGCCCACGCCAGAGCTCCCTGTCGGCCTTCACCACCCCCATCTCCTTCAAGGTCAAGCCAGTCACTTCAAGGATACCAACTATCCATCTTGCCCATGGTAAGCCCCTCTTTCTTTTTCCTTCCATTTTCCCAAGCATCATTGTCTTCTCCAAGCTTTCCTGTCTTCTCATTATGTGGCCAAAGTACTTCATCTTTGTCTCTAATATCCTTCCCTCCAATGAGCTGTTGGACTTTATTTTCTGGAGTATGGACTGGTTGGATCTTCTCACAGTCCAAGGCACTCTCAGAATTTTCCTCCAACACCACAATTCAAAAGCATCTATCTTCCTTCACTCAGCCTTCCCTATGGTCCAGCTCTCACATCTATAGATTACTACGGGGAATACCATTGCTTTAACTATGCGGATCTTCGTTGCCAGTGTGATGTCTCTACTCTTCACTATTTTATCGGGATTGGTCATTGCTCTTCTCCCAAGAAGTAAACATCTTCTGATTTCCTGGCTGCAGTCTGCGTCTGCAGCAGGAAATACAAAGTCTTTCACTGCTTCCACGTTTTCTCTCTCTATTTGCCAGTTATCAATCAGTCTGGTTTCCATAATCTTGACAATTAGGTCCATTCCTTGCACTTTATTTATTCCCTGGCTTTTATTATCACTACATGAGCCCGACCAGCCCTTTTAAACTGTCCAGCCCCACTTGTAAGTAGGGCCATTGGTTATTCATTGTGTACAATGGAATAATGTGGAATCGGTTTGTGTCGATGTATAGGATTGTGTTTATAGGTTATGTTTATAGTTTAATGGCTACTTTGTGTGCTTTATGTTTGCTTGTGGAAACCGCCCTGAGCCCCCTAGGGGAGATAGAGTGGTATATAAATAAAGTTGTTGTTGTTCTGACAATAAATACATTCTTTCTAATCTTGAGATGGAATCCTTTTTCATATAGGGACCAATTGGTTCATGTTCTAATCTCGAAAGAAGCAAGAAAACAAGCTTGTTCCATCTCCTACATCAGGCAGAAGCAAACTTCAGACCTCCAGGTGTTTTCGACTTTGACTCCCACAATTCCTAACAGCTGGCAAAACTGACTGGGATTTTTGGGAGTTGAAGTCCAAAACACCTGGAGGGTTGAAGTTTGCCCATGCCTGTTCTACATTATATCCTTTCAGATATTTAGAGATGGCTATCATGACACATCACAGTCTTCCCTCTTCCAAGCTAAATGTCCCCAGGTCCATGAGTCATTCTTTATAAGGCTGGGTTTCCAAATCTTTAATCATCTTGGCTGCCCTTGGGTACAGCACAGCTTGTCCATAAACTCCTTTAACCTTGGTTCCTAGAAAAGACCAAACTACACCAGAACAGAGCGGAACGATTGCTTTTCTTGGTTCTGGTGGCTTATATTCCTATTAATGCAGCCTAGAATGGAATTGGGAGCCCCCAATGGTGCAATGGATTAAATCATTGAGCTGCTGAACTTGCTGACCAAAAGATTGGCGGTTCAAATCTGGAGAGTGGGGTGAGCTCCTGCTGTTAGCCTTAGCTTCTGCCAACCTAGCAGTTCAAAAACATGCAAATGTGAGTAGATCAAGAAGTACTGCTTCTGCAGGAAGGTAATTGGTGCTCCATGCAGTCATGCCAGCTACATGACTTTGGAGGTGTCTAAGGACAATGCTGGCTCTTTGGCTTAGAAATGGAGATGAGCACCACCCCTGAATCAGACACGACTAGACTTAATGTAAAAGGGAAACCTTTGTCTTTACCTTTTTGAGAATGGAATTGCCTTTTTGAGCACTGCATCACAATTTTGTGTTTTTATTGTAGTTTACTAAGACTTATTTTTAAATGTATTGCTTTCAAGCTAGTTGACTTCTATGCTATGTTGGTGCATTTCATTTCCCCTCCCAGATATCATCAGACTTTTTATTAGACTCCAGTCCTTTTTACTCTCCAACAACCATGGAAAGGCTGTTCAGGAGGTCTATTGCAACAGAACCGTAAGTCTTGGATGTGGCGATTGGTGAGGTGTAGCGAAATAGAGGCAATGCTGGATTTTAGCTTAATGCCTGGCATCCAACTGGTGTTTCATGCACATGTAAGTTCCCTTGGGCATGCATT
The DNA here is from genome assembly GCA_030556195.1 of Anolis apletophallus. Lineage (NCBI taxonomy): Eukaryota > Metazoa > Chordata > Lepidosauria > Squamata > Anolidae > Anolis > Anolis apletophallus. The sequence goes on from JARBWK010000006.1 coordinate 18,719,073, forward strand.
TGTACTTTTTTTGACCACAGTGAATCATCCATATTCAGATTGCTGTTACATAAGCAGAGGTCTGCAAGTGTAACTGTGACATATGAATATGTATATTATTGGATGGTACATAAATGTATTACTTGAGTCACTGGGAGTGCAAAAAATACATTCAGAGACACAGAAACACAGTTGGTTGTACAATATTGGTGTTTATCAGTAGTGTGGTACAACACAATCACACCTTAACTAGGTGTAGATTTGAACTACACAACCACACCTTAACTAGGTGAGTGTTGATTTGCACTACACTAGGTGAGTGTAGATTTGCACTGCACAATTTGTGACCTTCTTGCTGTTTTGGCCTCCAACTCCCAGAAGCTCTAGCTAGCTTGTCCTGTGATCAGGAATTCTGGGAGTTGAAGGCCAAAACTGCTGGAGGGCCTCAGGTTGTGCAGGCCTGCACTATAAGATCTCAGAGTTAAACAATTGGTTGGGGATTTTTTTTCAGATGAGAATCACTGCAAAATTTGGAGAGTTGTGAAACCAAAAGGTTGTTTACATTTTGATCTGATCTGTGATGGGGAAGTCATAGGGAGGAGGAAGCAGGCTTGTTTTCTGCTGCCCTGGACACGGAACAATAGCTCCAAATTCCAGGAAAGGAGATTCCACCTGAACATTAGGAAGAACTTGCTAAATGCGAGAGCTGTTTGGTAATAGAACTCTCTGCCCCAAACTTCAGTGAAGGCTTCTTCTTTGGAGGCTTTGAAAGAGAGGCTGGATGGCCCTCTGTTGGGGGTGGTTTGAATGTGATTTTCCTGCTTCTTGGCAGGCGGTTGAACTGGATGGCCCACGAGGTCTCTTCCAGCTTTAGGATTCTATGATTCTAAGTGCTAATGGGATTATTTTTAATTGTAGTAAACAAAGACTGAATCCCTAGAGCTAACCTATTGAGTATCTCCTTCTGCGCAAATTGCGCAATCTGAGCAATTCCATTCCATTTTGGTTTTGTCAAATTAATGCTTTGCCACAAACTAATTATACACTGAAAGAGTGGGAAGTTCAGAGGGTGTACAGTGGAAGTAATTATGCAACCTGATCTCTAGAGGTGTACATGTGCCACTGGAACATAAGATACCAGCCAAATGGAGTGTCAGAACACACTGTCACATTGAATCCAAGTTCTTTTTAACAGAAGAAAGTGAAGAGTTTGGACAATCGATCAATTTTTCACAAGAGCAACTCGTACCTTCTGCTCAACAAATTTCTCCCCTCTAATGTAAGACTCTCAATGGTGTTACAGCTTAGGTTATATTGTGTTTCCTTTGCTCTAGCTCAGACCCACTATACTGGGCACCTATGACTGGATTCTTGTTGGTGAACAACAGACCATCTATGCAAGCCATGAAATGTTTAATGGGATTGTGTAAGTAGATCTGTGAGAGTTAGGGTTGCCATATTTTGATAGAAGAAATAAGGGACATTTACGGGATTTTTCGCAAAAATAAGGGACACTTAATAAAAACTTGAAAATCAAACGTTAGGTATAATAATAATAATAATAATAATAAGCAACGTTAGGTATAATAATAATAATAAACAACTTTATTTATACCCCGCCATATCAAACTTTAAAAACACTTGTTAAAATCCCATTATCTACATAATACACATAATGCAAACTAAGATAGTTAAAATACTATCTTAGTCTGCATTACTAGAAATGTAGTTTACAGGACAAGGGAAGTAAGTCCCATTACATTATTGATGAGCCTTAATGAGTCCCCTTCCAAGCCAGAACCACCTGAGAAACACTGTCAATGCAAACCTTGCCACGTCCTTCTCTCCTTCCTGGGCACCAAGGCAAAAGGGAGGCAACACTTCGGGTTCCCAAGCGACCTGCAAGAGCTAGGGAGCGCCAGTGCGCATGCTCCCTCCAAAACACACAAAGGGGGCGTTCACATGGGAGCCGGAAGTGTTGGGACCTCCTTCCCTCCCTTGCTTGCTTTTCCTCTTTGGCCTCTCACATTCTAGAAGTGAGCTGAGCTCACAGGGAAAGCCGTCGCCCGAGCCCTCCTGCTCCGACCACCAGCCAGAGGACAGGTCAGGTCCGGAGGAGCGAAAAATAAGGGACAGCAGCCCTAAATACGGGACACCCAAAAAAGGGCCAAAATAAGGGACGTCCCGTATAATACGGGACATATGGGATCCCTAGTGAGAGTTCTCCAAAAGTCAAATTAGCCCATAAGGAAAACCTTTCTACACGTACCCCATTAGTCTAGACACTTTGCTTCAGTCACAATATGCAACAACAACGTAACTTTGAAAAGGTTTTCTAGAGGAAACCAAACTCCAGTTTTTAATTGGTTCTGTTGCCTGGTTTGGTTCAAAACAGCTGGTCAAACAGCGGAGTCAATAGCATCCATTGTGTCAAGATTCAGTTCTGTCCAGGTTTGGAATTGGGGGTCTGTTTGGAAGATGAACAGATGGAGAAGGACACCACAACAGATCCTCACAATGGCAGGGCTCCTGAGAAACATTAAGTCCAGATGAGATAGCCATAAGACTGAATTCATGCCAGTTGGTTTTTCTGGCTTCTTGGACTTCAGTGTCCATCAGCATCAACCACCATAGCTGATGGTATGGGATGATGGGATTTGTAGATGAACACCTTCTCACCATTCTCTAAAGAAGGATAATTCTCTTTCTTTTGGGTGGTCCATTAACATACTCTCTTGCCACTTTATATACTATAATTACCTACTTTTTCTGTTGCTGGAAACCTTGTTAGCAGTCAAGGAATTAGGCTGGTTGGTTTAAAAGCCAAGCCGAGTCTTTGACACCCTGACCTCCTGCCGTATTTCCTCCTGTGTCTAATGGAGTAATTTCTGACAGCAGCAGGCTAGGACTTAAAGTCTTCCTGTCAGAACAAGCATCTCGAATATGTTTTATTTATAACGGATAAGGCTAGCAAATTAAAAACACTGTTCAGTGGAACACGAAGAAGCTGTATTTCTGCTTTGTTCCTGGGAAAAGAGTGTAGTCTTCAGTCAAAAACACCAAAGGGTTAGAGCTCAATGGACCGCGGCAAGATATTTTTTTGATCTAATCCAACCAGCCTTATGTGATGGGGAGGCATCCCCAAGGAATAGTGGGAGGGGGCAAATGGCCCTTTCCTGCCCATTTTGTGCAAAATATATGGGTCTGTATGCATTTCTAACTTAGCAGATCACACGCGTTTCCTGAATTTTGAGTCTTTCACATTTGGTTACATTTGGCCTTCCAATTTTGGACTAAAGAAATGCAAGTTCTCATCATTTTGTGGGTTTACCTTAATAGTTGTTGCCTTTGTGTCTACTTGTTCAATTCTGTAGAATTTTCTTGGATTTTTCCTTAGAGCTCTTCCAAAGGTTTTTCTACTCTGGTAGAGCGGAAGGAAATGTTTCCCTTGCCTCCCCTTGAACTCACTCATGTTTACCTCACAAGCTCTGAGGATGCCTGCCATACATGCAGGCGAAATGTCAGGAGAGAATGCTTCTGGAACATGGGCATACAGCCTGAAATATTTACAACAACTCACTCATGTTGCCTGTTGTGCTGCTGAGTATTTGCCATGACTTTTTATTTGACTCCTCCCTTAATTAGAGATTTATAAGAGAAGTCAGAGAATCTGAACAAAATCAGTGATCTTCAAAAATAGTGTAGAAAAGTAACTGTGGTGGAACACCTACCTTGGCTGACTCTGCAGTCCCGATGCTATCACTCACCTTGCTTCTTTAGTGTGGTTTAGCTTGGCTAGTTTTCCTGGTTAAGTATTGAATGAAAACACCAAGGCAGAGATGTACAAAATAATAACAGCAATGAGTTATTGTATCAAAACAAAACAAAAGCAAACAAATAAAAACATATGTATCATCTTATGCTGGTTCCACAGATAGTACATAGTAACAGTTCAGTTTCAAAGTAACTTTTCTGTGAAAACTCTGCACATTCCCAAACCCTGTTCAGTTTTCTCCCACTCTTCTGTTCCCAACAGGTTCTCACTCTATTTATAACTTTGTCTGTTCGTATCACAAGGGCTGTTGCTAGGTGAAGTGGCCCTCTATGGTTTCACTGCATTGGCCGTCACTAGGTGAAGTGGCCCCCTGTGATGTCACTGGGAAAGTAAGGTGACATGTGTATGAGGGGAAGGGAGAAGAAAGGGAAGATCCACAAAGAGAGCCTGCCCACCGTTGCCAGAGTGTGTCTATTGAGACGTTGTGAGTTAGGCTTTCTCAGAGCTGGAGAAGGGAGAAAGAAAGTGGGCAGTGGTTCCAATGACAGCCGGGAAATACTGGATATTTACACAAGATTTAAAAAGTTAGGTAGAGCATAATAATAATAATTCTTTAAAATATAGCATTTTGCCTTGAGTACTGGACTATGACTCTGGATACCAGGGTTTAATCTCCCCCTCTGCCATGGAAATTCAATGGATGACCTTGGGCAAGTCCCACTCTCTCAGCTCCATAAAACCCCATGATAGGTTTGCCATAGGGTTGCAATAAATTGGAAACAGTGTGAAGGCACAAAACATGGTTAATGAAAGGCCTACTGCAATGGACAGGTAAGTGTCAAATGAATAAGTAAGCTGGCCATTTAATGCAGTTCGAAGCTAGCTTCAAATTATGACAAGACAATGAATGTCCATGAAAGTGTGTAAAAGAAAGTTCACAAAGAACTAATGCAAATCAGTTATTTGTGAAATCACAACCCGAGCCTCACACTTTGTTCTAGGAGACCACTTCCTTCAATACTGGTTTGAAACTGATACTTGCAGTGGCCATTGTGGATGTGCCCATAGTCTTTTCTTACCCATGGGAAGAGAACTAAGGAGGCCAGCCACAGCTTAGAAAAAACTAGAAATTGTTATTGCTTATACTAAGGAGATAACTTTGCTATTCTTTGTTATGTGGTTTTAAACATGTGATATTATTGAAAAGATAAGTACAGGCAGTCCCCGAGTTATGAACATCCAAGTTACAAATGACTCCTACTTAAGAATGGGGTTGAGACAACAGGAAGTGAGGTAAAATCTACTCCCAGGAAGGGAAATCCACCCTTTCCTATGCTATTCAAAGCTCAGTGTGTCTATCTATCTGTCTATCCCTCTAAAACAGTCATGTGCTTTTCACCTTAAGAACAGACAAGCATCCTGAGCTCTGAATATTACCTGGGAAGGAATCCCACTGGAGCATTGCAGCACACCCAAATACCTGGGAGTTACTTTGGACCATGCTCTGTCCTACAAGAAGCACTGCCTGAATATCAAGCAAAAAGTGGGTGCTAGAAACAGTATCATATGAAAGCTGTCTGGCACAACCTGGGGATCACAACCAGACATAGTGAAGACACCTGCCCTTCCGCTTTGCTATTCTGCTGCTGAGTATGCATGCCCAGTGTGGAACACATCTCACCATGCTAAAACAGTGGACGTGGCTGTCAATGAGACATGCCGCATTATCACAGGGTGTCTGCACCCTACAACACTGGGGAAATTGCACCACCTGACATCCGCTGGGAAGTAGCAGCCAATAGTGAAAGAACCAAGGCAGTGACAGCTCCGGCCCAACCCCTGTTCGGATATCAGTCAGTACACCAATGCCTTAAATCAAGATATAGTTTTCTAAGATCTACAGAGACACTCACAGGAACACCTCAGCAAGCGAGAGTCCAAAAGTGGCAGGCTAAAACCCAGATCCTCAATCCATGGTTTACACCAAATGAGAGACTCTCTCTTGGGCACACAGAAGCTGGGCAACTTGAAAGATGCTGAATAGACTGCACTCTGGCATCACGAGATGCAGAGCCAGCCTTAAGAAATGGGGCTACAAGGTGGCGTCCACAACATGAGAGTGAAGAGAAGTACAAACCATAGACCACCTATTACAATGCACCCTGAGCCCTGCCACATGCACAATGGAAGACCTTCTTATAGCAATACCAGAGGCACTTCAAGTGGCCAGCTACTGGTCAAAGGACATTTAATAGAATGGCAAGTGTTTAAACTGGGTTTTTTTTGTTTGCTTGCTTTTTAAATACATTGTATCTTAGTTCGCTCCTTATACGATAAATATAAGGAGCGAAGTTATACTTAAAATATATAGCTGTTCCGATGTACAAACAAATTCAACTTAAGAACAAGCCTAAAGAACCGATCTTGTTCGTAACTCGGGGACTGTCCATAGTTACACATAACTACATTACTTGTAAGTTTCTTCCCAGCTCTTCTCAAGGAATTCTTGCTAGTAACAAACAGTGGCAATGCCTTTGCCAGTAGATGGCGCTGTTTCACAGGTTTCTCTCCCTGGAATAATATATTGAATTTTCTCTCTTCCCCCCATTTCTGCAGATGGCTCTTGGAGAAGAATTAACAATTATTCAATTAATACCCACTGTATTGGCCAAAGCCAACAGAAAAGATGTTCCATTCCAGAAATTGCAGACAGCTGGAATGGCCCCAAGCACATCAGCTGCCAGTTTCCCAGCCAAACACTGCCTTTCTAGCCAGTAATATCATCTTGGTCCAAAACTGGTCTGAAATTAGCCACCAGAAGATGACACCCATCAGGCTGTATAAATGAATATTAGAAAGACGAATGACTGAACTGGACTGCATGAGCCGTTCTTGCAAAATGATGATTGCCGCCACCAAGAAGGAAAAGGCAATGCCCTAAATGCAAGAGGAGTTACAGACGCGAGCACATGGAGGAAATGATCTTTTGTCAATTCCACTGGGATGACTGAGAGCTGTGCAAGGACGTGCGCTTTTCAAATTGATGTTTATTTAATGCAGAACTTACATAGCTGCTCATTTACACTAACTCTCTGGTTGATGGTGACATTATAATCATCTGAATTTACATAGATGCTCCTTTGTACGGTTCAAGTGAATTTCAAAATGTGACCTTTATTAGTGAAAAAAATTAATTAGTTACAGGTAACTGCATAACACTCATTCCTACAAATTATCAGGACTCCTGGGGAAACCATGAGGTAGGTAGGCACAGAGAGAGAGAGAGAGAGAGAGAGAGAGAGAGAGAGAGAGAGAGAGAGGTCATCGTTCCAGTGCAACTGTATGGTCAAATTCCATTAGAACCATTCTGGAGGCCTATGGTTGTGTGTTTTAAATATTATTTTTATCATATTTTATTAGGCATAATGTAGGAAGTGAATGATATTATTGCATTTATGTCATAAGAGTGGAGGTCTGGAAGTCGACCTTTAAAAATCTTGCAGTATGGATTGTTTGGTATGTTATCGAAGGCAACCAATCAGGGCCAGCCAAGACCTCCCAACAAAGGATTCCTCCAGGCAGCAAACAGCCAGGCTTTGAAGCTGCAAGGACATTAGATGCTAATCAAAGTGGCCAATTGCAACATGAAACAGATGAGAGTTCTTTCTCCCACCCGGGACATTCCATTGATATATAGACCTCACTTGCCTCATCGGAGCCCCCGGTGGCAGAATGGGTTCAACCCTTGTGCCGGCAGGACTGAAGACAGACAGATCCAAGGTTTGAATCCCGGGAGAGCACGGTTGAGCTCCCTCTGTCAGCTCCAGCTCATGCGAGGGCATGAGGAAACCCTCCCACAAGGATAGTAAAAGGGAGCTCATGCGAGGGCACGAGAAAAGCCTCCCACAAGGATAGTAAAACATCAAAACATCCAGGCGTCTCCTGGGCAATGTCCTTGCAGACAGCCAATTCTCTCACACCAGAAGCGACTTGAAATTTCTCAAATCACTCCTCACACACACGTACACACACACACACACACACACACACACACACAAAGCACATACAATTTGCAGGTCTGCAACATGGAGGATCATAAAAATCTTTTTTAAATGTATGCTGGTTTAAATGTATAGATAGATAGATAGATATTCTAAGTCCAAAAATGACACCAGAAATGCTCCATCACCTACAGCTTTTTCACAATTTGCTTTGAAATTTCTATGGACGATCAATACTGCAGAATGAATGCATTTTGTCATCACTTTCACTCCCATGGCTCAATGCTATGGAATCATGGGATTTGTAGTTTTACTAGGTCTTTCTCCTCTGCCAAAGAGCGCTGGTTCCTCACCAAATGAGAGCTCCCATAATTCCACTCCATTGAGTCATGGTAGTTATAGCTACAACAGCATAGATTACTCTGTTGCAAGATGCGACTCAATTAAATTAGTGTCGGAGTTAATAACACAACTTGTGAAAGAGCTCTTTGTGGTAGACTTTTATTGAGTTTTCCTAATTCAGCACCCTAGAATACATTAAAAACAGCTGCAATATTGAAAAAAGTTTTTTCATCGTAAGCCTATTCAAATGAATACAATATACCTAAAAAAATGTAAAAGCTTAGCATTAAAATGTAATTAGACTATCAGTTAAATTCAAAACAGTTTGAAACAGACTGTTAAAATAATACAGAGCCATTTAAAATCAGTGAATTCAAAAGGAGGGCAGCCTTTGCTTCTAATCTCTTCCTTTAAAAGCATTCAGTTCTTAAAAACCTTTTGGAATTAAAAAGCCTTTACCTGCAGTTAGTTACCTCCGTTGGCTCTCTAGCCTTTTGGCAACCATCCTAAGAGAAGGAAAACTCTAATTTCAAACCCGGGCAGATGGTGCTCGTCTAACCCTGTAAGGTCAACCATCTAGAGAAGGGAACTCAAATCAAACCTACGACCTGAGGACCTAACTGCCACCATCCAAACTTGCTGGGCCCCGGCAGATGAAGCTTTGGTTTAAAGGGTGAGGCCAGTTCTGTGCACACTGCGCTCCACCAGAAAAATCCATTGCACAGCCTCGAAGGACACATCCAACCGCCGAATCATCAGCGCGCTTGTAGAAAGCATGGGATGAGTCCTTCCTGAATGTTTCTTCGCGAAGAAAAGCCAAGAACCTGCAGTTGGAAATGGATCCTGCAGCACCTTTAAGACATTAATAAGAGAAAGGAGTTTGTAACACCAGCGTCTGTAAATGGAGTCTACTTCATTAGATGCATGGAGTGAAGTGATCATGGATAGGCATTTAGAATCACAGAATCATAGAGTTGGAAGAGACCTTGTGGGCCATCCAGTCCAACTCCATTCTGCCAAGAAGCAGGAAAATTGCATTCAAAGTACCCCCTGACAGATGGCCATCCAGCCTCTGTTTAAAAGCCTCCAAAGAAGGAGCCTCCACCACACTTCTGGTGTGAGAGAATTGGCCGTCTGCAAGGACGTTGCCCAGGGGATGCGTGGATGTTTTATCATCCTATTACAGGTTTCTCTCAAGTCCCCGCATGAGAAGCTGGAGCTGACAGATGGGAGCTTTCCTCGCTCTCCGGATTCCTGCCTGCACAAATGTTTAACCCATTGCACCACCCGGGGCTCCTGAGCAGGAGTCAATGGTGTGATGAGGCAGCTTAAAAAGCCAATGAGATTCTAGATTGTCTCAAAAGGAGTATAGTATCTAGACGGAGGGAGGTAATCATGTCTCTCTATTCTGCATTAATCAGACCTCATCTGAAATTCTGTGTCCACTTCTGGGCACCACTGATACTGACAAGCTAGAACATGCCAAGAGAAGTGTGACCAAAATGACCAAAGGTTTGGAAACCAAGCCCTATAAGGAATAGCTTAGGGTACCAAGTATGTTTAGCTTGGGGAAATGATGGCTGATTGGAGACATGATAGCCATGTTTAAATTTTTGAAAGGATGCCACATTAAGAAGGTTTCTGCTGCTCCAGAATGTAATGCACCAAGCAATGGGTTCAAATGGCAGGAAAAGAGATTTCAACTAAACATTAGTAAAAATGTCTAGATCAGTGGTTCCCAACCTTTTTTTTTTACCAGGGGACCACTTGATCAGGGACTACTCTCCAACATTAGTACCAAAAAGGTTATGAATCAGTTTTTGGTCAACTTTAGATTCAATTTGGTTATTTGGGCTGCTAATTCAGAAAACTGCATTGGATAGACCACATCAGCTCTAGTTTGTGATACAGAATGTATGCCACTCAGTAGTCACCATCTGCTCGCTCACAGAAAACCATATTTAAACATCTAGAGCTGATGTGGTAGTAGTAATCTTTCATGGGCAGTCAGCCACTTCCTTCCCGACATCCCTGTTGCCTTGACACTATAAGAGGGTTTCGCAAGACCAGTAACTCTTGTTGCCGCATGATTTCGAGGTAATGGTGTAGTAATGGTGAGGCCACGGTCAATATTTTTGTTTTTGTGGACCACTGGTGGTCCACAGACTACATGTTGGGAACCACTGATCTAGAAGGTAAGAGCTGTGCGGCAATGGACTATGCCTGGGAGTGTGCTGGAGTCTCCTTCACTGGTGATTTTAAAGCAGAGGTTGAATGTCTATCTGTCGAGGGTGATTTGATTGTGCTTTTCCTGCACAGCAAGGGGTTGGATGAAATAGTCCCTGTGGTCTCTTCCAACTCTATGATTCTATAATTCTATGAAGTTGATGGGACTGAGGGAAGGGCACCAAATTTCTATTATCTGATCATCATCATCATCACCATCAATTACCTTATGGCACAATCCATGTTATTAAAATGAGAAGGCACTGTTAAAATCACAGAATTTTGAACTGGAAACTCAGCCAAGAACAAGTTCAAGCTCTTTGTAACATAACTTGGGACCAAATGACCATTAGATATATAAAAGAGGGGCAAGGTCCTGTATCTTTGTTCGAGAGAGAGAATTTTAGCAGGTGTAGTTTATGTGACCGCTGCTTCTGCTATAATCCCCAACTTCTTTGCAAGTGTTAAAGGTACAGGCATCCAAATGTTTGTCTACACTCTTTAAATGGCACTTGGTGAGTCTTTGTAGGAACCCTTTACAGTCCTCACTACAGCTCTATCTCTAAAAGCTTTAGCGCAAAAAAGATCCAGTGTGCAGTGACCACCCATTTCATCTCATTTATCGGGGGCCTTGTTTTGAGAAGGAATGGGCTACAATTCTAACTCCAAAAGATTTTATTTCAATTCAAAAACCGATCTACATTATGTGTATGTGATAATCTCTATTAGTAATTGACTGAAGCACAACGCGGCCAACAGCAGAGCAGGATTTCAGCCAAAGTTTTGACATATCTTCACTGTTCAGTTTAAGAGCCACAGCTATGCTCAGCAAGTAGAGGGCTATGCAAAGTGGGAGCTCTGAGAAAAAAAATGACATCCCTAATAAAACATTAACATGGATGAAAACACAGATTTTGAGAGTTAAGCAATCAAATGCTTGGGCAAGTGATGATTTCTGTCATGGTAAAGTTTTTCCACTTGCTCCTTTCCATTCTAATCATGGCAAAATGGGAATATTTTGAAAAAGTCTTGTAAAGAATGGAACAAAATGGATTTCTCACCCATCCTTAGTTATACTGTACCCAACTTCAGGTGAGTTCCTAGTATCTCCCAGCTTGACAAGGCTTTTTCTGTGTATTGGGACATGGCATTTCTATGCCCTCTCTCCAGAGATCTTTGGTGTGATAATTAGGAGAAGAAACCTCTGTTGCATTTCCTCATCGCATCAGAGAAAGGAGGTGGAAACATCCATATGGTAGCCCTGGATCAATAGCAGAACATACGTCCATCACGCACAGCAGTCAATGCCTGGTAAAGCAGGACCGGGAACTTTTATAGTATATGATGCCATGATTGTGAAAACATTGTCACTGTAAATATGAATTAGTTACGAGTGTATCTGTAACTATGATAATTAATTCCAGCCAAGAATATTATGCCAGTTTAAATAATGAATGCAGAAAATATAAACATGATCACTCATTTTTATATAAATCAGACAGAAAGGCTCTGGTGACGTTATCACACCAATCCAGTATTCCACTATAGCCACATTAGTAGGGATAAATGATACATACTGTGTTGTATGTATCGGCATCATGCCTCTATTCGGTAGCACAGTTGTGCCAATTCACAATCCAAGTTCTTGTGATTGTATACTCTTGTGGCTTCACTTCCTGCTACTACTGCGGTTCCTTCATTTTCATTACTAGTTTATATTTAATACAATTGAGCAGTTCCAGTATGTAAAAGCAAAAAGGGGAAATACAAATATAAAAGGAAAATAGGCAGCTTGGGGTAGCAAGAAGGGGCAAAGAGGAGATTCCAACCTCCTTACATCACTTGATTGTTATGACTTTGACTTTACTGCCGGCATGCTGGCACACAGATGGATTGGATCCATTGCACCAAGGTGAGTGATGGGAAAATCGTAAGACTGGAATCTATTGACAGGTTTTACCCATCAATAGCTAGGGATGGGAAATCATGGATACAAAGAAATTGGTAGTAGGATGGACAGGATGCCATGTGATAGGGATGATCACCAAAGGTCCGGCTGCAATGCCAGTTTGCCTACCTTGTGAAATACAGTCCTAAGAATCAAATAAAGGTTTAGTGTTTTGTATTTATGAGATCCACATATATTAATACCCTAGAACAGTTCTTAAGTCTCCAAGTCTCATAAACTGAGTTTTTCTCTCTCTGCCCTTTGTATGATGCATTCATTTCCACAACAAAAACCTGCTCTGTGGAGATCTAAAAGCAAAGGCACTGTTTGCTCTTATTAGTTTAAGGATATACTAGACCAGGGGTGCTCACACTTTTTCAACATGCGAGCTACTCTTAAAGCAACCAAGACCAAAAGATCTACCTGCTGCCGCCGCCGTGTGCTCCCGCGCGCTCCCGCCGTGCGCTCTTGCCATCGCGCGTGCTCCTGCTACTGTTTTCCGCCCGTGCAGCGCTTCTTCCACCTGCGGGGCATTGCAGGAAGGAGAAAGCACGAGGCGGGGCATCCAGAGGGAGCACTCCGCCATGCCTGTCTCGCAGGCAACGGAGGCTGCACAGCTGCTTCTGGACGAGAGAGAGGCAGGGCTCTCCCTCCAGAGGCTGCGCCTCGTGCTTCCTTCTTCCTGCAATTCCCCGCAGGCGAAAGAAGCACCGTGAGAGCGGAAGCCAGCAGCAGGAGCGCGCGTGCACGCAGGGTGTGCGCACGCATGGCAGGAGCGCCCCATCCAGCTGGTGAGGCCCGAAGATCACCTGGAAGAGGGCCAAAGATCTACTAGTAGCTCCCGAGCACCCCTGTACTAGACTATATTAAACAGTAGCCATGTTAGTAGGTTGCGGCAAAAACCACAACAAAGAGTGTGGTCAAAAGAGGGACAAATCTATTGTGACATAAGCTTTCACAGCTGCTTTTGGCAAAGGGCTTGTTTTTTAAATGGAATCTGCTGGTCTTTTATGTGCTACAAGATGCTCGGGTTGTTCTGTCAGCATGTTCAAAATAAATTTCACTGCAACCACAATGTCCAGAGTGAAGAGCAGAAGAGGAGGGGAGCAATATGATGTGAGTCTAGTTGAGGACAGGTGTCAACCTGTAAGCACCTCCTCCACTTTCCTTTGAGCAAAACTTCTGATTCCCAGGGCAATCCAATGCTATGGGTTGCTCATCCTGGTTGGCTGTTTCCTGGAAGGCAAATCCAAGGTGCTTTCCAAGTCCTTTAGGACTTTATAAGAGAGATCAAACTCCCAGATTAGCCTTAAACAACCTATGACACCATCCCTAAATATGTCAAGACTTGGCATGCCATGCCAAGCTGCTTTACATCAGGTTTCTATTTGCACCCAGCAAATCCCCATCCCATCTGCAGCATCATTCATACAGTCTCAGGAATGAAATGATAGTGAACTTCTCAGTACATTTATTTATTTATTTTCAGCATTTATATTCTGCCCTTCTCACCCTAAAGGGGACTCGAGGCAGATCACAGAACACATACATGGCAAACATTTAATGTCATTAAACAGACAGGATAGACAACAGAGGTATATGTTAGCATTTCCCCCAACTTTGGTGTCCTGGAGGTTGTGCTCGATTCCGGCCACAGGGGAGTGCTGTTGCTCCATCTTCTATGACGAAGAGCCCTTGATCACAGATTTCCTTCCTTTTTTTGATCACTGGCATTTTCTTGTATTTCGTTTTTATGGTGCCGTAAAATACCTCCCCACTTAAACGGTGCCTAATTTCTCTACTCACAGCTCACAGGTGTTTTGAGAGATGGTTAAGTTAGGCAGAAAGTCAGGTGCTCATCCTGACCTGGGCTTCGAACTTCCAACCTTTCAATTGGTGTGTTCTATTGCTGCTGGTGATGAACCAGCTGTTCTAAAGTCTGGCCCATATAGAAAAAACATTTACACAAATGTCTTTATCCTCTTATGTATATCCAGCATGGCCCACATGCCAGAAAAGGGTATGTTCTTTGAATTCACATGGATACATGAAACTGTGGTTATCTTTTAAAAAATGGGACAAACTATGAGGTATTGACAGGCCATTTGTCGGGAGAGCTTTGATCATGTGTTCCTGCTTCGTAAGGGGTTGGAATGGATGTCTTCCAAATCTATTATTCTGTGTGATCCTGCATGACAGGATGCCCTAAGTGGATAAGTAAAACTGTGGATAAGTGATACTGCATATATCAGGATATAGAGGTCATACTGTAATCACAGGTACATAGGACAGCCTCCTTGTCAATTCAGTAGGCCAACTCATGTTGGGACTCAGCAATAGGACTCCAGTCTATTTCTGGCATTCTTTTGGTTAGTAGAGTAGACCCATTTTAACATTGAATGGGGAGGCAGCACAAATTCATGGATTCAGTCAGTCTGCTCTAGTCAGAATTAGAACTAGAATTTAGCTATACGTCTACTAGTGTTATGTGACTGGCCCTCTGTTGTCTCTCGATTCCAAACCTTTGGTACAACAACAAAACTTTATTACGGTCACTGACCAGCACAAAGCGGGCACAAGTGCCCTAGGAAGAGAAGGACAGCTCCTCAGTAAACAGTCAAACCTTTGGTATATCTAAGCCAACTTTGTCCTCTTTGACTAGCAGTGGCTCTCTGGAATTCAGGATGGATCTTTCCTTAACTTTCCTCCCTTAACTGGAGAGGATGAATGAATGTACCTTGGTTCCTCTCCCTGCAGAATTTGTGCCCCTGAGCTATAGGTCTCCAGCTGACAAACACATAATTAATAATTTATTGAACAAGACCTACCAATCACGGTTAGAAAAAAACTCTTCCTTATCCATTTTCTAGTAGGACCATTCATAAAACCCCAAAACAAACAATGACTACTCTTAATACTTGTCATTACAAAAGACCTAACCCGGGCATTGCCGGGTGCCTAAGTTAGTCTTAAATATTTCCTTGAATTTCTTGTTTTGGATCAAAACAAGCAACACTCTCATGACTCTACTTGTTGCCCCACTGATTAAATATATTTGACATTTAATCAGCCAGATCTCAACCAATTAAATTGCTGATTATGCCAATTAATTTCAGAAGCCTTAACACGGCATTATGTTTCAACAGCTTTTATAGCTCCTGAAGATCGTAATCCAATCCTAATCCACTATTTTATGCAAGGGATTCATGTTTTGGAGAATATTTGCGTCGATTATCTTCTGTGAGGGCCACCAGAAAGCTCCAAATACTCTCAGTGGAATTTGGCTATTTAAAATGCCTGCCGTGCCATATATAAAGCAATTTTACATATTTAGATTCAATTACTAATCATAAATCTGTATGTGGAAGAGAAGAGAGAATCTGATTCCATTCCAAAAGCACCCCTAGTTCTTGGCAACAGCTATGACTTATTAAATTATTCAGCTGTGCCTCTTTTTTTTGGTACAATATGAAACAATGAGGTCATGTGGAGTTCCCCTGCCTCTGCTTCCAAAGATGAACAATAACCCACATCACCACTATATTAGATGGAAATGATCAGCTTTGTAGAATATTGTGCATTAAGTCACTTAATGCACAATTAATTGACAATGCACAATTTTAACTATGAATTATAAATTGGCATTTTATTGGAATTAATGGTTTTAATGTGTTTTAATCTTATTTCTAGGTATTTTTAATATATATATGTGTTTTAATGGTTTTATGTCTCAACCTATGTATTTGATACTTAGGCACTTTAGTTGGGAATTGATGGCAGAAGACCGTGCTTGTCGCCATTACAGACCAACTTCGCCGCCAGCTGGACCAGGGTGGATCAGCACTGCTCGTCTTGTTAGATCTGACGGCAGCTTTCGATACTGTAGATCACGCATTGTTAACCCACCGTTTAGCCGGCTCCGGGGTTGGGGGGACCGCCCTTAAATGGGTGGCCTCCTTCCTCCGGGACCGGGGACAACGTGTGGAGGGGGGTGGGGAGGTCTCTGGGAGATCCCCACTTGATTGTGGGGTCCCCCAGGGGGCCATCCTCTCCCCCTTATTATTCAACGTGTACATGCGCCCCCTGGCCCAGCTGGCCCGCGACTTTGGTCTGGAGTGTTATCAGTATGCGGATGACATCCAGCTTTTGCTGAGAATGGACGGCAGGCCGGATACCGTACCCGATTGTTTCCATCAGTGCCTTGAGGCCGTGACTGGTTGGCTGCGGGCCAGCCGGCTGAAGGTGAACCCGTCGAAGATGGAGATCTTGTGGCCCGGTCGACCTGGACGGGATGAGTGCCGGTTGCCTACCCTGAATGGCGAACAGCTTAATCCGTCGCCGATTATTAAGAGCTTAGGTGTCCAGTTGGACCCCCTGCTGACCATGGAGACTCAGGTCTCCGCGGCCAGCAGGGCGTCATTTTTTCACCTACGACAGGCTAGGCGACTGGCACCCTACCTTTCCAGGGACGACCTGGCCACGGTGATCCAAGCGACGGTCATCTCGAGAGTAGACGCCCTCTACGTTGGCCTTCCCTTGGCGACAGTTCGGAAACTCAAGCTAGTGCAGAATGCCGCCACTCGCTTGCTGACGGGGACGTCGGTAAGGGAGCACATCACGCCCATCCTTCGGCAACTGCACTGGCTGCCTATTGAGTACCGAATCGTCTTCAAGGTGTTGGTGCTAACCTTTAAGGCTTTACATGGCCTAGGGCCTGCGTACCTGAGGGACCGCCTTGCCCCATACATACCCCCGAGATCACTACGCTCAGAGCAGTTGAATTTACTCATTCCATCAGTCCGCGCCTGTCATCTGTCTGCCACTAGGCAAAGGGCCTTTTCCGTGGCGGCTCCGGCACTCTGGAACTCTCTCCCGGACGATGTTCGAGCCGCCACGGAGCTCATTCCATTTCGCAGGGCCTGCAAAACCGCCCTGTTTAGACTGGCCTTCGGTTAGGCGAATAAGCCGAATGTACTCATCTTCCAACCAGCACCCTGGCTCAGGGAATGCTAAGGCATGACACAACTTTTAGCCCGGGACCTATGTTGTATTTTTATGTTGTATTTTATTGTATGGCGACATGGATGTTACATGCCAGCCAAGTTTTTATGATGTTATCCGCCCCGAGCCTGCAGGGAGGAGCGGAATACAAGAAGGAACAAATAAATAAATAAATAAAATAAATAGTTTTAACTATAGATGGTCTGTGTTTTTAAATTGTGTTATTTTATTTTATGTGTTTATAGCAGTTATTTTACAACTTAATATGTGATATTGTTTTACACACATGTACCGTTTATGTTATATTGCTCCTGGAGTGCCTTGTAAGCTGGGCCGAGTCCCTTTTGGGAGATGGTGGCAGGATATAAATAAAGATGATGACGACTATTATTATTGATATTACATCCAGCCTTGAGGAGAAGTGGGTAGGAAATAAAATTGATTACTATCATTAGTGTATATACAGGTGTATTTTAGGTTGAATAATGAAGGATATGTGTGCCAAGTTTGGTCTGGATTCATCATGCCATGCAGAGCCAACCAATCAACCAACATACATACATACAGCATGCATACTTTGACTTTTAGATAGACAGATAGAAAGAGAGATAGATAAATAAATTATGATTTGTATTAAAAAAACACATCACAAGAGAGGGATTTTTTTCTTTGAAGCTTGATTACCTTGGTCTGCAATTCACCTGTAGGAGTGGTCAGAACCAAAAGTAGATGAAGCCACAAGAAGTAGGTGGGGCGGTCAAATTGGGTGGAGTTATAAATGTGAATCTTACTTTACATCACTGTGCAATGAATCAAGAATATTATTTTTATCTCCATTTCACAGTCTACAAGGTGCCACTGAGTGAAGTTTTGTGCCATCTGTGATCTGATTCTATTCAAGAATCTAGGAATCTAGGTGAGTATTAACAGATAAGGTGGCATGATGCAAATATCATCACATTTTGCAATTGTGGTCCTACTTAAGATGGTTTTATTCCTTATGGATTTAATCCCAATGGAATCAGAATTGTTTCCTTATCCCAGAGGTCTGGCTATTTCATAACCTTTCTCCTTTCCTTGTGTTCACATCCCATGGGAGTTGCACATCTATAATCCATATTTTCTATTTCTGAATTAAAATGACATCTGGCATATTGTATCCTTACTGTTTATCAGTTTAAATTTTAAAATCCCATGAAGTATTTTTTGCTTCAATATTTTTGACTTTTTTTCAGTCTTGTACTCTTACCAGTTCATTGCAGTTGCTAAATCATATTTAACAACAACACAAACAATATAGTATGGCTCCTGTATTTGTGGGGGATACATTCCTGGAATTTGTGTGGATACATGAAACTACAGTCATACTGCAGAACTTTTGAAAGAAGAACTTCCAGCCCAAGAATTCAATAGAATCACACTGAAGATCATAAAAATATCCGGAGATGACTTTTTTGTCAGATATGGCAAATGAAACCATTGATAACATGATAGGAGGGTCATATCCTTTAAATGTCAGGCTGTTCATACCTAAATATTTTGATGTGAATCCAAAGGAAGATGTTGATACTTCAGACTTTTGTTGCTTGAGGATAGCAAATTCACTCCAGATTTGAGTTTCTGTTTGAAGCTGTTTTGAACAGAGGATTCCGGAGACATCCATAGCTCAACAGGCAACTTGAAGGCACATACACATGTGCACAATGATGGGGGCTTTTACCTGCATCTTGATTTAACATTATAGACTGCCTTGAGAAAAAGGGACGGAGAAAAAAAAGCAGGAATTGAAAAAAAAGCAGGCTTGCTCTTTGCTGTTCCATAGTGTCATCACTCCGCATGGCTAAAGGTGGCATTGCTGCCAGCGACTCAGCAGGGAGCAAGTAAAACAAGAGGTTAATGGGTACCATCTGCTGCTGTGCACCTGCAAAACTGGCCTGGCTCTTCAGTCTTATCAACACTTGGCTCAAATGCAAACTGGCTTCCTGTCGGACTGGACAACATGCTGCCTTGAAAGATTGCCCATTTCCAGCCACTAGGTCTGCAACTTCCAGGTAGGGAAGGTGGGAAAGAAAGTGAATAGTTTCATGAGGAAATTAAATATTGATAGTTGGAATTTCCACTTCTGGCTTTAGTACACTGCTCTAGTGTTTTGTAGATGACCCATAGATGGGATATGAAGCTGCTACTATTAATCATTAAGAGTTACTATTTTCCCTCACATTAATAAACATTTAGGAATACAATGGGTACAGCCATAGGAACTTAAATTTGGGGCATGTACCTGTGTTTGGAGTGTTTTACCGTCATGACCCTTTCTATGGGCTGCACCACCATCCAAGTGCTCAAAATATTGTTTCTCCTCCAGGCATCCTTTAAAACCGTGACGGGGAGTGATGTTGCTTTACTTTCTGGGGCCATGTTAAAGGAAAAAAACGAGATAAAATAAAATATTTGAGAAGTGATAGGTCTGAAGGATTGAATGAAGGTTTTTTTGGGGCATGTTTGCATATACGGGAGCACTTCAGGTATGAATGTGTTGTTGAAAGCTTTTTATTTCAGGCTGTATGGCCATGTTCTAGAAGAATAAATAAGTTTTGTTCAGAGGGGATTTGTCTTTGGCATACTCTGAAGCTAAGAAAGTGTGACTTGTCCAAGATTACTCAGTGGATTGAAACCGTGGTCTTCAGAGACAGAGTTCAATGCTCAAACAATGGGAATATCCTTTAGATCATATGCCAGTGATTTGTAAAACATTTAGATGCTTTTAAAAAGCACCAGTTAAAACTAAATATTTTAGTTGCTTCTGAGATTTGCAAAAGTTGATTTTCAAAGTCGCAAATCCAAAAGCAACTAATTTTGCAGGAGGGACTCTGGGCAATAACTATAGCTGATTAGTTTTAGAAACAGCATTCCCAACTTTGGACCATTCAGCATGTTAATATCAATGAGCAATAGGTCCAAAACGAAATCAATCCTGAATTCTGAATGTGAGCCAAAACTGAGGCTATCATACTTTGGACATATCTTAAGACAACATGACTCAATGGAAAAGGTGAGAAAGTTGAAGTCATGAGGACAAGAGGAATCTATCTATCTATCATCTATCTATTAAATTTATACTTCACCTTTGCTCTGGGATGGGATCCAAGATGTTTTCCAAAATGGAAACACACATTACAGATGGATTGACTCTAATAAATGAGACAATGGCCCCGAATTTGTAAGACCTAAGTAGGAATGTTCTTGGTGATATCTCCTCCACAGGTTCCTCATAAATTGAAACTGACTTAACAACAATAGCATTGGCACAATGGATAAAGCTGATTCTGGGTGAGCTGGGATGGGTCTGAACTTGCCATGTTTGTGTACACTGAGAAAATATTTCTGAAAACTGAATTTCTACAGCCTTCTTCATTCTGACCAAGGTGCCTAGCATATCTATTGAACCATGCTTCCCAGAACCCAGCAATGGCTGCAGGATTTGGAGAATTGCAGCCCAACATATCTGGAGGTTGCCAAGCTGGAAAAAGCTGACTGAAGTGTTCATGCAATAGCTAGCTATTTGGGGAGAAAAAACAAAGAAAAGAAAGGTAATTATATAACAGATGCCTTGGGGCATCTTGGGATAATGCATTTTGAATGGCGAGCTGTCAGCCTACTCATCACAATCACATTTGTTTATCTGCTCATGTGGCGCGCAGCTGTGGTTTCACTGGCGAAGATGCGCCTGGGATCGTTACTCTTCTTCCATTCTGGGATGCTCATAAGTTCAGAATCTTCCCTCTTTATTCTCCAGTGCTGTGCGTTTTTGAAAAATGACGTGGATCTCCTTAAGGAGTCCCTGATCTAGTCTAAAGGGGACATAGGCACAGAACACAAATTTGTATATATAATTTCCCCTGTCTTCAGTACTCAGGATAACAACATTCGTGAGCAATCAGGGTTGATGGCACTCGGGTTTAGGATTGCCAAAAGAGAGCAATATCTTCTGCAGTTTTAGTTGGTGTGACGTCAAAAGAGTTGAAGGAAGAGATGATATTTGTAAATCTCTTCCTGTGTTATGGACTGCACTTATTTGCTGAAAGTCTCTGAGGCCCCATCTACATTGTCATATAATGCAGTGCTAACTCATTTATTATCCAGCCTTCTCATATAGGGATTTTATTCTGTCTCTCTTAGGGTACATCTAAACTGTAGAATTAATGTAGTTTGACACCATTTTAACTGCTATGGCTCAATGCTATGTAATTTGGTGATGATGCACAATCGCTTTTTGGCAGATAAGACTAAAGATCTTATAAAATGACAACTTTCAAGATTCCATAGCACTCACCCCAGATGATATTGTTGATGTCCCGCTGATGTCTCCCAAATGACACCCCTTCCTGAAATCTTTCATCCTGGGAAGAAGCTCTGTCATTTATTTCTGGAAGATAGACAATACATCAAACCACTGCCTCGGAGTGTGGCGGAAGCTCCTTTTGTGGAGGTTTTTAAACAGAAGCTGGATGGCCATCTGTCGGGAGTACTTTGATTGTGCTTTTGGTGCATGGCAGGGAATTGGACGGGACGGCCCATGTAGTCTCTTCCATTTCTATGATTCTATGATTTTATTATTTGTCTTGTATCTTGTTTTGCCAGCACACGAATCTTCTGTGACATCATATTTTCTCCCCTGTTTGCTGTTAAAATCCTTTCAGTATGGCTTCTTTCTTGAAGATTGAGCTAATCAAACAATTAACCAAATTACATCTATCATCTCCATTCTACAACTGTCAGAATATTCCTCTAGCCTTCTAACTCTGAAAACCATACTAGACAGGAGACATGGGAGCATGAGTTCAAGAAATCTGTTATCTAGAGAGTAATGCCTCAGTATTCATGAAAATTGGTTTCATATTTATAGTGCACCATTGGAAATGGGGCATCAATTTAGACTTCAATATAATACATTATCGCTAAATTGAATTCACACAAAGGAAGGAAGAAAATCCTTGTGCCATACAATACTTCCTACAATTTTACCTTGATGCTTGTATGAGAGTTTCCCATCACACCACAAGGCTCTTCATTTCCAGAATGCTTCAGCTTGACAATCATTTTGGCTTTCCAATGTGGATTATGTTTTTTTATGTCTAGTGAAAAGAAGAGGGAAGAGTGACATGATCCCACTTTTTACATTTCTAAAGGGCTGCCACAGAGGGTAAGAGGATGTCTAATGGTTAAGTTACAGGTAGGTACGCATATAATTTGACTGAATATGAGAAGGTTGGCAATGGAGCCAATTACCTAAAGATATGGTGGGGGACACTACTTTGGACCTCTTTGAAAAGGGGCTGCCTGCTATGGTTGGAGTTTCTGCATTGAGAATGGGTTTGGACCTAATGATCAATGGGATACCTTCCAGCTCTATGATTCAGCGGTGTAGAACATTTCACAGCATTTGGGACACAGGAATAACAGAGATCAGATCACACAGAGCTTTCCATTCATGTCCAAACAAGTGAAAGGGGAACGGGAGATTGGATTTACCATTAAGATTCTGGATTGTAAGAGGAACAATTGGGATGTTATGTAAGAATGAACTCAACAATGGTGAATTGGCCCTCTATGCCATTCTGACAATGAGAGGTTGGATTTATCATGAAGATTGATTATGGGATGGCAGAAGCTTTAATCTACCATGACTGGGTTCATCCTCGCATGCAGACCCAATCATGATGGATTACTTCTCCATACCATCCTCAAAATGTCTGTACATATCTTGCTGCTCCATGTGGGGATGTTGCATAAAGATGGGATGGAGTCAGGTTCAGACTTTGGGGTCTGCTCTGTGCACCCCATTCTTGACTCAATTTTCAGTCTTCCAGTGTTTTTCAAATTTATGGAAGGTGGCTACCTAGAGCTCTTCAGGTTCCTGGAAAACTGGCCAGCTTGGCCTCTTTTACTGTGAACATCTTATCAAGACTGATTCAGACCTTCTACTCTCAAAATACTAGAACTTGGTATCTGCTTTCATAATAGATGGGCAATGGGTTCAAGAATGACCAAACAAGGTCCTTCTTCACAGAGCTAACAAAATATTTGACGTTCAGAATCTGGGACTCCAGAATATAAATTGCCTCATCTCAAAACTAATATATTAAGAAGGTCCTGACCCACTCCTGAGTTTACATTTTGTTCTTTATGAGTTCATCTCTTCATTAGGAATAATACAACCAGAGCTTATGGTGCAGTTTTGATCAATGTATTGTTGAAGGGTTTTATGGCTGGAATCACTGGGTTGTTGGTTTTTCAGGCTATATGGCCATGTTCTAGAAGCATTCCCTCTGATGTTTTGCCTGCATCCATGGCAAGCATCCTCAGAGAACTCACAACCTTGGAGGATGCTTGCCATAAATTCAGGCGAAACGTCAGGAGAGAATGTGTCTAGAACATGGCTATATAGCCCAAAAAACCTACAACAACCCAGACATCAAGATCTTTGGGAAATGATTAATCAGGTCTACTTGATTCTCAGTATGTTTTGTGAAAATACAGCTCCTAGGGATGGCAATATTGCTGATCATGCCAGTGTAGTGGTTTGAGCATTGGACAATGACTCTGGAGACCATGGTTTGATTTCTTGCTAGGCCAGGGAAACCCACTTGGCCAAGTCCCAAAAAAACCCTGTAGTAGGAGTAATTCCAATTGGAAAGTTGGAAACAACTCGAAGGCACACAAGAATAACAATGCTAGGCGGTGGAAATTCTTGGGCAAGATTCTGCATCATCTTACTGTGTTAATCTACACTCGTGTAGTTGAATGGTGCCTTGTTTTGCCACACCTGCTGACTACCAACACTGTACAACCAATCACATGTCTGAATTTTGTTTTGCTTTTTCTACATTCTCTTTGAACCAAGTAGATATGTTGAAGGCATTTCTGAGTAGCTATGTGCCATCTCAAAATGTACAACAGCATATGCCACAGTTACACTGTTAGAACTCTATTAATGCAATTATGAATTGAATACAGACATTATGCAGTGCCTTAGCGGCACTGGGAAACTTAACATGTACATAAAACACAAACAGGGAGCCCACCGTTTTCCAGGTTCCCAGGTTCTTACTAAAGAGCCAGAAACCACGGGAAATATATCTATATTCTAGAACATTGCTGCCTGTGGTGATCTTCACAGTATTAAGATCAGAATAACATGTATTTCCAAATCCAGTTTGAATTGCATTTTGATTGGAGACTAGAATGATGCTGGGCAGGGGCATGCAAAAGCTAGTGATATGGAAAGGAGCAATTTTCAGTCTTCAGAACTTACCGTGGATTGCAGAAAATTCAGAAAACCATTCATTTATTTTTAAAAAACACAGAAAAATTGCTGGATTTTTTTTACTTATAGTTTTGCAAAACTGTATTTGTTTTTTCAAAAAGAGTTGACAAAATAAGGTGCAGATCTTCACCAGGCATTTCATTATGACAATAATGACTGGATTGAAGCCGGTTGCTTGTGCCAGGAACAAATGATGCTAATTCTGACTGGGAAAAGCCGACACTGTGGATTCCAAGCTTCCATTTGAAGCACAAAAGCGGGCTGCCTCATATGGAGACATTCAGTATAAAGGCAGGCTTTAAGAACATGGAGGGCACCAATGAAAATTAAAAGATATTCTAAGGAGATTTGGGATAAGGCCATTTGGGAAAAATGGTTACTGTATGCCTTCTGCTGCAGACACGGCCATTTGCCAGCGCCTTTGCATTTGTGTGTGTGCGTGTGCAGAAATTATAGAAGCTACAGATGACAAAAGGCAGACATCTGGTAAATGACAGCTACCATAAGATATCAGCAGGTAGCAGTTTTCTTTTGAAACCCATTCAGATTAATCTACCCCAACAGGACAATAGGCATCTGATGAAGCCTTTGATACAATCTGCTCTGTTTTTCTTCTCTCTTTCTCCTGAAACCGCAAGGATGAAACAGGGAGACCTGAAAAGATTTTGTCTCAAAGATATCCATTGCAACTCATTCTTCGTGGTATTACAAACTGCCTCGTGAGCTGAATGTGAAATGGCTTTATTAAAAACCGTTCTGACTTAACATTAAAGGAGCAAAGTGAGCTTAACGGGGGAAACAACGGTACTGGAGTACTGGTGAATTCTGGAGGTCAGCGTCAAACCAAGACGGAGCAGAAGAGAATTCTGTGGAGTGAGCAATAAAATGTCTATGGGAATTTTTTTAAGTGTATTAAAAATTAAATGAACCATCACTGCAATCACTGAAGAGTGAGGGCTGTTCCACGTATGGCTCACACACTTTTCCCATTTATTGACTTTGCATTTGTAGACGTATCTACTGCACATCTCAGGCGGAGTAGTAAGTGTTTGAAAGCTGCAGCTCATGCAAAATGCAGCATGTAGATTGGTGTGGATGTAGAGACCATATAATAGCAGTCTTATAATAATGGCTCAGGTGTCCAATTGGCTTTTATGTTCAATTCAAGGTGCTGATTTTTGATCCAACCTTAAATAGCTTGGAGCCACGATATCCGAAACATTTCCTCCTGTCCTACGATCCTGTCCTAAATCTGTGGTCCTCAAAGGAGGCTCTGTGGGCCTGTCCAGACAGTAACTTTATTCCAGGAGCTTCTGCAACAAACAGGAGGGTGGTCAGACGCCGTTCCCTGAAAACACAGAAACAATCACTACAAAAGGCAAAAACACAAGATTTCCAGGTGTGGGAGTATTGCGGTTTTGAGCTGAATATCCACATCTTTGAACGTCTGCATATCCCTGCAATCGGAAATTTATCTAGGGTTTTAGATGTTTGTTCCTGATTTGTCATTTCCTAAAAAGGTGATACTTGAGTAGAAGGAAAAAACTTTGTGTGCTAGAAACTTCATAAAACATGTGGAGGGCACCGTTTCTCTGGCCAAGACAAAGAATGGAACTTTTGCAATGGTCTGCATATATGGACCTTCGCATATCCGCAAATCTGCATCTTGTTTTTTTTTATTTAAAGAAACCTGCCAAGGTTTCCAATCAACGTCCCGTGTCAGCCACCTTGGGAGCCTCTGAATCTCGCAGCAAAGCATCAAGTCTGAACAATGGAGGCAGAAATCCCAGGACCAACAGGTCTCTATGTGGACCTCTTCTGAAGCCCCAGGATTTTTGCCCCTGTTCAAAACCTGTGATTTAGTACTGCCTGGAAGCGCTCTGTGATGGGAAGTTATATTAGTGCTCTCTGCATCAAGCAGTTAGCTGGTTTGATCAGTCTGAATCAATCTTCCCTCAAAACCACCTTAAACATCAATCTAAGCAAATATCTCAAACAAGGAGAAGGTATATGACTCCAACTATCCTTTTTTCCCTTCTTCTGAATGTTCTTTGACAGTTTGTCTAATGAAGAGGCCACTAAGCTTCAAAAGTTATGTATGTTCCTTCAAGTTGCCTGTTGACCTATGGTAACCACATGTAGCATTTCATAGGGTTTTATCAGGTGAAGAATACTCAGAGATGATTTTGCCAGTTTCTTCCTCTTGAATATAGCCTTCAACACCTCATATACATTGGTGGTCTCCCATCTAAGCCCTAACCAGGACCGACTCTGCTTAGTTTCCAAAATCAGATGGGAACTGGCAGCTTCAGTATTTTTAAGGCAATAGATTTTGCACTTTTTGCTGCATGGCTAACATACCTAGTCTTTCGTGGCATGTCATTACTTATTATTCTCAACCAACAAAGCAGGGGCAATAAAAGAGTACCAGAGTAAAAACTGAAGGACTAAAATGTAACCAGTCAATGCATTTCCGTGGAATCTGAACTATACCCTCTGAGTGATAATGGAGGCACTTTAATGGAGTTGTAAAAAAATTCTGGTATTTATCCAAGCATCTGTGCCTAAGAGCAATCCAGCTGTATGTTGCATTATTTTGCTCTGAAATAGTATACATGGCAGTCGCTTCTGGGCTAATGTTTGACCAGAACTATGTGCTTCCCAAAAAAATCCAAAACCTTGGGAACTGTTATTAGAATATTAATTTCTATGGTACAATTATCTCTCAACAAATCAATTAATTTTGGGTGTGGGGAACTGAATCCTCTATAGTCAGTGTAATGTATTGGAATGACTCTCTAACAATTCCTCATCATGTATTTCTCTACCAGTCTGTTTTTAGGTAGAATCCAAAAGATGGTTTTGACCTTTAAAGCTTAAGGACAGTTTGTCTGAAAGACTGTGTCTACACAAGCTTTACTACCTGTGGAGGAGTTTCTCTTGTTCCCACCACGATCACAGGTACATCTAGTGAGGACACAGGAGAGAACCTTCTTAGGTCCATTCTACACTGACATATGTTCCAGTATTTGAATCCAGATTATCTGATTTGAACTGTATTATATGATATTTAGACTCAGGGCCTTTCCAGAGAGGCCCAAAATACAGGACCCATCAGGTAAACCAAATTAATCCAGAGTAAACTGGGATTTCACAGTTTACTCTGAATTAATAAAACACCTGGAAAGATCTGGACCTTAATGTAAGGTCCAGATCTTTCCAGGTGTGAACTTCCATGATCCCAGGGTTCAATCCCCACAACACTACTATCCTCCTCACCTAGGCCTACCCCCAAAATTTAGGTGAGGGCTGGCTGCATGCTCAGGCCCCTTGTCGCAACCCTGCACAGTGTCTTAATGTAAGGACCAGATCTTTCCAGGTGTGAACTTCCATGATCCCAGGGTTCAATCCCCACAACACCACTATCCTCCTCACCTAGGCCTACCCCCAAAATTTAGGTGAGGGCTGGCTGCATGCTCAGGCCCCTTGTCGCAACCCTGCACAGTGTCTTTCAATATAAACAGTCACTCACTACTCTCATTGTCAGCTGGTCCGGGATACAAGCCAACGCAGATTCAAACAGCAACAATGCAGGAATATTTCAGAAGTCATAGTCAGTAATCCATTCCAAAGATCCTCACCAAAACATCCAAGTCTATCCGTAATCCAAAGTTCCAAAGCCAAGGTCCAAAACACAATAAAGCACACAATGTCATCAGACAGCACTCCAAGCTGTAAAATGTTCCAAATATTGCTCCCAGCAGAAAACACCAAACTACGAGGGATAGCCAATACTCCAGAGGACAGAAGCAGAATTCAAAATGATCTTAACAGATCAGAGAGATGATTGGCCAAAACTAACAAAATGAAGTTCAACAGTGGCCAATGCACTTAGGCAGAAAAAATGAAATGCAAAGATACAGAATGGGGAACACCTGGCTCGAAAGCAGTACGTGTGGAAAAGATCCTTGTGGACAACAAGTTAAACATGAGCCAACAATGTGATGCGGCGGCAAAAACCAATGGGATTTTGGCTTGCATCAATAGGACTATAGTGTCTAGATCCAGGGAAGTCATGCTACCCATGCTCTATTCTGCCTTAAACCACACCTGGAATATTGTGTCCAATTCTGGGCACCACAATTGAAGAGAGATATTGACAAGCTGGAATGTGTCCAGAGGAGGGCGACTAAAATGATCAAGAGTCCGGAGAACAAGCCATATGAAGAGCCGCTTAAAGAGCTGGGCATGTTTAGCCTGAGGAAGAGAAGGCTGAGAGGAGACATGATAGCCATGTATAAATATGTGAGAGGAAGTCATAGGGAGGAGGGAGCAAGCTTGTTTTCTGCTGCCCTGAAGACTAGGACGTGGAACAATGGCTTCAAATTCCGAGAAAGGAGATTCCACCTGAACATTAAGAAGAACTTCCTGACTGTGAAAGCTGTTCAACAGTGGAACACTCTGCCTCAGTGTGTGATGGAGGCTCCTCCTTTGGAAGCTTTTAAATAGAGGCTGGATGGCCATCTGTCGGGGTGCTTTGAATGCAATTTTCCTGTTTCTTCCAAACTACCACTTTTTATGCCTCATAGTACAAGTGCTCTCACCCTGTTGGCCCTTCTCTGTGCCAACCGGGTAGATCTGTGCAGCTGAATAGCATCAGTCCTCAGTTGCAGTCTTTCTGGGATACTTAACTCTGCCTCATTGCTCTCCTGATCTTGAGGTTACTCAGGACTCCCACTTGCCTGAGGCACTTGGTCCTGCATTGCAGGTGTAGCTTCCTCAGTGTCATGGCTGCAGCTGTTGTTGTTCCCTGCTTGCTACTTACTCAGATGCTGGGCCTGGCAGCCCTTCAGATTCTTCTGTATTTCAGACTCTGACACCAACCCAGTGAAAGCTCCTGGTGAGTAAAAATGATGCATTGGGAGAATGGGAGAGGGGGAGAAGGGTTTTCCTTCTTTCCCCTCCACCTCCTCCCACATCATTTTCATGCACCAGGAGCTTTCACCAGAGGGGCTTGAGCATGCAGCCAGACTCCTCATATAATTTTGTTGGGATAAATGGGGGTGGGGTGGGGCGGGGCGGGGCGGGGAGGCTGGGGGCTGGTTCCATGCCTTCCAAGGTCAATCTCTGGTTGACCTTGGAGGGAATGTAGCCATTCCCTCAGGAAAAGCCTGGGATTTGAGTTGGGTGTGGGGCCTCAATCCTGGGATGAATTGAGATAAAATATCCCAGTTCCTCATATAATCCAGTTAAAGAAAAAATCTGGGATCAGATACTGGAGTATATGACAGTGTGTAGATCCAGCCTCAGAGACTGCATCAAGATTGTGGACCTCCGTCTTAAAGGGGGTTAGACTGGCCTCTTCTCTGATTTCCTTCCTGTTCTTAACTGCTGCCCAATCGACTTTTTAATGCTTTAAACTGTATTAAATTTGTGTTTTTTAATGAAATGGTTATTTCATTGTTTTTGCAGTTCTTCTACTAATAGATATTTTTGTAGCAGTCCTTTATTTTAATGTATTGTAACCTGCTGTTACTCTGTGCTGGGAGACAGGCAGGATATAAGTTAAATAAGCAAATAAACCATAAAGCACTGAAGCAGAATTGCTCTTTTAGTCAATAGGCAGGCCACATTTATGGTAGCAGGGCAGTTCATTAGAGTTCATTAGTGCCAATGCAAACTACATTACAGAAAGTGTAGGCTTTATTTTAGTTTTTTCTATTTTTATTTTTTTATTTTTTGGTTCTAGTTATTTCCACAGGAAACATTTCATTTCATATACACAGCTTATTGTGTGCCTTTAAATAGTTGCTGAGGCCACTTTCACACAGCCATATAAAATCCACACTTAAGTGAATTATATGGCAGTGTGGACTCAGATAATCCAGTTCTAAGAGGATATTGTGGATTATCTGCCTTGATATTCTGGGTTATATGGCTGTGTGGTAGGGCCCTGACTTACGGTGATCCTAAGGCAGCCCAATCACAGGACTTCCTTGGAAAGATCTCTTCAGAGAGACATTTCCTTTTATGTCCCCCTGGCTGGGGTGGGGGTGGGGGTGGGGGTGGGGCTTCCAGACATGGGTTAACCCCATACTGAAGTGGGTTTAAAAAACCTGCTTCCATATGGGTTTAAGTCCATCCCCAAAGAAAACTAGGCTTTCCCAGTGGAGTGTCTAGATGCCACTTCGGTATCTACTCGGATAGCATCCAGCCATCCCCAAACCCTCCAAAACAAGCCCTACAAACTCAAAAAAATCCTTACCGGACAACCATTATGGTGGCCCTTCTGTCTTCTGGTATGTAGAAATGACACACCAGGAAACTTGACGATTTTGCTCTCCCCCCAAGTCTCCTGGCATGTCATTTCTACACACCAGGAAGACAGAAGGACCACCGTGTTAGATCAAGTTGTAGATCTTTTTCTAGGACTGCATCTAAGATTTCTTTTTTAAAAAGGAAAGAAAACCCACTA
The DNA here is from genome assembly GCA_030556195.1 of Anolis apletophallus. Lineage (NCBI taxonomy): Eukaryota > Metazoa > Chordata > Lepidosauria > Squamata > Anolidae > Anolis > Anolis apletophallus. The sequence continues at coordinate 18,750,147 of JARBWK010000006.1, forward strand.
ATAACCATTGTATTAATTGGCTTTGATTTCCTGGATAGTGTAATTATAGTTTTAGTTATGTTTCTTTCAAACAGTCATAAGTCATCCAGAGTCCCAGCCTGAGAAAAAGAAGGGATGGTTACAGGGGTGGACTAAGGTAATTTTAAATGGTAAGCGAACAGTATTTTGGCGCCCCCCAACCAATCACTCATACACACACACACACACATGGATGGGGTGCATAGACCAATTTTGGCCCTCCTGGAATTTTGGACTTCCTACTGGCTGTTTGGAATTGTGGGAGTTGAAGTCCAAAACACATGGAGGGCCGAAGTTGGCCTATGCCATACACACACACCATCCTTCCTTCCTTCCTTCTCACCCTTTTCCCTGCTCTATTCCTATTCTCTTTGTGTGTGTGTGTGTGTATATATATATATATATATATATATATATATATATATATATATATCTATCTATCTATCCTATTCCCCTTCCTTCCTTCTCATCCTTCCTTCCTCCTCACCCTTTTCCTTGCCCCCTTCCTAATCTCGTTCCCTTTCTTACCCTTTTCCCTCCTCTCTTCCTATTCTCTTTTTGTGTGTATGTATGTATATGTGTGTATCAGGTCTAGGCTAATTTCGGCCCTCCTTCCAGATGTTCTGGACTTCAACTTCCAGAATTCCTAACAGCCAGAATTGTGGGAGCTGAAGTCCAGAACACCTGGAAGGAGGGCTGAAATTATGCTGGCCAAAGCTAGAGTTGAGTTCCATAGGATATCACACTAAATTCCTTAATATTCTATACATTGGATATCATGATAATACATGGAACCTATCAAATAGATGCTTGTGTGTGTGATAATTACAAATATCAAAAAGCCAGATCACTCAACATTTAAAAAAATAATTATTATTAGAGGTAATATATTCCCACCATCCATAAGACAAGTGTATGGGTTTATGCTGCCTAAACTAGAGTTGAGTTCCATAGGATATCACACTAAATTCCTTAATATTCTATACATTGGATATCATGATAATACATGGAACCTATCAAATAGATGATTGTGTGTGTGATAATTACAAATATCAAAAAGCCAGATCACTCAACACTTAAAAATAATTATTATTAGAGGTAATATATTCCCACCATCCATAAGACAAGTGTATGGGTTTATGCTGCCTAAACTAGAGTTGAGTTCCATAGGATATCACACTAAATTCCTTAATATTCTATACATTGGATATCATGATAATACATGGAACCTATCAAATAGATGATTGTGTGTGTGATAATTACAAATATCAAAAAGCCAGATCACTCAACACTTAAAAATAATTATTATTAGAGGTAATATATTCCCACCATCCATAAGACAAGTGTATGGGTTTATGCTGCCTAAACTAGAGTTGAGTTCCATAGGATATCACACTAAATTCCTTAATATTCTATACATTGGATATCATGATAATACATGGAACCTATCAAATAGATGCTTGTGTGTGTGATAATTACAAATATCAAAAAGCCAGATCACTCAACATTTAAAAATAATAATTATTAGAGGTAATATATTCCCACCATCCATAAGACAAGTGTATGGGTTTATGCTGCCTAAACTAGAGTTGAGTTCCATAGGATATCACACTAAATTCCTTAATATTCTATACATTGGATATCATGATAATACATGGAACCTATCAAATAGATGCTTGTGTGTGTGATAATTACAAATATCAAAAAGCCAGATCACTCAACATTTAAAACATAATTATTATTAGAGGTAATATATTCCCACCATCCATAAGACAAGTGTATGGGTTTATGCTGCCTAAACTAGAGTTGAGTTCCATAGGATATCACACTAAATTCCTTAATATTCTATACATTGGATATCATGATAATACATGGAACCTATCAAATAGATGCTTGTGTGTGTGATAATTACAAATATCAAAAAGCCAGATCACTCAACACTTAAAAAATAATAATTATTAGAGGTAATATATTCCCACCATCCATAAGACAAGTGTATGGGTTTATGCTGCCTAAACTAGAGTTGAGTTCCATAGGATATCACACTAAATTCCTTAATATTCTATACATTGGATATCATGATAATACATGGAACCTATCAAATAGATGCTTGTGTGTGTGATAATTACAAATATCAAAAGCCAGATCACTCAACACTTAAAAAATAATAATTATTAGAGGTAATATATTCCCACCATCCATAAGACAAGTGTATGGGTTTATGCTGCCTAAACTAGAGTTGAGTTCCATAGGATATCACACTAAATTCCTTAATATTCTATACATTGGATATCATGATAATACATGGAACCTATCAAATAGATGCTTGTGTGTGTGATAATTACAAATATCAAAAAGCCAGATCACTCAACATTTAATAATAATTATTATTAGAGGTAATATATTCCCACCATCCATAAGAGGAGGGTTGAGTTACAGTGAAGGTGTTATATGTGTTCCTAAGCATCCCACCATTGTTAAGCTAACACACAGGTGAGTAGACTTAGCAACTGTGTCTTACCTTTCCCGGGCCTCACTCCCGGAGGTGGCAGGGCAGCTGTCGTCCTTCTCCGGCCCTGCACCTAAGGCCAAGCTCGAGCTAAAAAAAGAGAGCCCGCTCAGCCCCGGGAAGGTGGAAGGTCCCAGCAGGGAGGAGGCACCCTGGATGGGAGTTTGCCCTGAGTAGGCAGCAGCAGGCCAGGGAGGCAGGCCCTCCCCACGGCATTGGGGCCTCTGGCGGCCTGCATCCGGAGGCGCCTCCAGCCCTCGGGGCTGGCGAGTTGCGGCCCGCCTTCGCGCCACACTAGCCGAACGGGCCTGTAGCAATGGCGCTGCATGTGCTGCACCTGGCGGCTGCGGCCAAATGCGCCCTTAGCCATGGCCAGATACGCCCCCAGATAAGTGGCGCCCTGAGGCAGCCGCCTCCCTTGGCCTCCAGTAAGATCCGCCTCTGGATGGTTATGAATGAAAGAATAAACAATTTGTCTTAGTAGTAACCTCTCTCTCTCGGCATTACTTCGCGAATGAAGGTTCTTAGGAAGGTCTCATCCCACGCTTTTTACAAGCGCATTGATGACTAAAAAGGCCAATCTGAGATAGGCAAAGTCGGTTGCAGAAAGCACAGCAGAAAGTCTTCTTGGGTGATGTTGTTTCCAAGTTGCGGTTCTTTCTGCGTTGGCGTTTCTCTTCAAGACCCATTTGGCATTTCTTCTTGAAAGAGGCCGCAGCATTGTGGATAGTGCGTCTCCATGCCTCCCAATGTGAGGCCAGGGTGGATCATTGTTGGTGATCAATCTGACCGAGCCTGAGATGTTGTTTCAGGGAGTCCTTATATCTCTTTTTGGGGCGCCTCTCTTGCGCTGACCCGTGGCGAGTTCACCATAGAGTAGTATCTTTGGGAGGCGGTGGTCCTCCATCCTAGAGATGTGCCCTGCCTAGCGCAGCTGTGTTCTTAATAGCATGGTCTCGATGCTGGTGATCCCTGCTTGCGCAAGGACAGCAACATTAGTCACATAGTCGGTCCAGTGTATATTTAGGATTTCGTGAAGACAGCGCTGATGAAAGTGTTCAAGGAGTCGTAGGTGTTGGCGATAGGTGACCCATGTTTCAGACCCATAAAGGAGAATAGACAGTACGATAGCTCTGCACACACTGATTTTGGTGCTTTGCCTCAGGTGCTTGTTGCTCCAGACCCTTTTGTGAAGCCTTCCGAATGCACTATATGCCTTTGCTAATCTGTGATCTATCTCTTTATCGATCTTGGCATCTGAAGTGATGATGCTTCCCAGGTAGGTGAACTGCTGAACGGACTTAAGCACAGATTTGCCTATGCTGACATGGGGATGATGGTGTTCTTCCTGTGGTGCGGGCTGGTAGAGAACTTCTATTTTCTTCAGGCTGACTTCCAGCCCAAACAGCTCTGCAGCTAGCAGTAGTAACCACCACATTTCCTATTCCAAGAGGGAATCAAATCTTAATCCTAATGTAGTTCTTGAAAAAAAATATTTTCCATTGTCTTCAACTGACAGATAGCTGATGGACCTTTCTCAGCCTTCAAGGTTGGTGGTTTCCATATTAGTGGGAAGAACATCTGCTCTGGATCTTTCTCCAAACTTCACAAATGTTGTCCAAGATGTTGGCTCTATTTGGGAATAGGGCCCAGATCTTGGTCTAGGTCTTTAAACATTTAAACCGAAATCCAAAGCAGATTCACTGACCCACTGACATTGAAGATGCCAGCTGCCAAAGATTAGCCATTCCTTATTTGGTGTGACAATGAAACCGGATTTTCTGTAGAGAGAGCCATGGATAATCTCTGTGAGATATGCAATTTCCGAACACCTGCTGTCACATTTACAGTTCACATTTTAAGGTGCAGAACAAAATGTGTGTAAAGACCTTGATGGAACAGGAGAGAGAGAGAGAGAGAGAGAGAGAGAGAGAGAGAGAGAGAGAGAACACCTCCGCACCATACATCATTTTGTATCCTTCCCGCATGTCATCCCTCAAGGCTCCTGAGAAAAAGGAAATTAAGAACAAGATAAGGGCTGATGACTGTCAACTGTTGTTTAACAGTAAGGGAGATGAGAAGTTTCAAATTATAAAAAGAGACAAGCCATGTCTCACTCACAGAGGAAAAAGAGAGAGAGAGAGAGAGAGAGAGAGAGAGAGAAGTAAACACCAAGAAAACAGAACTCTGAACTTGTGAGAACTTTTGGGTTGAATTTGACAGAAAGCGGGGTCACTCATAAGTTTTCTTGCACACATGTTTGTTTTCAATTTCAAAGTAGTTTGGGTGTGGGGAAAATGAATCAGAAAGCAGGACTGGGGGGAGAGTATTGATCCCAAAGATGCAGAATCTTTGGCCTATGTGTGAAATTTGGTTTACTAAACCAATTTTGCAAATTTTGCAATTTCGTGATGTCCAAAAGAATGCTGATTTTGTCATTTGGGAGTTGCAATTGATGGGATTTGTGGTTAACCTACAATCAAAGAGCATTCTGAACTCTACCAACAATGGAATTGAACCAATCTTGGTACACAGAACTCCCATGACCAACAGAAAATACCGGAAAAGTTTGGTGGGCATTGACCTTGAGTTTTGGAGTTGTAGTTCACCTACATCTAAAGAGCCCTGTAGATTCAAACAATGATGGATCTGTACCAAACTTGGCAGAAATAATCAATATGCCCAAATTTGGACATTTGGGGAAAACAGACCTTGACATTTGGAAGCTGTAGTTTCTGGGATTTATAGTTCACCTACAGTCAAAGAGCATTCTGAACCCCACCAATGATAGAATTGGGTTAAACTTCCCACACAGGACCCCCGTGACCAACAGAAAATACTATGTTTTCTGTTGGTCTTTTGTGACCCCCCTGACACCTCCCTTGTGACTCCCCCAGGAGTCCCAATCTCCAGGTTGAGAAATGCTTCTCTAAGAGAAACATTCAAACAATTGCATGGTGCCTTTTGTGACAAAAATCCAATGAAAGTGTTCCACAGCACACATTTGCAGCATTGTAACAACCTTCTGAAGCCATTTGGTGGGACTGTAATTCTAGCATGGCTATTTGTTTGCCCATGGAAACCCAATGGATTACCTTGGGCATGCCACGTACTCTTAGCCTCAGAAAACCCTGAGATAGGTTTGCCTTAGGGTTGCCACAAGTCAGAAATGACTTGAAGGTATACACAATAAGAAGTTATGATCTGGGCATGTTTCACTGTTCTGGCACTACGGCTTTATGTTTTAAAAGATGCTACAGAGAAGATAGGAGAAGTACAGATGTGGCTGCTGTTTCCTCTGAAGCCCCATCTCTAACTTCATGGCACATTCTGCTCTGGGAAGAAAAAGCTTTATGAGAGTCAGTAAGGTTCACGTTTTATGGGACTTGAAAGTTTTCATGTTGAAAGGGAGCAGGCGACAGAAGTTACAGAAGCAAGCAGTTTCCTTGAGTGAAGCAAAAATCTTTTATTTCAGCGTGGCCACGCAGAGAGGGAATAGCCGAAGACCAGTGTGATTCAGAGGCTGCCCATCCTGTTACAATATTTCTGTTACCTTTTATACAATTTTTACTGGGGCATGGGGTAGGCCCTCTGCCCATGTGCCTTATCCAATCAGGTTCTTATTTTTTTAATTTTTTTTATTGTTTTATCATTATCAACACAATATTATACAATGTCTATTTACAGCAGATTCATGTTATTCATTTCTAGGTACAATACTTCAATCTTTAGCATCTGCCATTATGTTTTTCTTATACATTTTTGTATCCCTCACTGCTGTGCTCCCCCCCCCTCCCCAAGCCATTGCTTTTACATATCATTCGTCCAAAATTTCATTTCTTCTTGTGGAGGTAACCTTCCTTCTTCCTTTTCTAATCCTTTTTCAATAAATTTTCTCCATACCTCATAAAAATCACTTTGTTTCCATATACCTCTTTTTTACTTTTAATATACATGTTAACTTGTCATTTATTGCCAGTTTCCATACTTCCTTGTACCATTCCTCTATTTGTGTATTTATTTCTTTTTTCCAATTCCTTGCTATAAGCAGTCTTGCTATTGTTTATAGGTTTGTTATCGCATCTTTATCCTTTTTCCCAATTGTATACTATTATATAATGATAATAAAGCTATACTAGGACTTCTTTCTATTTTAATATTCATTATATCTTCTATTTCTTTAAATACTTTCGCCCAAAATTTGCTTACATATTTACATTGCCACCACATATGTATGTATGTTCCTGTTTCTTGGCATCCTCTCCAACAGTTTTTCGAGTAGTTTTTATTTATATTTAGGTTCTTAAAAACATGCGTTTCTCATTATTTTGCCATCTTGTCACTTTTAGCTAATAAGCTCTACATATGCGGCACCAGCATAGATGAACATTATATTATTTGTATATAGATAAGCATTGAATTGTCAGGTCACCCTGTGTCTTCAAGATACATAATCTCCCCTTGGCCTTCCGTTTTCCATTCCCCTTTTGCCAAGAGGGACACTTTTATTTTAAGTTAACATTTCAGTATTTTGCACTATTAAGCTCATTAACCCCTTCAATGTACCATCATTACTACAAAGTCTAGTCTGGGTTGTAAAAACTGGTAAATGCAAAAGTTTTATTTATTTATTTATTTATTTATTATTTCACTTTTGTATTCCGCTCCTCCCAGCAGGCTCGGGGCGGATCACAGCAGAAAATACATGGGCGGCATGTTGCTACATGACAGCATGCGGCCCTACAATCAATAAAAACATACAACATAAAACCACATTTAAAACCAGGTACATTGTCAGGGTACAGATTCAGAGGACATAATCAGGTTTTTGGTCCAGGATGCCTAATTAAAGGCCAGCCCAAAAGGGCCGTCTTACACGCCCGGAACGGGCCCAACTCCGAGATGGCTCGGGTACTGACCGGGAGGTCCAGAGTACTGGTGCTGCTACGGAGAAGGACCTTTGTCGAGTCATTGACAGGTGGCAGGAGCGGACTGATGGAATTAACAACAGATTCTGCTCATCTGAGCGCAGTGATCTCGGGGGAAGACAGAAATAATATGAACATTAATGAGTATGAAAACATGGAAACATTTATAGTAAATTCTCACTTATTCAACATAAATGGGCCGGCAGAACATTGGATAAGCAAAAATGTTGGATAATAAGGAGGGATTACGGAAAAGCCTATAAAATATCAAATTACATTATGATTTTACAAATTAAGCACCAAAACATCATGTTTTACAACAAATCGACAGAAAAAAGCAGTTCAATATAGAGTAATGTTATGTAGTAATTACTATATTTATGAATTTAGCATCAAAACATTGCAATGTATTGAAACACCAGTGGATCCAGGAGGGAGACAGATTGTGTTGGATAATACAGAACATTGGATTAGCAAAGGCTGGCTAAAGTGAGACTCTACTGTATCTAATATTCTCTCCACCTTTTCCCTGATATTAGATCTGTCAGATGTGCAGACAGGCAGTTTTCAGTCTGTGCTTGACTGGGCTGGGCTCCTAGCCTCTAAGCACATTTCTAAAGTAAATCTGCAGAGGGATTTTCCTTCCCCCATTACATTTTCTTTCAGCCTCCAAATTCATAGCATTGCAGAGGACGAGACACTAAAAGCTATTCATATCTAGAACTCTTACATTTGCTGTGTTTGCCTACCTTTAGTAGCTTTGCCTGTTTCTTTACTTAAGATGCAAAAACCATATTTTTTAATGCTTAACTGCAGATTGTATATCACCAATGTTGAGAATTTAGTAGGAAAATTTCCTGGGGGTTGCAAAATTCTTATGGACAGGTAATACTCTCAATTTTCCACATATGCGACTACACTCTTAAGGTTCAATTAGGATTCCATCCAACTCTATTACTTTATTATGAAAGGCCAATTATTATTTAGTACAGTTAACAGGCTATTGTTGTAGGATCTTTTAATGTGTGGGTATAAGTACTGTATTTTCATTCTCATTTCTATATACACTGGACTGACTATGTGACGAATGTTGCTGTCCTTGAGCAAGCAGGGATCACCAGCATTGAGGCCATGCTATTGAGAACACAGCTGCGCTGGGCAGGGCACATCTCTAGGATGGAGGACCACCGCCTCCCAAAGATACTACTCTATGGTGAACTCGCCACGGGTCAGCGCAAGAGAAGCGCCCCCAAAAAGAGTTATAAGAACTCCCTGAAACAACATCTCAGGCTCAGCCAGATTGATCACCAACAATGTTCCACCCTGGCCTCACATCGGGAGGCATGGAGACGCACTATCCACAATGCTGCGGCCTCTTTCGAGAAGACACGCCGAATGGGTCTCGAAGAGAAACGTCAACACAGAAAGAACCGCAACTTGGAAACAACATCACCCAAGGAGACTTTCTGCTGTGCGTTCTGCAACCGAACTTGCCTATCTCAGATTGGCCTTTTTAGTCATCAACGTGCTTGTAAAAAGCGTGGGATGAGTCCTTCCTAAGAATCTTCGTTCGCGAAGTAATGCCGAGAGAAATGTTTTGAATGCTTTTGACATGCTTTAAATTTGTACTGCTTTTGATAAGACTGCTTATTTGTTTTTTAAAAATGCATTGTGTTTGTTTTCTAATTGCATTTTGTTTTAATCTCTGTTGTAAATTGCCCTGGAAGAAAGCAGGAATATTAAATCGACCCATCAATCAATCCCTCACCATTCAGCTTCTGCTCACCAAACTGTTCATTTATTTTGTATCCATCAATCATTGTAAAAATATATATCCTGTCTTTTCCTCTAAGTGGAACTTAAAGCAGCTTACAGAATAAAATTAAGTAAAGGTAAAGGTTTCCCCTGACATTAAGTCTAGTTGTGTTCGACTCTGGGGGTGGTGCTCATCTCCATTTCTAAACTGAAGAGCTGGCATTGTCTGTAGACACCTCCAAGGTGATGTGGCCAGCATGACTGCATGGATCACCATCAGAATAAAATTAGATACAGGTAAAACCACAAATGGTTAAAAACTTAAAGAAGCTTATACTTAAATAATATTAAGCTGTTTAAATAATAGAAACATTACAATATGACCCTTGTATCCATGGGATGGGTACTTGTAGGTTCATTTATGCCTAAAAAAATAGGTTCTTTGTAGGCATTTTAAGGTCTTCCAGCATGACTCTGGTCCCATTAAATAAAACAAAGAGTTCCCAAATACTTGCTGGGGTTGAAAAACCTTAATGATAGAAAGGCAACAAGGATGGTGCCAGCTTAGACTCCCAGAGAAGGCAGATCTAGGGGCAATTCACCCTACAAACCCATCAAAAATGTCTATGGCTGTGGCAGAACTGGAGGATTGGCTTTCATGATCCTCTAGAGCAGGGGTGCTCACAATTTTTCAGCATGCGAGCTACTTATAAAACAGCCAAGTCAAAATGATCTACCTACCCACTACAAAAATGTGAAACATATAACACAATATCTGCTTTGTACTGGGTTTTCCGAGCCCACACTGCCATATAATCTGATTTAAAGCAGATAACATGGGATTTTATTCAACTGTGTGGAAAGGACTTCAGATAACCCAGGGCCTGCAGCATTTGGGCAGCGTCGGGAGCCTGTGGGGCGGGACTGAGCCTTCCTCCCGCCCTGCCTGTGATCTACCAGGACACCCTACGCAATCTACTAGTAGATTGCAATCTACCTAATGAGCACCCTTAGTTTGGACAGGTTCATACAGTTCTAGTAAGTTACATGGTCTCCTTATTTTTCCAAAGTATTTTTTTTTCTGTTTAGTCATTTTGGCTTCAGGTTTGATTTGCTCGAATACCCTCTTATTTGTCTTTTAGCCTTCCATGGTATCTTTAGGACTCTCCTCCAGCACATTTCAAAAGCCTTGATTTTCTTTTTATTACCTTTTCTTACTATCCCCTGGTAGCACAGTGGGTTAAACCACTGAGCTGCTGAACTTGCTGACCAAAAGGTCAGTAGTTTGAATCTGGGGAGCGAGGTGAGCTCCTGCTGCTAGCCGCAGCATCTGCCAACCTAGCAGTTAAAAACATGCAAATATGAGTAGATCAATAGGTACCACTCGAGTGGAAAGGTAACAATGGTCGATGCAGTCATGCCAGCCACATGATTTTGGAGGTACTTAAGGACAATGCTGGCTCTACAGCTTAGAAATGGAGATGAGCACCATCCTACAGAGTTGGACACAACTATTTATATTATTTATTTATTTCAGGATTTTACCCCGCTCTTCTCAACCCCCGAGGGGGGACTCAGAGCGGCTTACAGTACGGCACAATTCGATGCCACATCATACAGTATAAACCCCAAAACCCCACAACAATTAAAATACATTAAAACACATTAAAATACAGTTCCATCAGCAACATACACAGTCATTCCAAGTTAAAAACAATATTCACTCCATAAAAACATTGGCCCTCTTCATCCATTCCATTAAAATCCCCATCTAACATGCTGTTAGTGCTGGTGTGCAAACGCCTGGTCCCAAAGCCAGGATTTTACCTTTTCCTGAATGCCAGGAAGGATGAGGTGGACCGTACCTCCATAGAGAGCGCATTCCACAGGCGGGAGCCACCGCCGAGAAGGCCCTGTCCCTCGTCCCCACCAACCGCATTTGAGAAGTCGGCGGAAGCGAGAGCAGGGCCTCCCCGGATGATCTTAGGTTACGGGGTGGGACGTAGCGGCCGATGCGTTCGGACAAGTAAGCTGGGCCAGAACCGTATAGAGCTTTAAAGGTCAAAACCAGCACTTTGAATTGAGCCCGGAATTGGACAGGCAGCCAGTGGAGCTGACACAACAGGGGTGGTATGCTCCTGTATGTAGCTCCCGTTAGTAATCTGGCTGCCGCCCGCTGGACTAATTGCAATTTCCGAACTGTCTTCAAAGGCAGCCCCATGTAGAGTGCGTTGCAGTAATCTATTCGGGATGTGACCAGAGCGTGGACGACCGTAGCCAGATCAGACTTCCCAAGGTACGGGCGCAGCTGGCGCACGAGTCTCAACTGTGCAAAAGCTCCCCTGGCCACCGCTGAGACCTGGGGTTCCAGGCTCAGCGATGAGTCCAGGATCACTCCCAAGCTGCGAACCTGCGTCTTCAGGGGGAGTGTAACCCCATCCAACACAGGCTGTAACCCTATGCCCTGTTCGGCCTTACGACTGACCAGGAGGACCTCTGTCTTGTCTGGATTTAGTTTCAATTTGCTAGCCCTCATCCAGTCCGACACAGCAGCCAAGCACCGGTTCAAAGTCTGGACAGCCTCCTTGGTGACAGGTGGGAAGGAGTGACAGATCTGGACGTCATCTGCGTACAGATAACACCTGACTCGAAACTCCGAATGATCGCTCCCAGCGGTTTCATGTAGATGTTAAACAACATCGGGGACAGAACTGAACCCTGAGGGACTCCACAGGACAACGGCTGTGGAGCCGAACAGGTGTCACCCAATGACACCTTCTGGGTACGCCCTTCCAGGAAGGATTGGAGCCACTGCAGAGCAGTACCCCCAAGCCCCATGTCTGCAAGGCGACCCAGGAGGATACCGTGGTCAACGGTATCGAAAGCCGCTGAGAGGTCCAGCAGAACCAACAGGGACACACTCCCCCTGTCAAGTTCCCGGCGTAGATCATCTACCAAGGCGACCAAGGCTGTTTCAGTACCATGTCCCGGCCTAAAGCCAGACTGTGCCGGATCAAGATAATCAGTGTCTACCAAGAACCCCTGGAGTTGCAAAGCCACCACACATTCCATGACTTTGCCCAAATAGGGGAGATTGGAAACTGGCCGATAGTTCACTAATTGAGTGGGGTCCAGTGATGGTTTCTTCAACAGCGGTTTTATAACAGCTTGCTTTAAGCTGGCTGGAATTTTGCCCTCCTGTAAGGAGGCATTAACCACCACCTTCACCCACTCTGCCAAACCCCCTCTGGCTTCCTTGATCAGCCAGGATGGGCAGGGGTCTAGGATGCATGTAGTGGGCCTTGCCTCTCCAAGGATCTTGTCCACATCCTCGAGCTGAACCAATTGAAACGAATCCATTAAAACCGGACAAGCAGGTGCTCGTGTCACATCCTCAGAGACTGCCGTTAAAGTGGTATCGAAATCAGAACGGATCAGCGCCACTTTATCCGCGAAGACCTTGGCAAATTCATCGCAGCGTGCCGCCGAGCCGTCAGGGATCTCGCACTGAGGCGGATTTAAAAGATCCCTAACGACTTGAAACAGTTCCGCTGGATGGTTCTTCGCGGCGGCGGCCACTTTGGCGCGATAGATGTTTTTTTGTGCGGCTTTTGTTGCTGCGTCATAGGTCCTCAAATAGGAGACCAGGCGCGCCTGAGCTGATCCGCTCCGTTTCCGACGCCACACGCACTCTAGCCTCCTCTTTTTTCGCTTCATTGCTGCCAGCTCCTCAGTAAACCAAGGAGCTGGTTTAGCTCGGTTACTCAAGAGGGGGCGTTCTGGAGCGATCGTGTCAACGAGACTTAATGTCAAGGGGAAACCTTTACCTTTAGTACTATCCAGCTTTTACATCCATATACACAAATTGAGAAAATACAATGACTCTGTCATTGCTATGAAATGTGTTATTTAATGATTGAGTCTCTCTACAGATTTGTATTAAGCCATTGTGATAAGGTTTGCTTTATTTTACTCTCCTAATGATCCCTAATGTGGATCATGTGGAATTCACCCATTCCACAATATCCGAATGTTGGTTTGAGTGATGTCTATCATGGCCCCCATATTCCTGCATTGTAGAGATAAGAATAATACTAATAATATTACTACCAGTGGTGGAGATGATGTGAGTTCTTGAGGAAAAACAATACATTTTTTGCTTTGGTAGGTTTTTGAAGTAAGCCTCCTGGGGCTCTTTGTATGTGTGGCTGATTCTAGCTCCCTTCATCCTTTCCACAGGAGCAGAAAAGTATTTAGCATTTCAAAACAGCATCCCTACTTGATAGATGGAGAAAGGATATTGCAGGTACATCATCTCTATTTCCATAAGCGATCCAACATTTCCAAGCTGGATATAGATATACTCAGAAGTTGATTTTTCTATATGTGTAGCCCTCAGCTAGATTTAGAAACTAGTTTGGAAACATAATTAGACTAAACTCATAATATTTGCCTTCTAAGAAAAAATTCAAGCACAGCATAATGTGATTCCCAACCTCCTCTTTTGTGTCGCCATTTGGAATGCTTTGTACATATCAATTGCGCTTCGTTGCTTTTCCTGACATGTTGGAATTGCCTCTCCCTTCCAAATCAGTTTATTTGGCATTAGGGGAATTTAGGGATTTTTTTCCTTTTCTTTTTTTAGATGATGAAAAAAAATCCCTTTTGGCACCATCAAGGTGAGCAGAGAAAATGGGTTTATGAAGCCTGAAGGGAGATGACAACTCCATCATGCAATATGCCAGACGATGGGTAAATTGAAACTCCCCATTATTTATTGAAAACGGCGACTCAAACCTACACAGATTTTTTCGGCTTGATGGGGCACGTTTTATTTCATATTTTAAACATTAAAAAAACGACAGTAGGGAGAGGCTGTCATTAAGATATCAAGTGAATCGAGCCAATGAGTGAGATAATTGCTTACTAAAGAGGGGGCCATTTAATTTTTAATGGTTTGCTGCCGTGTCCTAAGGAGATGAGGTGGATGGAGTTCATGAGGTCGGTGAACTGGAAGATCTTATGAACTTCAGGATGGGTGATTGGAACTTAACACAACACAGGATCAATCGAACAGGACAGACAATGGAAACACAAAGACAGAAAAATTCTGACTAAGGAAAGCAAGCAGCAAGCTCTAACCATTTACTTGGGAGTAATCCCCATTGGAATCAGTGGGAGTCATTCCTAAGCAGTCTTCCATAAGGTAGCACTCTAATTTTCACAGTGCTATACAGCAGGGGTGCTCACACTTTTTCAGCATGCGAGCTACTTATAAAACAACCAAGTCAAAATGATCTACCTACCCACTACAAAAATGTGAAACATATAACACAATATCTGCTTTGAACAGGGTTTTCTGAGTCCACACTGCCATATAATCTGATTCAAAGCAGATAACATGGGATTTTATTCAACTGTGTGGAGAAGACCTCAGATAACCCAGGGCCTGCAGCATTTGGGTGGCGTTGGGAGCCTGCAGGGCAGGACTGAGCCTTCCTCCCGCCCTGCCTGCGATCTACCAGGACACCCTATGCGATCTACCAGTAGATTGCGATCTACCTAATGAGCACCCCTGCTATACAGTATATGCTTCAGGTCATCCTTTCTTATCCACTTTACAATTTGGAGGCTGGAAAGACTTAATAGCCTTAGGAACTGTATGTAGTCATCAATAATAATAATAATAATAATTTTTATTTATTCCCTGCCTCTCCTGAGCAAACAAACAGAAAAGCCTTATTCTCAGAAAACTATCTATCTAGTTACCAAAAGTAAAGGTAAAGGTTTTCCCCATGACATTAAGGTTAGTTGAGTCCGACTCTGGGGGTGGTGCTCATCTCAATTTCTAAACCAAACAGCCAGCATTGTTCATAGACGCCTCCAAGGTCATGTAGCCAGCATGTCTTCATGGAACACCATTACCATCCTGCAGAAGTGGTACATATTGATCTACTCACACTTGTATGTTTTCGACTTGCTAGGTTGCCAGAAGCTAGGGCTAACAGTGGGAGCTCACCTCGCTTCCTGGATTCTTGGGATAATTTGGGAAATCAAATCTTTTGAAAATACATCCCAAGACTATCTTTCACATCAGATTCCTACAGATGAGACCACATCAAGGGTAAGGAATCCAACATTTCCCTTTGACAGTACCTCCATTCATAGTCTTGGTAGGATATTTGAATAGTCTTCCCTTCTCTAAGCTAACTATATCCTGATCCCTAAGCAGTTTCTCATAAGGATTCGTGGATTCCAGACTTTTTACTGTTTTTGTTGCTCTCCTCTGCACATGTCCTAGGTTGCTGATATCCTTCTTGAACTATATTGCCCAGAATTGAACACAATATTCCAGGTAAGGTCTGACAAAAGCGGAATAAAGTGGGACTACTATTTCTCTTGATCTGGACAATTTACTCATGTTGATACAGCCCAGAGTTGTATTGGGTTTGTCTGTTCTCCTGTGTTTTCATGATATTTCTATCTGGTCA
This sequence comes from Anolis apletophallus, assembly GCA_030556195.1. Classification (NCBI taxonomy): domain Eukaryota; kingdom Metazoa; phylum Chordata; class Lepidosauria; order Squamata; family Anolidae; genus Anolis; species Anolis apletophallus. The sequence continues at coordinate 18,765,848 of JARBWK010000006.1, forward strand.
TGAAGGTAGGAATCCCTTCAGAGACAAAGGCTGTGGCTGACTAGAGTAGTGAGTCTCCATCCCTTGACTTCTAGCTGTTTTGGACTTCAGTTTCCAGAATCCATGACTGAAAGCCAAGCTGTCCTGACCTCCTGGAATTTCAAAACATAAAGAGCATAAAGACGGAAAAACACTGGTCTGGAGAACATCAGGTTGGTGCCTTCTTTGAGGTCTTTGGTAGCGATAACACATAGCCCTGCTAAGATGTATTATTTTTGCTGCCATATGGATTTTTTAAAAATGGATTTTATTAGGTTTTTTATGGGAATGGTTAGAAGAAGTCAGGTGCAAGAAGTAATGATGTTATCTGCTCTGTTGTTATATTTGATACTAACAAGGCCACAACAAAGTTTGTGTGTGTGTTTCGTTTTGGGGTTAGTATAATAAATGCCACTTCTGATTTTATAAATAATGTAAGGGTCACTTGAAAGGAGTTTGAATCTGTGCTCAGGCATGGAAACACGCTAGGTGACCCTAGGCAAATCGCTCTCAGCATCAAAGGAAGCAAATCTTGCCAAGAAGACCCTGTGATAAGTTAGACTTAGAATTGCCAAATGTCAGAAATGAGTTGAAGGCACACAACAGAAAAGTTTAATAAGACACTCCTCTCTCCCCCAGATTCAACTGTTCCTCATCTAGGGATGAAAAGAAAACCCACTTTCAAGCAAGTGCCTTAATCTGGAATATTTTCGTAATGTGTTCATAAAAATATGTTTAAATTGTATACAGGTAGATTAAAAGTCATTTTTACTCAAAACTTTGATTTCTGAGCCCAACAAAAACACCAGCACATTGCATGGTATTATGATGCCCCATGCGCAGGCATGTAGCCAGGGGGGGGGGCTAAGGGGGCTTCAGCCCCCCCCGAAATTCTCAGGGTGGTCCGCAAAAAGGCCTTACTGGTACATTATTTAAACTGTTATGTTTATTCATATCATGATCTGATCACCATGCTCATTATATCCCACATTCATGGGGTTATTGGGATAACAATACAAAAGGTTTTGTCACGATGCACGGACTTGACCGGCCCCTTAATCACACACACAGAGACGGACTGAAGGCTAACTACTTTATTGAATATAAAACAGTTCAAAGATAATGTCCAATAGAATATAAAAGCAATCCAAAAAGCTTGAAGTAACAATGTCCAAGGTAACGTGGCAAATAGGCCAAAAGCTAGCAAGGCTACGCAAGACTATGCAGATCAGGAACCAGGGCAAGGCTCCGCTCAACCAGGCGGATCAGGAACAAGGCAAGGCAAGGCAAGGCAAGGCAAGGCTTGATGACCACTGGCTAGCTTAGCTTCGTGGTCCCACTCCGCTTCACGCCTATTCAGATGAGACGTGGCCGGAGCACTGAGGATTCGTTCCCACGGATCCTATACTTAATCTTTCGGCCGAGGTCCCCGACGCTCTAGGCTTCTTCGTCTCCAATCCCTGCTGACGGACCTCGGCCGGTCTAGGGCCCTCGACCACCCCCTCCTACTAGACTCGATGTTCTGTCTCCTATCAAAGGTTCGACCTTGTCTCTCAGCAGCTGTGTTGCTATCTCCCTGAGAGCTTTCCTCCCTGGAAACTTCCCAGCCGCTTTCTTCCATGTTTTCACTTTCGGGCTCCTGAGAATCTCTCCCACCCGGGTGCTCATAGCTGCCAGAATCGCTGTCTTCCATCTGCACCTGGTTATCTATGTCTTCGCTGGGGCCAAACAACATTTCTTCCCATGCCAAGCTCTCTGTGGGCAAAGGAGGCCCATCAGGGGAAAGCTGCCCTTCGCCCCAGTCATCTAGCTCATCCTCTGAATCTAGTTCTGGTACTGCTGGCCCTAATGCTAATGGGACCCCGGGTCCTGACCCCTGCCCTCCAGGCACAAACGAGAACTGCTGTGCTACAGGTTTGCTAGGGTAGACCCTCTTCCACCCAGTCTCACCCGCGAACCAAACTCAGCCCCCCCCGAATCAAAATCCTGGCTACGGCCCTGCCCATGCGCAAAATGTCAAGTGTATCCCACAATAATCAAATATACCCAGAACCAGAACCCACATGTTCACAATAAATGCCACATTTGCTTTGACTCATTTCCAGGCTTCCTCATTTGTTAAAAAAAGAACAAGTAAGCAATGCAAATGCAAGATAGTTATTGGGGAAATCTTTCTCCTTTTAAAAAAATGAGGGGAACATGTTAGGTGGCTGAAAGTGACAATTTTGTAAAATCCCTACCTTTTTGAGTGTTTCTGTGAATTCTACTACAAAATGTGACTGCGCAAGATTCAAATGGCTCATTTGCCTGGAAAAAGGCTCAACATACTATCAACTTAAAATGTTAATGGCTAATGACAACACGTTAGCCATTTCTATCAGCATTTCCAAGCTCTCAGTTAGAGGGTTTTAAAATTGTGATGTTTATGCTTATTGATACAAAATGTTGAGCCTGTTTGGATGACTATTTAATGCTGATTTGCAATTGCTGTTGAACGTATCTCAAAATGCTCTTTTGTTGGTATATGTAATTTTTGTGACATTACTGCAAGCTACTTTAACAACAGAAAGGAAGAAAGAGAAAGAAAGAAACTATGAAAATGAACAAAATCTGGCTATCAGTATTACAAAGCTCTAATATTATAACAGCAAATAAAGAACAACACTGAAACACAGGGGAACTCCAGACAAGAAACAACTAGGGACAGCTAATCACCTCCCAACAAAGGATTCCCCCAGGCACTAACAAGCCACACCTAAAAACTGTCAGGCCATCAAATGCTAATCAAGGTGGCCAATTGAAACATTCACAGCTAGCTCCAACAGACAAGAGTTCTTTCTCCCACCCTGGACTTTCCACAGGTGTATAAACCCAATTTTCCTAGTTTCCAACAGACCTCACAGCCTCTGAGGATGCCTGCCATAGATGCAGGCAAAACATCAGGAGAGAATGCTTCTAGAACATGGCCATATAGCCCAAAAAAACCCCCCTACAACAACCCAGTTATACAAATACTGCTAAAAAGAAAACAACAACAATGTCCTAGTGCAAATCAAACCTGAACAATCTTTAAGAACTCAAGATAAGTAAACTTTGGACATATGATGACAATACATGATTCCCTTAGCAAAGACAATAATGCTTGGTAAAGTAACTGTGCTCCATGCAGTCATGTTGGCCACATGACCTTAAAAGTGTCTACAACGTTAGGTCTTCGGCTTAGAAATGGAAATGAGCACCAACCCCCCGAGTCAGACACAACTAGGGGAAACCTTTACCTTAAAGTAGAAGGCAATAGGGAAAGAAGAAGATATTATTTATTTATTTATTTAGAGCTTTTATATCCCATCCTATCTCAACCTCCGCAGAGGGACTCAGGACGGCTTACAGATGGATAGACTCAATCCAGAAAGCCAAGGCCCTGAGTCTGCAAGACCTGAGATGGGTGGTTGATGACAGGGTGACTTGGAGGTCTCTGGTCCATAGGGTTGCCATAGGTCAAAATCAAGTTGATGGCAGCTAAGAACAAAAATTGAAGCTTTTTGGGTGTCAAACAATAGCAGATTCCATCCCAGTTTCTCATTTTGCTCCGGCCAACATTTTTACAATTCATACCTTCAGTTGATTTGTACATTGCATGCTCACAGCCTTTCTTCCCCTAAAGTATACGGTTCCCACTTAACATCTTGTTCAGTAGTGTTCAGGGATCTTGGGTTTCTGACTTGTGCACAGCTCTGTGTGTTGACAACGAAGAGCTTGCCACTACCAGAAGCATCTTGTGCATTAGAGCAATGACTGCGTGACAATGACCCATGCTTGGCATGCTGGAATGCCTTCGGGATGCAATTAGCTAATAACCATGACTGTAGCAGCACTTGAATATTAGCGCTGGAGCAGACACAGAGGTTTAAGGCTATCAGGTCACTTTCAGTTTTCATTCCCACTAGGGAAATGCTGATCCTCTATGGACTTGCTTGCATGCTTTTGTGCCCCTGGGCCTCGTCTGGTTTTTCCCCCATCCCAGCACACCAAAGCATCCAGCTGACACTGTTATGATAGCTGGCACTTCCAATCCATCCTAAAACAGAGCAGTTCACAGTGGCAGACACAGCTTTCTAACGTGGGTGGAAGTGCTAATTTAGGTTCCCACCCCACCTTCCAAGCTGCTTCCATTTTAATTGCTGGCAGGCATTCCAGATTTTGTTGGCTGCAGAATCTGGGAGGCACAGTTTAGATTTTAATTTCATCTGGTAGCACCTGAATAAGTAGCAGTTTTATTGATGCTAATATTTAATGGGGGGTGGCACTAATCCATAAGACATGTTATAACCAGTTTGTTAGCCCTGAAGTCTATAGACATTCTTGAGGTTTTTTTTTTGTTGTGGTTGTTATCACAGAGGTGACATGGCTACATCTCTGGTGGTTCTCTTGAAATTGAGGCCAGGAAAAAAGGTATTTAGTGCTGTGCGCCAAGATGCAACACATGCAAGGGACAGAGCTGTGGACCATTTAAGGCCAGCCTGCCTCTCTCTTCAGCTTCTACTTGCATTCCAACCTCCTGCTCTTAGGAGGACAATGTGAGATTTGCTGGTTACTTTGGGGAAGAATAGGAATTTTTGTACCTTATGTTTGCTTAACTACCTCAGTATGTATCTGAGGAACTTTATGCACACACACACACACACACACACAAGCTGTCCCCTGCTACATGTTGCTGTGGTCCTGTCTGTTTATGTGTTTTTTGTGTGTATATTTGTGTATACGGTGGCACAATGGGTTAAACCACTGAGGTGCTGAACCTGCTGACCAAAAGGTCACAGGTTCAAATCCAGGGAGTGGCATGAGCTTCGGCTATCAGCCCCAACTTCTGTCAACCTAGTAGTTCGAAAGCATGCAAATGTGAGTAGATCAATAAGTGGCAGGAAGGCAGCGGCGCTCCATGCAGTCATGCCAGCCACATGACCTTGCAGGTGTCTAAGGACAATGCCGGCTCTTTGGCTTAGAAATGGAGATGAGCACTACCCCCCAAAGTCAGACACGACTGGACTTAATGTCAGGGAAAAACCTTTACCTACGTGTATATATGTGTATTTGTGTATATATGTATTTTTTGTTTTTTGGCTTTTTAAGTCTCTGCTGCGTTGTTTTTCAGTGTTTTAATGAGCGATGGTCACTCAGTAGCCTAATAGGCATATTGTGTCCAAATTTGATGTGAATTCGCCCAGTGGTTTTTGAGTTATGTTAATCCCACAAACTAACATTTTTATTTATATGCACACACACACACACACACTAACCATCCCCTGCCATGTGTTGCTGTGGCCCAGTCTGTGTATATGTGTTTTTTGTGTGTGTAAATGTGTATATGAGTGTGTATATGTGTGTGTGTGTGTATTTGTGTATATGTACATGTGTATATATGTGTGTTTGTGAAGATATGTGGTTTTATGCATGTGTTGTAATGCTTTTTTGTTTGTAGGCTCTTTAAGTCTCTTCTGCTGTGTTTTTCAGTGCTTTTATGAGTGACGGTCACTTGTTGGCCTGATAGGTGTATTGTGTCCAAATTTGGTCTCAATTCGTCCAGTGATTTTTGAGTTATGTTAATCCCACAAACGAACATTGCATTTCTATCTATCGAGCATGCTTTTGTGCCCCTGGGTCTCATCTGTGTGTCTTTGGCATGTATCAGGAGAAGAATATAAGAATTTGATGCATACTTTGACACCATATGTCATTAATACACCGCTTTATCAGAAGCTCAGTCCACAACAAACAGCAGAAAGGAGTAAGCCCACCAAAGTCAACAGTCCAAACCAAGAAGCCAGATACAGGAATCCTTGAAGGCCAAGCTGGGATCTCCACAAGTCGAGCCCAAAATCAGAAGCACGAAATCCAAACAACAAACAGGGAAGTGTGAGCCAAAGTCAAGATTCAAAGTCCAATTAGCCAAAATCAAGCTGTAGAATTAATAGGATGGAAGCAGGAAAAAAGGAAAGCCAAGTCACAATTCAGGGTTAGAAATACCAGTTTTTCCACTCTCTCTTATATGTGTTTGTGACTTGGGAAGGAGTGCCCTAGACTTGATTTCTTGAAAATGGCTGATTAGTGAGCAACCTATAGCATTGGGTTGTCCTCCAGGGTCAGGTATTTCACCCAAGGGCGAAACTGACTTTGGGAGGCAGGGAGTCATATATGTTAGGGTGAGAGAGCAAGGATAGATGTGATGATTAGATTCTTTGTAAGTAAACTAGTAATGTAGAACAGTATATTGTATTGTATGTAATGTACTCATTTATTTATTTAATTTAGTTTTATTTCACCTTTTCTCTGTTATAGGCCCCTATACAATCTGAGAAATTGTATTTGTAATGTGTGGTCTTAATGCACAGAAAACAAAAAGAAATGTGTAGGAAACTAATACATAATAATAACAAATTCTGTTTCACCAGCAATTCTGTGAGATCTTGGACACCGAATTAAAGGATGGGTTGCTCTTGGCAGGATTCCTGGTGAGTTAAAGAGGTAGATCATAAATAAAAATCAGAGGAAGAAATAACCGAATACAAATGTAGAAATCTACACTCGAGCTTACAACAAAATGTGTAAATGCAATATCTGCTTGCTTGCCTCTATGAATGCCCCTGAGGTGGATAACAACTATCAGTATGAAAACTTCAACATACACTAAACTACAACCAGGGAAAAAATAATGAACAAACAGAGAAATAACTCTCAAAACCAGCAGAGTCAGCAGATAAAGAACCACAGCTGAATATTATCAAAATAGTGAAGGGCAATGGTGGTCCTCCAGATGGTGGACTCTACCTTCTAGCATCCCTCACCTTTGCCTGTGCGGTCTAGGGCTGATAGGAATTGCTATATAAGAACAATTGGAAGGTCATAATCCACTCCTCCTTGATAGGATGGATTTTGCATATAGTGCACTAAAGACAACAGAGGTGGCATTCCTAACTTTTGATCCACCAGGTGTTTTGGACTTCATCTCCTACAATTCCTAACAGCTGGTAAATTGGCTGGAATATCACGGAGTTGAAGTCCAAAACACCTCAAGGACTCAAGGTTGGGAAACACTGCATTAGATAAATATATGCATTACTTGAAATGCTCTAAAATTGTCTACATGACTGACCAAGAGTGACACTTTTGCTTTCCAATGGATTAATGTACACAAACGTTGTTTCTTGCACAAAAACATTGTATATAAAATCACATTCAGGCTATGTTTAGAAGGTGGACATGCAACATAAAGAGTTTTGTGTTTAGACTTGGGTTCTTTCTCCAAAATATTTTGTTATGTATATGCAAATATTCCAAAATAAAGAAAATTGAAATGCTTCTGCTTCCAAACGTTTCAGGTAAGGGGCACTCATTTTGTGTTATTAATTGTGATTGTCCATGTATATTATGAAATGGCAACCAGTTACTGACATATGATGTACAATATTGCTATTCTGCCATAGCATATGTCTACATGTGGATATTTATGAGTATAACACCCTAAAACAGTGGTTCTCAACCTGTGGGTACCCAGATGTTTTTGTCTTTGACTAACAGAAATCCCAACAGCTGGTAAAGTGGCTGGGATTTCATGGAGTTGTAGGCAAAAACACCTGGGGACTCGCAGATTGAGAACCACTGCCCTAAAGGGATATCGAAATGAAGGCAAAGGCTGTCAGAGTAGCTACTATTGAGATAGAATGAAGAAGGCAGTGCCCTACAATTCTTTGTGTGATTTGTGCATGTAGAAATCTCCAATTTTGTTTTGAATTCTGAACTAGAGAAAAAAAAAGACTGGTCTAGAACAATGAATGCATGATGAATCTACTGGTGAGTGGGTCCCATGTGCACAGAGGAGTAAATCCAATCATATAAGAGCTATCCAAGGTTCTGAACCTATTTTGAAAATTGGGTCAGCACCTGGAACAGCTTTTTAAGAGCTGGAATTGAATCAGTTGTAAGAATCTGCCTGGCCCTGGTGACTGGGTGATGCTGTGAACTACTATCAAAAAAAGAAACTTCTCTAAGATCTTCTTTAAAATACCCACAAGGATAATACTAGTGCTGAGCTGATTTCTTCTGTCTTCTTCTAAATTATTTGGTCATCCCGAAAGAGGCAAAGAAGGTTCAACATTAAAGCATGTTGCTAGCTTTGTTCAATGTGTGGCAGCTGTCCATAGCATGGCATAGATGTTTCTCAGAACAGGGCCCTCAAAATTTACTTTGAATGTTGCTTGAGTTGCTGACGGCTCTATTTTGTATGCTTGATCTCCTGCTGTTCTTCACATGAGGAGGTGACGGGGCTCACGATCTCAATGCTCCAGTTCTGATTTCATGCCAATTAAGTATGTCATTTCCCCCACCTAAGATATAAGAAATCTGAATTTGCTATTCTAAAAAAAAACAGGGAGGAGGAAGAGGACACATTTCAAAATGTTGTTCCCTGTAGACACAATTTCCTTCACAGTTGCACTTATTGAAAAAATGGATAAATATTCTGATTTTCTTACCAACTGTGGAGTTGGCATCACTTGATTTATCATAATATAGGACTGGGTTCGATGATGCATATGTTGTAATGCACAGAGAGGAGATATATATATATATATATATATATATATATATATATATATATACACACACACACACATACAGAGAGAGAGAGAGAGAGAGAGATGGTTGTGTGAGAGAGAGAGAGTTTTCTGGCTCATTTAGCTATTTATGACATCCATGCGCAAAGGGATGGAACACATGAAGGCTGCCCACATTTCCACAGGGGAATTCATAGAGATGAAATTAATGTGGTTGACCCATTACACTGAAAGTACTAACCAAAGTGTATGCATGCAGTCAGGTAGGGTTGACACATCATGCAAAGGTCAGATGCATAAAACCTATTGCTTGTCCTAGTTTATGCAGACGTGTTGAACCAATGGACACTTAATAAACCTATGGTTAGTAAATTCAATTCCATTCATATAACAAATCTGCTAAATTTGGGGTAAGAAGATGGATTTAGGCCTCTGTCTCTGTCAAGACCTCATGCTGTAAGGGACCACATCCACATTACATCCATTGTAGGAAGTGCAATCCCTATTGATTTGTTGCATGACCCCTAAAAACATGTTTCCTGTGTGTCTGAAAGTGCATTTTGCTTCATAAAGGGAAAATACTTTTGCAGAGAGATGTTTTGTGCATATTGTGTAAGTGCCAAAGAAGGAAATGTGTTTGGTATCTTGTTGGGGATGAGAAATCTGAACTCTTGATGGTTTGTTTTGATTCGCCAAGACAGCCTATTTTATAACAATGAGTGCTTTAGTGAGATTTCCTATATAACAAACTGAGACATAAAATAAGTAATATGTGTATATGCTCTCTCTCTCTCTCTCTCTCTCTCTCTCTCTCTCTCTATATATATATATATATATATACAGTATATATGGTTTTCATTAACTCTGAACAAACAACCAATGACTCATATATAAAAGACGCGTTGAACAATTATATTGTATTTGGATGTACAAAAGGTACAATACATGTAAAGGTTCACTGGGTGCAAAAATTGTTATTGAGGAAAGATCGATGACCATTATACAACAAAGGCCAGGCTTGTTTCGACTCAACTGTCTTCATTGGTGATCAATACTGAAGTCCAATCCTTTTAAAATCTTCTACTACTTCCTATCAGAGAAACACAAACACATTGGTGTAGTTGTCGAAGGTTTCCGTGGCTGGAATCACTGGGTTGCTGAGATTTCCGGGCAGTATGGATATAGTGTACCTGGATTTCAGTAAGGCCTTCGACAAGGTCCCCCATGACCTTCTGGCAAACAAACTAGTCAAATGTGGGCTAGGCAAAACAATGGTTAGGCAGATCTGTAATTGGTTAAGTGAACGAACCCAGAGGGTGCTCACCAATGCTTCCTCTTCATCCTGGAAAGAAGAGACGAGCGGAGGGCTGCAGGGCTCCGTCCTGGTCCTGTTCAACATCTTTATTAATGACTTAGAAGATGAAGGGTTAGAAGGCATGATCATCAAGTTTGCAGACGACACCAATTGGGAGGGATAGTCAATACTCCAGAAGACAGGAGCAGAATTTAAAACAACAGATTAGAGAGGTGATTGGCCAAAACTAACAAAATGAAGTTCAACAGTGATAAATGCAAGATACTCCACTTAGGCAGAAAAAAATGAAATGCAAAGATACAGAATGGGGGATGCGTGGCTTGGGAGCAATACGTGTGAAAAAGATCTTAGGGTCCTTATGGACAACAAGTTAAACATGAGCCAACAATGTGATGTGGCAGCAAAAAAAGCCAATGGGATTTTAGCCTGCATCAATAGGAGTATAGTGTCTAGGTCCAGGGAAGTCATGCTACCCATGCTCTATTCTGCCTTGGTTAGACCACACCACACCTGCTCCTCACCATCTGGATCTTTCTTAGCATCCCTAGCTTAACTGTGCTGTGGCAAAACAGGAGAGGACAACTTTGCAGGAATGGCCTGGATGTCTGCTCCTGATTTAGACAAAATTGTATTTTGAGATTTTATTATCTATATTAAAGCTGAACTGTTGTTTTCGACAGTTCCTAGATTCCAGAAGGCGGGCATTCCTAGAAAGGACATAGTTGTATCTACCATGCCTTCCCCCAAGTAAACTTGATGAGGCATGACACAGCTGAAGGTTGCTCAGAAATTAAATGAGTGTTTAAGTGTCTTATTTCTTGTCTGCCTAAGAACACTTCCCCATTTCTAGCTCCTTCAGTACTTTTCAAGCTGTTTGGATCTGAATGAGATTTTTTTTTGGAGTGGGAACCCACTGCAACAGCTATCTGTAGCTGTACAAATGGGTAACAAAACATTTACTTGTGACTTTCTGGCTGAACTTTTAAAATCTTTTAAAAATGAGGGCTGTTACCACTGGCACTTACCAATACCACATGTTAAATTAAATAACACAGAAATGCAATCCATTTCTGTTACTTAAAGCCTGCTGCTTATTGTAAACAGCAACAATATGACATTAAATGATACAGAGTTTGCTCCTCATTCATGATTTTAGGAAAAGAAACCTCTTGCTTGCTCTTCTGTCACTACCAGGAGTTTATTATGTAGGACAGCTTCAGTCCCCATTTGGGAAGAAGTAAGTAAAGTTATTGATGGATGTCAACATAAATATTTTAAGGTCATTGTGCAAGGATATGCTAGTACTTTTTTGAATTATGCCTTTTCTTTGGTGGCTGGAAGATCCTGAACACAACTATGTTTTCCTGGCAAAGGACAAGATGTAAATATGTGCTATGATGCAATTTGGTTTGCATTGTGTGGCTGGGGAAAGAAGTAGTCTTTCTCCTCCCAGACATCTAGTAACTATGCTGGAGATCCTGGAGCATGGTGTTTACTCTTTTCCTGGACAATAAAGTGCTAACTGGAAGCAGTTCCAGTTATCAATTCATTGGGGAGCCACGGAAAGGAATAGCCTTCAGCTTCTAGTATGTGCATGCTGACTAAGTATTATACTATAATAGGATTTTGGGCCTGATCTATTGCCTTAGGCAGCTACCTTGCTCTGCCTAATGGTAGGGCCAGCCCTGCGGCATTGTGTTCCTAGCTTTCATAGGGTTAGGTTTGCATCCACTTCTAAATCCACAACCCTGTTTCATCCTTTCAAAGTGAAGGAGCTTTTGGTTTTTCTATCAAGTCCTTTACTGGTATTTGGATGCTATTCATTCAGTCTTTCGAGCATGCATTGTGTGTTTTCTAAAATGAAATGTTTGCCTTAAGGCACTTGCAGCATGAAATAGAGTGAAAAACTAAAGAAAGGGCTCCTTTCAGGAGATATCAGATTAGAAGAATACAAAAGGGTCTCGTGGCAGTTTAGGGACTAACTGAGCAAAAGAAGTTGGTAGCATTAGAATTCATAGACTAAAGGCTTGTTTACACTGATGAAAAATATTCTGTTTTGCACCATATTTTCTTGGCTCACATTGACCCTGTTAACGCCACACACATCATGGTGAGATAGCCATAGCAACCACACATCCCCTACCGTGGTTTAAAAGGCAGTCAAAAATCTCCACTCCTTCAAATGTCAATGGCTATTCCACTCCCTGACAGCTTGCTTGTGAATATACACATTTCCTGTGAAGCAGAGGTGCACTTAATGTATTGTCAAAGGCTTTCATGGCTGGAATCACTGGGTTGTTGTAGGTTTTTCAGGCTATATGACCATGTTCTAGAAGCATTCTCTCCTGACGTTTCGCCTGCATCTATGGCAGGCATCCTCAGAGGTTGTGAGGTCTGTTACAAACTAGGAAAATTGGGTTTATAAACCTGTGGAAAATCCAGGGTGGGAGAAAGAACTCTTGTCTGTTGGAGCTAGATGTGAATGTTTCAATTGGCTACCTTGATTACCATTGCACTTATACTGATATGCAAGTATCTACACACACACACACACACTTCCTTAAAAGTAAAAAAAAAAAAAGATCAATGACACTGTCAAACTTCACATTTAAAATTAACACTGGGAAAGAACTGGTTTCTGGTGCAAACAATCAGATTACTACCTGGCCCACCTCCCACCAACCTGTTGCACCAACCACTGTCATCTCCCCGAACTCCACAGTAATGTGAGGCCACCTCAAAGAACAGACCAAATGATGAAGAATCCATTTTTTTTTAAAAAAAACAACAACTGTGTATTAAAGGCAGGGTTTAAAAAAACTGGATTAAAGGCCAAAGAACCATATTCCAAGAGAAACATCAAAAAAGTTGTGTGCAAATGAAACCTGAATATTTATTAGTGGGGATCATTGATATAGACTTAGAGAGAAACAACAATATCCTATTCAATTACCTAACAACAGTGGCTAGAATTGTTTATGCAAGACATTGGAGGACAAAAGAACCCCAACATGGAAGGAATGGCTAATAAAAATATAATTAATGAGCATGGATAGATTAGCTCAACATCTAGTAAAAGATCAAAACAAAACTAGGAAACTGACAGACTGAACGTCACTGACAGAATATATCTGTCTCGGCATTACTTCGCGAACGAAGATTCTTTGCGAACGAAGACTCATCCCATGCTTTTTACAAGCGCGTTGATGACTAAAAAGGCCAATCTGAGATAGGCAAGCTTGGTTGCAGAAAGCACAGCAGAAAGTCTCCTTGGGCGATATTGTTTCCAAGTTGCAGTTCTTTCTGCGTTGTCGTTTCTCTTCAAGACCCATTCAGTGTGTCTTCTCGAAAGAGGCTGCAGCATTGTGGATAGTGCATCTCCATGCCTCCCGATGTGAGGCCAGGGTGGACCATGGTTGGTGATCAATTTGGCCGAGCCTGAGATGTTGTTTCAGGGAGTCCTTATATCTCTTTTTTGGGGCACCTCTCTTGTGCTGACCCGTAGCGAGTTCACCATAGAGTAGTTTCTTTGGGAGGCGGTGGTCCTCCATCCTAGAGACGTGCCCTGCCCAGCGCAGCTGTGTACTCAATAGCATGGCCCCAATGCTGGTGATCCCTGCTTGCTCAAGGACAGCAACATTAGTCACATAGTCAGTCCAGTGTATATTTAGGATTGTGTGAAAACAGTGCTGATGAAAGCGTTTGAGGAGTCGTAGGTGTTGGCGATAGGTGACCCATGTTTCAGACCCATATAGGAGAATAGACAGTACAATAGCTCTGTACACACTGATTTTGGTCCTTTGCCTCAGGTGCTTGTTGCTCCAGACTCTTTTGTGAAGCCTTCCGAATGCACTATATGCCTTTGCTAATCTGTGATCGATCTCTTTATCAGTCTTGTTGTCTGAAGAGATGATGCTTCCCAGGTAGGTGAACTGCTGAATGGACTTAAGCACAGATTTGCCTATGCTGACATGGGGATGATGGTGTTCTTCCTGTGGTGTGGGCTGGTAGAGGACTTCCGTTTTCTGCAGGCTGACTTCCAGTCCAAACAGCTATGCAGCTGTTGCAAAGCAGGATGTTAGGTGCTGCAGGGCTGTTTCTGTGTGGGCGACAAGGGCAGCATCGTCACTAAAAAGCAGTTCACGGATTAGATAGTTTAGAGTCTTAGTGTGAGCCCTCAGACGGCTTAAGTTGAACAAGCTACCATCAGTACGATAGCGTATATATACGCCGTCTTCTTCTTCAAGGTCTGCCATAGCCCTTTGGAGCATCATGCTGAAGAAGATTGTAAATAGGGTTGGTGCAAGAACACAACCTTGTTTCACTCCATTAGTTATTATAAAGGGCTCTGAGAGAGCATCTCCATATCTGACTTGACCGTGCTGGCCCTCATGTAACAGGATAACCATTTTGAGGAGTTTGGGGGGACATCCTAGACGTTCCAGGATCTGCCACAGACCTTTTCTGCTCACAGTGTCGAAGGCTTTGGTGAGGTCGACAAATGTTACATAGAGTCCTTTGTTCTCTCTACATTTCTCTTGCAGTTGTCTAAGGGCAAAAACCATATCTGTGGTGCTCCTATTAGCTCCGAAGCCGCATTGGCTTTCAGGGAGAAGTTCTTCTGCAATAGCAGGAACTAATTTGTTCAGGAGTATTCTTGCAAGGATTTTTCCAGCAATGGAGAACAGTGTTATACCTCGATAGTTTGAGCAATTGGATTTTGTTCCTTTTTTCTTATACAGGGTGATGATAACTGCATCTCTGAGATCTGATGGCAGTTCACCTTTTCCCCAGCAACTCACAAGGAGCTCATGGAATTTAGCATGAAGTACATAGCTCACAACTTCATTAGGGTATGCAAGCCTCTCCCCCACTGTAAGGGGGTGCCAATGGAGAGGACTGACAGAATATATGAAACAAGAAAAACTAAAGATAATATAAAATAGAAAGAATAATGAACCAACACACCACGAGGATTATAAACAGCTCAAGGAGTGAAAGAATGAAGAAATAAGGGAGAACTATAATCAACTAAACACAATGAAGAAGATTAGAAGTCAACACAACCTTTTTCTTCTTTTTTCTTTCTCCTACTACTCCTTCCCTTTTCATTTCCTTCATTCGCCAAAATCCCTCAACGCCCAAACCTTGCCCACTGCCCTTCCTGCCTTTTTATATGCTTCTGAAAGACCTTTAATAAAAATTATTTAAACAATGAAAAGAAAAGAAAAAGTTTTGTGCCTGGATCGGAATAGCTACAAGGTGAGTACAATTTTCTTAGTCTGTGTAGGCAAGTTATGAGTGTCCTTCCCCAGATACATGAAATGAAGTGACTAGGAACAGATCTTTACAAGCAGACTTTTTGAAAATCTACAGAAATGTAAAATGTTTGGGTATAGTGATGAGGCGACAAGTTTAGTTTTAACTATGGCAGTTGCGGGAGTCATTTAAAGAGCCAGTCTGCTGTAATGGGTTGACTTTTGGACTATCATTCTTGAGACCAGGGCTCATTTCCCATCTCAGATCTTGGTGGATCACCATAAATGAAAACCAACTTGAAGTCACACGACAAGGGCCAATCTAAATAAATAAAAATGTAATGTTTGTTTGTGGGATGAACATCAAAAACCACTTGACAAATTGACACCAAATTTGGACACAATATACCTGTCAGGCCAACAAGTGACCAGCACTCATAAAAATACTGAAAAACACAGCGGAAGGGACTTAAAAGCCCAAAATATAAAGATGCTACAGCGCATGCGCAAAAACGACTCCCCCTGGCAAACAACAACACACAATAGCATATCCACATTCTCTTCCAGTCTACAACTCTCAGCAGCTCCTAGACCAGGCCCATTAGGAGAGGAGGATGATCTAAATGCACTGCCCTTTCCCTGCCTACGCAGTGGGCGGGGAAAGGATATTAGCTCCTACCACGAAGGGAGATGATTGGTTCCAGCGCATGGAACTTTCTGGGGAATGGGCGGAGGCTGCCTGGCACGTTGGGGCAGCCTCCTGTGCCATTCTTGCTTTAGAGCTTGAAGGAGGAACACCTAGCGACCCCCTTGCATGCAGGTCGGTAGGGAGGAAGGCGAGGGAGCCGGCGTGGAAGGCTCAGGCCTTCGGGCTGTGGTGGCTCCTCGCTCTGGGATTCATCAGGGGAAGGTTTGGCTATGGGGTTAGGGAAGGGTCCCCTCATGGCAGGGAGGTCGGGTCTCCTTTCGTTTCCCTTAACCCCCCCCCCCCCCTGTTCTTAGCTTACTTGTTTTTTCCTCCTGCGAGGCTGGGGGCCTCAGGGCTGGCCGGCGTAGGGCTGCCGCTCTCGGGCGGCCTGGCTTTTTACGGTGGGGGGGGGGCGCGCCGCGGTTCGTCCCCCCCCCCGGAGCTGGTACCGGCGTGCGGGCTGCAGGTAGAGCGCGGCCGCGCTTGCTGCGCGGCTGCGCTTGCCGCGGCGCCTCCGCTTGCGCTGGAGCGCCTCTCCTTCGCTCGCCAGGACGGGCCCTGTCTGGGGCCTGCCTGGCGGAGGGAGCTTCGGTGGCGCGGTTTTTTCGGCGCCGCGCCCCCCCCCTCTTCTCTGGTGCGGCTTCGCTCGGGGGATCTTCCTGGGGCCCGCTTCGCTGCCGCCTCCCTGCCTCGTGGCACAGGAGATGCCATGGAGGCGGCCATCTTGTGGGCGGGCCTTGCGCCGCCATCTTGGGAGGGCGGCGGCCATCTTTGGGGGCGTGTTTTCGGCGTCCCCTTAGGGGGCGTGGCTTAGCGGCCATTTTAGGAAGGTCTTGGTGGCCATTTTGTGTGGTCGGACACGGCGGCCATTTTGGATGGCCCCCGGCGGCCATTTTGGTGAGGTCAAGTATAGAAAAGGCCTCAAAATAATAATAAAAATAAATAAAATAAAATAAATAAAATAAAATAAGGAAATTTAAAATAAAAATAAATAAATAAATATATATATATTAAAAAAAAGGAAAAAATTTCTTTGATAAGGATGTTGAAGATATAATGTTGATATAAAATGATAAATGAATTTATATCTTTATACTATATGTGGATTTAAATATTAAGATTTGATAAGCAAGATTACTCCAAGTATCTAAACTAATAGATATAGTTTATGCGGCCGCATGACCTTGGAAAGGGATCCCTGTTACTGGTACGTCCAGGGCCCAGTGGCCAGATCACCTAGCTATGTTACTTAATTTTTGCATCTTGTCTTTCTTTTAGGATGTCCCATCGCAAAAATGTGGGTGGCCCGAAGGGGAAGGGCCCAGCAAAACAGGCTGCCGCAAGGCGCCCTCCAGCTCAGAACTTATCATCGTCGGAGGACGAGGGCGTTTCAGTGGAAGATCTGCAGGCCTTTGCGGCACGGATGCAGAACATCGAACGTCAAACCGGTTTGTCCAGCCCAAGGACAGGCAGTAGGCCAGTTCGTTGGGCTAACACTAAAAGTGTGTTTAAAGATCTTTTGTCTCGCATGTCTTTTGTAGAGACCAACTTAGCCGCTGAGGGGCGAATGACGCAGGCAGTCCCGGAGGCAGTGGCTGTTCCAGGGGCCCAGGCTGAGATGGCCATAGCAGAGGTCCTGCCCGCGGTCCTGAGTCCACCACTACCCGCGATGATGCCACGAGCCACCAGTAGTCCGGTCGAGATGCCACCAAGGCCTGCGGGGGAGCCGGCGGCCCGGTCCGGGACATACAATGTTAGTCCATCGGGATTTATCCCAGAGGCCGAAGCAGGGCCCTCTTCAGTGGAGAAGCCGACCACCTCCCAAGGTACTTCCACCACACTGTCTTGGCCCTGGGACCAGGTCCTGGCGCCTAACACCACACAGGGTCAGGTAGTAAGAGCAGAGGGGTCTTCTCTGACGGACAACACTTTAGTGGTGCCCACACAGATAACGACAGACGGGGCCACAAGTAGCACGAGTACAGGGGCGGGTGCTTCTTCTCAGGTTGGTGCACAAGGGATAGTTACGCTAGAGTCAGCCAGGACGGGGGTGGCCAGCCAGTTTTGGGGAACTAGCAAGTGGCCACCCCAGGCCACACCAACGCAGTCTTCTTTAGCGTTGGGTTCACATTTGGCAGATAAAACAATTGAAAAAATTTTGAGAAATGAGTACGTGGATTTGTTTTCGCTTTACTACAAGGAGCGGGAGCGTAAGGAAAAGGAGGAGCTTGATGATGAAGCTAAGCAGGCTTTTAAGAAGAGGAAGGTAGACCAGACGTGGGAGAACTGGCTGTCCTGTTATATGATTTACTCGTCCCTACTTGTGGAGGCCCACCCAGTTAGAGCTCAGGCTTTGTTCGTATACCAAAATATAATTCAGACGGCTTATGTGGATGGCCCACCCAACGCGTGGCTGGTTTATGATAGACGCTTTCGTAACAAAGCGGCTAGCCGGCCTGAAATTCGTTGGGACCTTATTGATGAACAGATTTGGATGGAGGTGATGAACCCCACAAGGTCGCCCACCATCGAAAAAACGGATAGTGGTCATACATTAAAGAACAAGGGTTGGCAGCCCTTTCGTCAGGGGGCTCCCCAGTTACAGGCCCAGCGACAAAAGCCCATGTGCTGGGAGTACGCGGCCCAGGGAGCCTGCTCACGTAGGGGCTGCACCTATCAGCATGCTTGTTCCATCTGTGGCGGCACACACCCAGCAAGAAATTGCCCGAGGGTGCGCTCGTTTAGAGGCTGGAATAGAGATGGCCAACCTAACAGGAGACAGGCACCTCAATCCACTATTCCCAAAGGGCCCCAGCCCAATCAAGGTTGATAAGCTAGAGGTGTGGCTGAGGGACTACCCGGATAGGTCAACGGCTCAATATTTAATGGAGGGTTTTTCCAAAGGTTTTAGGATCCCTGCATTAGGCACCCGGACCCACTTTATGTCACCTAATTTAAAATCCACGCGTGGAATGGAACTGTTGGTACAGCAAAAAATTGATAAAGAGGTTAAGGAGGGTCGGGTCTTGGGTCCATTTAGTTCGCCCCCAACCCCCGTGTTACGTATTTCTCCCCTGGGGATTGTTCCGAAGAAGGTTGAAGGGGAATATCGGCTCATTCACCACCTATCTTATCCTAAGGGTAGGTCGGTGAACGATGCGATTCCCACCGAGCAATGTTCAGTTCAATATACATCTTTCGATGCAGCGGTGCGTTTGATACGGCGCTTCGGCCTCGGTGCGGAGCTGGCTAAATGCGACATTAAGTCTGCATTTAGGCTGCTACCGGTACATCCACTCGATTTTGAGTTGCTCGGTTTTCAATTTCAGGGGCTTTTTTACATGGATCGAGCCCTGCCCATGGGATGCTCGATATCATGTGCAGCTTTCGAACGATTTAGTACCTTTTTAGAATGGGCAATTAGGAAGAAAGCATCTAGCAAAGGGGTGGTACACTACCTAGATGATTTTCTTTTTATTGGGACAGCTGGATCCGCGGAGTGTGCTAACTTACTTAGGTCTTTTCAACAATTGGCCCATGATTTGGGGGTCCCACTAGCGGAAGAGAAGACAGAGGGGCCTCACACGACACTAACTTTCCTGGGGATAGAGCTGGATACCATACACCAATATTCCAGGCTACCTTCCGACAAGTTACGGGAAATTACACACAAGATACAGAGCTTTATGCTCCGGAAAAAAGCTACATTGAGGGAGTTCCAGTCGATCATTGGGTGCTTGAACTTTGCATGCAAGGTTGTGGCCCCGGGTAGGCCATTTTTGCGCCGAATGTGCGATGCTATATCAGGCGTGACGGCACCACATCACCACATCAGAGTTACTCAGGCCATCAGGGCGGACTTTGCAACATGGTTGGAATTTTTATCCAATTTTAATGGGGTATCTTTTTGGAGGCAGGAGTTAATGTTGAAAGACGCCCTTCAGGTGGGATCTGACGCTTCAGGTGCGGTCGGCTTTGGGGTGTTTTTTGAGGGCCATTGGTGCGCTGAAAGGTGGCCCCAGTTATGGCACACCCAGGGGTTTACCGCTGATTTGACATTTCTCGAGTTCTTTCCCATTCTGGTTGCGGTCACATTGTGGTCAGGGAGATTTGCCAACTCAGTGGTACACTTTTGGTGTGACAATTTGTCGACAGTTCATGTCATTAATTCATTAACATCCAAATCACCTAGGGTGATGAGTGCCCTGAGACACTTCACTTTACACTGCCTAAAGTTTAACATCATGTTTCGAGCCTTTCACATCACGGGCCTTGACAATACCATAGCTGACGCTCTATCTCGCATGCAGATGGAGCGCTTCAGGCTGCTCGCACCCAACGCAGACGTTCGGCCGGAACGCATGCCAGGCCATCTTTGGCAGGTTGGAGTGACGAGGCTTTGAATGGTATGGTTTGGGCGTTGGCTCCGAGTTCTCAAAAATCATACACGAGGGCTGTACGAGATTTTAGAGAATTTAGGCAGCATTACAGTTTACCCGAGGTTAGTCCGCTTCCTTACGAACATATAGTCCAATTTTGTGTTTTTCTCCGTAGGAGTGGTTTATCCCCAGGGTCCATTAGGTCTAAATTGGCCGGGGTAGCCTATTGGTTAAAGGCGCAGGGTTTACCAGACACCACCAACGACTTTCGCATTCACAAGATCGTGTTGGGATGGTCCCGACAACAGGGCCCGTCCCTAGACGATCGAGAACCCTTGACACCCACAATTTTGAAGGGCATGAAACAAAGTTGGCCTGGTATTTGTAAGTCCCATTACGAGCAAGTTTTGTTTCATGCCGCGTCTCTAACAGCATTTTTTGCAGCGCTGCGTGTTAGTGAGTTAGTGGCATTTTCTAAAGGGGACAGAACCCATCGTGCATTGTTAGATTCAGATATACAGATGGGTTCTGACAGCGTCCTCATTTCAATTAGATCTTCAAAAACAGATCAGCGAGCCATGGGCACTAGGGTTAGATTAGCCAGGTGCAGCGATTTGGACTTGTGTCCGGTGTTGGCTTTACAGCAGTTCATGGGCCTGCGTCCTAAGTGTGTTGGGTACTTCTTCTGCCATCAGAATGGGGCCCCTTTGACCAAGTACCAATTCTGGACAATAACGAAGAGAGTATTAGATCAATTAGGCCTGGGACAACAAAAATTTGGGACACACTCATTTCGAATTGGAGCAGCTTCCTCTGCATCACAATTGGGCCTACAACCTACTATTATAAAAGGGATAGGGAGATGGAAGTCTGATGTTTTTAAACGTTATATTCGTACCCCGATGTTTTAACCAGTTTTTCTTGTTTCAGACATGTTGACGGGGGTGCGGAGACGGAGGATCCTTATATGTGGGCACAGTTACATTCACTGGGCAAAAAGGCATGCGTTAAGATCCTCCTTTGGGGAAAACCTAGGTTTTGGTAGTGTAGCCACAGTCCAATGGAAGGGCATTCGTGGCCTTCATTGGGCGGGTTTGATCCCTTTGTTGTTAGGTAATGTTAGCGAGCCCCCTCCCGATGTTTTGGTCCTCCACTTGGGAGGGAATGATGTTGGTTTACTCCAGGGTAAGGCTTTGTTTCTCCAAGCTAGAAGGGATATATTTAAGTTGTGGCGGGCTTGGCCGCTAGTTCATATTGTTTGGTCAGAGATCATACCGCGCCTTAAGTGGCAGGGAGGCGGTGACATGCGTCAAATGGAAAGGGCCAGGAAGCGGGTCAACCGAGCGATGCGTTCGATGTTTCGGCGCGGTAGGGGATCCTACATTGCTCATGACCTAATCAAGGGTGAGAACCCACATTTATATAGGGTTGATGGTGTCCATTTGTCGGACACAGCAAATGTTCAATTCCTTTTGGATCTGCAGTTGGGCATCAGGTTGGTGTTGAGGGATTTGGTGGGTGATGGAGACTGAATAGACATTCGTCTCCAATCTGTGGCGTAAATAGTTTAGGGTTATCCATAGACCCATATTCTCTCACGCACTCATCAAAGTTGGACGGGCCAGTGCACAAATACACTTACCAAGACTGCGGTTTGGGGTAAGGGGGATGCCATTGGTCCTGAGATTTTGAGAGTTCAGTTAAATATTGTCTGAGATGTTTGCTTGTGTTTTTCCTTGAGAGGTGATAAGTTTTGTGTTATAGGGGAATCAGGGGAGTTTCACGTTGCCACAGGTAGTTCCCTTGACACCTGAGTTTAGTCAAGCTAAGCCTAAATAGGTAACTTTAAAATAAAAGTTGCCCTAATTTGATCCAACTACTGTTGTCTGTCTCGTTATTTCGGGGGTTGGAAGATAATGCCCTTTCCCTGCCTACGCAGTGGGCGGGGAAAGGATATTAGCTCCTACCACGAAGGGAGATGATTGGTTCCAGCGCATGGAACTTTCTGGGGAATGGGCGGAGGCTGCCTGGCACGTTGGGGCAGCCTCCTGTGCCATTCTTGCTTTAGAGCTTGACCCACCACTCCCGCCCGGTTGCAGTATAGCGGTCGCCTTAGGGGCCGGGTAGGAATTTTTTCCTCCACTACGTAAATAATCAAGAGAAAAAATACTAGGGGGGTTTTTTGCCTACCCTGTACTGTTGCTGGAAATTTCTGGGATGGTGGTTCTATAAATAGGACAGCGTAAATAGTTTAGGGTTATCCATAGACCCATATTCTCTCACGCACTCATCAAAGTTGGACGGGCCAGTGCACAAATACACTTACCAAGACTGCGGTTTGGGGTAAGGGGGATGCCATTGGTCCTGAGATTTTGAGAGTTCAGTTAAATATTGTCTGAGATGTTTGCTTGTGTTTTTCCTTGAGAGGTGATAAGTTTTGTGTTATAGGGGAATCAGGGGAGTTTTCACGTTGCCACAGGTAGTTCCCTTGACATCTGAGTTTAGTCAAGCTAAGCCTAAATAGGTAACTTTAAAATAAAAGTTGCCCTAATTTGATCCAACTACTGTTGTCTGTCTCGTTATTTCGGGGGTTGGAAGATAATGAAAAGGGGGAGGAAGGGAAGAGGAAGAGAAGGAATGAAGGAAGGAGAGAAGGAAAGAGGGAGGTAAGGAAGAAGAGAAAGAAAGAAGGAAATAAAGAGGGAGGGAATGTTATCAGCAACACGTGGCAGGTACAGCTAATATTTTTAAATATATTTTATTGCTTTTTAAAATGTATTTTTTATTGCTGTTGACCTACTCATGTTCATCGTTGCGCTGTTTCTTTTTCGGCATTTAATGACTGCCAATTGCAAGCCATCCTGAGTCCCCCTTCAGGGGTTGAGAAGGACGGGATATGAATACTCTAAATAAATAAATAAACAAACAAACAACAATAATGGCAAGGTATAGTATGATCCCTGTATCCATGGGAGATATATGCCCAGACTTTCCATGGATGGCAAAAATATGGGTAATAGTGGACTCTAATGAATGAGTGACTTCTAGCAAAAGCATTCCATATAATTATGATGGAGGACTTAAGAAGTGCTTAGAGAGGCATCACTAGGGCCCTCAAAGCAATTATATGGTCAGCTCTAGTAGGAGTATATTATAGAATCATATTGGAAGACCTAAACATTCTTAGAAATGACATATTTTTCAGACACAGGTAAAAATGAAACTACAGGAAGTAATCCTGCATATATTTTACTTTCATTTTTATTAAAAAGAATTGATTAATATTGTCTAACTTGTTATTTATAATTAGTTAATGCCAGCCTCTGATATTACCTGCTTTGAGTTGCAGGCTGAACTACTATCTGAATGCTTTTTACTGGTTTCCTAGTCCTTGTAATTATAATTTCACCATCAAAGCATGCCTATGCAAGAGAAAATAACGGATACAACTTTGAACTTCAGTGTTAACCTACTTGTTCGTTGAGAGTTCCCTCGGAGGCTTTGCTTTTGTGTGTTCCTGCTGCCTGCACTATGGTGGATGGTGACTAGAAACAAGTGTGTCCATACAGTACAGTGTGTCAATACAGTACTCTCCAGGCATAAGCATGGAGTCACATGAATTCTGAGATACACCTGTAAAAATTATATTTGAACATCCTCTTCACCAAGTCTTAGCTTGGTTTACTGATTTTTTTTTAAAAAAAACAAAAACACAGTAATGCAAGAAGTTGGAAGAGACCATAGGTGCCATCTAGTTGAACCCACTGCCAGTGGGTTGAACTGCTGAGCTGCTGAACTTACTGACCAAAAGTTCACCAGTTTGAATCCGTGGAGTGGGGTGAGCTCCCGCTGTTAGCCCTAGCTTCTGCCAACGTAGCAGTTCGAAAACATGCAAATGTGAGTAGATCAATAGGTACTGCTCCAGCGGCGCTCCATGCAGTCATGCCGGCCACATGACCTTGGAGGTGTCTATGGACAATGCCGGCTCTTGGGCTTAGAAATGAAGATGAGCACCAACCCCTAGAGTTATACACGGCTTGACTTAGTGTCAGGGGAAAACCTTTACCTTACACATCTTAGCCCTTATATATTTGAAGGACAGCCAATGTGGTATAGAGATTTCAGTGTACACCTATGATTCTGGAGACCAGGGTTCAGCTCAGCTATGGAAACTCACAGGGTGACTATGAATGAACCACACTTTTAGCTCTATGCTAGGGTTGCTTTGGGATTGTCATAAAAGCACACAACAATATATCTGAAACTAGTGAGCATGGGTCTTATAGCAAAGCACGATTCAGTATGAACACAAACTAAATTAAGAAACCAGAAAGATTCCCAGTAGTAGCAACAACACCACAAACATTACTGAGTTTTAAAGGAAAAAAACTGGTTGCAGCTTAGGTAAGTTCAGTCAGCCAATCAAGATCTTAATAGATCTAAATATCTGAGTAACTTGGCAAACAGTTTCTTATCAAGCATGCATGAAATATTTTTCCACTGATGGGCAATGTCTTTGATTATCCACAAAACGTTCAGAAACAAGATAAACATGCAGATGATTTAAAGCATTAGGTTATCTTGAGACAGCTTCTTGAAAAAAGTATGTGTAAATAGGCTGGTGCAAACTGGGAATTTGGAGACGATGGAAAATAAGACAGGACTTGAAACCCTGCATCTAGTATTCTGGGTTTGCTTCTCTGTACTGATCCAATAGCTGCACCTGCTGTAGTTACAGTTACAGAAGGAATGTTTCAATCTCCTTTTCTCTGGATGGAGTCAGCAGGAAACTGATTGTTCTTTTCTTTTCTTTCTTTTTTTACTGTTTTTTTTAAACAATTTTTATTTTAACACACACACACACAAAACAACATACCAAACACTCACAGAACATTTACAATTCCCACCACCAACATGAGGATTATTCCCTTTTACATATTCATTTCTTATGGAGACATTATTTTATATATCTTTATCTTTATACCTTTCCATTCTATATACTATATAACATTTGTATCCTATTTCTTATGGCTTGATCTCCAGAATGATTCATAATATGAATCTTTACCCTTGTCCATCTTTCTTCCATTTTTCTCATTCTATTTTCATTAATTTTTGAAGCATTTAATTTCCCATTCATAATTTCAAATTCCATTTGTTCCACCATATAATGATACCATTTGTTT
Organism: Anolis apletophallus; assembly: GCA_030556195.1. Lineage (NCBI taxonomy): Eukaryota > Metazoa > Chordata > Lepidosauria > Squamata > Anolidae > Anolis > Anolis apletophallus. The sequence goes on from JARBWK010000006.1 coordinate 18,791,301, forward strand.
ACTGTCCATTTTGATTTATCTTTCCATCCTAATACTATTACTGCTTGTGCACATTCTATTATTGCTTCTTTTATTTCCCTATCATTTTCCGTTTTCACCATTTTTCCTATTACCGCAATTTCCTTTGTTATGATCCACTCATTTTCTAGAATTTGTTTTGCCTGATTTTGTATAGTCTGCCAAAAATGTTGTATATATTCACATTCCCACATCATGTGCATAAATCGCCCTTTCTGTTGGCATCCGTGCCAGCACTGACTACTCCCTTTTATAGTAGTATGCTAATTGACAGGGGTACGATACCATTTATGCAGTATTTTCCTCCTCATTTCTCGTACTTTGGTATTCCTTTTCATCCCTATAATCTCTACCACATTTCTCATCTCTTGTTCCGTAATTTGTAGCTCCATTTCCCACATACTTTTCAAATCCCGTATTGTACCTCCATCTGCCTCTAATAGCATTGTATATATATTGCTGGCCTGTGCCTTCATTCCTTCCCATTTGTCTCTTATTATCTTTTCAAAGGCGGTATCTTCACTCTTAACCATATTAATATTATCTTTTATTCTACAGTATGCACAAATTGCTCTTATCTGTAACCAATTTTCTTGTCCAAGCCATTGTTTAATTCTATTCTCCCTTACCATTCCCTCTTTGTTATATAATTGTTCTACCCTCTCTATTTCCTTTTCCTTCAATATCTGGATATTTCTATTCATATTTGATTTCAAGCACCGGGCTGTGGTACAGCCAGCTGGGGAGCTAGCTGCATTTAATCATTACTGACCAAAAGGTCACGAGTTTGAAGCCAGCCCGGATTGGAGCAAGTTTCCTGCCATTCGTCTAGCTTGCTGTCCATCTATGCAGCCTGAAAGATAGTTGCATCTTTCAAGTAGGAAATTTAGGTACCACTTTATGCAGGGAGGCTAATTTAACTAGGGACATTAGATCGGCCTCCTCCCTTTTAACATTCTGTAAAAAAGTCAAAACTTGGCTGTTTGAGCAAGCGTTTGAAAATGCAGTGCAACAGACATAGGAATATGGAACAACTGGATGTTGAGATTGGACAATGTTTTAACAGGTGTCGGCAGTAGCTGGGAGGGCCTTTGCACAATTAAAACTCATGTGCCAGCTGCAACCATACCTTGTGAGGTCTAATTTGACCATGGTGGACCAAGCCTTAGTTACATCTAGACTGGACTATTCCAATGCACTCTACGTGAAGCTTCCCTTGAAAATGGCCCGGAAACTCCAATTTGTCCAACACTTGGCAGGCAGACTACTAACTGGGGCGAATAACAGGGAGCGGTCAACCCCCTTGTTTAAGGAGCTCCATTGGCTGTTGTTCATCTTCTGGTCCCAATTCAAGGTGCAGGTTATAACCTATGAAGCCCTAAACAGTTTGGAACCCACCTACCTTTGTGACCGTATCTCCTTCCACAAACCTGCACAATCCCTTCGATCCTCGGGGGAGGCCCTTCTTTCGCCCTTCCTCTTTCACAGGTACAACTTGTGGAAACGAGAGAGAGAGCCTTCTCTGCTGTGGCCCCCCGGCTATGAAATTTATTAACTGGTGACAGGGCCGTAGCTAGGATTTTGATTGGTGGGGGGGGGGGCTGAGTCTCGGTGGGAGAGGGTCTACCCTAGCAAACCTTTTGTATTGTTATCTTGGGATTATTTAAACTGTTATGTTTATTCATATCATGATCTGATCACCATGCTCATTATATCCCACATTCATGGGGTTATTGGTAACCCCATGAATGTGGGATATAATGAGCATGGTGATCAGATCATGATATGAATAAGCATAACAGTTTAAATAATGTACCAGTAAGGCCTTCTCGCGGACCACCCTGAGAATTGGGGGGGCTGAAGCCCCCTAAGCCCCCCCCCGGCTACATGCCTGACTGGTGAGATTAGGCAAGCTCCCACCTTCAAGAAAATCTCCTCCAATGTGCCTTTGGAGAGTGACCCACAGTGTTTCATCCACAGTGTTTTCCTCATATAGCACTTTCCCCATCTTATTGAAGGTTTAACTCCACTGTTCCATCCCCTATGATCTCCTCTCCCACAAATATACCTTTTTCACTGCTATCTCATCCTGAGTTTTATCATTTTATGTCGTGCATTTGGCCAGCCCACTGTGTCTGATTTTCTATTATGATATTTTGCACTGTTTATTTTGCCTGAATGTTTTATTTATTTTATTGTGATGCTATTTTTGTTGTTCATATTTTATTTTGTTGTCATGTATCACTGGGCTTGGCCTCATGCAAGCCGCTCCGAGCCCCTTTGGGGAGATGGTGGTGGGGTATAAATAAAGATTATTATTATTATCATTATTATTAGGAGATGCAAATGATTTATGTTTTATTGATCTTGTTATGGTTTTATATTATATATTAATGTATTTAAATGTTTTTATGGTGTTTTTGGGCATTGAATTGTTGCCTCTTTAACCACCTTGAGTCGCCTGCAGGCTTAGAAGGGCGGCATACAAATATTTTAAATTATGTGCTGTAGGTGACATCCTGTAGGTCTGCAGCGAGAGCCAATGTAGTCTAGTGGCATAGGCATTGGACTATAATTCTGGAGGCTAGAGTTCAGCCAAGTTCAGCCATGCAAACCCAATGAGTGATGTTGGGTGAGGCCCACACTCTTGGCCCCCCAAAAAAACCCATGTTAGGGTCACCTTAGGATCACCTTATATAAATTCCTATTTGAAGGCACACCACAGTGCTTGTGGGACTGGCAGGTGATTGTGGTTCCTGTCAATCACTGCATTTCTAAAAGTGACACTTTGCTTAAGGTTCTTATAGGAGATGTAGTGCTTAGAATCACAAGCTGTTACCAATAACATCTTTATATGTGATGGCTGGATGGAAGCTAGAACTGGAGGCTTGTTGATGACTTTAATTAGATGTTCAGTATTTACATATATGATTTAAGAGCAATATAACTTTAAATCTATTGAAAAACAGAAAAAAACTTAAGAAAATAGAGCACTGTTAAACTGCCCTCCCCCCAAGGCACTCAATTCCTAAAAGCCTGGCAGAAATGAGATGTTTTCACATGCTATCCCAAGGAGAGCAAGAAGGGAACTACTATAGCTTTCCTTAGGAGGGAGTTTCGAAGTCTTAGAGCAGCCATGGAGGCCCCATCTACACTGCTATATAAAATCCAGATTACCTGCTTTGAACTTGATTGTATGACATGGTAGACTCATATAATCCAGTTCAACGGAGATAATGTGGATTATCTGATTTGATAATCTGGATTATATGGCAGCGTAGAAGGGGCTGGAGATGCCCAACATGATATTTAGATCAGACCTATATCTGGAGCAGATAAATGGGATTTAAATAAGGACCTCATCACATAGAGAAATTTCCCCATCCTAGGATGGACATTTCAGCCTCTTTTCAAGCACGAAGAGACACGGAGCTCATCTCATGACGTTAAACTACTTCTGGCCATCACGCATAGCCCTCCGTGGTTGAAAAGAAGCGAATGTGTCCCGAAAGGAGGGAGCTCTGAACACAAGTGAACAAGAAGTGACTTGCAGTTTCTCAAGTTGCTCCAGACATGAAAAATAATTGGATCTAATCCACTGAAATACTTTAAGTTCATTTTTTTTCTGGGAAAGTGAATGGCCTTCAGCTTCATTTCCGAAATGGTCCCTTAAATTTTAGATTCAAAATTCAGTGTCTTTAGCAACTTGCCTTAAAAAAATTAAATAATTCATGTACTAATGATAGAAAATGCCAGAACAAAATGGAGTCACGCTTCCTCTGTGGCTGTCATCCTTTATTCCATTTAATACTTTGATGTATTAATGGATGTCTTTTTAATGCATTGAAAGGCATCCCAAGATTGCTGCTAATCACTCCTTTGGAGGAGAAACCCGCTTCGATTGCATTTGCCCTCCTGGTAACGTTTTGACTGATACTGTGTGTTCTCTGATGCCTTGAACAGTGCACAAAAGCTGTTCTTAGAGGGAGGTTAAGAATTTAAGAACTTAAGTATAGATTTCTTGGCTGATGATATAATTGGAGGCACCAGGTCCACAGCGGCAAAATTACCGGCTTTGTGTCTAGTACTTTTCCTTTCGTTTCCCTCCCCATGGTACCTTTTACAAGGGAGAAGCAGAGGAAATGTATAAACTGCACGGACAGTCTTTTGAGGAAATCTAATCTATATCCTGATGTAATTTGGGATGTTCAAAGTAGCCTTAAGAGCATCAATGATTTAAGTATCATTACACAGTATGGACTCTTAAATAGGACTATTAAGAAAAGGTTTCTGCTTTAATCAGACAGCATTTGGATTTTTTTTAATAGCGGAGAAAATGGATGCATAGAAAGCATCATGAAGGAAAGAGGAAAACACATAATTGTTGAATTAGGTTAATGCATCTCAAACTGGGGGTAAATCTACACTACAAAATTAATGCAGTTTGACACCACTGTGATTGCCATGGCTTAATGCTGTGAAATCCTGGCAATTGTCGTTTGGTGGAGTACCATCAGTCTTTGGCAGAGAAAGCTAAAGACCTTATGAAGCTACAACTCTCAGGATTCCACAGCATTGAGCCATGGTGGTGTCAAATTCAATTGATTCAACAGTATAGATAAGTAGTTCCCAACTTCTTTTTGACCAGGGACCACTTGATCAGGGACCTCTTTGACCAAGGGTCACTCTCCAACATTAGTACTAAAAGGGTTACAAATGAGTTTTTTTATCAACTTCAGATTCGGTTTCATTATTTGGAATGCTGATTCACAGAATTACATTGGATAGACCACATCAGCTTAAGTTTCTGATACAGAACACATGCTGTGCTTGCCCACAGAAAACCATATTTAATAATCTAGAGTTGATGTTGTCTATCCAATGCGTTTTTCTGAATCAGCACTCCAAATAACCCTAAGAACAGGCCTAAAAAGGAAGACATCAAGGCTTCTGCTTCCAGGAGCCAAATGGAATGGCTCTGCACAGGGGGAGGGAGGAGGAGGAGGAGAAGCAGCAGTCAGGAGGCTTGTTGTCGTGCCTTTCGTGAATAGTCAACCTCTACACTCCCAACATCCCTGTTGCCTTGGCACTATAAGAGGGTTTCGCGAGACTAGTTGTTCTCTTTGCAGCAGTGCAGTAATGGTGAGGCCATGGACCATATTTTAGTTCTTGGGGACCACTGGTGGTTCATGGACCACAGGTTGGGAACCACTGGTATAGATAGATGCACGCAGAGTTGCACAGTTTTGGGGGATATTTATTTATTTATTTACTCACTATATTTCTATACTGCCATTCTCAGCCCAAGGGCAACTCATGACGGCATACAGAATGGCACAATTCAATGTCCATAACAACATAAAAATAGCTAAAACATTTAAAAATAGATAAAAATTCATTACATCATAACATCAATTAAAATATCTGATATGTTCCATTCATCTTCCAGATTGAAAGTCCTGATCTGACCAGACTAAGCACCAAATTAACATCTTTCTATCCCCCACTTCCACTGTTTTTGCTTACAGATATCTATTTGATCATTGCTCCTTTTGTTGTTTTCAGTTCTTTAAAATCTCTATTTAGGATTTTAATTTTAATTTGGTAATTTGTACTTTTTGAAAATCAAAATACAGATTTGGATACACATGTACAAAAGCAGCCACTAAATATGTTCACAGATAGATAGATAGATTTCTAATACTATGGTTTGATTAGTCCAGTCATTGTCAACCGGTGTGCCTCGGCACACTCCTGTGCCGTGGCAGGGCTCCTGGTGTGCCGTCTGAAAAGCTTTCTGCCCCCCTTCCTTCCCCCCTCCACTGGGCTCCCTCCCCAAACACAGGCAACACGCAAGGGAGCAGAGGAGACCAATGGGCGGCTGGAAAATGACGCTGCGTCATTTTGGAGCCGCCCACTGGGCTCCTCTCCTCCTTTGAGCCGAGCGCCGTTCACGTGGGCGGCGTGGCGGATGTGTCCTACCCCCTTCCCCTCTCCTCCGCCTCCTCTGTGCTGCGGGGGAGAGGGGGAAGGGGCTGAACACATCCGCCACACCGTTCTGGCGATCGGCTCAAGAAGGAAGGACGAAGAGGATCCGGTCCTCTTCGTCCTTCCTTCTTGAGCCGATCGCCAGAACGGTGTGGTGGATGTGTCCCAGCCCCTTCCCCCACTCCTCCGCCTCCTTTGTGCTGCGGGGGAGAGGGGAAGGGGCTGGGACACATCCGCCACGCCACCCAGGTGAACGGCGCTCAGCTCAAGGAGGAAGGATCGGATCCTCTTCGTCCTTCCTCCTTGAGCCGAGTGCCATTCATGTGGGCGGCGTGGCGGATGTGTCCGACCCCCTTCCCCCTCTCCTCCGCCTCTGTGCTGCAGGGGAGAGGGGGAAGGGGCTGGAACACATCCTCCACACCGTTCTGGCGCTCGGCACACGGAGGAAGGACGAAGAGGGTCGGGTCCTCTTCGTCCTTCCTGCTTGAGCCGATCTCCAGAACGGTGTGGTGGATGTGTCCCAGCCCCTTTCCCCTCTCCCCTGCAGCACAAAGGAGGAGGAGGCAGAGGAGAGGGGGAAGGGGCTGGGACACATCTGCCACACTGTTCTGGCGCTCGGCTCAAGGAGGAAGGACGAAGAGGATCCAATCCTTCCTCCTTGAGCCTAGCGCCGTTCACCTGGGCGGCGTGGCGGGTGTGTCCCAGCCCCTTTCCCCTCTCCCTTGCAGCACAAAGGAGGAGGAGGCAGAGGAGAGGGGAAGGGGCTGGGACACATCCGCCACGCTGCCCAGGTGAACAGCGCTCGGTGACCCCGTCCCCGGATTGGCAAGATGGCGGCGCCCATTTGTGCGGGCGAGGCGGTGGAAGCGGGCCTGGAGCTGGACCTGTTCACAGAGGCCTTCCCGGCGCGCACATGCCTGCCTGCCAGCTGGCATACGACATACAGGCTGAGCAAGTGAGCGCGCGCGAGGGTGGGCCTTGCTTCGGCGCGAGCCATGGGGGCGCGAGCCTGCTGCCCTCCCGGCTCCCCTTCTCCTCCTGATCTTTCCCTGGGCGTGAGTAGTGTTTGTGTCATTTTGGTTTGTGGTGTGCCCCAGGATTTTTTTAATTTAAAAAGTGTGCCGCGACTCAAAAAAGGTTGAGAAACACTGGATTAGTCAATAAGTTATGTGACAATCTCCATGGAGAGGTTTCAGAAGTATTTCTGCTATGGGCAAATATATGAAAAATCCTTGTAAAATCTTAATGTCCAATAAAATAGCAACTGGTATGTAACCATGGATGGGGCAGATGTTTTCATAATTATTTGTGCAGCAACAGGGAAGAGGCTCATTTTGTTATCCAGGATTGAGCCAAGTCACTTGGAAGGAAAGGGTAAACCATGTTGTTTTTCTCTTTTTTTGACTCAACTGCAGATGAAAGATTAAAATGGAGGCTAAAATGAGCCAGTCTTACTCCTGGTCTTCATTGCCAAGGGCAGTTTTCTAACTGAATTATTTACAGAGGACCAATAGTTGTGTGTTTGAGTGTGTCCTATTTCAGAAGGGTTGCCCAGGCCAAGTCTGGTTTAAAGATATAATGGCCACCAAAAGAAAGAACAAAAGCTATTAAAATTGCCCACTCACAGTTAACACCTAGAGAGCAGATTAAATGGACCCAGTGGTCTTTCCTACCACGGTGTACCGGATTTCTATTTTCATTACAATTACATTATTTTAAAATTTGCATCCATGGCTATTGATTGTGGCTGTTTGCCATCAAGCTGATGTTGACCTAAAGAACGAGATACTTTTATTAGCTCTGGTTGTCAGCATCCCTCTTAAGGTCTTGCAAATTCAGGGCTGTGACTTTCTTGATTTAATCGATCCACTTGTAAAGTGGTATTCCCCTCTCGTATTGCTATCCACTTTACTCAGTATATTTGCGTTTTCCAGGGAGTCATGTTATCTCACAAGACACCCAAATTATGACAGTCTCAGTTTAGTAATTTTTGGCTTTTAATGAGACCTATGGCAAGCTATGAGGGGATGCTGATAAGACTTTGGCTTTACCCAGAAAGAAAAGAGATAGGAAGATGAAACTTTACATTTATTCCACATACTCTCCACTGATATCAACACAATTCTTACATCAGTATTCCAAGATATGTAAGCCTTGCAAAAAGAAGGATTTTGGTTGTGCCTAAAACCAGTTATTTGTAGCAGCCATGGCATCAGAAATTGTGTGAAATTTGGTACCCTTGAGGTGTTTCTTCAGGTTTGGAAACAGATGGTAGTCGGAGGGAGCTAGATCCAGTGAATAAGGTGGGTGGTCAACCTTATTCCACCAGCTCCACCAGTTTTGCCATGGTCACTTGTGCAGTGTGAGTGGAGGCATTGTCTTGCAGGAACAAGATTCCTTTGGACAGCTTGCTGCACCCTTTGGCCTCTAGAGCTGCCTTCAATTGGTACAAAAGTTCAATGTAATACTTTGCATTGATGGTGGAACCATTTTGAAAGTAGTCCACTAGCAGCACGCCCTCCTTATCCCAGAACACAGATGCCATCACCTTACTGGCTGATTTTTTCACCCTGAATTTCTTTGGAGAACCACAGTGCCTCCACTCTTTTGACTGCTCCTTGGTTTCAGGGTCATACAAATACATTCAGGTCTCATCCTTAGTGACCAGTCGATCCAGGAAGTTCTTATCAGTCTGGAAACACTGACAAATGGACCCGAAAGTTTTCACTCGCATGCTTTTCTGATCTGTTGTCAAATATTTGGGGACCTGCTTTGCAGATAGCTTCTTCATGTTCAAATGTTCATGGATAATTACACAAACATGTTCACGAGAAATCTCCATGATGTCTGCTATTTCTTTAACAGAAATTTGCCGATTCTCCAGTATGAGGTTGTCCACAGCATCGACGATCTCCAGAACAGCAAACACTCTCGGTCATCCAGGATGTTCCACATCATTGGTGCTGAAGTGGCCCATTTTAAATTTTGCAACCCAGTTCTTAACTGAGGAATACGAAGGGCATTGATCCCCCAATGTCTCCGACATTTCACCATGAATATTCTTCAGGGACTTTCCTTGCAGAAACAAGAATTTTATCACTCCTCTGCTCTCATTTGCTGTGAATATCTCCTTAGAGTTAGACTCTGCTATTTTGTTTTCCCGCATGCCTAGATCACTGTTGCCATAAGCTACAAACACAAAACTTTGAAAGCATATATTAGACACATAAGTCTTTCATGTGATGTAACATTTATAGAAACGAAAAAAGAACACAAAGCCAAAGAATTATCCGCAGCCCCTCGTATACCTATACATTACAATTTTAAATACAATGCAGATCTCTTTTATTGAAAGGATTTATATTCTGCTCTTCAATGTTAAAAGTTCACAGAGTGGTTTCCATATACATAAAGAACAAGATTTCTTTCGTCCTCTTTTAAAAATTGATGTGTTCCTTCTTTCTTGACCACCTGGAAGAGTGCAGCCTAACCTTAGAACTAGTTTCATTGATCTAGTATTCTTATGGAGGGATTGTGATTGCATACTTTAGCTTACAGGGATATTCCTTTAATGTAGAAAACTAGTATGACCCTCCCCACTCACCCCTTATACACAGATTAGATACCCACAGTTTTACTGACCAAGTCTCCAAAAATATTTTCCCTACCAGAAGTGTTTGTGGACTCCTCAGGTCTTTTGGTGCAATTCTGTGGCATGCTTTCACCCTACATATAGGCAAATATACAGTTCATGATTGTCCATGGTTTCAGGTATCCATGGAGAGTCTTTTAATGTATACGCCATAGATGTCAGGGTTCACGTTGTATGTCAAAGGAAAAGTTATTTTCCTCCTTGGGCTTTTGGAAATATTTTCTATTGAGGCATGTAAGTGATTTGATTTGGCCACCTATAGGTCATATATAGATTTCTGGCTCCTCCAATGTGATGCTGTGGTATGTTTCCAGCCCAAGGACAGTCAAAATATAGGGTTTGTTTCAGGTACTCATGTAGGGATTTTGAAACTATTCCCTGACAATTAGCTTTAACCCCCACTTGCTGGATGGGGAGGGTGATTTGCTTCCCTCCAGCAACAGAGACCAGAAAAATAGTCCCATTTGGGACTATTTCTCAGGGGCAAAGCTAACCTTGCCAAGGAGCTCAGCCCCAGAAGCTCATCCAGCTCTGATCCACCCTTCCACCTTCTAACAGTGTACTTGTTGGGTCACCTCTGGGGCTGGGTAGGAATCCCCCCCAATGTTCTAGTGTTTTTCTTTGCCTACCATACACTGTTGCTTCATGAGCTAATTGGTATTCGTGGGTTTTCTATCATGCAGAGATCAGGGGTGGGTTCACATCTCTTTGTACACCTTAAGCACTCCTTCATGGTGTAGTCCAGGAACGGAAAACCTCACCTGTGGTTTAAACCAGTGTTTCTCAACCTTTTTTGATCCGAGGCACACTTTTCACATTTACAAAATCCTGGGGCACACCACCAACCAAAATGACACAAAATGACACTCTAACACAGTATTTATACACTCAGTGTGAAACCTGGGCCTGTTTCGATGAACACAACATGGATATCTTGGCAGGAATGGTAGAAAGACACACACGGAGGTCTTGCTCAACAGCTGTCAGACTTTCTCTGTGCTTAGTTTTTATTGCTGTCACCCTTTCCTCATGGAAAACGTACCCGGTCCTCAGGGAAGCCGGCTGGAAAGAGAGCAGCCAGACGGAAACACATTCTGCGGCAGAGAGTTCCACTGCTGAACAACTCTCACACTCAGGAAGTTCTTCCTAATGTTCACCCTCCTACACAGACATGCTTCCCTGTGATGTTTGCTTTTCTGCCTGCGCTGTTGTGCTCTCTCTCTCTCTCTCTCTCGATATATATATATATATATATATGTGTGTGTGTGTGTGTGTGTGTGTGTGTTCATTTGTGGGATTAACATGACTCAAAAACCACTGGACAAATTGCTGCCGAATTTGGCCACAAAACATACTAATACTAACCCAAGGAGGGACCATCAGTCAAAAAATTGATTTTGTCATTTGGGAGTTGTAGTTGTAGTTCACCTGCAAAGAGCATTCTGTCCTCCACCAATGATGGAACTAAACCAAACGTGGCACACAGGACTCCCATGACCAACAAAAAACACTAGAAGGTTTTGGTGGGCATTGACTTTGAGTTTGGGATTTGTAGTTCACCTATATCCAGAGAGCACTGTGGACTCAAATAATAATGGATTTGGATCAAACTTGGCATGAATATTCCATATGCCCAAATATGAACACAGATGGAGTTTGGGGGGAAATAGACCTTGACTTTTGGGAGTTGCAGTTTCTGGTATTTCTGGTTCACCTACAATCAAAGAGCATTCCAGATCCCACCAATGATGGAATTGGAGCATTGCATGTTCCAGAGTAAGCAAACCAGACAATCTCCACAAGTACACTTACAAGGAAACAACAAGAAATACTATTTATCCACAAGCATAAAGAAATTACATATTTCTTTACCAGGAAGGTTCACAACAAACAACAGAGGACAATAAGAAAGGTTGTAAGGATAATGCAATAACACTATACCAGGTGTCAAGAAACTTTTGACTCAGAGAGTCATAAAAGCAAAATATTTGGACATTTATATCAGTGAGCCATATAATATATTTTAAGACTGAATTCAACTAAATGTGAGTATAATAAGCCCCTGAATTTATTCTTTTAAATAATGTTGTAATAATACTTGTAATAATAATAATAACAACAACCTTTATTTTTATACCTCGCCAACCATCTCCCCATTAGGACTTGGGGTGGCTTACAAGGGACAAGCCCAAAGACAATTAAAACAAAAGAAAACACAATTAAAATATCAGCTGAAAACAATGCAACTTTACTTTTTGAAAAATAAGAATTAAATGTCATGGGGTGGAGGTGGAGGTCAGGATTTTGGAGATGCTTAGGTGTGGCATGGCAAAAAAAAGTTGGGAACCACTGCTCTAGAGGGGGAAATTTTAAAGCAGAAAATGTGGGATTTTGAAGTGGATTGTCTGGCAGTGTGGATTGAGATAATCCAGTTCAAAGCAGATAATGTGGATGACCTGCCTTGATATTCTGGGTTATATGGCTGTGTGGAAGGGCCCTGTGTGTACACAGCTGCATAAAATCCACATTGAAGTGGATTGTCTGGCAGTGTGGATTCAGATAATCCAGTTCAAAGCAGAATTGGGAATTGTAGTTCACCTATATCCAGACAGCACTGTGGACTCTAACAATGATGGATCTGGATCAAAGTTGGCATGAATACTCAGTATGCCCAAATGTGAACACAGATGGAGTTTGGGGGAAATAGACCTTGATGTTTGGGAGCTGCAGTTGCTGGGATTTATAGTTCACCTACAATCAAAGAGCATTCTGAATCCCACCAACAACAGAATTGGGGCAAACTTCCCACACAGAAGCCCCACAAGCAACAGCAAATAAAAAAACAACAATGATGAAGAGGGAGGGAAGGAGGGAAGCCAGCCCTGCTCCGTTTGTGCGCTCCTGCCAGAAAGGAAAGGGGTGAGACAGGAAGTAAGGAGGAGACGAAGAAGGGATGGATGGAAGGAAGGAAAGAGGGAGGGAGGGAGAAAAAAGGAAGAATGGAAGGAAGGAAGGAAGGAAAGAGGGAGGGGGAACGGAAGGAAGGCAAGGCAAGGCAGGCAGGAAGAAGGGGAGAAAGAAGATTAGGAAGCAAGGAAGGGAAAGGAGGGAGGGAGGAAGGAAAGAGGGAGGGAGGGAAAGAAGGGAAGGGAAGAAAGATGGGAAGTAGGGAAGGAAGGAAAGAGGGAAGGAAGAAAGGGATGGGAGAAAAGCCCCTCTTCACCGGCTTACTAAGAGCTCTGTGTCCATGCAGCCACGATTGGAGCCGCCTCTGGCCACGCCCCTCCCCCACTCCCTCCTTCTTGCTGCGGCCCTGCTCCTTGGCAAGGCAGCAAGGAAGCTCGGGGGAGGCTTTTCGCGCCTCCAGGCCTGGCGCAAGGAGGGGGGGCGCGCACACGCAGCTGCCTTCCTCCTCCAATCACGAGCACTCCTGATTGGAGGAGGAAAGGGAGCTATGCGTGCCCTTGCTGCGGGGGGGGGGGAGGGGCATGCTCGGGGGAAAGAGGCATGGCCTCCGTCCCTGGCCTCCTTCTCTTCTCCCCACTCCCTTCCCCTGGTTGGCCGCTGTGCATGATCCTAGCGGCCGCGGCATATGCGCCCTTGGCCACGTGGCGCCCTGAGGGGGAGGGGGGAAGAGGGGAGGGGGGAAGAGGCTTTCCAACGGCACAGCTGATGATGCCCCACGGCACACTGGTGTGCCGAGTCACACCGGTTGACAATGACTGGTTTAAACAACCAAGGTGAGGGTGAACGGAAATGGCCTTGGAGCGGGAAGAGTTCTGGCCCCAGTAAATCTTCCAGATTTGGGGCACATCTCTTCAATTTCCCTGAATGGTCACCCCGGCAACAGAGCAGTTGATTACACCTGAAACCCAGGTGTTTCACCCAAATTAGCTGAGGAAAATGTCTTGGATGACTACTGCCTCATCTTATTCCACACCAAGTTCATATCCCTTAAGAATTGATTTGCAGGTCACAGAAAAGTTAATAAAAGTTGCCTATATTTATCCCATATTGTTGCATGGTCTCGTTATTTCGGAGGTTGGGGGACAAAATGGGAATTATATTGTATGTCAAAGAAAAAATTGCTTCGTTCTTGGGTTTGTGGAAATATTTTCTGTGGAGGAAAATAGATGAGGGGTTTCCTTGGCAAAGGAAATATAACCAAGACCAGGAACACTTGGCTATATATTAACTTTATCTGTACCATCTATTTCTGTCCTCATTTTATCATCGTTGCCTGTTTAGATAATTTTGTTAGGATTGGACAAAGTGTCTTAGGTTCTCAATGCATTAACTTCAGCAAGAACATCTGTTATCTGGTACAGTTCTTGAGAGTTATCTACACAGATGGTTTTGCCCCAGGGGCCCTATTAAATCTCTGGTAGAAGGTTGATCTTGGGTAAGCCACCTGGGTCTGGGGATGCCACTAGAGTTAATTGAGCCCTCTTGACTGTGGAAGTAATTACTAAAGCTAGTAGTCCCTCATTACTCATCATTAGTTGTAGTCTTGGCATACCAACCTCGTAGGGCCACAGAACAGTTATTGCAACAGTTAATGTCCTGTGGCGCTTTGTGTGGCATAAATGTTCTTGACACATGATTTAGTTGGGAAGTGCTAATGACAGGTCAGGCTGTATCTGTGCAATGTGGTAAGACATCCTTGACAGGATTCATCTGGCTTCTTCAGTATTCAATGAATTCATCCCCAGACTTTATTTACTGGGAGCAACTGAAATGAAGCGTTTTGGGTGAGTACCAGACAAATGATATATGTATGTATGTATCACGAATTTGGATTAGATTCATTTCAAGAGCGAAGCTGATGTGTTCTATAACTCAAATTTACAACTGTGTAACTCCTTGTTATGCAGGTAGTTGTATCTGGGGTAAACACTAAAGAACCCACCAGTCACATTTTTTAAATCAATATGGGTTTTGGAAGCAATCCAGAAAGCCCCCCCAACATGTGCTAGTACATAGGAATTACTTACTTACTTAGGCAATCCCTTGTTGTCCAAGTATGATGGCCTTTCAAGTATAGTGTCTTAGCGGTGGCTACGTAGATGACAGCAGAGCCCTATTCCTGACCTTTATGCCATAGGAATACCCCCATCACACCTCACAAACACCCCATAAGCTTACACTACCCCCAAATACTTCTGTAGATAACCTCAAAATGATGACTGAAAGTGAAGTGAGAAAACTTCTTGTTGCATTTTTGAGAGGGAATGCAGCAGAAAATAAACATACGTGGGCTTGCTACTGAGACACGTGCCTCCTGTTTAGTCCACTGCATAGGACATTTACCAAGGTGACTAACATTGTCTCTGCCCCAACCCACTATGGGATTTTATTCCTCACAAGATTTGCTAGAGGGGATTTGTCATTGCCCTTATCTGAGGGCCTGTACACTGGCCACATAATCCAAAGTGGGCCAGACATCCAGACAATGCTCAGGGACCTCCAGCATCTAATGTAGAGCAAAACTGGCTAACCCAATTTTATTCTTCATTAGCTTACCTGCGCTTTGGGATGTATGTGAACAAGTGAGTTGGCTCTAATTCAATTTCTCTGCACCCAAAAGCCTGGGAAAAGGATATGGCACTTATCTTTGTTGTTGTGGTGACCACAGTGATGACTAGGAAGCTCTGGGGAACTCTTGGCCATCATTGGATAATAATAATAATAAACTTTTTTTATAAGCCGCTTCTCTCTCCCCAAAGGGGACTCGGAGCGGCTTACATGGGGCCATGCCCAAACCACAAATCACAAAATATCAGACATCAAAAAACAATAAACACAATAAAAACAGTAAACACAGTAAAATGAATACATCTAACAAAAAACACAATAACAAATGCGTCTAAAACAGAAGGAAAAAGGAAGACGAGAGGGTGGGCCACATGTACATATAAAATGTTTAAAAATGGGGGGGAGATAAATGGACTAGGGCCAAAACGTGAAGAGTCGCAAAGGGGAAGGAAATCCAAAAAAACGGGCGTTGAAGGATCTAGTCTCCAAAGGATACATTTGCTGATGTCAACCGAGGTGTGACTTGGAGAGGGGAATAACACTCTCTTTCCCCCCCACTTCCTGTCTCCAAATTGTGTGTGTGCCTTTGCTGGTGTTGGTAAAGGTGCTGACGTTGGAAAAAGTGATCTCGATAGGTCTGTAGCTGCCTCTATGGCAACAAACAATTACAAAGATGAATGTTGGATGGAGTCAACTTGGGTTAAGTCCAATGGGATGGTCAGGACTCTGCTCCTTCCTCCTGTGGTTTGGTAGTGAAGGAGTGTAAACACCTTGGCAGTATTTGGGGCTGGTCCAAAGTACCAATTCTTTGGTCCAGACTCAGATTTTGTAGCCTATGAAGATGGGCCCTGAGGCTGAGGGAGTGAGATTTGCTCAATGTCACCTAATGTGTTTCTGTGCTCAAGTGAATATTTGAAACCTGGTCTCCTAGGGTGCATCTACATTGTAGAGTTAATGCTGTTTGGTACCACTTTAACTCTCATACATCATTGCTATGGAATCATTGATGTTTTAGTTTTACAAAGAGTGCTGGAACCTCACCAAACTAAAATTCTCACTGTGTTATCAAAGGCTTTCGCAGCCAGAATCACAGGGTCGCTGTGAGTTTTCCAGGCTGTATAGCCATGTTCCAGAAGCATTCTCTCCTGATCCTTCACCCACATCTATGGCGGACATCCTCAGAGGTTGTGAGGTCTCTGAGGATGCCTACCATAGATGTGGGCAAAGCGTCAGGAGAGAATGCTTCTGGAACATGGCCATGCAGCCTGGAAAACTCACAGCAACCCAATAAAGTTCTCATTCTTCCATAGTATTGAGCAAATGCATTTAAAGTGATGCCCAATTGTATTTATTTGCCAGTGTAGATTAATCCCAGATTCCTAGTCTAGCACTCAAACCTTGATATCACACTGGCTCATATTGGGTCAATAAACCATGTTTTCAATCTGTATCTCTCCAGAATTTCAGGCAGGATTATTTTCTGTTCCTACCTGGAGACAGCTTCTATTCCATGATGGGCTTCCATCTAAGAATGAATCAAATCCAACCCTGTTAAATTCAGGTGGGAATGTTATTTCAGTTGTATAGTGCCTATTTATTTATTTATTTATATTCCTTAAAACAATTCTTCTTTCTATATAAAATTTCCAGTGTTTTCAGTCGGCACTTTAAACACCCAAATATAGCCATCACATAAATAATAATAAAACAGCAGTGTGCAGTAACAGTTAAAAGCAGCCGTAAAACCGCAGGGGCCATTAAAAGCCTGGGGAAATAATACCATTTTGTTTACCTCATGCCAGGAAGCCATTAAATTAGGTTCCAGATGAACAGAGAAGGTGAAGAAGCTCCATAAAAGGGTTTTCTCACTTAAAATTCTCTGTCACAGTTCAGTGTCCAGCTCACCTGAGAATGCAAAGACCTATTCAGGATCACAGGATTTATCTATGCCTCCCTGTATTTGAATCAACCATTCCCAGAATGATTCACAGTAAGATAAGTAGAAAAAAATAACTATTTGGCCAGGAAATAGATGATGTCACCTTTGTGTGGTCCACCAATGACCCGCATCCCTCCTTTTTGGATATCTTTCCACTGGCAAGGAATGATCTCATTGGTGCTATAAGATCCCTTTGAATACTGATCCAGACTAACATAGTTATGTTTTTGATTGATTTTGCAAAAAGTTCATTATATAATTTCTGTTATGTAAAATTATTAATACTAATATAATAATTCAGTTGTTTAGTTTAATTTTTAATATTTATTTAATTTGTATGACTTCTTTCTCCCCTAATGGGGCATAGAATGGCTTCCAAAACAATACAATACAATACAAAATCCAAACATATATAATGCAATAATATAAAAGTGTGCCAATCCCATAATAGAGAATTTTCTCTGGATTCCCTATGTTAAGGCTTAATAATCACGATTGCCATATTTTTTAGGATGTCAGTTGCCACTCCCCTTCCTAAAATATGCAAAGTCTTGTTTGGCAAAACAGGTAGATAAGGCCTATGGAGGGAACATGGAAAGTAAGGGTAGCAAGTCCCACGAACCATCACAGCTGCCATGCTTTTTGGTTAACTCTGAATTATATGGCTACCTTAGGCTGGAGCTCTCCAGTCTTTTCATGTTGGTGACATGCTTTTTAGATTTGAACATGTTTAAATGGTTTTTATCTGGGAATTTTGAAATACTGTTTAGATCTAATCCTGTTTTAACATTTGCATATTTGTATATTTTAAACTATATGCTGATGCCTTTATCAGCATACAGTCACCTTGAGATTTAAAGGTGGGCTTAAAGCCAACCTTAAAAACTGTGGCATAAACACCAAGAACTGGGAAGCCCTGGCCCTTGAGCATTCTAGTTGGAGGTCAGCTGTGACCAGCAGTGTTGTGGAATTCAAAGGAGGCACGGATGGAGGGTGAAAGGGAGAAATGTGTCAAGAGGAAGGCGCATCAAGCCAACCCTGACCGGGACCACCTTCCACTTGGAAACCAATGTGGAAGAACATGTAGGTCAATAATAGGGCTCTACAGTCACCTATGTATCCACCACCAAGACACTACACTTGGAAGATCATCAAACTTGAACAATGAGGGATCACATACAGTAAGTAAGTAAGTAAGTAAGTAAGTAAGTAAGTAAGTAAGCATTTTGAGTCTCCTGAGGGAGAGATAAAGCAGGGTATAATTATACTACTACTAGTAGTAATAATGCATCCTTTCACAACATGGTAATTCAGTTTCAAGCCAACCCTGACCGGGACCGCCTTCTACTTGGAAACTGATGTCCTCACTGTGGAAGAACATGTGGGTCAAGAATAGGGATCCACAGTCACTTACGTATCCACTGCCAAGATACTACACTTGGAAGGCCATCAAACTCGAACAACAAGGGGTCGCCTAAGTAAGTAAGTAAGTAAGTATTTTGAGTCTCCTGAGAGAGAGAGAGAGAGAGAGAGAGAGAGAGAGAGAGAGAGAGAGAGGGAGAGAGATAAAGCAGGGTATAAATAAATATAATAATAATAATACATCCTTTCGCAACATGGTACTTTCTGTTTCACTTATAAACCAAACTCTTATAAGGGTTTCATATAATGTATATACAATTATTTATTTTTATATATATATATATATATATATATATATATATATAATGTATCACACACACACACATACATTTCATATAATCTTTACTGTATAAATAAGTTTGGATTCCCCCCCCCCATCTTTACACATCTTATGAACTGCACTATAGTTGATTCTTGCGTAGTTGCTTCTATAGCCACTCCATGTGGTTCATTACAAACATTACTGTCAACAGATTTTCTTTTCTTAATTAGCAACTTATCCATTTCAGTGGCAATTCCTGCAACTCAATCAACAAATTGTGCACATTATATATTTGAACAGCACCAGCTTTCATTTGTGTGTGTGTATGTGTGTGTGAGGTAGTTTTCACGCAACATGCCTACTGTCTAGGGCAGTGGTTCTCAACTTGGGAGTCCCCAGGTGTTTACCCTCCCAGAAATCCCAACTGGTTTTGGGATTTCTGGGAGTTGAAGGCCAAAACATTTGGGAACCCACAGGTTGAGAACCACTGGCCCAGGGAATACAATGCGACATTAGTTTG